>OU618548.1:19007722-20207722 GCA_914829495.1 Eilema sororculum
CTAACAATCATCGCTGGAGTTCTCGCAAGCAAACTGCAAAGGAGTTCGGAGGAGGTGAAGGAGGTAAAACGAATGCCTACAAAGGAGGGAAAACCGGGAATTCTTCACATCAAGCTTCACAGTGAACACCTAAAGACGCAGTGGATAGTCGCGGCTCGGGAAGGGGCAGTACAAGTCTCCGATGTGGTTACAAGTTGTGACGCGGCATTAAAGAAGAATAAAGTATTTATAAGGCAAGCTATAACCTCGCATGTGAAAAACTTACTCTGGAAAGCTAAGCAGGAACTAAGAGAGATCTACAAATATATCTGGTGCAGAGAAGGTAGGGTACTTGTACGAAAAACTGATAATGCTAAAGTAATTATCCTACGTTCTGAGAGTGATATAAAAACACTCATTCGATCGTAATTTTATACCTACTAACATACAGTGCCATAATGTCCATTATCTAACAAAAAATAAACCTTTATAAAATGGATGACATACAAGATAACATTACTGAAATACTCGACTGTCCAACCATATCATGTTATTTCAAACAGTTACCTAACCCTTGTAATAATTCAGGCCTTATAACTTACCTGCATGTTAACATACGTTCAATAATTAAAAACTTCTCTAAACTCGAGTTATTAATAAAACATTCAAGCAGAAACGTAGACGTTATCGTACTGACCGAGGTGGGTATATCTGAACGTATCAGCTGTTTGTATCACATACCCAACTATAATATGCACACAGAGCTTCGGAACAGGCGGAAAGGTGGTGGAATAATAGTCTATGTCCACAAAAATCACATATTTACACCGTATAAGACCACCACTATTCATACAGAATGCATCATAGGCAAAATCACTACACAATCCAACATGACCGGCGCTCTGTTTGCACTTTATAGACCGCCAGCACGGAGTAAGACCCGATTCCTTGTCGAACTGGGTAATATTCTCAGGAACTATCCTACACAGGATATCATACTTATTGGAGATATAAACATAGATCTTAAATCCAAGACCTCCACAGCACAACAGTATTTAAACTTAATGTACCAACACGGCCTTGTGTGCGGGATCAAAGACTATACAAGAATTGAATCCAAAAATGAAATTATGACAAAAACTTGCATTGATCATATATTTATAAGATCCCGCACGCAGGGAGTGTCTTGTGCGGCGCTTGGAACAGTACTAGCGGACCACCGTGTCACTGTTGCCACGCTCCCATGCATCGGACGCATACAGGATGATTGTAAGTATGTGCTTCGATATAACAAAATTGTGCTCGAGCAAGAGTTAAACAATATCGCATGGAAAAACATAGAGAATGTCACATGTCCAAACAAAATATATAATATAATCAAATCAAGTATAGATAACTGTTACGAAAATTCTAAATATCTTACAAAGTTGAGATCATCTGATAGGAATACAAAGAAATGGGTTAATAATAAAGTAATTAAAATATGTAAATTGAGAGATAAAAAACTAATAGAACTAAAAAAAGATACAACTAATAGAGTAGTGAAATTGGAATATGCGAAACTACGAAATAAATGTAACAAAACAGTAGAGAAGACTAGAAACCAATATTATAAAAAAATTATCAATACTAATAGGGGCGAACCAAAAAAGCTGTGGGAAATATTAAATGGAATGACAGGTCGACTGAAGTCCTCCTTGGATAGCGTAATTTTAAAAGCATTCAACAAACAAAATGTAAGTAGTAAAACAATAGCGAATAACTTCGCTAAAGAATTTGAAAATTCTGTAAAAGCCATAGTGCCCAAATGTGCAACTCCACTTCTGGACCCTAGTTCATATGTCAAAGACGCAAATGTTACCATGTTGTTAAAAACCCCTACCCAGAAAGACATTTGTAAAATTATTCATAACATAAAAATCAATAAATCACCTGGAATGGACCGAATTAGACCAATTGACATTAAAATGATTCCAGAAAAAATATCTTATGCAATTGCAAAATTAATTAAAGAAAGTTTAAAGGTAAGCTCGTATCCAAACGAACTCAAGGCAGGTATAGTTAGACCTATCTATAAAAAAGGGGTTACTAATGAGTACAGCAACTACAGACCTATTACTATATTACCTATTATCGATAAAGTAGTTGAGAAATATATTTGTAACGAAATCCATAACTTTTATAAACAACACCAAATTCTGTCAGAAAACCAGTTTGGTTTCCAGCCCAAAAAAAGTACAAATCAGCTGCTCTCCTGCTTTACAGATTATGTAAACAGCAGGCTTGATAAGAAAGAACATGTTCTCATGGTCTTTATAGATTACAGCAAAGCATTCGACACGCTGAGGCATGACATACTAATACAGAAACTGGAACATAGTGGCATTCGCGGTACTCTTCTAGATTGGTGTAGAGACTACCTTAAAGATCGATCTTACCACGTAAAGATAGAAGACGAACTAAGTGACCAAGTGAAGGTTGTGGGAGGAACAGCGCAGGGATCCGTTCTAGGGCCCCTCCACTACCTTGCCTATGTAAATGATATGAACAATATCATAAAAAACTGTGTGATTTATCAGTATGCTGACGACACATGTCTCATCTCAGCCGATCGTGATATAGCAGTTGCAATTAATAGACTACAAACGGACTTTACGCTGCTAACAAAGTGGTCTCACGATGCAGGACTAGTTTTAAATGCGCAAAAAACTAATATGCTTCATGTGTCATCAGCATACAATAAAAGGGATACGGATGTTGATATCCGACTGGTTGCCCATGATCACGACTGTTTGCATGGTCGAAAAATCCGATGCAACTGTGAATGCATTAGCCAAGTATCTCAAATTACATACCTAGGAGTAACAATAGACAATAGATTCAATTGGTCTGCTCATATTGACAATGTGTGTGACAAGCTTCGCGCCATTCTGGCAAAATTCTCCATCCTTAAATATAAAATACCCTTCCATACCTTGCTCGATATGTACACAGCCCTAGCGGAGAGTATTGTATTATATGGGCTCAGTAGTTACGGCCGCACATTTTCGTCATACCTACAAAAAATATACTCCCTACAACTTCGTCTGCTACAATCTATTGTACCAAAACATGTGCGTATCCAACTTAAATATGAGGATGAAAAACTATTTGAATATTGTAAAATAATACCTGTCTACGATAAGGTAAGAATGACGCTTACGATAGAAAATTATTTTAAATACAATAACAATTTGATAGAACACCCCATAACCACACGCCAAATAGTAAACAAAAGGTTAATTACTAAAACAGCCAACAACTACTACGGCACGCGAACTACGGACTACCTAGTACCTAGACTAATAAACGAAATACCGCTAGAAACCAGAAATAAAATAAATTCCCACAACATACAACAAATAGTAAAAAACATATACCTAAATAAAATTAAACAATAATCTAACTTGAACCCTGACCAAAATAATTATAATTTATTAAGTAAATAAAATAAAATAATAATAATAAAATTTAATATGTAATACAATTCATCTTTATTTTTAAATAAAATATTATAAATCTCATAAGTACCTACCTATTATATTATAAATAAAATTTAAATAAATATAATAATGAATAGTAATACCTAGTAATAAATAGTATTGTAGTTGTAGGTATATTGTAATACATATACCTACAATGTATCTATTATAATTTATACTATCTGTGCTAGTACTGCTAGTACGAATTGTGAATCATGCTGTACCTCTAGCGCGGCTAGGCTCTTAGCGAATGTATAAGCGTAAACAAAAACCGGTTTACATTCAAAAGACTTGCGCACCTACCTACTCTGCACTGACTATTTAATGTCATTGGTGAAACTTTTATATGTTTTTATTGATATGTATGTACCTAGTTATTATTGTTTTATATAAATTGTATGCAAGCATTGTAATTGATGATAATATATGTACACTCACACCCAAGATAAACCGATACGGGTTTTATGGGTGTTATCATAATGTACCTACTATGTAATGCTATTTGATAAATAAATAAAAAAAAAAAAAAAAAAAAAAAAAAACAGCCGTATATCTTGGTATATCCCCGAGAGGTTAGGTAAAGCTATATTCAATAAATATAACCACATTATTATATCTCTCGTTCCGTCACAGACCGACATTAAAATCAACCTATACTTATTTAAATGTTGTCTATTTTTGTACCACTTTCCCAATTATACCACTGTACATGACTGTACCCAAATCGAAATTGATTTGGCAACTGATAAAAGTGGCCTTGTGATTCTATTCCGATATGTTGTATTTCTCGTTGACTGTACCAATTGGTTGCTTTACAAATGCGGTATAAAATTTAAATTTTACAACTGACATCCTATAGTGGAATTTTTAAATAAACGAAGTAAATTGACTGCAGCTAATATCACTTTATGAAATAATGATACCATATTCTATGTAATAGTGATGCATTCAATTCTCGTTCACTTATGGAGCAGCAACGGCAACATTATCATGACTTTTTTGAAATTGAAGAAGAATCAAAGAATGATTTTATTAGAATTGTCATAATCATTCACTTTGTAAAAATATTATTTTTATTTCATCAAAAACTGACAACCCAGTAAACGCCACTTGACTCGATTTCAAAATTCGACTATAGAGGTTCACTGGTTCCAACAGTTCGCAAGAAAGTTGGTAGATGGCTCCACCGGAAATTTGAAGTGATTCAGGTGTGGCTCAATAGCTCAGGTGGAAGAGCATTCCCCCTGTAAGGGAAAGGTCATGGGTTCAAGTCCCACTTGAGCGCTTAATTTTTCCCGACGTATTTCGAATTTAAAAAGTTAGCATAATGAATGCTTTAAAAATTTCATTCAAATATAGAGGTTATTTTGTACTAGATCATTAATTAGTTTTCATTTTATAATAAAAACAGTTAAATATAACGTTTCTGGTAAGTGATTCTTTGTTTCTTTTATGAGCTACTTCCTAATTAATCCTTTTACGATTTTTGCAAGAGTCGAGCTATTCCGGTTATTTTGAACGCTTAACATTGGCAAAGTAATAAAAACTAGTCTTGGGTGAAACTGAGTATGTATAACTAACCAAACGGCTAGATTTCATTTTAATGAATGATGATTGAATGAATGAATGAAAAGAAATAGCTACCTCTACAGAGTCTTAAGTCTAAAATTGGGGGAAATTTAATTCATAACTACTTATGTAAAACAGCACATAATTAATATATTTTTCTAAATATTAGATAAGCAATAAAAAAATATAAAATTATCAAAAGAGTTATTCTGACAGGAAGTAATTTTTGTTTTTGTCGGCGGCAAAAAAAAAACAATCGGCAACTAAATCAAGATTTTTTCTCTAACTACAAAAAACATCTTTAATTTACAAAAATACTACATAATTGCACATCGCCACGCAAGCAAAGTAAGTTTAGGAAAACAGCGTGAGCTAACGCGAATAGGTTAGGATAGAAAGGTAAGGCGGAGGTCTCAGATATCGTCGCCATACCCTTTGTGTTACTTGTAATAATGCAAGAGGTAATAGGAACATCCCGTCGAAAACGTGGAGTCTTAAGAATTAGTTTAGTAGTATATAAGGCTGGCCAATATTACATTGCCTGTTAATTAATTTGCTCGTAGTAGCAAATGGGAAGCAATTTATAAGAACAATATTTCAAATTGGAATATGATCGGCCATCTTTACGGTTTTGGGCGTTAAGAGCGACTTGCGCTGCTGTCGTTAAGGAGTTCGTAAAACAGAGATTAGTGGTGGGTTTTCTGTTCTCATTTATTATATGATTTTTCCTCGAATTAGACATACGTAGGTATGTCTATCAAATAAAATATATTTTAAAGAAAGAACATGTCAAGAGTACTAGAAACCGGAGGGCATCTATGAAAACGATTTTATCGAAGAAGCAAAACATGTATGTATGCCAGGATCGTAGCAGGATAGCAGGTGGACACATCTCTGCCTACCCCACTGGGAAAGAGGCGTGACTGTATTGAACATTTTTTAAACCATGTACAGAACCTCTTACTAGTTTTCAAGTCTATTTTTATAGACTTCAGCAAAAAACGTAAGTTATGTCAGGCCAATATACAAGGTCAATATGTTTTCAAGACAGGTAAATAGGCCGTAAAAACAGTAATCCTCTTTGTTTGTCAGTTTGGGTGAAGGATATCGCTTAATCGCCTTATATGTAACATAAATACACCTGAAATATTTTTGTAATTCCTTTGTGTCTTGAAATGTAACTGGTATAACCCTCCTTTTGGCTTCGCCGTAGTCGGGTAAAAATAGCTTAACTTTTTTGCCGAGAAAGAGAAAAAGGAAATCCCTGAGACCCCGACTAGCCTTAAAATCCTCTAAAACTACCCAAAATTCCAATTTTTCAGATTGATAGACATTGCAAGTGTGGCACACTCCTTTTGTTTGAAGTGTTGCACACGTCTATAAAACAGAGTAACCACTTTCCATCAGGAAACAAAGAACTATATGCATAAATACAGAGCTATTATACTAATTAGTAATATCCTAATTCGGGGGTATTGAGCAGCCATTAGAACGACATAGCAACCTCATTTAGCTGGATCAATGTATTGGAGTAGCCATAAATTATTGCTTAATTCTATCGGGGCCATGTTCCTTTTTATCTGAGGTTAATGCCCCACTATATCCAGTACTAATACTAATGAAATTCGAGATTGATTAACTAATAGCGATAACAGTCTAATTAATAACGTGAAAAAATAATCCACTTTACTCTAGAAATGCCTGACAGAATAATTCAGAGTGTTTCGAAATGCTTCGTTAAAATTGATAACAAACAGATACTTATTGTGCCTATTAGGAAACAAATGGATTACCTACAATGTAAAAGTCTCAATAATAATTTCCAGATATTATACATACTACGGAATTTAATCAAAAAGTGATCTTAAGTTTCAGTTTCATAATGTTCATACATACTAACTCGCAATTTGATTGGCTGATATTTACTGTTCTTTATTCAAAATTATAATATAACCACAGTCTAACGATTCATACTACATACAGTCGGTCAACGAAGCCGTCTAGACAGAGCAATCGTGCGGGGGGAGAGGGGTGGTGGGGGACGGGGTATTACTCGGTACGCCCATACATTTTACTCGGTACTAAGGATTCAGGGCTGTCTCATTTTTTTAATCACACTAATCACGTAATTTTTTTTTCAAGGCTCGTTTTGTTTGTTAAAATTGTTTTTTTTTTCGTTTTCTATATTTAGCTATCCAAGATGGCGGACACGAAATTTTCACAAAAATTTCACAAAAATCGATATGGGTATCGTTTTCAGGGTTTTTGTGGTCGCTGATTGCGAATATAACATCCATTTCGCGATCCAAGATGGCGGACTCGAAATTTTTACCAAAATCGATATGGGTATCGTTTTCAGGGTTTTTGGGGTCGCTGATTGCGAATATAACATCCATTTGGTGATCCAAGATGGCGGACTCGAAATTTTCACTAAAATCGATATGGGTATCGTTTTCAGGGTTTTTGGGGTCGCTGATTGTGAATATAACATCCGTTTGGTGATCAAAGATGGCGGACTCGAAATTTTCACAAAAATCGATATGGGTATCGTTTTCAGGATTTTTGGGGTCGCTGATTGCGAATATAACATCCATTTCGCGATCCAAGATGGCGGACTCGAAATTTTTACCAAAATCGATATGGGTATCGTTTTCAGGGTTTTTGGGGTCGCTGATTGCGAATATAACATCCATTTGGTGATCCAAGATGGCGGACTCGAAATTTTCACTAAAATCGATATGGGTATCGTTTTCCGGGTTTTTGGGATCGCTGATTGCGAATATAACATCCATTTGGTGATCCAAGATGGCGGACTCGAAATTTTTACTAAAATCGATACGGGTATCGTTTTCACGGTTTTCGGGGTTGCTGATTACGAATATGTTATTCATGTAATAATCCCAGTTGACTGGATGGATGGTATATTCGTAATTAGCAACTCTGAAAACCTCCAAAACGATGCTCATGTTGACTTTGTCGGAAATTTCAAGTCCGCCATCTTGGATCGCTAAATGGATTTTATTATACGTAATTAGTCACCACGAAAACCTCGATTTGTTTTTTTTTAAATTTCAAGTCCGCCATCTTTGATCGTCGGTAACATGGTCGTCAAGCCCGATAGCAGACAATTGCCGGCAGGCAATCATACGATGGGAAACTGTCGACTCCCAACTGATCGTGTGTAGCCGCAAAACTGACAGCAGGGCATGGCCACCAGGCCAAAATCGCTTTCGTGTGTGGGCGCTGTCGACTTAGGACTGCAGGCCGCCCGATACGATTTGAAACTGCAGGCGAACTGATCGTGGATAGGCTCCTTAAGAATATATCATCAATTTAGCGATCCCAGCGATTAGCGAAATTCGAATTCGAATCCGTATCCAACCCCGAACCCGAACCCGAATCAATATCCAATTTCAAGTCGGAATCGAAATAGAAATTAGAAATCGAAAACGAAATCGAATTTGAAACCGAAATCGAAACCAAAATCCAAAAACTCAGACTTAAAATATTACGTTTGCTTGATCATAATTGGTTGAGTAGAACCGGAGATATAACCAAAAGTCGCAATAGCCGACATCCATGCGAGCGGAGCCGCGGGCATCACCTAGTAATATAAATTAGCGTGAGTTGGTGTGCCTTGACACAACAAAGAGAACGAAGAGGAGTTATATATAGAATATAACAGAAAAATTATATATAAAAACTGAAGTGACAACCCTGACAAAACTGCAAAAGGCGGCATTTCCGCAAACATCAAACGCGATGAACTACTGTAAGATCTCTCGTTATACTGTGATATAACCAACTAGCTTACGCGTACGCTGTTGCTCGCCTGTCATAACTCCGGTTCCTCTCAACCAATTGCGATCAAACAAACGTAAGATCTAAAACCGGTAACATCTAGTAGTTTGAAAATTCATATTCGGAAGTAGGAATATTTCGAGCACGGATTTGACAAGAATATATTAGTTTAACGGATTAATAGTACGTCCTTCCGTATATTAAGCAAAGGCCAAGGTTGATCGTGTCGGTTGAAATGTGCCTGTGTGAAAATATTTCAGTGCTCGTTAATCATAACACGGCATCGGCGTTAATATACGGTGTAAACAAATACCTAAATATAACTTCGTTAGGAATTCACGTACCTACCTAATACCTAGCTTTGCAATAAGAATTCATGGCTGCAATGAGGCATTGATTTGATTGCAGAATTACACGATGTTTCGGTTAAACTAGTTAATAAAAAATAATAATCCACGGTAGCCTAGTACGAGGTCTCTTTCGGCTGATTTTCGTCTATGGTCTTTGTTATCCGGTCCAGTATTATCTTTGAGAAAATGGCAGGGTTCCGAAGTGGCTTCTCAACCATCGACCACATCCATACCATCAAACAAATGATCCAAAAATGCAATGAATATGGAATAAACTACTACTTAGCGTTTATAGATTACAATAAGGCATTTGATTCTCTAAAACATGATAAAATATGGGAGACTCTCACCGCACAAAGGGTCCACAGTAAACACGCTAACATAATAAAGAACATATATTTAAACATGACAGCTAAAATACGCACAGAAAAAGTAGGGAAATGTTTCCCCATTAGGAGGGGAGTTAGACAGGGAGATCCCTTATCACCAAAACTGTTCTTGGCAACCCTGGAACATATATTTCGACAACTGGAATGGAATGAATACGGTATCAAGGTAAATGGAGTCCTACTTTATCATCTAAGATTCGCAGATGATATTGTATTAATATGTAGTGACCCAAACACTCTGAAGGTTATGATTGAGCAACTAATAAACGAAAGCGAAAAGGTAGGACTATCAATAAATACCAGTAAAACAAAGTTAATGACAAACTACGTCCAAACTCCCATCAAACCTGGAAATACTGCTGAACTGGAATATGTAAATGAATATACATACTTAGACCAAATAATATCTCCAACAGATATCACAACGAAAGAAATTCAAAACAGAATAAACCTAGGATGGAAGAGATACTGGGCTCTAAAAGATGTCATGAAAAATTCGGATGTACCAATAGAAGGGAAGAAGAAAATATTTAATACATGCATTCTACCAAGTATAACCTATGGATGTCAGACATGGAGTTGTACAAAGAAAAATATCAAATCACTACAAACTTGTCAACACAGAATGGAAAGAAGCATACCTACTCAACATAAAATTAAAAGACAAAATTAGGTTACAGACAATAAGAAGACAAACCAAGCTTATAGATATAAAATATCAAATAAAACAACTGAAATGGAAATGGTACGGGAGCTAGCAACGTTTTCGAGAAAGAATTTCAGGTCAGCTGATTTTGTGATATGCTGTCCTTCTTGCTCTTTCGGTTAGAGTCTGGGCTATCTGGCTGGCGGGAGCGGTTGCGTTCATTACTGCGCATCCTACCTGTCCAGGTGATAATCCTGGATTTTCAAAACATTTTAAGAGGCGTAATTTTTAATTTTTTGTTTTTAAATAAGACTACCTGACATACTTTTTTTATTGCCAGACATTTCTGACATTGCTAATTATGTGCCATACGCGATTCTTTTATTTTTTTTTATAAAAATTTAAAAGTATTTTATAATGTCTGTAATTTTAACATTATGTTATTTAAGATAAGAAAAGCTTAAAATTAATTTGCCAGACATTAATTCGATTGTTAAACCTTGAATTAAAATAAAAAAGGCATGAAAAGTATTGCAGTATGATGCTAGTAGTTCGAAAGAGACAGTTGCAGAATAAGCTGAGAATAAGACAGAGAACCATTGCAAATATACCATTGATATTATCTGACCTCCTCCTCGTAACCTGTAGCCTAGCCCTGAATTCCTCAGTAAGGTACTGAGAGGATTCAGTGCTAAGCAGAACCAAAGGGGACTCAAACTGACACCTTGGAAAATGCCTCGCTCAATATTTATTGGTTCGCCGTTACTGCACACCCCTCGATATCCTGGATAGCTAAGAACTGTTCTCCATTGCCTCATACATGACGCGAAGAAGATGCACAGAGTTGTATCTACTTTATACAACTCTAGCACCCTCAGGAGCCATGTATGGGGCACAGAGTCGAACGCTTTCTTATAGTCTATCCAGCATGTTGATAGATTTTTACGGCTACGGCGAACTTGTTGACTAATGGCCATATCAATGAGGAGGAGCTCCTTAGTACCACGGGCCCCACTCCTAAATCCATTCTGAGAGGCACTCAGTTGCCAATTTTTATGACCACTGGTGTTACCCACCTGCTCCATAAGACAGGAAGTACCTACCTCGAACCCCAGTAACTATAGACCGATCACGTGTTTACCATCGGTCTATAAACTTCTTACATCTATTCTGAGAGATAAAATAACAAAGCACATCTCTACAAACACTGTTATGAGTGCCTCTCAGAATGGATGTAGGAGTGGGGCCCGTGGTACTAAGGAGCTCCTCCTCATTGATATGGCCATTAGTCAACAAGTTCGCCGTAGCCGTAAGACTCTGTGCCCCATACATGGCGCCTGAGGGTGCTAGAGTTGTATAAAGTAGATACAACTCTGTGCATCTTCTTCGCGTCATGTATGAGGCAATGGAGAACAGTTCTTAGCTATCCAGGATGTCGAGGGGTGTGCAGTAACGGCGAACCAATAAATATTGAGCGAGGCATTTTCCAAGGTGTCAGTTTGAGTCCCCTTTGGTTCTGCTTAGCACTGAATCCTCTCAGTACCTTACTGAGGAATTCAGGGCTAGGCTACAGGTTACGAGGAGGAGGTCAGATAATATCAATGGTATATTTGCAATGGTTCTCTGTCTTATTCTCAGCTTATTCTGCAACTGTCTCTTTCGAACTACTATCATCATACTGCAATACTTTTCATGTCTTTTTTATTTTAATTCAAGGTTTAACAATCGAATTAATGCCTGGCAAATTAATTTTAAGCTTTTCTTATCTTAAATAACATAATGTTAAAATTACAGACATTATAAAATACTTTTAAATTTTTATAAAAAAAATTAAAAGAATCGCGTATGGCACATAATTAGCAATGTCAGAAATGTCTGGCAATAAAAAAAGTATGTCAGGTAGTCTTATTTAAAAACAAAAAATTAAAAATTACGCCTCTTAAAATATTTTTAAAATCCAGGATTATTACCTGGACAGGTAGGATGCGCAGTAATGAACGCAACCACTACCGCCAGCCAGATAGCCCAGACTCTAACCGAAAGAGCAAGAAGGACAGCATATCACAAAATCAGCTGACCTAAAATTCTCACTTTCAAAACGTTGCTAGCTCCTATACTAAAATGGGCAGGACATTTAACGAGAAGTAAGACAGAAAAATGGGGACAGTATGGTGCCCTAGATATAAAAAGAGAAGGAAAGGAGGACAGCACCGAAGATGGGAAGATGATATCAAGAAGGTAGCAGGATAATGTTGGATGAGGGTAGCAAGGGATAGATCTTTGTGGAGAATATTTGGGGAGGCCTATGCCAAAGAGCAAGACAATCACGAAACTGGTGTCTAATATCAATAATAACATTAAAATAGGTACGTTGCTTTCATAAACAACCAAGATTAATATTAATAGTATAGGTATAAGTAGTTATAAGATGAAATGTAACATATAAGATTGTTAATAAAGGCTTTTATTATTATTATTATTATTATAGTACGAGGTCTCGGGTTCTATCCCAGGTTTACCATGGCACACACCAATGAATTTTCGATAGTACGAGGTCTCGGGTTCGATCCCAGGTTTACCATGGCACACACCAATGAATTTTCGATGCTTTTCGAAGTTATGTGTGTATTTATCGCAGGTTTATAAGTGCCCGGTTAATGGCAATAGGCTCGCCACCCATTACATTGGGACCTAAACCTAAACTGGCGAAATATGGGTCTAGCACGTCTGCCTACCCCTTCGGGGAATACAGGCGTGAGTTTATGTTATGTTAAAAAAAAAAGTAAAATCCTGTAACATTTATAAAATAACTAGCTTTTGCCTGCGGCTCCGCCCGCGTGGATGTCGGTTCCCGGCAATTATTCGAATTTTTCTCGCCGTAAAAACCTTCTCTGGACTTCCACGAATAATTCAAGACCAAAATTAGCCAAATCGGTAAAGGCATTCTGGAGTTATATCGCCAGGAAGGAAAACCCGACTTATTTTTATATAGTAGAATTAAATATACGTACAATAACGTCCATATTATTTTTGTCTAACACACAGAGGATGTGCAAAGTGTAATGTTATTATCGATATAAAGCCGTTTTATAACAAATAAAATAAAAAAGAATGATTTGACTTTAGACTGAGAAACCTATGACAGTCAAATAATCTCAATTTTTCCTATTTATCACCTTCATACTGTGTAATGTATATGTCCTAAATAAATGTATTTTCTTTTTTTCATTCGGAAACAAGTTTGCATGTTAAAATGACCAACAAGTCCACTTCGCCAACTTAAATCATAAAACATTTATATAAAACCTTCGAATTCTTTACATTTATTTTCCATTGTGGATTTTCCATTGCAGTGAGGGACAAATTCCACAGATAAAATTATGAATTGAATTACATGTTGCACTTTACATTATTGCTTTGTCTTTAATATGCTTTGTTTTTAAAAATAAATAATTATGTTGATAAATGAGTTTATGCTGTACTGTGTACCCCTAGCACAAACAACAACAACTACCGTAATCATTTACAGTATTGAGAGAATGGAGCATTGCGATTGGCCGGTTTCAACCACACACGATGTTCACAGTAGGCAGGCGGCCAATCGCAATGCTCCATTCTCTGAATACGCTTAAGTAAGCGTATTCAGAGAATGGAGCACAATAGAATATAGTACTATAGAATTACGACAGTTGTTCGTGCTAGGGATACATTTGATTACTACAACCACAATTTACATGTTTATTTTTCTTATAACAAGTTGTTATATTTAGGCCCATATTCTAAAATGACACTCAGCCTGAATCTCGATTTATCCGAGGACAGATGTATGGCAATATGTCAAATCAATCTGTCTATGCAATCTGTCCTCAGATAAAATTATATTGTTCTTAATGCTTCCTAACAAAGGAATGTAATACAGAACTAATTCATTTAATTGAATACCTATTACCCATTAAATAGTTCTTATGGGACAATTACGTAGGTGGGACCGAAAATCAAGTAAGGGTTCGCGTGCCTTAATACCTGTTGTGATAATTTAGTTTGGCTGGTAGATAGCAACCAGATTCCCCCAACAAAAGAAAGGCTGCACCGGAACCTCCACAGTCAATCAGGCAATTTTGGAGTGGAAGATTATAATGATGCCCCATATCCCCATGCCAATAACGCCAACTCTCAGTAATTATCCATAAATAGATATTCAAACAATAAACTCAAGAGTTGACCATAATCACTAGCTATTAAGTCCAGTTATGACATAAATGAACGGACAGTCTCAACAGTTAAGCCTTATTTATCATCAATTGAAAGTGTACAACAGTCATTGATATAAATTACTCTTAATTGTTCCATTTATGTTCACCGATTGACATGTGACAGTGAGTGTCTCCAGATATCTGCCTTGGTTCAATAGTCGTTGTTGAGGAGCAGTTCAAATGTTGGAAGTTATGATTAATTTTGATTTTTATGACAGTCAGTAACATTTATGTCAATACATTGATTATTCTATTCTACTAACAAATTACCACTTGGCTAGGGGAACACACCATTTTTTTTTGTTTTTTCGTGCGGAACCCCGCCGGAGCCGGAAGGGGAGGTTATATCGGACTAGAACCGACTCAAACCGCACACCGACTGAGGGTCGTAGTGCTAGGCCGGAGGTGATGTTGTCTTCTACATATCCCTTACAACCCGGCTAACCTAGGGCCACCCCTTACGGTCTGGACGGGAGGGAACACACCAGAATGTGAGAGCCTATAATATATTCTGTTCTATAATATAATGGAATAACTAACATAATTCAAATTTCTCAAATACCAAAAAGAGATAATAGACCAATTTAAAAGATATATTCCAATTTGTGACACTAGGATGTGCCACTGGTGGCACAAAGCAGAAGGATCTTGTTTATTCCACTAAACACAAACTTTCATATTTATAATATTGGTTGAACTAGCAGTAGAGAACTATGTGATGTTCACATCCCGTTCCTATGTCCCACAGGCAACCAGTACCAATAATTAAATAATAATACCAGCTAAGAAACGATAAAGCTAAGCCAAATCAAAAGGGAGAAAAAGAATAAACCGACTACAGGCTTCAAAGTGAAAGGTCTGGGTACAACTAAAAGAACATGTAAATCATGATAACCTATCCCTATCAGTCATTGTCAACACCAGGTGTATTGGTATTGCAAATTATCTAACATTATATTTAGTAAGGCTTATTTTATCTAGATATTACTTTACTATGTAATTGCTAGTATTGTATTAGGTATTTATTATCATGTAAGTAAATTGACTGAATAAATATCTGATTTATTTATATTCAGACGAGCAATATGGTTTGGTAAGGCAATGGCTTTCTATAAGTGTTATGTTTATTTATCACCAGAGACTCTGGAAGCCTGCTGGACAATCCACTGCAAAATCTGTACCCTCTATATACATTTGCCAACCAAAAGGGGCTATTTATAGTATCAATACAAATTTTACCAAAATTATTCTATAGGTTCCGAATTTGGTGATATTAAAAAATGGGTATGCTGAAGGGAACATGTTCATTCAACAAACACCTTTCAGCTTTTATCATATTAGGTTCACTACACTACAATAATTTTTAATCAGGATTGTATTGTTATTAAACTTTATTGTATTACTTTCTATTAACACACACAAAGTAATACAATATAGTACAGTCTTATCTTTAACTTTGATTTTATATTTTAATTTAGGAGGCAATAATTTTATAATATACTAGCTTTTGCCCGCGGCTCCGCCCGCGTGGATGTCGGTTATCGCGACAAAACATAGCCTATATCCTTTCTCAAGGACTAATCTACCCCTATACCAAATTTCATCAAAATTGGTTCAGTGGTTTAGGCATGAAAGCGTAACATACAGACAGACAGATAGACAGACAGAGTTACTTTCGCATTTATAATATTAGTATGGATTATTTATATGATAAATTAGACATTAAAAAGTAATTAAAAAAAACAAAGAAAATTAACTTCAAAGATGGTGAATTTTTCCAATTAGATATATACAGGAAATGTTAAATATAGAATTTGCTTCATATTTTTAATAATGTTGGTGTACAATAAAGAGAATTGTATTAATACTGTTCTATGTTGTATCATTATAGATCTTGTGTATCAAATACTTAGTTGTTTCAATGATAAGGCTGAAATTAGCAGCCAAAATCAATACAAGTAGCAGTAATATGAAAATGATGATGGTGAAACTAAAGTCAATAAAAAAAAAAAAATGTCTAAGACCTTCTTTTAATCGGAATAGGTGTTTGAATGTTATAATTCTGTTGACAATCTTGGCCGCTGATTGATGTAGTATGTATATTTGAACAAATATTGAACCTACAGTTCGGTAAAAAGACGCCATTTGATTTTATTCAATGCCAAAAATGTTTCACAGAAATGACTCCGATGAAATGATTTCTTTAGGTGGTCAAATATCATATAACAAGCACAAAACAAATTATTATCCTACATATACATAACAAAATACTTCTGCACATCTCTTGTCAAGATGTAGGGCAATTTTCAATGTGCCAGGTGTTTTGGTGTGTGGCCCACTTTACACAATAAAATTTTATTTACTTAACATAAACTGAACAAACATGTACAGTGGACAAAGAAGATAGAGTTGCACCTTTGCTTACAAATTTATATGGAAAAGAGCAACCATATCTTCCTTGTTGAATGTACAAAAGTTGTAATGTTAGTGAGGGAAGCTTGTGAGATGTAAAAGACAGAATCAAATAAAGTTTTGCTGAATCTGTCAAATACAAAGGGCCCTCTGAAGAGAGTAGGATTCTTGAACAGACAACAAAAGGCAACCTTTATATTTAGGTCATCAAATTGACAGTACCCGGCCTGATGGTAAGCTGGGGTGCACCTCTACATCTAAAGAGCTCATTATTCGTACATCGAAATATAATATTTAATAATTACGATTAAAGATATAGGTAAAACGAATCATAAGGAGGTACAGCTTTAGAGAATTACAAGATAAAACAATCTAATAGGCGAAACTTGTTATACTGTAATTATAATGAATTATATATGCTAAACTGGGGATGTTAAAAAAATTCAAGCAGCAACACTAGCAACGTACAGGTGAAACCTTGACTGACGTCAATAAATAAAAAACTTGTGACCAAAAACGGCGCCACATACCTCCCAAGATCGAAAAACTGTTGTGTAGAAATATTTGTTTAGTATAAACGTAATAGTGCAGAACAAATGAAAACGAAAACTATTAAACACTTACGTATTCCACAAGTTGTAAAATGAGTAGACACTTCAAGAATACGAGTAGAAATCGTTCTTTAAACCCGCGATCTCCAGCCATTTTTCTCACTTTAGTTTCACAAATCAATTTTATAAAACACAAACTATATCATATCATAATTTCACGAATAAAGTTGCGCTCTTTTAGGTGGTTATTACACAAAATGTATTTTTACGGCGCACTTTATTTTTCACCACGACCTGCTACGAACGGTGACTGAAAATCGAATGATGGAGATGTGATGACAGTTTTGGTTTTGCAAGCGATAAAAAGTAAAATGGCCGCGTAAGCAGTGCTGCCAGGAAATTATAGCCACAGAATAATTAGAACTTTATAGTGCAGGCGCTACATGTGTTGAGTATATGTTAAATAATAAAACATTATGCGACCTAAAATATGGCTTTACTAAGCATTAATGACAGTAAGTCAAATTAGAATAAAGAACAAAGTTAGAGTACAAGGACCGAAGAGTTTACATTACATTCTCCCCTCCTTCAAAATTCGACTCATTGAGACGTAGTCCCTCAAATATGCAGAGGCTCGTCTTTCTCTTGAAGACCGGTGTGGTTCTTGTAGTGCAGGGGAAATTGTAGATTCAGATGACTCCGGGCTCTCGGATTCTTGATTAACAGGCAGCACATCGACGGCATCTTCGTAGTTATCTTCGTCTGGAAGTGGTGCTAAGTGTGTATTGGATACTGTGGTTTCCGTCCCATTTTGAAGTCTTATGTAAGAATAGGACGGATTTGACTCAATAAGTTCTGCTTCTTCTACTAGCGGATCAAACTTTGAACGACGCACATGTTTCTTCAAAAGAATCGGTCCCGGAGATAACAGCCAGGACGGAACAGATTCACCAGTTGGCGAGCGTCTAGGGTAATTAAACAATCGTTCATGTGGCGTTGTATTTGTACTCGTGCACAATAAAGATCGGATGGAATGTAATGTTAAAGGTAGAACTTGCTCCCATTGGCTTACTGCCATCTTCTTGGAATGTAATAGAAGCTGTATAGTCTTCCACAGAGTTCCATTCAGGGGTTACATGGCGTGGTTCTACTGCTTGCTATGCCCAATGGAATCAGGAAATTTCTGAGCTCTTGTGACATGAATGATGTACCCCTATCTGTATGAATATATTGGGGGTATCCAAACATCATGAAAATTTCCTTTAAACAATTTATGACAGTTTTGGTAGATAGGTCCTTACAAGGGAAAGCAAATGGAAATCTCGAAAATTCGTCAATGATTGTCAAAATATATTTGTATTGTGTATTTGTTGGTACCTTTGAAATCGATGTTCAAACGTTCGAATGGCGCAGTAGCTTTGATTAAATGTCCTTTAGTAAACGCATAACGAGGTTTGATCTCGGCACATATTCTACAACTTGCCGTCATTTGTTTTATGTCATCTGTTGAATAGGGAAGATTTTTCATTCGAATCCAATGAGTCATTCTTACTATCCCTGGATGACCAAGCATCTCATGTAATTCATAGAGTATATGAGCGTTTAGATTAGCGCATGCACGAGAGAGAGTGTCAGCTACTACATTTTCTCGCCCAGGTCTGTATATCACATCATATTTATAACATGATAGTTCTAGACGCCACCTTTCGATTTTCTCATTTTTTATTTTACTTGTATGATTCTGTTTGAACATGAATGCAACAGACTGTTGATCGGTAATGAGACTACAAGTGTCTCCCAAGTAGGAAGTGACGCCATTTCCGCAAAGCCTCTACGATTGCCGCAGCTTCTTTTTCTATGGCGGGATGTCAGCGTTCCGGATCCGTCAATGTTCGAGAGGAAGAGCAAGAGCATGATCGGAAGCATCAGTTTCGACTGTAAAAGGAATATCCTCTAGAGCTGACGTTAGGACCGCCTGTGCAATATCGGACTTTAGACTTTTGAAACTGGCGACTGCGTCATTCGTCATAGGAAATCTAGTTGTATTTATAAGTGGATGAGCTTTTTCTGAAAACTTCTTTATCCACTTTGAATAATGTGCAAACATTCCTAATGCTCTTTTCAAAGAAGGCATGTCTGATGGTACTGGGAGTTTCAATAGTGGCACTAGACGGTTCTCGTCAGGCTTCATAGTGCCATTTTCAATTGTGTATCCTAAAAGTTTTATTGTTTTTGTTCCAAACACACATTTGTCTTTGTTTAATGTTATTTTGTACTTCTAAGTTTTTATCGTGGTCCTTTTTATTAATACCGCAGACAGTGACGTCATCAAGGTAAGCATATGTGCCTGTCAAATTTTCCTTGGAAATAATATATTGCAGAGTTCTTTGGAAAGCTGCTACACCATTAGTAACTCCAATATGCATGACATGCGTGTGAACTGGTATAAATTACCACATGCTTCAAATGCCGTGTACATTTTCTCGCGTCCAAGTATCGGCACTTGATGGTACGCACTTTTAAGGTCGATTTGGCTAAAAAAATTGTGTTTGGCCACTTTTGATACCATTTGTTCTATGTTTGGTAGAGGATAGGCGTCAAGCTGAGTAAATTTATTAATTGTTAATGAATAATCTACCACCAATCGCTTACGATGCTGTCCACCACCAGCTACTAAAACCTGTGCTCTCCATGGAGATATGCTGAGTTCTATGACACCATCTTTAAGAAGTTTATCAATCTCCTCTTTAATAAAGGTTTCATCGGTAGCGCTATATCGTCTTGATTTTATCGCAATTGGTTTTATTGAGGACGATAAGTTACTGAATATAGTAGCCGGGGGCACATTGGCCGCCAAAACACTGCATATTTTAAGTGAGTTTTGCTTGCCACCGAAAGTCAACTCAAGGGATGAGTGATTTTTTAACAAATCGTGCCCAATAATAATGTCAGCGCAAAGATTTGCAATAATTAAAAGTGGTATTTCCTATACCTATAGCCTTCTAATTCAATCGTGGCGAAGCATATTCCACCTACAAGTGAAGTGCTGTCTAATGATGCCAAAGTGATAGTTTGATGACATGACTTACGTCTGAGGTTCAGTCCATCGGCGAGGCTCTTGTTGATAAAACTTACTGAACTGCCCGTATCAATTAATGCGTCCGCGTGAGTCTGATTTATTAACATGGAGACTGTCGTTTGTTTCAAACTAGGAGGTAATGCAGCGCACGTCTCTCTTATCTCTCTATCTTCTGAATTAAGAATAGCATTCGCAACAAGTTTTGTATTGCGACATACTTTACTGAGATGACCTTTCTTCCCACATTGCTCACAAGTGCTATGAAATGCGGGGCATTTAATACGTTTGTGTACATTTCTTCCACAAAACCAACAACACTTACGTCTTGTTATTGTTAGTGGGGCTGTTGCTTCTTCTTCTTCGTGTCAATGGCTCATCAATTTCTTAAATTTTGTCGGCCCAATACCTGGCCACAGCCACAGCATTGTCTGTTGCCCTGCACAGGTCTGCGATGGTACAGGTGGAAGGACACAGTGGGCAAGAGAGCAAGTGTGGCATGGACTGAGATGGGGCCCCGCAGTCGCAGGGTGCTTGTGAGTGTTCTATATAGCCCCATTTTGCCAAATTTGCATTACAGCGGCCAACTTGGGTACGTAGGCGGTTTAATGATTTCCAAGTTGGCCACGGGAGATGGTGTCCAGGAGGCAGGTTTTCTTTGGGGCTGTTGCTACTAAGTAGTAATTAAACTGGAAGATAAAGTACGAGTACCAACACCAAAATTGGAATACGAAGTCGTATTCCAATTTTGGTGTTGGTACTCGTACTTTATCTTCCAGTATGTCGTTTCGCGTAGTATTGAGAGATAATTTGGGTTCAATGTACGACTTCGCATTACTATTAGCAGTTTCAAAAATGTTTGCTTGATTTACAGCTTCATCAAGAGTGAGATTCATGTTTTCTAACAATCTTCGACGGATATTACAAGGAGTGAGTCCAGCTATGAAAGCGTCTCGAATAAATTGTTGTTTGTACTGTTCTGCAGTAACAGCTTCGAAATTGCAATCAGCCGAAAGTAAATTTAAGGACTGAATGTATTGTGCAACAGATTCTTCTGGTTGTTGTCGTCTAGTCGCCAGAATATAACGTGCGTGCGTGTGTGTATATATTTTTAGGTTTCAAATAAAGCTTGTCTAATGTTTCCATTGCTGCAGTGTAAGTTAGACATTCTTGAATTTTAACAAAGATATTTGCATCCAAATGATTTGACAAAAGTTTTAGCACTATGGAATCGTTTTTTTGAGATTGTAATTCCGCTTTTAGGAAATTTAGGAACAGTACCTTATAATGTTTCCATTTTTTCCGATTCTGGAGAATTAGGCGTGACGGCGAAGCGTTCAGGGCGTAAATATTGCGATAAGTTTCCTGGCATTTGGGAAGTCGATGGTTTATCATTTTTGTCATCTATACCCATTTTAATTAATAATATTAATTAATGCTGAATAAATTGTTAAATAATAAAACATTATGCGACCTAAAATATGGCTTTATTCAGCATTAATGACAGTAAGTCAAATTAGAATAAAGAACAAAGTGAGAGAACAAGGACCGAAGTTTACATTACAGTATGCAAAATCGTAGTGACGGAAACTATGATAGAATTACCGACCTGAGACCCTAAATAATGACAAAACATGTTGCCGCCCCCCCTCTTCGTCCAAACTTATAGTCGGTACGGTAGTGAACGCGACCGCTACGCAGGAGGCGCGGGTTCAATCTTCACTCAGTGCAAATATTTGTATGCATGAATATGGCTATTTACATTGGGCTGGGTGTTACTATGTATAATATGTATGTATTTACAAAAAAATGTATCTAAGTATGTTTCTCTGCATTCTAGATTCCAAGAAAGCGTTGTGTAGAATGTTGTGGAATATTTATTTATTGATTTATCATTTATTTATAACAGCTTTATTCATAAATCCCAAATTTATGGGAAAATGGAACAACGATTGTTTTGAATTTCATCGGTGACCACCTGAATAAATAAATGATATGAATTGAGTCTCTATAATATGATTCAGATAGGCAAAAAGATCACAACTATAATAGCTTTTTTTTTTTTTTTTTTTTTTTTTCGTGCGGAAATCCCCACGGATACCCCCCCTGCCGGAGCCGGAAGGGGAGGTTATGTCGGACTCGAACCGACTAAAACCGCACGCCGACTGTGGGTCTTGGTGCTAGGCCGGAGGTGAGGTTGTCAAAGACATATCCCTCGCACCCCGGCTGACCCAGGGCCATCCCTTACGGTCTGGCCCTCCTCAGGAGGGGGGACAACGGTGTCCCCAACTCGCCCCCGGAATGGGGAGGCGCGCTGTTCAGCGCGCCGCCGCCGTGGCCTGCTTCTGCTGGGGTGACAGGCGGCTCCACCCGTCACCCCCAGGCCCGCGCTCATGGGGGACGGAGGTCAGTCAGTGCCCTCCGACGCCCGAGTTGCCTGCGCGCGCGGGCGGCGCGATCCGCGAGTCTTTCTCGCTCGCGCCGCCTCTCCCGCTCCGCCGTCTCCTTCACGACCATTACCTGCTCGCTGAAGGAGACGCCGGCCGCCCACGCGTCCGCGCAGCGGACCATTGCTGTGAGCAGGGTGGCGAGGGTGAGAACTCTCACTCCCAGGGCCGCCACTAGCTCCCGCCTCGGTCTGGCCCATGCCGGGCACTCGGTGAGCGTGTGCAGCCCCGTGTCCTCGCTCGCGTCGCAGTGATGGCACTCGGACGTTGGCTCCTTTTCGATCCGACACAGATATCGCCCGAAGCACCCGTGCCCGGTGATAATCTGCGTCAGTCGATACGAGAGGCTGCCATGTGGCCTCTCGAGCCATTCCCCCATGATGGGCCTTACCGCCTCTATGACGGCATGCCCTGCGCGTCGTTGCTCAAGTCGTCGCTCCCACTCCGCCACCATGATCCCGTGGAGCCGGGACCTCTCGGCCCGAATGTCTTCGGGCTCGGGATCGTAGCCCCGCTCCCGCGCCTCCTTACGGAACCGATACAGTGCCGCAAGGGATCTCGCTTCCAGGATCCACGGTGGCGATCCGGCTAGGAGACTCGCCGCTTCAAAGGATATCGTGCGGTACCCCCTAATGGCCCTGCAGGCCATCGTCTGCTGCGGCGCATGCAGCAGTTGCACGAACCTGGCCTGCAGGGCGTCCGCCCACACGGGGCACCCGTACAGGGCCATGGACCGCACGACACCCGCGTAGAGTCTCCTGCAGGAGTCCTCTGGGCCCCTCAAGTTGGGCAGCAGCCGCATCAGCGCGTTAGCTGACACCAACAGTTTGGGGCGCAGACTTCGGAAGTGCTCTCCGAAGTCCCACCGACCGTCGAGTACGAGCCCCAGGTATTTCAACCGGGGCTTGATGTCGATGGGAGTACCTCCTACTGTCAAGCTGGATCCCGGGGGTGGCCCGCGCCGAGGACCATGAAAGAACAAGGCCTCGGATTTGTGCAGAGCCACCTCGAGACCCAGCCGCCGGATCCGATCCACGACTTGAGCAACAGCGGTCGTGGCCCTCTGGGTCGCCTCGCGGTGTGTAGCGCCACTCACCGTCACTAGCGTGTCGTCCGCGTAGCACGTGACGGTGGCCCCGAACGCAAGCTCACCGCGAAGCACCCAGTCGTATCCGATGTTCCACAGGAGCGGCCCCAGGACCGATCCCTGTGGGACACCGCACGACATCTCACGCCTACCGACGCCGGTCGCACTTGGGTAGATGACGGCCCTCTCCGTCAGGTACGCCCCGACTATGCGGCGGAGGTAGAGAGGCACATCGTGGTACACGAGCGCCTCCCTGATGCAACTCCAGGGCAAGGTGTTGAACGCGTTGGAGATGTCCAAGGACACCGCCAACATCACCTCGCCCCGGGCAACCGCATCCTCCGCCAGACTCCTCACGCGCATGATGGCATCCACAGTGGAACGCCACCGGCGGAAGCCGTACTGCGTGTCCGCTAGGTCCGGCCCTACTCTAGAGAGGTGCTCGACGAGGCGCTTGGCAATCACTCTTTCGAAGAGCTTGCCCACCTCGTCGAGCAACACTATGGGCCGGTACCCGGACGGCTCGTCCGCCGGGCGTCCGTCCTTGCGGATGAGGACCAGCTTCCCCGTCTTCCACATCTTCGGAAACTGGCCCCGCTCCAAGAATGCGCTGAGGAACCCTCGCAGTCGGGGTTCGAGACCGTCTTCTCCTAGAGCTAGGACCCACGCACGGCCTGGAATGCCGTCGGGTCCCGGGGCGGTGTTCTTCTTGGCTCTAAGCCGTCGCACCGCCAGCTCTAGTTCTACCCAAGTGACGTCGGGCACGTCGTCGTCAATAACCACGCCGGGCGCATCAGGCGACCGAGGTGGCGGAGTCATCTGCGGCGGAACGTGTTCCGCCCGCGCCGGGAACAGGGATGCCACCACTCCTCCAAGCAGAGCCGGCTCGAGAACCTGGGTCAGGGGAGGGGCCCGGGGGCGCAGCTTTCCTCTTACCAAGCGGTAAGGCCGCCCCCATGGGTCCCGCTCCAGTGTCTCCAGCAGCTCCCTATAGGAAGCTGCCTTGGACCGCTTGATCTCCGCTCGGAGGGCATTCCTGGCTTCCCTGTATCCCTCTTGCAACTCCGCCACTAGGGGATCTGTGTTTGCGGGGCGGCTACGCCTCCTACGGAGCCTGGCCCACCGGCGGTGCGCGATCACGCAGGCTTGACGCAGCCTCGCGATCTCCGCAGTCCACCAGTAGACCCGGCCCCTCGGACTATAGGCTGGAGCCCTAGACATACTCGCATCGCAGACAACAGTCATGGCCTCCCGGAACCACGCCGCCTCGTCATCGATGTCGTCAGGCCTGTCCGGCACCATGGCCCAGGCCTGCACGGAGGCGGCTTCCAGGAGAGCATCCCTATTCAGTCCCCTAAGCACCCAGCGCGGCTCGCGTGGGGCCGGTATGACCGGCGCATCACTCTCGGGAGGGGAGACATCAAACCGAACGTATCGGTGATCCGCCAGTGTCTCCACCTCCACGACAACACGCCAGTCCCGCACACGTTGCGACAGCGAAGCGCTCGCGAACGAGAGATCAACGATCGAACTCGCCCTGCGCTCCGCCACCCAGAACGTGGCTTCGGCCCCGCGATTCTGGAGAACCAGACCGAGAGTAGCGGCCCAGCTCTCCAGAGCCCTACCTCGCGGGTTCGTGTGCCGGGACCCCCAAGCCTCAGACCAGGCATTGAAGTCCCCAAGCACAAGAACCGGGCGAGGGTGACAGGCATTGACGACGTCGGTCAGCCGCTCCAGCGACCGCCGATACTGCCCTATGCGTCGGTGTGATGCCGGCGTGAAGTAGACGGCCACGACCGCAATCTCCCCCACACGCGCCGCTACGATGCCATGCTCCCTTGCGATCACCACAAAGGGAGGGGCACCCGCAGCGGCGTTACGCACCAGTGCCGCCGATCCATCCAGGTCGACCACCCAGGCAGGCCCGGGGGGCCGGTGGGTGTACGGATCGGCGACAGCGGCGACGTGTATGGACCACTGTGCCATGCTCTGGAGCAGAAGAGCCTGAGCATCGACACCGTGGCCCACGTTCGCCTGCAGGATGCGGAGCTGGGGATCCATTATGGAACCATCTCCGCATCCCGCTGCGAACTATCGGCGGAACGCCCGCCTCGTGGCTTCGGCTCCCCTCCGGTGCAGGCCTTGCTGCCAACCCGATGGTCGGCCGGTTTGCCCCCCGCTGCACACCTAAAACAGTGCAGCGGAGCCTCGCAACCACCGGCCCTGTGACCGGGCTGGCCACAGCGGAAGCAGCGGTCGCCGACCGTCACCTCCGCCGTGCACTGCACCCCCACGTGTCCGACCGACAGGCACCTAAAGCACCTTGCCGGTCGAGCCTGCAGGAGCTGTGCCCGCACCCCAACAACGCCGTCCACCACGAGGACCCGCCGATCGGCAGCCTTTTGAGCTGCCGCGATGGGGCAGCCGACAACTGCCGCCCCCTGTCCGCGACGGCCGTAGCGTATTGCTCCGACCTTAACCGCCTCCAGGGGGCAGCCCCCGGCCTCCGCCACGGTGGCCCGAATTTCTTCGGCCGTGATGGAGTCACAACTATAATAGCATATTATAGAAGATGTACTTAATGGGTGCTTAGGGGTCCCAACAAGATCTTCGGGACCCAAGCCAACCTCACTTGCAAGCCGGTGCACCTGCTGAAAAACGGACGAGGCTCTGGCGCTGGTTTGGCGCCGCCGCAAAACGGCGCGCAGGAGTGTCGCCCGCCTCTTGTGCCTGAGCCGGACACGGCTAAAGAAGATAGGCCAAAATCGCGATCCCCGTAAACTCCGCTTCGCAACGTGGAACATCGGCACGTTAACTGGCCGCCGTACTCTCCAGGCGGAGGGTGGCCGTGGCGTTCCTGCAGGAGACTCGGTGGGAGGGCAGTAGTTTCAAGCTCATTGGAGACGGCTACCAGCTGATGTACACAGGTGCTCCTGATGGGCAGGCCGGGGTGGGCGTGGTGCTCTCCCGGGAGCTTCAGGATGACGTCTTGGAGGTGAAACGCCATAGCGCCCGACTTATGGTTGTGAGGGTGCTTGTCGATGGGATTGTAACCCACCTGATAAGTGCCTACGCTCCACAGTCTGGGTGTGGCGAAGCCGAAAAGATCTCGTTCTGGAACCAACTCGGGGGAGTGCTCCGTGACATTCCGCTGTCGCAGGAGATTGTTCTGGGTGGGGACCTGAACGGTCATGTGGGTGGTGGGTGTGAGGAGTTTGGGCGTGTCCACGGTGGTTATGGATACGGTAGCCGTAACCCAGAGGGTGAGCATATCCTCAGAACGTGTGCGGCTGCTGATCTTGCCATCGTGAACACGTACTTCAAAAAGAAGCCCGAACATCTTTCACCTACAAGAGTGGGGGGCGCGCTACCCAGATCGATTTCCTGCTCACTAGGAGGCACAGCATCAGTAGGGTAGCCAACTGCAAGGTTATACCCGGGGAGAGTCTCACTACGCAAAACCGTCTCCTTGTCATGGACCTCCGCGTAAAACCCAAAGGCAAACGAGTTGAGCGCGGCCAACGCAGAATCAAGTGGTGGCTGCTTGATGAAGCCAAGTCCCAGAGTTTCGTCTCAGCTATCGGTGATAAGTGCACTAATGCTGTAGACGAACCAGTGCAAGATTGCTGGGACAAGATTCAGGCAGCTATCCTTGAGGCGGGGAAGGCAGTACTCGGCTCGTCTAAGGGTGGACGCAAGTGTGACAAGGACACCTGGTGGTGGAACGACACAGTCCAGAAGGAGATCAGGGTGAAGAAAGCCCTCTTTAAAAAGTGGCAAGCGTCCAAATCTCCCGAAGACCACGACGAGTACAAAGAGGCTAAACGCGCCACTAGGAGAGCCGTAGCCAGGGCCAGACGAGACCACTTGCAACCGCTATACAACAAGTTGGAATCGTCTGAGGGGCAAAAGCTCATCTACAAGTTGGCGCGCTCCAGGGCCAAAGCGGTGCAGGCTATAACCAAGTGCCGCTGCATCAAAGACCCTGGAGGAAACCTGTTGTACGATGAAGTCGCGGTGAAGGAGAGATGGCGCTCATACTTCCACGATCTGCTGAATAAGCAGCATAAAGAGGTGCAGCCACCAGATCTCCCTCCAAATCTAGGACTAGTGCCACCGATAACGCCTGCTGAAGTTCAGACTGCCATTCGTCGCATGAAGAACCGGAAAGCTGTCGGACCCGACGAAGTCCCCATCGAGGCTTGGAAGGCAATGGGTGCCCGTGGTGTGGGCATCCTCGCAAATCTTTATAACCGTATCCTCCTCACCGGTAAAATCCCAAACCAGTGGAGGCTGAGTGTTATTACGCCAGTCTTCAAGGGCAAGGGATCGGTGCAGGAGTGTGGTAGTTACCGAGGTATAAAGATAATGTCCCACACCATGAAGCTTTACGAGCGGATAATGGATTCCCGGATCCGACAGGAGAGTACCCTCTCGGAGTGTCAGTATGGGTTCCGCCCCGGACACGGGACTATGGATCCGGCGTTCGCCCTAAGGATCGTCGCGGAGAGATACAGGGCGAGAAACACGCCCCTGTACTGTTTATTCCTAGACATGCAGAAGGCCTTCGACTGTGTGCCTCGCGCGATGATCTGGTGGGCACTGCGGTCCAAAGGAGTCCCAGAGGCTTACATCGACACCATCCGAGACATGTACCAAGATTCCGGTTCCGTGGTTCGGACCGCTGTTGGCGACACGAAAACCTTCCCCATCACCGTCGGGGTACACCAAGGATCCGTACTCAGTCCCTACCTGTTCAGCTTAGTGTTAGACGTTTTGTCGGACAGTATCAGAGACTCACATGAGCAGCCTCCATGGTTGCTTATGTATGCTGATGACATTGCGCTGCTGGACGCAGACAGGAACAGATTGGTGCGACGTGTGAAAGTGTGGAAGGAGGCGCTTGAGAACGGCGGTCTGAAGCTAAATGTGGCGAAGACAGAGTACTTGGCGTTAAACTCAACAGATCCCACACCCGTTCGCATAGGCGATGACTTGGTCGAGCGCACGGATCAGGTTAAGTACCTGGGATCTGTACTTCACGCTTCTGGTGACATCGACTACGACGTCAAGGCACGTATTGCCGCCGCGTGGGCTAAGTGGCGGGAAATGACTGGCGTCACTTGCGACTCTAAAATGCCAGTCAGGCTGAAGGGGCAGGTCTATAAAACGATCATTAGACCTGTCCTCTTACACGGCTGTGAGGCGTGGCCGCTGTTGGAGCGGCACAAGCAGATGCTGCGTGTCACAGAAATGAAAATGCTGCGGTGGATGTGTGGAGTCACGCGTAAAGATCGCGTGAGGAACTCGCGCATCCGCGGCAGCCTTCATGTCCGTGACATTGCAGATAAAATGCAAGCGAGCCGCCTCCGCTGGTGCGGCCACGTCCTCCGGAAACCGCCCAGCTACGTGGATAACAAATGCCTGGCAATGGCGCCCCCACCCGGTCCAGGTAGAAGGGGTAGGCCCAAGAAGTGCTGGCTTGGCGTCGTGGAGGGTGACATGCGTGAAAACGGTCTCACTACCTTGGACGCCCAAGATCGTGCGAAGTGGAGGAGGAAGAGCCGGAAGGCGGACCCTGAGCTCCGAGGGCACCGTGGCCTCGGATGCAATCAGAACTAACGTCTCTATGTGGATGATGAATGATGAGAAGATGTACTTAATGATTGGAATTTAAAGAATCGAAGAAACAGACTTATGAAGCTAGTGTGAATGTTTAATAGGCAATCCGATAACGGTCAACATACAATTTTTAAAGTAGAAGTACCAGCAAAAGTTTAATTTGTAGTATGGGAAAGATGAAGAAAGAATTATTTTCCTCACCTACTGCATTGTGAATGAATGTATATTTGTCTCTATGATATGCCAATAATGGCAATAATATTATCATGATGCTACACTGAAAATATAAACAGCAAGCACCTTATTCATTATTACACTTTATACTGTACTGTAAATCCCTGAGTACATGATATTCCCTTTACAAATAAGAGAATAAATAAAAGGATCAGCAAGATCCACATTATTATTCTTTTACCTTTTCTTCACTTAAATCCGTTGGCGAAATTCGGTAGGTACTCATATCATGCATACTTACTTACCTGTAGCGCCCGGTCTATTTCTATTCCAGCAGTGGCACAGATTACCTAAATAGTTGGGACTTGAGTGGGACCATTTTCTTCTAATCTGTGCTATGCAAACTGAATTGTCTACTCTGTGCCGTCTTTCTATTTTTGAGTCTATGCTTTATTGTTATGATTGTTATAAACACAAACAAGATAACCTATAAAATATACATAACTGAAGCAGTGTTTTTATTATTATGAATAGAAACACTAGGAAAAGAAGTGTTTATCCAACAGTAAAACAGAAAAAGAAGTTATTGGAATTCATGACTAAACATCCTGAATTAGCATTAGGCAAAGTGACGCAAAATTTCACTTATAATGACGCCCAAAAATTATGGATTACTGTTTCTAACGAGTGTAATGGTTTACCCGGCTCGAGAAAAACTTGGAGGCAATGGAGAAAAGTACTATGCTTTTATTTTAAGCATCTAGTTTGTAAAAAATGTTAATTATAACAATATTGAGAGAGATGTTGTATGTAATAAATTAGAATTGGTTTTACATTACAGACTTGGCAAGATATAAAGTCCAAAACAAAGAAGAGACATGAGAATGGTTTTGCACGATCAGTGTTTAATTTTACTGAGGCTGAGCAGCAAGCACTAGGAATAAAAATGGAGGCTTCAACATCACAAGACCAGGAAAGCACAGAATTTGTTAATTCTGGGTCTTTGGAGCCAGATAGTGCTGAAGGGAGCTTTATTATTGAGGACGAGTCACATATGCCTCATGTGTCCTATGAATCTCAATCAGAAGATGATGAAGAAAAAATGACAACTCCCAATGAGGATAATACTAGTAAAAGTGCCTGTCGGAACAATAGTAGTGGTGACAATAAACATAGTAGTACTTGTGTTTTCAATTGTAAGTTGTTAGCTAAACACGAACAAAAGAAAATAGAAATAAAAGAAGACTATTTAAATTTTAAAAAAGATTATTTAAGACAAAAATTAAAATTAATCAAAGAACAGACTGAAGCTTTAAATGTTATTGCTAGAGAACTGACGAAGAATTCATAGTTATTGTACAATATAGTTATAATCATCATGTTTCACGTCATAATTATAGTTTTTAAATACCTGTAGTACAGTGTATATAAAATCATAGTCTTAGGCATCCATTACACGATCATGCAGGCATCGTTCATGCCATCAGTCATGAATTATGTTTGAATGATGGTTAGAACAAAAATACTTCAATGAATTTTACAGCATACTGACTATACAAAACGAATACATAGGGAAAATGAATCTTCTGGGGTGGGATTCGTAACTGCGATCTTTCCCTTACAGGGGAATGCCTTGACCTACTCGGCTACTGAGACACACCCAACCATCAGTCACAACATTAGACAATAGGTAATTCATCAATCACGGCTGTGACTGTGGTAAAACTTACAGCTAAACCTACAATGCAATAGATGCCTTAGACCCTAGAGCTTTAGAGTGGTTTTAGATCATTAGACTAATTAAGTAATCTGTAAAAAAATAGGTATATTCTATATGTATTATTATTTAAATATCACATGAAAATTGTATGTATAAGAAAGAATGCACAATTAAATTGTGTGAAAGGTCAAGTTCACTAGACCTTATTTGCTTTTTAATTATATTCAGCCTTCACCACCTACCTCAATATTTCCCAAATGCTTTGCTAAACAGAAAAACCTAATATAACTGGCTGATGTGGGAATTGAAGCCCAGACCCACTGGCTAGCTGGGACAGCTATTAGTATCATTGCACCATTCTACCAAGGCTGTGAAAAAATTAGGCATGTGACAATACAAAATTATTCATCCATATACTCACGTCTGTAAAACCCTGAAGGGGTAGGCAGAGTTGTACCGGCACCCACGTTTCGCTTATTATGATTTTCGGTCCCATGACTTAATAGGTCCTTTTTTTGGGCTGTATGTTTACTGTCGGATGGAGAACAGCCATATGCTTTAGTCGCCTTTTACGACACCCACAGGAAGCGCTGGGGTGGTCCTATTCTATTCCACCGGAGACCAACACGGCATTACCTAATAATAAATGCTTTTTACCCGACTAGGGTGGAATCAAAGGTGGGTTATTTTTATATGTATATATGACCGTCTGTCATTGTGAAAAAGCAAGTCCCATGTCGCTCCTATCTATTAATATATCGCAAAGTCTCGAGCCCGTTTAATGCAGGGCTGGCAGTCTCACTCGAGGGAGCCATCTCGAAAGCAGAGATGGTTATGGGTCGGTCGGGGTGCGAGAGATATGCTTCTGGATATCTCAGCTCCGGCAACCAAAGACCCATAGGCGGCGTGCGTTTTTAGTCGGATTCAGTTAGACATAACCACCTCCACGTTCTCAATTGACTTCAGGGGGAAGGGGGGGAGGAGTATCCGTGCGAGATTCCGCACTAGAACCTAGAACCGACTGTCTCGACATCCAATGTTGCCAACGCCGATATGTAGGTAACCCTCAATCTCTTGGAGGAAAAATGGACAGTGGACACTGAGAAATGCTCGTCTGTCTAATCTGTTATCAATTTATCATATCAGTCTTTAAACATAACGTCTTATACAACGCACACATAAGTATAAAAGTGGCATAGGCAGTGAAATGTGACTTCGTGTTGTTCCAAATACAGTCAAGTCTTTTTAACAGTCCCTACAACTTTATTGAGGTAGCAATCATCATTCATCGTCAAACATACATTAATATATGGCATAAAGGTCTTGTATCAAAGCCGTAAATATCCATAAAAAATAATGTCACTGTTCACGTCAGTGCCAAGACTGTCAAGGTTGTCAAAGTTTGACAGTCAAACCAATTACAGAAAAAAAAGCACAAATGATGTTGATAAACCATGGTATTTTTTACTTTCTATATCTAATTGGATTATAGTTTTAAAAATATTATTACAGCAAGAAAGTTTTTATAATCATAATCTACTATGGAACATAGCGTAATGTCTAACAAAAGGTACAGTAACTTCGTGAGAGCCAATTCACATGAACAGGAACAGTGTATAACAGCCAACAACCAAAGAAAGCCAAGTTTAAGTGGAGATGAAGCTCGCAGAATATACTTGGAGGAAATCAAAGATGGAGGCGAAAGATCTCATGCTATACCTAGTACAAGCAAGAAGTTGAGAAAAAGTAAAAAGGTTCACAAAGAGGAAGAGGTGCCATTTGCCAACAAAGATTTGATCTTAACAGTACAGAACAATGATGTGGATAGTACTAGGCGTATTTTAGATAAGTATCCAGATAAGATAAACATAGTTGATGATTATGGATGGAGTTTGCTCATGATAGCTTGTCAGGCTAACTCTATTGATAGTGCAAAAGAGCTTCTTAAGAGAGGAATAGATATATCAATCAGAGATAAAGCTGGTAATTCTGCCCGAAGTTTGGTGATAAAGAATAGAAATTATGCATTAGCTGACATACTTTTAAATTGTAAAGAAATTGAAAGCAAGCAATGTGTAATTGACGATAGAACTACAGAGAATTCAACAAACACTTACACATGTGATGTTTGTAATAACACATTTCCTGATAAAGATGAACATCTGTCATCAACTGTACATAATATTAGTGCAAGTAATGGTAAAAAAATACCAGCAAACTATAAAATACCAGCCTCAAATAGAGGTTATCAATTACTTTTAAAAGGAGGCTGGGATAGAGAATCGGGACTCGGAAGAGACGGGACCGGAAAAAAGTACCCAATTAAAACTGTGCAGAAGAAAGATAGAAAAGGTCTCGGACATAAGAAGATTGAAAATGAAGTGAAATCTGATGATAGTATAAAACGTAGTAGTAGAAAAATGTTTGCTGACCGCTGCAAAAAGAATAGGACATTTGAAATAAACTTTAGGCGAGAATTTTACTGAAACTTGCGTTTTATTTCTCTTTAACTCAACATAGATTATGATTAATAAAATATGAAAGAGAAAAACAATATAAATATTTGACAGTCTTTTATAAAGAACACATATTGTTGCCTATCTACAACATAGTAGATAAATATAACTCAAATGTTGGCCGGAAATAAAAGATTTGTCTTCCTGGTGGCAAAGAGTGTTAGCAATATCAGACTATACTTTTCAATAAAAAAAATAATGTTGCCACTGATATTTCATTAATTCTTTCTGTCTTTCAATTTAGGATTATATTTGATCAAATTACTTAGTTTTAAAATGTAAATGTGACTTTACCACCAATGAAATTTATTTATACATAACAATAACAAGAATTAAACACAGTAAAAAAAATAATCTTACTATTTACACTGAAGAAATTGATATAACATATCCAGTAAAAAAACATTAAAAATATTGTAGTTTAAGGCACTGTACTGTACGTTATTGCACTCAGAATACTACAATCCACAACAATTATCAGTAAAAACACTACATTGACATCATAGTCACCTAAATAATCTTGTTTAGAAAAAGAAACAAAATCAAGGTAACATTTTAATTACCAGTATCAAACAGGGTTAGACAACATTTTTTATTTATTTAACATTTTATGATACTGAAATTGAAATAATTTGACATACTACAATCAATATATCGTCGTTGTCAAACCAAAATCTGCTATGTGCACTCTCTTCACTTAGCAGATTTTATTTGACAATATTTCTAGCTGCTCCACATAGCATATTTGAATAAGTTGTCGTAGTGCGTCATATAGTACTTATAAGCACATAGCCTTTAATGCAATAGATTGGTTCATTTACCAGTCGCAATTGTCAAAATCCAATCGCAATTTTCAACATGTTAAAATTATAAAAAATGCACATAGCAGATTTTGGTTTGACAACGACGATATTTTTGTTATCTATTCATTTAGTTTGTGCTCATTTTAGGAACAGGCTTTATAATCTGTTTGTCTTGTATCGGATCTTTTGTTCGCTTATTGTATGATTGTTTGATCATTCATGTGAAAAGTAACATCATCAGTATATTATAAAAATGGAGTGTATTTCCTTGGCAAAAGATTTCAAGCAGTAGTAAAAGAATACATATGAAATATTTTCCACAATTTCACAGTAGTACATTTCGTTATAATGGTAATAAAGTATTATTTCGAAAATTTATCATTTACTTGGTAGGTTTGAGACAATTATGTAGCGTTTATTGATGAAATGATATCTAATGCACCTAGATAAGACTTCTTTTTCCAGAATACACACAACAAGAGTATGTACAGCTATATTGTATTTGTGTATGTATGTGATGGCAAGTTCATTTAAAAAATATCTACATATGGGCTAGAATAGTACAACCTCAACAAAAAAATGATCCAAGGATCCATTATAAAAGTATGAACAAGAGTTTAACAAGAAAGAATTGTCAGTATCGTAAAAAAGTGGTTATAGCACAAAGCAATTAAGTGAAGTTAAAGCCTAGTACGAGTTTGAAACCAGAGTCAGTAATTCTTTTTTTAATAATCATTGATTTGAGGATTACACTATCTATATAAAATATCTGAATACTTTTACACTTACACCTACTATTTTCATACATCAATGATTACTATCAAAGATTAGGTGCAATCCAGTTCAAAAATGTTGCAGCAAACTCGAAACCTACAAAACAGGCTGCATTTGCTGGAAATGCTCGAAGCATGACTGGCGTCACACCTTTGTATAAGGCAGTTGGGCCTTCCTTTGCCATTAACTGTCTAAAAACATCCTTCATACCGTTGGGGTATGTTCCCTCTGGAGCTGTTTGTAGTCTACTTTTTAAAACATCAGCTGGCATGCCTACTACCCAGTTAGCTATTCCAGCACAACCTCCAGCTATTATAGTTCCAAGTAACTTTCGTTTGCTGTCTGAATCCTCAGCTACTATTACTTCTTTGACCCATTCATAAGTTAAGAAGTACATGCCGGACGCAGGGACATCTCTTAGTATAGTGGCAAATGTGCCCTTGTATATGCTCCTTATGCCTCCCTCTTTATATAGCTGCCTGGCACAGTCCAGCATGCCATGGTATTTTGGTGGTGCAGTTCCACCTTGTTGTATTTGTAATAAACACTTGATGCGTTCTCCTGGTGCCATGATGGATGTTGTGAAGATACCAGAGAAAGCACCAGCAGCAAACAACTCCAGCTTCGTTAGAGGTGTGTCGGCGTCATTTTTTATCAATTTCTTACCAAGTCCGAAACCGAAAAAACTAATAGCGAAGATAGGAGCAACACCAGTAAGAGGTGCAGACATTCCCTTGTACAGGCCTCTGAATCCTTCTTTTTGAATGGTCTTCTTGATGCAATCAAAAGTGCCAGAATATAAAGGCAGTTCACCTGGCTTAGGCAAGGCCATAGTCTGCAATCTCACTTTTACTGTGTCCATAGGATGGCCAACTAAAACAGTACAAACACCACCAAAACCACCACAAATAAAGTATTTAAATGGGTTGTCCGACATTTTGCTTTCGTTGATTTGGAGTAGAGAGAATAGGTGACCTCGCTAAACTAGTTCACTACTTGACTTCAATTTTAAAATGTTACTTTCAACAGTTCTCATTGAAACCGTCTAGATTGGTAAAAGATTGATATGTCAAAGTCCAACTGTGTGGTGCGTTCCATTTCCCTGAGTGCCATGCCATTTTTATGAATTTTGCTTTCACACTTCACATTACACTCGAAGTGAAGAGCATAGATTGTGAAGAGAAAATAATAATATATTCTAGTAATATTCTCATTCTAAATTTGATAAATTTAATATCTTGTATTATAAATTGGATGTTACGTTTAAATTTATCACCATACCAATAAATCATAGATATATATTACTAAATACATGCAACGAAACTAAAATGTTCATTGATACGAGATAAGAGATGATAAAAGAGAAAGGAACCAGTGCGCTTGCGTCGGTTTTACTAGGTAGTTTTAGTATCTCAATTCATATTTCTTTCAAAGCTCTTTTATTTATCTATAATATTACTAATATCATTTTACAACACAATTACTTATAAGTTATAATCAATGTTTCCATCGGTTTCGTGATTACTTACAATTACTTACTCTGTGTTTATGATACTGTCATATTATTAATTTAAAATGTCAATAGTTACCTATAGATCAAAGAGTAATAAATTATAGTTTATCAGATTTATGATATGACTTACTTAGGCCAAACTCTTTCGTGACGTGACAATCAGTGCCTCTGAGAAAGCTATTCGGGGTATAGTGCGTCAAGAAAGTCGTGAAATTAATGTTGAAGGAACTAATCTTTTTCATTGTATTTGCAACACTCAATAACTGTCAAACTGAGTTTTCAGCTGTCATTTCTTGTTTTGTTATGGATATGTTTCGTATATCTTTTGCGTTCATTTAATATATTTATGTCTAGTAACAATATAAAGTGTAAAAATGAATAGCAATGTGTGTATTAGTTGTGAGAGACATGTCGTATCCAAAGTATTTCAGTGATATAGTATGATATACGGCGGGATTTCAAACCGGCAAGCTGGTTTCTGATTTGGAGGATATTTATGGCCAAACAGCTAAATAAGCCGGTACGTACATATATTTTAATGTTAAACACGGTATGGGAAGTGTAATCTATTAAAAATTATGTGTATTAAGTGAACATTTTATTTTTCAAAGCATTGTTTTCATTTGTCGTGGTTGAGTCATTAAACCTACGATTTTAAGAAATCGTAGTACGACACTTTGACGTTTTTGAACATTCTTGATCCATTTTGTATTAACCACTGAGGCCCTTTGGACTACTAAAAAATTACACGGTATATACAGCTGTATTTATCCAGTACCGTACGTTTTTATTTGTTTCAGATTTTCAAAAGCACATTTCAAGACATATCATTTCAGTATGTGATAGTGATAATATATCCAGTGAGTCAGAAACTATCGCGGATAAATTACGCAGGAGTTTCAAGCAGCATTTTGGGTGTTCAATACTCACTCCAATAAGTTAATGTTCTAAAAGATTATAATTATATTATATTATAATACGTACTGTACCTACCTACATCTTTTGTTTTCATTGTTTAATACTTTACAACGTCTGTAAAAAAATCGACTGTCTAGCTATCACGGTTCATGAGACAGACAGGTAGGCTTTGGGTAAGGTATTGCTCGGGACATGTTTCTTGGACCTAAAATATGCTGAAAACACATTTCACACCCACGGTACCCATGGCCATACTCCTGGTGGTACCGAAGGTCTAATAAAGTTAAAGTGTACCACTGAGTAAGCGATTCTGTGACCAGAGCGGTGGTGGACGAGCTCAAAGTCACTAAACATAGATTATTACAAAACAATCTGCGCGCGCCAGGCCAAACAATTTGTTTATCTCGCAGCTTGGATTCAAAATAGTGTCCCGAGGCATATCCTAATAACGTCCGACACGGCGTGTCCTTGTATTTGAGGCCTTATACTCATTTATCGGGGTGTAAGGTTAACGGCATTTCCCTCACACCCCAGTTAACTTTGAGCTATATACGGGTTTAAGATGGCCCTCTTGGGTGTCCTCATCTAACCTCTATATCCGCTGCTAGTCACAGGGACCCGTGGCGAGTCTCCGCGCAGGTCTCTATAGGGCTGCTCCCGCCGCGGCCGTTAATTGCAGGAAGTGGTAGCGTCTCCCATGTGCTGAGTAAGAGAGTAAAGCATTGCCGTTAGCGTTGTACAGGTTGCATCGAATGGAGGCTTCGGATCACGCGCACCAAATTTAACATAATATCTGTGCTTCTAAATCCCGTGTGCTTGTCTGCCACCTGAGTCATTTGACAACCATGACTTCTAAACTCAATTACTCCGCACTCGTTGATTTTGATTCGTTGTTAAAGTTTTATTTGCAAAAAATAATATCTAAATGTTGCTGCAAGCCCTGCAACAAAAAAAAAAAAAAAAAAAAACATTAAAAAGGATATAACGACTATTCTGTAATTAAGTATAATTATATAATTTTCTAGCTTGAAGTTTGATTTATCTCTAAAGTTTGCGCCATTAGTGCCTAAATAAAGTGAATGAAATAATTGCCGTATTTTTTTCACTTTTATTCACCTACTATCCTACTATCGTAATGAAATCGTATCATAAAAAGCAACCGATCAAGTCTGTTTAATTATAGTATGACAGGGATACCAGATTAAGCGCAGCAGCGCCACCCTCAATGTTCACGACTTTCTTGACGGGCTATAGCTGCACACACTGGGAAACCAAATACGCGATATGCCGTTGCCTCAATAGAAGAAAGAAGAAGAAGAATCAGTGTGTGTGGTGTGGACAGGAAAATCATGCCCGTAGAATTTGGCTCCACCCACCGGAAATTGCCGGGAATTATAGCCCGTCAAGAAAGTCGTGAAAATTGAGGGTGGCGCTGCTGCGCTTAATCTGGTATCCCTGCCATACTATAATTAAACAGACTTGATCGGTTGCTTTTTATGGTATGATTTCATTACGATAGTAGGATAGTAGGTGAATAAAAGTGAAAAAAAAAACGGCAATTATTTCATTCACTTTATTTAGGCACTAATGGCGCAAACTTTAGAGATAATATAATATATAAACAGAGATAATATAATATATATATAAATCAAGGCTTGCAGCAACATTTGGATATTATTTTTTGCAAATAAAACTTTAACAACTAATCGAAATCAACGAGTGCGGAGTGATTGAGTTTAGAAGTCATGGTAGTAAAATCACTCAGGTGGCAGACAAGCACACGGGATTTAGAAGCACAGATATTATGTTAAATTTGGTGCGCGTGATCCGAAGCCTCCATTCGATGCAACCTGTACAACGCTAACGGCAATGCTTCACTCTCTTACTCAGCACATGGGAGACGCTACCACTTATTTCAACTAACGGCCGCGGCGGGAGCAGCCCTATAGAGACCTGTGCGGAGACTTGCCACGGGCCCCTGTGACTAGCAGCGGATATAGAGGTTAGATGAGGACACCCAAGAGGGCCATCTTAAACCCGTATATAGCTCAAAGTTAACTGGGGTGTGAGGGAAATGCCGTTAACCTTACACCCCGATAAACGAGTATAAGGCCTCATATACAAGGACACGCCGTGTCGGACTTTATTAGGATATGCCTCGGGACACTATTTAAAATCCAAGCTGCGAGATAAACGAATTGTTTGGCCTGGCGCGCGCAGATTGTTTTGTAATAATCTATGTTTGGTGACTTTGAGCTCGTCCACCACCGCTCTGGTCACAGAATCGCTTACTCAGTGGTACACTTTAACTTTATTAGACCCACGGTACCACCAGGAGTATGGCCATGGGTACCGTGGTGGGTGTGAAATGTGTTATAAGCATATTTTAAGTCCAAGAAACATGTCCCGAGCAATACCTTACCCAAAGCCTACCTGTCTGTCTCATGAACCGTGATAGCTGGACAGTCGATTTTTTTACAGACGTTGTAAAGTATTAAACAATGAAAACAAAAGATGTAGGTACAGTACGTATTATAATATAATATAATTATAATCTTTTAGAACATTAACTTATTGGAGTGAGTATTGAACACCCAAAATGCTGCTTGAAACTCCTGCGTAATTTATCCGCGATAGTTTCTGACTCACTGGATATATCATCACATACTGAAATGATATGTCTTGAAATGTGCTTTTGAAAATCTGAAACAAATAAAAACGTACGGTACTGGATAAATACAGCTGTATATACCGTGTAATTTTTTAGTAGTCCAAAGGGCCTCAGTGGTTAATACAAAATGGATCAAGAATGTTCAAAAACGTCAAAGTGTCGTACTACGATTTCTTAAAATCGTAGGTTTAATGACTCCACCACGACAAATGTAAACAATGCTTTGAAAAATAAAATGTTCACTTAATACACATAATTTTTAATAGATTACACTTCCCATACCGTGTTTAACATTAAAATATATGTACGTACCGGCTTATTTAGCTGTTTGGCCATAAATATCCTCCAAATCAGAAACCAGCTTGCCGGTTTGAAAACCCGCCGTATATCATACTATATCACTGAAATACTTTGAATACGACATGTCTCTCACAACTAATACACACATTGCTATTCATTTTTACACTTTATATTGTTACTAGACGTAAATAAATTAAATGAACGCAAAAGATATACGAAACATATCCACAACAAAACAAGGAATGACAGCTGAAAACTCAGTTTGACAGTTATTGAGTGTTGCAAATACAATGAAAAATATTAGTTCCTTCAACATTAATTTCACGACTTTCTTGACGCACTATAATTGCTATCAAATTGTGCCTGTGCTATCTGTGGTTACAGGTTTGCAGTTAACTGTCATTGTTGTCATTCTGTCTGTTTGTCACTGTCACATAGGTCTGTCATCTGTCTGGTTCTGCTTCTGTTCACTTTGTTTGTTGTTGAATTTTTTTGTACTGATTTAATATATTGAGCATGAGTTGAGCCATAGCAGAGGCGCTCTCTAGACATGAATTTTTCTTCATACTTAGCTTAAATACGGTGCCGTGATGTCGTGTTCTAAAGAAGAAATCGAAAAGAAGCGTCTAGCTGCATTAGAAAAAAGACAACACAAACTTTTTAGTAACAGTATATCGAGTGCGAATTCTCCTTTGAAAGGCAGCCCAGGTTCTACAAGAGGGTCTCAGCTTTCAGGATTTGGAGCAGCAAAGACTTCTCATTTAAGTTTGAACAGAAGTCATCCATATGCGCAGGCGCAAGCAAATACGAGTGGAACTGAAAATAAAGTACCCGTTGGTAAAGTGGTTAGTGGTACCGTATACCTGATCTCTGAAGACCGATTTGAAGTAAAACCTTCGGAATTTTGCACCCCTCTTATTAATATATTCAAGAGTTTACCTTCTAAAAGTTATGGTTAGTTTTTTTAACTTTTTTTTAAGTTGTTTTACATTATATGATACAGAAGTTGTAATGTAACTGTTTCAACATGGTAAAAGTTTTGAAATACGCCTATGGACTATCGACAGCCTTCTAGATTCCATAACATAAGCTATAAAAAGCTTACCATGGGTCTAGATAGCGTTAAAAAAAATAGATATTGATTCATAGATATTATGTGCATCGGCTATCTTTACATAAGTACCATATATTGTAACAAGGTATATTTAAAAAAAAATCAATTTGGTGGCCCTTTTAATAATGTATAAAAATAATATGTTATCATTTCTTATTAACTTGACATTGAAGGTAATATGAGACATCATTTTATCTATCAATTGAAACATATAAGTGGTTTATTTATGTAAATTACTTTAACAACTGTAAATCCCTGAAGGTGGACTGGGGTGTATAGCATCTCATCATCAAATATGTGTGTACTTTGTCACGGAACTGTATGTTTACTCTTAGATGGAGTACAGTGTGTAAATATCAATTTTAAGGACCTAACAAAGTGGACTGCAATAGGCTAAATTGATTAATTGATAAAAAAAAATTAAGTTTTTACGCAATTTGGATTTGAATGAATTTTTTATAGCATTTATTATGCTAACTTTTAATTTCGAAAAACATTGGAAAAAATGCAATGCTCAAGTGAGACTCGAACTCACGACCTTTCCCTTACAGGGGGACTGCTCTTCCAACTGAGCTATTGAGCCACACTTGAATCATTCCAATTTTTTCCTTCTCCTTATATCCGTCTATAAGGGCGATGGTGCAGCCATCTACCAACATTCTTACGAACTGTTGGGAAAGGTCGTGAGTTCGAGTCTCACTTGTGCATTTCATTTTTCCAATTTGGATTTATTTATTTCCAGATACCAAATCAAAATTGTGGAATTTTTCTATCCATGATTATCAGGAGTTGGTGTCCAAAGTGGCACCGTTAGCTCCCCATGTGGTGTTGGGTCCAATACCACCTTACGTTTTGAAGGTGAGTTCATTGAAGGAACCAATTATGATGATGTTGTGTACAATGATTTTTTTTCTAATTTTATTGAATAACCTTTTTTTTTATGTTTCTTTTTAAACTTTATGCAATATGCTCATAATTTTGAGGGTTCAGTGCCACAAGAGGAAAAAGCGGACCCCTTATATGATCACTTTCTTGTCTGCCTGTAGTTTATGTATTCATCCACAAATCAAATTTTGTACTGAATTCTCGGAGCATGAGTTGGACTCGCACTTGACTGGCTTTCTTCACAGTCCGACTTAACAAATAAAGCCAACAATGATTAAAGCCATCATAAGATTAATCTAATGATGACTTTAATAGTTGTTCGGCTCAATATACTCATAAGGGTACGTCCCCACTGGTGCGTTGTGCTGCATCGTGACAATGGATCAGGGTCATTCTTAGAAATTTATAATCAAATAAAATTATATCAATCAGACAAATTCCTTTAAATTTTTAAGAATGACCCTGCTCCGTTGCGACGATGCAGCGCAACGCAGAAGCGAGGCCTTGCTCTCAACCAATATTCACCTTACTTTCTCATTCAACTTGGATTCAGTTCAATTCAGTAAAATGTGGGCAATGATGAAATTAAATGCGAGGTTCCATTAGGAATAAGTACAAGAGAGACTATATAACTAAAAAATATATTTTATTGCCTTATCAGGTTCTGAGGGAGAACACAACAGACCCTAACAGCATTGACCTGTCTCCAATAGAAGCCACATTGAGAAATAAGCTAATGCCGTTTCAAGAAGATGGAGTTAGGTAATTAGATTTTATATTGCTTGAGTGTAAGATAAGAGAAGACAAGTAACTGCATGAAATGAAACTGCTTTGTTGACTATATACCGACCGCGACCGCTGTAACGCGCCCCAGATGCGCACGTAATGGCGGGAAACGAGGTATAGAAAGAGAAAGAAAGAGCAATAGTCGCGGGCGAGCGAGCGAGACATCGTCGCGAGCGTTCACAGCGGACTGACCAAATCTGAATCTTTAATAGTTGAATCACGATCATGTAAACTGTGCGTGTGCGTGTGCGTGTGCGTGTGCGTGATGTGTGTAACTGCAATAAGAGCAAACTGTGCGAGAAAGGCTATTATAAAATCCAAGATTATTTACATGATAACATGATAAACAAGCTTGGAAATTAGCTGTTCGCTCAGCTATGCTACTCAAGGAAAGCACTGTATCTAGACCATAAGTATTGGACTAAGTGAGTGTTCGTAAAAAGACCAAAAAAAATGCCCGCTTAATTTCTTGCCAGAGTCTTCTCAAGTCTGGGCCATTTGCTAAACTAGTATTTAGTCTATGCAGAATAAATGATTTTGTGACTGACTTTGAATAAAAATCTGTACAAAATATCGCCGTCAGTGCAGAAGGCATAGCAGGATAAGCCTTTGGTCTTTCCACTGACAGCACAAAAACTCTCCAGTGAACCTGCTCACCGCCGGGAACACAACACGGGGTTATTATAGCCGCGGTGATATCTCACCTATTTTTTTTTATATATAGGACACGTCAATTTGACTTCACCTCGCCTGATGTTAAGCAAAGGCAAAGTCTCGGAAAGAGGGTCACCATCGGAAACATGTACCATGTTAACAGTGGTGGCACTCAGCTTGACGGCCTCATTAGATGCCTTTTCACGCCCCGCTTAAAGGACCCGGGACTGTAGGAAGAAGGAAACACTGTGAGCTGGCAGGGAGCCATCTGGCGACAAAGTTATAAAACATATCTTACTCTTCCCAGATTTGGTATTTCCCGTCGTGGCCGGTGCATGATAGCTGATGACATGGGTCTGGGGAAGACGTTCCAAGCGCTCGCCATCGCTAGTTACTACAAACACAACTGGCCTTTACTTATTGTCACTACATCTTCTATGAGGTATTTATATTGTCGTCTATGCCATGTTTTGAAAAGGGTAATTTCGATTCCATTTGAACTTTGGTATTCCGTTCGATATGTTAAATCAAAACTTATCTATATTTAGTGAGGTTATTTTAGCTTCAGTGTCTATATCCGAAAGTAACTCTGCCTGTCTGTCTGTTCGTTCACTACACCTCAGAGATGATACGATACAGAGAGGGAGAATTTTTAAATTCGCGGAATAGGTGGGTAGATCATTAGTGAGGGTACTTACCAAAATGTTTACGAATTAAGTAACTCGTTATTCGACCTTGTGGAAGGATATATATATAGATAGGCTATGTTTTAAAAGCGCAATTTTTTTGAATCGGACTCCAGGTCCGAAAAGGTGGCGTGACGTGTTCTTTTAACTAAAATACGCCCTTTTTTTCTTTGAGTAACAAACATATGAACTTTGAGATTATAATATTAGTATGATGGTAGGCTATTAGGATAATGAGATCAGAAGTTTGTAAACAGTAAAATGTATTACAGAGAGACATGGCAGAGTAAGATTCATGAGCTGCTACCTTCGGTTCCACTGATGAACATTGTGACGTTATCCAGTGGGAGAGACTCGCAGTTAGTTGCTGACAAGCAGGTAAGGGAATTCCGACTTAGATAGATTAGGTTAGAAAGCTAAGGCAGGAGCGGAGCGGAGCTCCCGCATTAACCTTCGTGGTTATTTTTTATTTTAAGCCATTCAAACAAAAGCACGTAAAAATCTAGTTTATAGGATTTTGAACTTCTGTATTTCGTACATCAGGATTTTTAACTTCGGGATTTTGAATTTCAGTAAGTTTTTATAACCTTTAAACTATTATGGTTACTCAGATTATATTAGAGGTATCAGGATATTTACCATGTTGTATTGTTTCGAGGTTCCGATATTCCGGTGATCATGGTGCTTGCAACAGCGCCGCAATATCGGAAACTCGAAACAATACATCATGGTAAATATCCCGATGCCTCTAATGATTCTTCTTCGTTCTTCGTTTCAACGATCCACTTTTTTAAATAATTAAACTATTCGGGAATTGAATTCTGTTATCTTAATCGCGCTGTCAGTGGCTTTATTTAGATCGTCTTTAGTACAGGAAGTAGGACATAAGGGACACGAGACCAAATGCACCGCAGTCGCATGCAGTTAATCCCGGGTTAATTCTGTGTTCGATTCCATGTAATAAGGGGTGGCCCATGTCATTTACTGGGCACTTTTCTTGCCACAGCTGTGTATCAGCAGTGGCGGGCAAGGTTTCTGAAATCTTTCTGTTAATCTGCTAAATCTAATTGCGTGATATTGCAAGTTCTTTGGCCAATGTCCACCATTGGTAGATAAATGACGGTGGACAGCGTGACTCATTTCTTATGTGCTTAATTAATTTGTCGTAGACCGAAGTCGTGATTGTGAGTTATAAGATCACCAGCATGCACACAGATTTATTGAAGAGCAAGAAGTTTGGAGTTGTTATTATAGTGAGTATTAGTGCAGTATAAATTATTATTGCTTAAAGCGTTCTCTTTAGTATCTCTCTGGTCCTAGTATCTACAGCTTGATATCGTTCTAGAGTAGTTGAAATCATAGCTATAGTTTTTAAATAAACATACGGTTTTTTAACTCTCATTTCTCATCTCAAACTCACGCCTGTATTCCCTGAAGGGGTAAGCAGAGGTTTTAACTACTCTATAAAATTATCAAACAATCCGATTTGCGTTGTAGCCGAAGCACTCATTCGTACTAAATTAAAAACAGGGTACTGTACCTTTCAAGTGTCTCAATTTTTGACCGGTGGAAACGTATAGTGAATACCACTATAATATTATTGTGTGAGTACTTTAGTAATGGTTTCAGTTGAGTTTTTAGATAAATATAATTTAGAATTAAAAAAGAATCTGTCACAAAAACCTCCAAAAAGTGAAAAATCACCTCAACCGATTTTCATTAAACATATTATTTTATAATGTATATGTGAAGCGCTTTCATTTAAGACCCCATTCGTATATTTGAACACATTCGGTTATTATTCCTCACTTCCCTACACAACTTTTAAACGGCACAACCGATTTTCATCAAACATGTCTCAAAACACTCATATAATAAAAGTCACCATTGGTCCAAAAAAAAATGTAAATCGCTTCATCTGTTTACAAGTTATGACGCCACAGACAGACAGAACCACAGACAGACTCGTCTAACTTGTAAGACCACATCGTTTTGGTTGCACAAGGTTGCCTGTAAGAAATCGCTCTTAGCGATAAGGCCACCATTTGTACATAATGTCATGCATAGTCCATACATTTACTGTACAATAAAGATTTATCTATCTATCTATCTATCGTTTTTTGCGGGTTAAAAAGAAACCTCTCTTCCAGGATGAATCCCACTATTTAAAGTCCCACAAGGCGCAGTGCACTCTTGCCCTGGGCGGCATCACGCGCCAGTGCGCCCGCGCCATCTTGCTGAGCGGTACGCCCGCGCTCAGCCGCCCCTCGGAACTGTTCACGCAGCTCTCGCTCATAGAGCCCGGCCTGTTCCCTTCCTACACCGAGTTTGGTACGTACCGACACACTGACATACATACATCTTTGAATGAATTTTACAGCATTAAGTATGCTAACTATACAAATCGAATAGATAGGGAAAAATAATCTTCTCGGGTGGGACTCGAACCCGCGATCCTTCCCGTACAGGGGGAATGCCTTGAGTAATGCGGCGACCGAGACACGTCTGATGTGATTCTTATCCGACTTTAAGGCGACGACGGTGGAGTCATCTACCGATATTTTTACGAACTATCGGTAGATGACTCCACGATCGGGTTCGAGTCCCGCTCGAGAAGATTCTTTTTCCCTATGTATTCAATACATACAATAGCTATTTCAACAATTGGGTATTCTCCTGTAGTTAAAATAAATTATCTACCCGAGCTCATTAAATTAAGATTGTAAAAGAGTGGTAAAAGTTGCGTTGGTTCTTATTTTATCTTTTTTATTTATTTTTAATAATCCACTCAACCTATAATAGTAAATGATTTGACTATTAAATTTTATGACGTCACTAAATTTTTTTTTCATGCAAGTTACCTTTTATCTTATCATTTTCGTTTATTACCCATGTTACTAGCAATCTTACTACTAGTAGTAACACCGGTAATTGAGTTACTCTTCTTACTACTAAAGTAGAAAGTTGTTAGAACAGTAAAAAAGAATTACCCATGTTACTACTGCAAAATTTTAATACAAAAACCAAATAAAATTGACGAATTTGTATTTTATTGAATAAAAATGAAATAAAAAAATAAAGTTTAAACTAAAACCCGACTACCGAAAAATCACGCTCTAAAAAGTGAAAAACAAGAAAATATCAAGGATAGCCGTGGTCGTATGCCACTTTTGCCTGGAATATATTGTATACGATATATTGTATACGCATACGAACGGCTATCCTTGATATTTTCTTGTTTTTCACTTTTTAAAACGTGATTTTTCGGTAGTCGGGTTTTAGTTTAAACTTTATTTTTTATTTAAATTATTTTGGGTACGGTAAAGCTAATAATATATACATATTTGAAATGTGCTCATTAAGCACTTGAATTTGATACCAAACACGGCATGTTTCTCGCAAATTAATTTTATAACACAGTACTTTATGAGCGCTAGAGGGCGCCACACAAGATTGAGTGCCACGTCATATAGCCTATAACCATTGGACGATCAAGCCGCTTGTAACGATACCTCATTTGTCCAGTTCTGATAAGTAGTTGAGGAGCTATGAGGGAACAAATGAACATACATACATACATACATACATACATACATACATACATAGCCTGTCAAAATCATAACCCTCCTTTTGGCTTCGCCGTAGTCGGGTAAAAAGATAAAAACAGGCAAATAACAGTAATTTCCCAGTAAATAAACAAGAAAAACATGTCAATCACCGCAATCGCTTGTGAAATAAAAAAAACAGGCATATCGCATTTTAAAAATAAAGGAATGTTTCCTTCCCGTGAAATTCACTATCTCCACTATTTAGAGTACTTCTTTACCTTCAAGTACTATCGAACATTCCAGCCTGCATATCTGTGTCCCGATATGGTTTAGAGAAGTTTCTCCATAGTAACTTTTGATCACTTCATACTGTACTATCATATTAGATGATTTTCATTAATGACAGCTCAATTTCAAAACGACGCTTTACGCAAACCCCTTTCAGTCATATAGTGAACTGTAAAAGTGAAATTTTCGAACGACAAATAGTTTTCAAGACATTTGATTTAGAAAATTCTCGCGCCGCCGCCGCGCCCGCCGCCCGAAAACATCCATACAAAATCGTCCGCAATACACATTTCGGTTGCGCGTAGTGCAAATGTATGGAGTACAAGAGAATATCGCATAAATTTATCTCGATCATCGTTGCGTTTGCACGTACATAGTTCATAATAAAAGTAATTTGAAATTTAATTAAGAATCTAAAACTTATCTATAGAACTGAATTTGATTGTTTATAATTATTTTAACTTTTTTTGGGAATTTCAAATAATGAAATGCCATAGTTCCAGTTTATTTTATTTTACAAGATTTTTTCAGAACCAGCTAACATATTAGACAGTATTGGGAAGGATCGACAATTTGTGAAATAGATAAACTATTTGCCTATTTTTTTTTATATCACAAGCGATTGTTGTGATTTGCCGGTTTTTCTTTTTATTTCACAAGCAATTGTTGTGATTGGCATGTTTTTATTTTTATTTCTTGGGGGAGTACTGTTATTTGCCTGTTTTATATTTTTTTATTTCATGTTTATTCAATAAAATACAAATTCGTCAATTTTGATTGGTTTTTTTATTTAAATTTTATTTTTTCTATTTTCTGGTCTATCAACTTTCTACTTTAGTAGTAAGAAGAGTAACTCAATTACCGGTGTTACTACTAGTAGTAAGATTGGTAGTAACACGGGTAATAAACGATCGATTTGACGTTTAGTAAAAAGTAACTAATTTGACTAGTCCACTCACGTTATTTTTAGAGATATCTGTATATTTGATCGGGTTATCGAGATCGATTTGGAATTTGTAGTGAAACCAGTGGTAAGTGCCCGTACCAAAAGAACTCGAACGAAAGATGGTAGATTGATATCTATACTCCTAAAAACTTTTTACTGCTAACCACCAGTTGTCCAGTTCCTCCTTGATCATATCGGAAATATCGGGAAACTCCAAATCAATGCATTGTAAATATTCCGATATCTACAAAGAATATGATGAATACATCAATTTCCTTCTTCGCAATGTCTACTCTAATGGAGACATGTTCAAAAATTTAAAGCATAATTATAATGATTTTTAAAATAAGACTACGTATGTACGTCGGAGTAGTGTACGAAGACCTCTTATAATAATGTGTTAAGAAACTAACGATAGCTTGAATTTAAATCGCTCAGCGCCATCTAGTAACAACAGTGTAACTAATATCCTGCACTCAGTGAATCATCTCACCAATTACGTTTTGATAACTCTTGCAACTTGCAACGGCAGTAAATTATCGAATCGCATATAATCGAGCACACTTACTTTAATTATTATAGCCTGGCTTTTACAATTGAGAATTATTTTACCTACTTCGAAATCAAAAATATTGAATCGTTTATCCGATTGAAACTTCTTCATATACAAAATCGATTGTCTTAAAAAATCGTAAAGGGCACTCATTGGTACATAACTACAAAGAAACTTCAAAAGTTAACTTATTCGCTGGACAGGGTTTAAGGGTAAATAGGTAGAAGACGAAGCGTTGTATGTAAAAGCCATAAGTTGCAAAACGGATTTTATGATCTTTGTTTTGTTGGAAAGATAAGGCTGGTTCCTGGCCCAGGGATTCTAGTTGGGATTCATTTTCATTTTAATACAAATTCATTAAAACTTAAGCTACTATACAATAAGGTAATCTTCATACACTGAGGTTTTTGTCTCTTACAATATAGCCCCTGTCTCCCATACTAGGTATTCCTGTATTATGGGAGCCAGTGATCCTCCGTGAATGTGTTATGTGCGATGGTTTTACATCTTTACTACTATATATGTATTAGGTCCTTACATATGAAATTGGCGTTTTTCGTACTGGCCACTTTAATCACGATTTTCTCCTCTTTGGTAAGGAATTCCAAATTCAAATTTGTACAGCTATTTACTCATGTATTTGTGCTTCGATGACCGTCATTCATTTGTTTTTTTCTTCTGTTTTTTTCTATTTGCGTCACTCATTTTACAAAATGGAAAACTTAAAATATCGCATTATTTACGAATACGAGTTCCGCCGTGGCACTAGTGCTGCGGAAACGACTCGAAGGGTGAATGATGTTTATGGCGGTCATGTTGCAAAAGAAAACACAGTTCGTTTTTGGTTCCAACGTTTTCGTTCTGGAAATTTCGACCTGCAGAACAAGCCCCGTGGACGGCCTGAGACCCAAGTTGATAATGAAGTATTGAAGGCTATTGTGGAAGCGGATCCATCGCAAACCACGTCCGAGTTAGCTGCAGGCTGCGGTGTTAGTGATAAAACTGTTTTAATTCACTTGAAGCAAATTGGGAAGATTAAAAAGCTTGAAAGGTGGGTACCTCACGAATTGACTGAAGCAAACCGGCAAACGCGCGTCGACTGCTGCGTTACATTACTGAACCGGCACAATAATGAAGGTATTTTAAACCGAATCATTACCTGTGATGAAAAATGGATTCTTTACGATAATCGGAAGCGCTCAGCGCAATGGTTGGATCCTGGCCAGCCAGCCAAATCCTGCCCCAAGCGAAAATTAACCCCAAAAAAGTTACTTGTGAGCGTTTGGTGGACTAGTGCCGGTATTGTTCATTACAGTTTTCTCAAATCTGGCCAGACTATTATAGGTTGATAGTGAGTAAATTCGAAGAAAGCCAACCCATTACAACCTTCAGCGCGCAATCCGCGTTTAATTTTGCCTCTAGCCAGATTGCACCAGATATTACTAAGGCGGTATAATCGCCGTATACGAATATTTCGCAGTGGGGGATTTTGAGCAGACAAAGTTGATTGACGTAGATTTGGAAGGGTGTTGCGGATAAGACGCTACCTTGAGAGATACCATATGTTACAGGTTTTTTCTCACTTATATTTTGTCCAACCTTGACGCATACGATTTGTCAAATAGTCCTTAATTAGTTTGTAGGGCAGGCCCCTTACCCCAGCACTCTCCAACTTTGATAGGAGAAAGGGTTCTGAGACTGTGTCGAATGCTTTAGAAAGGTCCAGGAAAATTCCAATAGCTGTCCCTTATCCATTTTCTTTGTAATTGAGTCAGTAAGGCTGTGTACCGTATCTTCTGTAGATACGCCTGAGCGAAAGCCGTACTGATTTCCGGCAATAATATTGTGTTTATTTAAGAAGAGTGTTAAATAATCTCTGATAATATTCTGATAAAAGAGCACTATTTTTTTAAGAAAAAGCGATGATATGACTTGAGATGTTCCTTGCGTATTTTTTAAACGGAGAAGCAAGATCACCGTCTGTTTTAATAAAATAGCAGGTCACATTCTGCCGGAACTCTTGCAAACTTTCTGTATTCTGATCGCGACAGCAAATCAAAGCGAAATCAAATTTGACTCTTATTCATTAGTATATCAATGGTTTCAGGTAAAAGATACTGCGATGGTAAGCAGACGAACTTCGGTTGGGACATGACGGGACAATCCAATCTCGCCGAGCTACAGATCATACTCCAAAAGAGGTTCCTTATCAGAAGAACGAAGGAACAAGTTCTCACCAAATTGGAGGAGAAGACCAGGTGAGATTCAGTAATTAGTAGAATGTAACACATACATATATACATTATACACACACAAAGACACACACACACACACACACACACACACACACACACACACACACACACACACACACACACACACACACACACACACACACACATATACATACATACATATACAATATACATTATTAAATACTCCACCAAATAAACCTAAGTACATACATTGAATGTCTATCATATTTACATAAACACACATATCTACATTAGGTACACGCATATATATATTCATTAAACAAGATAAATATCTACTTATATATACAGCGAGCACATACCCACTCAAAATCACATGATAAGGTAACTATAAGAAACATCATACATACCTATCTCCGCGAGTGTTTTACTATCAATGTGACTGACCATGTCAATCTCAAATCATAAGTTGGATATACTCCCAGTAGTATGCATTGGGCCATTGTTTCAAGGATCTCGTGTTTTTATGGTGACTATATGGTCTACCAAGATCTCTTGTGTATAGGAATATATGGTCAAGATCGTAGGGCCCTTCGCCGGTGGCGCGCTGAAAGAAGCGCGCCTCCCCATTCCGGGGGCGAGTCGGGGACACCGACCGTTGTCCCCCCTCCTGAGGAGGGCCAGACCGTAAGGGATGGCCCTGGATCAGCCGGGGTGCGAGGGATATGTCGATTACAACCTCACCTCCGGCCTAGCATTACGCAACCGACTAAAACCGCACGCCGACTGTGGTACGTGACCCACAGTCGGCGTGCGGTTTTAGTCGGTTCGAGTCCGACATAACCTCTCCTTCCGGCTCCGGCATCCGTATCGGATGGGATTTCCGCACGAAAAAAGGGCCCTTCGCGGGGCCCTTATTTTCGTGCGTTATGATAAGTAACCAAACACGAAGAGATTGGCGGATGTTTCAGCGACCTCCACCAATCTCTTCTCGTCGTACTCATATATTTGACGACAGATCAGACGACAGACAGCATATTTGGAGGTCCATCTACGATTTTGTGTACCAACTTGACTGACAAAATAGCCGGAGAATCGGGTGAATTGGCGCACATTGGGAGAGGCTTATGTCCAATAGTGGACTGCGGTGGGTTAATTGATTGATTGACAAAATATACAGTACTAGCTTTTGCCCGCGGCTCCGCCCGCGCGGATGTCGGTTATCGCGATTGAACATAGCCTATGTCCTTTCTCAAAGTCTAATCTACCCCTATACCAAATTTCATTAAAATCCGTTCAGTGGTTTAGGTGTGATAGCGTAACATACAGACAGACAGAGTTACTTTCGCATATAAAATACTAGCTTTTGCCCGCGGCTCCTCCCGCGTGGATGTCGGTTATCGCGACCAAACATAGCCTATGTCCTTTCTCAAGGACTAACCTATCCCTATACCAAATTTCATCAAAATCGGTTCAGTGGTTTAGGCGTGAAAGCGTAACATACAGACAGACAGATAGACAGACAGACAGACAGAGTTACTTGCGCATTTATAATATTAGTATGGATAGTATGGATTAGTATGGATTTAACTTTTGTACTTGTTCTATCTATCAGGGAAACAGTTATATTAGATGAAACAATACTAAAATTCGACCAAGAGGAAGAAAAGGGCTTATCGCAAATGGCCGAAATGTACAAGTCGAGTAATTCTTCCGACAAACATTCTGCACTCATCACATTCTTTAGCGAGAGCGCCAGAGTCAAGATACCAGCTATTTGGTAAGTGTACACTGCTTATAAACTGGGATAGTGTAAATATACTGACTGAGGGGCTTGTGGCTATGTGGTAATCGAGTACGTAAACCATAGACGGTTGAGTAACTTTAACCGGGTCGGTTTTAGGATGGGTGACCGTTCTTTAAACTTTTTTTTACAAAAAAGCTAGTCCAGTGCGAGATGGACTCGCGCTCCGAAGGTTCCATATAAAATGCAGCACACAAGGTTTTTGTGTGCTGTAGCATGTCTTAATAAAAATTTTCTGTCTTTCTTTCTTTTCTTTAAAAAAAACTGGATTCAGGTATGAACTTTATGATACATAAACCACAATAGTTCGTAAGAAAATCGGTAGATGACGCCACGTCGCCTTAAGCCTTAAGATGGGAAATTTGAATCATATCGGGCGTGTCTCGGTAGCCGAATTGGTCTGCCGGGGTGCGAGAGATATGCTTTTGGCAATCTCACCTCCGGCAACCAAGGACCCAAAACGGCGTGCGTTTTAGTCGGTTCGAGTCCGACATAACCACCTCCACCGGCTCCGTGGGGGTGGTATCCGTGGGGACTTTTCGCACGAAAAAAAAAAAAAAGCCGAATTGGTCAGGCATTCCCCCTGTAAGGGAAAGACTGCGGGTTCGAGTCCCGCCCGAGAAGATTCTTTTTCCCTATGTATTCGATTTGTATAGTTAGCATACTTAATGCTGTAAAAATTCCCACAGTAGATTGATTGCGTTGTGTTTAATTTTTGCACAGTGTTACAGACCAGTGTATGTGGTATAAATTTAAACTTGATACTTCCACGCATTTTTGAGAAAAAGGTCTTCACAAACAGACGGATAGACAGACAGGCAGCATCAACCAAGTGATCCTATAAATTACTAGCCTTTGCCCGCGGCTCCGCCCGCGTGGAAGTCGGTTATCGCGACCAAACATAGCCTATGTCCTTTCTCATGGTCGAATCTACCCCTATACCAAATTTCATCAAAATCGGTTCAGTGGTTAAGGCGTGAAAGCGTAACATACAGACAGACAGACAGACAGAGTTACTTTCGCGTTTATATATATTAGTATGGATTTATACTGTTGATTGATGGCACTTGGTGGAATTCAGAACTTTTAGGAATTAGAACAGCCAAAACCTTTGGTAAATTTAAACCATTGAGAATGCCGTAAGGCGAAACCGGTCAGGTTCAATATAATAAATACTCTGGAAAAAGTACAAGTGTTCTCAATATGTGTGATCCTATAAAGGTTTAGTTTTTTCCTCTTGAGGTATGTAACCCTAAAACTTATAGTTCCTAAGATAGTTTTATTGTATCTTCTGTTGTTTCGTTCACGATTCACTACCTTGCTTGCCTATTATATACCACACAATCTTTCCTTACGACATTATACTTAGTACGGGAATCCCCTCGAATACCCCTCTCCCCGTCGGACCCAGTGAGGGCAGTTATGTCAGACACGAAGCGACTAAAACCGCACGCCATCTTAGGTCATCAGTGGCCAGAGGTGAGATCCCACCCCGACTGACCCAGGGCCATCTCCGGTTTGGAGACGGCTCCCTCGGGGCGACGATATCACATCTCCGAATTATTAAAAAGAAAATAATATTTTACCTACTTTGTACTTTTCCACTGTATTTTATTTTTCACCTGACCGGTTTCGCCTTACGGCATTTTCAAAGGTATGATGTACAGTACAGTACAAAAGTAAAACAGTAAAAAAATAAAATATAGTGGAAAAGTACAAAGTGTCTTAATACATATGTGTAGCAGATTCCACCAAGTGCCATCAATCAACAGTATAAACAGTTATATTTTACCTGTTCCAGTAAATATATCAGACAGTTGTTAGAAGATGGCAAGACGGGCAAGTTCTTAGTGTTCGCGCACCACAAGCCAGTGATAGAAGCGATCTGCCTGACGCTGGACGAGGCGGGCGTACACTACATCTGTATCGTGGGCTCCACGCCAGCCAACACGAGAGCTGTGAGTATATCTCACTTGTTATTGTATAAGTACCTATATATTCGAATCACCGGATTATTCTAGAAATCCACACCGATAAATCCCCACCAGTGGGGATTGTTATTTTTTTCCAGTAATCCCCACTAGTTACATAAACTCAAACTAGTGGGGATTTTTGGAAATAAAAGTAACAATCCCCACCAGATGTTGTTGTTTTAAAATTATTTAACAAAAATGCGTTTGTGTTATTAATGAAATATGTTTCATTATAAACAAAAATTAAAACTTTTTATGATAACGTAAAACGCGAGCGTTTTTTTTATAAAGGACACGTCAAGTTGACTTTAGCTCGCCTGATGGTAAGCTAAAGGCAAAGTCCCGGAGAGAAACATCTGGTGGGGATTGTTACTTTTTCCAAAAAAACCCCCTTAGGCTGAGTCTATTTAACTAGTAGGGATTTTTGGAATTTGTCGGTGGGGATTTCTGGAATAAACCGAATCACCGTATGTGTTTTAAATAATATTAGAATCGAAACTACTAATATTCCCTCTAACCCCTCCAGCTATTGTGCTCGCATTTTATTAATTTTTCAAATAATAGTTAAACACATAGGTATATAATTTTTAAACACAGAAATAATGAGCTAAAATAACTATTCGAATACCCTCCATAACATTATGTATGATCTGTTGTCGTAGGACCTAGTGGACAAGTTCCAGCACACAGAGTCATGTCGTTGCGCCGTACTGTCGGTGACGGCGGCCAACTCCGGGCTCACGCTCACGGCCGCCAGCCTCGTGTTATTCGCCGAACTGCACTGGAACCCTGGGGTATGTCACGTACCAACACCTGCTGCTGTAATATATTAATAGGATTGAATGTTATACAATAACACTTACGGGAATTAACGCGATCATGGTATAGGTACATACATACCTTTGATTTGCCTGACGTTTCGACCAGGTTACACCGGCAGTGGTCACATGCTAGTAGCCGCAAGGTAGTAGGTTCTTCATCTACCCGCACATTCTCGATATTTTGTTTTCGCCATGTACCGTCACACACCACACTCACAGTGTCCCTGTTCTCCCGAGGAGGGCTAGACCGTAAGGGATAGCCCTTGGTCAGCCGGGGTGCGAGGGATATGTCGATGACAACCTCACCTCCGGTCTAGCACCACGACCCACAGTCGGCGTACGGTTTTAGTCGGTTCGAGTCCGACATAACCTCCCCTTCCGGCTCCGGCAGGGGGATATCCGAGGGGATTTCCGCACGAGAAAAAAAAGATATGTCCCTGTTCTGTAAGCAAATTGTCCGGTGTTTATCCGACTGCACAGAAAAGCGAGGCTGCATGTTTTTTATCACTGGATTCCATGTTGCAGATAATTCAAATCAAAGGTATGTATGTACCTATACCATGATCGCGTTAATTCCCGTTAGTGTTATTGTATATCATGGAACGCGACAGTTTAAAAGTTAGCATTGAATGTTAACTTACGGGTTCACGTATGCAATTTACTGTAATGCCTTGATTACATGCACCGAGTGGAGTGGCGAGACAGTGTACTCTTTTTTTTGTAAATACATACATATTATACGTAGAAACACCCAGAGCAATGCAAATAATCATATTCATGCATACAAATATTTGCACTGAGCGGGGATCGAACCCGCGCCTCCTGCGTAGCAGTCGCGTTCACTACCGCTACGCCACAGAGGCTGTTCATAATTACTAAAATAATTTGACTATAGCTACCGATGCATTACGAATTGGGTATTCTACTGACTCGTCAAATTAGTTAATTTTTACTAAACGTCAAAACGGTAAGTTATAACGTAACTTGTATGAAAAAAAAATTTTGTGGCGTCATAAAATTTAGTAGTCAAATCAATTACTATTATAGGTTTGGTGGATTATTAAAAATAAATAAAAACGATAAAATAAGAATCGATGCAACTTTTACCTCTCTTTTACAATTCTTAATTTAATGAGCTCGGGAAGATAATTTATTTGAATGAAATTCTTATAGCATTTATTATGCTAACTTTTAAGTTCGGAAAAAAGAAGCGCTCATGTGGGACTTGAACCCACGACCTTTTTCTTACAGGGGGAATGCTCTTCCAACTGAGCTATTGAGCTGCACCTGAATCACTTCAAATTTATCTTCTCTTTGTTTTATTTTAACTACAGAAAAATACCCAATTGCGTCATATTTACTATATCAGGTCTATAACAGTACGTGTTTTTTTATCCTGCGCAAAATCACCACGGATACCACCCCCACGGAGCCGGTGGAGGCGGTTATGTCGGACTCGAACCGACTAAAACGCACGCCGTCTTGGGTCCTTGGTTGCCGGAGGTGAGATTGCCGAAAGCATATCTCTCGCACCCCGGCAGACCCAGGACCATTTCTCTCGAGATGGTCCCCTTCGGGTTGTGGGGACCTCGGTGTCCCCAACTAGCCCCGGATATGGGGAGGCGGCCTGCTTCTGCTAGGGTGAATAACAGTACATGTGGTACCCCCAGATCCTGACGCAGGCAGAGGCGCGTGCGCACCGTATCGGCCAACGAGCGTCTGTGTGCGTGCGGTACCTACTCGCACACCGCACCGCCGATGACTACATGTGGCCCATGCTGCAGAACAAACTCAATGTATGTGAATTATTTTTATATAACATTTATTATGCTAACTTTAAAGTTCGAAAAACATCGGAAAAAATGAAATGCCTAAGTGAGGCTCGAACTCACGACCTTTCCCTTACAGGGGAAACGCTCTTCCAACTGAGCTATTGAGCCACACCCGAACCACTTCAAATTTTCCTTCTCTTTATATCCGTCTTTAAGGACGGTTAAAAATGGTTGAAAAATCATTCATTGTTTCCAACAATTCGTAAGAATGTTGGTAACTGGGGCCTTACTCCGAAAAACGAACGAACGTTCGAACGAACGAACAACGACCCGAACGAACAGGAACCATTAAAGTTACTCCGAAAACCTTTCGTTGATGACTGACGTATTCCGCCGTTTTCGTAATCATAGACAAACGTTCGTTATCTAGATAAATAGTTTGGACCAATATACTTTATAAATCTAAAAACCGTTAACAAATGAAAAATAAAAAAAATATAGTTGTATTCTTATGAAAACAGCGTCAAATTAAAATATGTATGAGATTTTGGTTACAAAGTTACCTTTAGATCACCAAAATGTAATTTTTCATGGATTTACGTGATTTAATGTGAATGAACTTTAAAACCCTTGTGCCATAATATTGTTCTATGGTATTGGTCCAACAATAAAAATCTCGCCATTTTATTCGATTAAAATTCAACTCAGAAAGTCTTACGATAGCTATATAGACGTCGTTGAATTTCAAAAAGGGTAAGCAGGGGTAATGACGCCCACTGGGTAATGGCGCTCACCCCTGTAACTCTGTCAAAATGCAATGTAGCAACACGAAACGCCGAGTGAGATACGCGGGGTAGATAGAAGCCTCTAACAGATTGGGATGCAAACGGCCAGTCAACGCATGTCATGCGACTGTAAAGTGCGTTTTTTTTTATTGTGGCCGCATTGATGTCATTTTTGGTTACGTGGTGTTGTTGGTAAGTTAAGAACTATGGTTGTTAATTAGTTTTTACTTTTACTTTTCTGACAGTAAAACTGCAATTTTGTGATAATAAAATAAATTTTCAATAACCCACTTATTGAAAATATATGGTTTCTTTTTATTTTAAAATTATTTATAAAACGACCGTTTTGGGTTTTACCGCTCAACCGAACGCCATTACCCCGTAGTGACTTATTGTACAAGAAAGTTCTTCGGAGAGTTATGACGAAGATGACTGTGAAGATGACAGTGATGACGAAATGAATGCAGACGATAAAAATTATAACAAATTTATTATGTGCGTGGAATTCAGAAAAAAATAACGAGTTGTGGTATCGCTGCATCATCTACGGACTGGGAGCTTAATAATTAATGCGAATTTGTTATTGTAGACTTTACTTTTATTGTATAAAAAATATACAAGGTTGATCTCATTAATATATTTATTAAAATGCACCTAACTTATTACATTCTAAAAAAACATGTTAGTAAACATCACTCATAACCTTGAGCGGCATTACCCAAAAGGCAGGGGCAATGCCGCTCAAACGTGTTTTTTTTTTAAAGTTTTCCTACTACTAGTAGGTAAAAGATATATGCTTTTGTTGTTAAAATGTTGATTCCTCGATAGTTAAAGACTTTGTTACTTTTATTAATTATGATTTTCAATAGATATTTAAAAAATATACCGTGTTTGCCATTCCCCCTGCTTACCCTAATAATCCGCAAGATTACTTGTCAAACAACGACTGACAACGACTACGAAAACGTCAAATGTATTTTGGGAGTAGGTACACTGACAACGAACGACAACGTCAATGTCAAACGTACGAAGACGGATCCGAAGCCCGACACGAAACACTTTCGGGGTAGCTAAATGACAGAAACGTCAACGGATACGAATAGTTTCGTTTTTCGGAGTAAGCCCTCTGGCTCCACCGTCGCCCTTAAAGAGAAGGAAAATTTGAAGTGGTTTGGGTGTGGCTCAATAGCTCAGTTGGAAGAGCGTTCCCCCTGTAAGGGAAAGGTCGTGAGTTCGAGTCTCACTTGGGCATTTCATTTTTTTAGATTTTTTTTGAAATTCAATGTAACTATACTCATCATTTTAAAATCGGTCATCTGTAAAGTAGGTTTACTGACGATAGTTGAACGTGACAACGTCATAAGAAAATACTGATGGATGGTTTCGTTATTCAAAAGAAAATTTTAATTTTATTTGTTTGATTTGTCGCTCGTTCCGCGCTCTCGCTTGCACTTCAAGCCTTAAATGGAACGCTTCAGAGCGAGGTAACGCCGCATGACGTCATGTTTTTTCGTGCGTGCAGCCGGCTCCATCGAATTATAAGTTTAGTAGCTAAATTAATTAAAATTATAATAGATTTAGTAGCTAAATATGTGCGCTACAAAAAAATTGTCGAGTAATTTAGTAAATGATTTAGTCGAGTCAATCCATTTTACTCTATTTTTTCGGGCGAGTAGCGCCTTCCACCACGCATCCATGCTGACTGGTTCACCGGCTAAATAAGACCGAACCTGTTGATTAGTCGAGTTTATTAGTAACCGCCGCCCGTTAAGAGGACTTCCTAGCTAACGAATAATCCTATTGCCTATACTATTGCCGTCGCCCCCGTCTCACTCCTGTCCCCGTAGAGTGCGATAAGGATAGCCGCAGCTCAGACCGATTTTATCACATTTTTTTGGGCAAAATCGAGGTTTCGTATTTCCCGTTTATTTCAGCGAAAACTACGCCATTTTAAATATTTTTGACACAGTTGTATTAGGAAATAGCGTACCCATGTTCCTGTTATTTTTTATAACGTTAAAATCTTTTCGAATGTGTCTGGTAGTCCTCCAAACATGCCGGTAAGAATTAGTCATTTTTTTTCATCTTTAGACGATAATATTTTCTTATTTTATTGACTGCCGACAAAAATAAAATAACAGGGACATGCGTACAGAAAATCTTGATGTTACGAAAACAAAAATATTGTTCGAGAAGGGAGCGCCTTATTTCGTAGAAAGAAATTTCATAGAATTTCATTTTACAGAAAATGTTTCATATAATATTTGGTTCTTATATTTTTATTTCGAATATTATTGTTTCAAAGACAATTTACCACAATGAATCACTTTTCACAGAAACACAATTTAATGAATTTTTTTTCACATATTTTTGTTTAACATACTTATCAAACTGTAGAATTATTATTTAAGGAATCTTAAAAACAACCACTTACCACCATCTATTTCAAACAGTAAAATTTAGATACATTTTTTTTCCGATTGCTTGTAGTAATTTAATTAGATAATACCCCGACTCGGATAGGTTAGGTTAGAAGGCTAAGGCGAGGGCGAAGCGAAGCGGAGCTCTCGCCTTAGCCTTCGTGGTTATTTTTTTTTAAACCACCCAGAAAATATCTTTGCGCAAATAAGTTTTATATGAAATAACCAATATAAAAAAGAAGAATATTTGATTTGTTATTCTATGAAATGATTATTCTAACATTAAAATTTATGTGAAACAAAAGTCAATGATTTAAAAATCTTTAAAGTAAGTATTATGTATATTGATTATTCTATGAAACGAAATTATGTGAAACATTTTCTGTAAAACGAAATTATATGAAACTTTTGTCTATAAAACAACGCACACCCGTTCGAGAAGCAATATTCAGGGAGGAAAAAGGGGAGAACGGTACTATGGAGAAACAGTTGCTAGGAAGTCCTCTTAAGTGTAGTTCGCACTGCTTTAGTAACTTAGTAGAGTAGCGTGTAATTTAGTGGCTAAACTACTCGCTACTACACAAAAATCGCTTCTACAGAAGAATATTGACGTGTTATTATTAAGTATAAGTGTTTGCGCCATTTTCGACAGCCGCCATGTTCTTGAAAGACGTGTCTATAAAATAATATATCGCTGGTTGTAGTTAGTAAATATAGTAGTACCTCTACTACGAGTAATATATCACATATCTGATGATATCATATTATTGCAGGTGCTGAACAATGTAGGATTAAGTCGAGACACATTCGAAGATACAACGATGAAACATCAGGTATACAATTTGAATAATAATTAACTAACTCTGAATAAAACCAACTAGTTCAAACATAGTACTTTTTTATATAAAAGGGCTCGTCAATTTAACTTTCCCCTCGCCTGATGGTAAGTTAAAGGCAAAGTCTCGGAAAGAGGGTCACCATTATAAACATGTACCACGTTAACAGTGGTGGCACTCAGCTTGACGGTCTCATCAGATGTCTTTTCACGCCCCGCTTAAAGGACCCGGGACTGTAGGAAGAAGGATAACATATAACATAAACTCACGCCTATATTCCCCGAAGGGGTAGGCAGAGGTGCTAGTACCAACATTTCGCCAGTTTATATTTTTTGGTCCCAATGTAATAGGTGGCGAGCCTATTGCCACTAACCGGGCACTTATAAACCTGCGATAAATACACACATAACTTCGAAAAGCACCGAAAAGTCACTGGTGTGTGCCATGGTGAACCTGGGATCGAACCCGAGACATCGTCTCAGCAGTCCATTACCCATACCACTAGGCTACCGCAGAGGAAGGAATCAGGAAGCATTAGGAAGAAGGATACTACTAAATGAAATCGGGGGATGTCAATAACAAAACCAGGACGTTTGTGTGTTTGTCACCTGTAGAAAATAAATGATTTTGACTTCATCTTTTGTTTCAGGAAAGTCAAAACAAGATCTCCCAATATTTAACAGTCATCACTCCTAAGAACAAAAACGACTATATACCAGGGACCAATATCAGGAAGGACTCTCTCAATCAAACCTCTAGTATACCAGCAAAGCAATCAACAAACAATAGTGATGACGTCGTTGACAAATCATTTCTTGACGATGATGAAGATGATGAGTTGATGGCTAATTTAGATTTATGAGAAAATAGTGGATAAATATCATAGGCAAAGTTCGGTGAATATAGACCATAATAGAAGGGTATCAACATGAATAACAACCTGCTCAAAATTATCTTAATTCCTTGTTTTGCTATCTTTAAATTCGAATACATCAGAAAAAATGAAATGCTCAAGTGGGACTTTTCCGACCTTGGCCTAACAGGGGGAATGCTCTTCCAACTGAGCTATTGAGCCACACCTGAATAACTTCAAATTTCCCTTCTCTTTTTTTTCGTCTCGGTAGCTTAGTGGTTAAGGACTCGACCTTACGATCGAGAGGTCCCGGGTTCGATCCTGGCCATTACACTACCGACGTGAGCCCACTCCTAACACAAGCAATTTAGCTTAGCTGGAGGGGTTAGAGGGAATATTAGTAACTAAGGTTCTAATATTCTTAAAAAAAAAAAAAAAGTCCTGTAAGGTCGTGGGTTCAAGTCCCATTTGGGTATTTCATTTTTCCCGATGTATTCTGATGGTTCTAATATTTGGTACATATCTTTAGTTCAAACAACAATACAGTTTAAATCAATAAAAAGTTTGATTTGCTCTTAATTTCGTGCCAAAATCTCATCGGATACCTCCCCTGCCGGAGCTGGAAGGGGAGGTTATGTCGGACTCGAACCGACTAAAACCGCACGCCGACTGTGGGTCGTGGTGCTAGGCCGGAGGTGAGGTTGTCTTCGACATATCCCTCGCATCCCGGCTGACCCAGGGCCATCCCTTAGGGTCTGGCCCTCCTCGGGAGATAGGCGCTGACTGTACAATGATTCAAACCCAGCTTTGTGGTAGTAGCGAAGGTTTGATCCTTTCAAAAGAGAAAAGCCGACAGGAATCGGGTTATATGAACCCCTCCCCACTAGTTGGTAGAATTGTTCAACACACCATAAATGGAATAAAAAGTCCTCATCGAAACTTGGAAAAAAAATTAAGCAAAATGATTTTCGCCTTTATTGCTATCTAGTTAGACTTTAAACTTCATCAGATGCCAATTATAACGATGTTTTGAAATTACACCATATTGAGAACACTTGTACTTTTTCCACAGTATTTATTATATTGAACCTGGCCGGTTTCGCTTTACAGCATTATCAAAGGATGTTCTAAACTTTCAAAACCTTTGCTAAATGTATCGGTTCAGAACATCCAAAACCTTTCCTTTCCTAAATCTATATCTAATATCGTCGTTGTCAAACCAAAATCTGCTATGTGCCAAAATGGTCATTTTGAGATATTGAAAAAAAAAGTTCTCCTGTAAAATTTTATATGAAGTTGCATTTTGAAAACTATATCAAATGAATGCTGTAGATATTAAATATGAACTGATTTGTTATTTAACGACGGAAGTTTAATAATTCTATTTTTAATTTTAATAATAGCGTAAATTGTGCACATAACAGATTTTAAATGGTCAATTATTAGGCACATAACAGGTATTCAATAAAAATATATCTGATTTGAAATAGTATTTTTATGAGTAATATTGATAAGAAATTAGTAATACAAATTACTAATCAATACTTATTATAGTAGTATTTAATGATTAATGATACTAATAGTACAGTTTAATGAATAATAAAAAATCAACTAAATGAAAACAAAAATTAATCTGATTTAAATTTGAGACAATCATAAAATGGATGGCGATCACGGTCTATAAAAGGTTTTAGTTCTTGTAATTGATCGAACTTGGATTTAGTTATTTCCTATGGCACATCATATAATGCCGCAGGTTCAGGATACCCATGGGGAATGTGCCTTCGTTGCGGAAGAATTGCATAATTCTGTGGGTGACGAAGTTTGAAGTATACTTCACCAGTAGAACTATATAAAAATGCTCTGACATCATTGACCGTGGGATCACCCTTCCTTTTGCCTGGTCTGATAGACTGATAATTGGTGGTTAATTTCTCATAGTCCTTGAAGAAATCATAATGAAGAATTCTAATGTCATAGGATTGTTTAGGCCGCGCTTGACGCATTCTTGTAATATAATCCTGAGGTGCATAAATAGGGGTTTTTTTGTAATGTTCGATAGTGGATTGTACACTATCAACCTCCATCATAGTGTATCCCTTTTCTAAAATAATTTGTTCCACCGTTGCTTTAAAAAAATAAGCATAGTCACACAATGCACTACATAGAACTTTATTTCTGTTTTGGTAGTTGCACCCATCACTAATTATCGTCGTGTATAAGCTCTGCATTTAGTTTTAAGATAATCTAATACACAGCTTGTAAATTCATTGGATGTGACTCCTCCATCAGCTTCATGCCAAAAATAAATAACGACGTCTCCAGTACGAGAGTTGTAAATTGTAAAGTTATGACATTGTAACTTTTGTTTATAATACAGTGCACCAGCAAGTAATTTTGGTGCTAGAAGAACACTTTGCACGTCAACAGTTATCACTAAGCTATCAGGGTTATTTTTCAAATTTTCGAGCTTCATATTTTTTTTGGATACGAGTATCATAGTCTACTAGTGGAATATTTTTTAATTGATAACTAGAACATACATCGCACTGATCCTTTTGTGGTTTGTGAATGGAAATATTACTGCGACATAATACACTTAAAAAAGTATTTCTTGAGACTGGTTTCTTATTTTGTTCAATACACCAGGCTTAGCAGAATACCACATAGCAGTTTTTATTTGACAATAATGTTGCTGCTTCACATAGCATATTTTTAAAGGAGCTTGTAAATTGTCACCCAGTGCTCATAGACACATTGCAGTTTTTTGTACGGTAGATAGATCAGTGTTCTATACGCCAACGTCAAAAAGTTAAAATCTCGAAAAAGTGCACATAGCAGATTTTGGTTTGACAACGACGATATATTAAATTCACGTGTCACAGTTTTTGTTGCCATACTCCTCCGAAACGGCTTGACCGATTTTGATGAAATTTTGTGAGCATATTGAGTAGGTCTGAGAATCGGCTAACATCTATTTTTCATCCCCCTAAATGGTAGGGGTAGTCCACCCCTAAATTTTTACTTTTTATTTTTTAGCCAATTTTTTAATTTCTATTTTTTTATGATACAACATACAAAAATACATACAATCCTCAATTTTCACCCTTCTACGATCAACCCTTATTTTTTAATAGCCATTTTAGTAATTTCATAATTTTTTCTTTCCGGTAGAAAAATGATCAATCGTCATTTAATTATTATCTATTTTTCATCCCCCTAAATGGTGCAGCGGGAACGGGATCTGACACCACGAGGGTAGGAAAAAATTGGCGGTACGAAGTTCGCCGGGACAGCTAGTAATTATATATAACTTAAAGGTCACTGACTGATTGACTGACATAGTGATCTATCAACGCACAACCCAAACCACTGGACGGACCGGGCTGAAATTTGGCATGCAAGTAGATGTTATGACGTAGGCATCCGCTAAGAAAGGGTTTTTGGAAATTCTGCTACTAAAGGGGTAAAATAAGGGATGGAAGTTTGTATGAAAGTCCGTCATTTTCAGAGCTAGATGCATTAAACTTTATAAACCTATATCTTTTAAGAAATAAATGAACACGTGTATTAGCGTTTTTCAAAATTTTACTACTAAGAGCTTAAAATAGGTGAGAAACTTTTGTATGGAAAGTTAGAAGTCATTTTCAAAGTTAGAAGCATGAAACTTCGTACACCTACTTCTTTTGAGAAATGTTTTGTCGCGATAACCGACATCCACGTGGGCGAAGCCGCGAGCAAAAGCTAGTGTAAAATAAATACTGTGGATAAACTACAAGTGTTCTTAATATGTGTTATAATGAATTCCACTAAGCGCCATCAATCAACAGTGTAAATAGTATGTATTGATGGTTATGTTTTGTGTAAGACATTACATTGTTATTGTGATATGTTAGTATTTGCCACCGACCTTGATTTGTAAAGAAGGAAGAAGTTGTATTTATTTTTGCTAATAAAAATGTTGTTATAATGATATGTTTTATTCTTAACTAGCCATTAGCCCACTGGTCTCTGTGCTTGAAATAAATACTAGGTATATGAAATACTAGCTGACCCGGCAAACATCGTTTCACCTTAGAAATTAGAATCAATGATGTTATGTTGTGTTTGCATTTCGACAGGGGCCCCATACGCCCACGGAGCCATATGACCGATAGGTCACCGGGGCCCATACACCTACGGAGCCCATACAACCTCTACGCTCAAGGGCGGTCATACTACCATGAACCATACATTTTTCGACCTACATTAAAAACATAGCCACCATAAAGATTTTCTACAACTCCCATCGTTTGCTTTACGCGAAAAAATGGCATTCTGTAACGAAAATTTCATTTTCAGCGCGCATTCTGATATTTCTATGTGCATAGATATTTATAATAGCCATATTCATGCATACAAATTTTTGCACTGAGCGGGGATCGAACCCGCGCTTCCTGCGTAGCAGTCGCGTTCACTACCGCCACGCTACAATAGGCTTAAATACCAAAATTAACCAAATAAGAGTAGGTAAATTACATATTTCTATTCACTCTATAAGATGCCTTTTTTTTTTCGTGCGGAGATACCCTAGGATACCCCCCCCTGCCGGAGCCGGAAGGGGAGGTTATGTCGGACTCGAACCGGCTAAAACCGCACGCCGACTGTGAGTCGTTTTTTTTATCGTGCCACGGAGCCGGTGGAGGCGGTTATGTCTGACTCGAACCGACTAAAACGCACGCCGTCTTGGGTCCTTGGTTGCCGGAGGTGAGATTGCCGAAAGCATATCTCTCGCACCCCGGCCGACTGTGGGTCGTGGTGCTAGGCCGGAGGTGAGGTTGTCATCGACATCCCTCGCCCCGGCTGACCCGGGTTTCGTACATTATACCGAAAGTTAAATGATCGAACAACAATAGGTCGACAAGGTTTGGTCGGACGATCAAATCGTCGCTGGTACGTTAGGTCGAAACGTTAATACGTCGACGTATTACTACGTAAAAATGCAACCTGTCTTTTGTCCCCTCCTCATAAAGTTGAAATTTTCAAAACGGCACATATGTTGGAATAAGTTGTTAGACAAACAGAAACGAGGATTATACCAAACCATTAAACTTTTACAAAATGAACAAGCTACAAACCAGAAGTATACTTATAACATAGGTTTATTTCATAGATTCCGCAAAGGCAGGCCTTTTGAAAATTTCAACTTTATGGGGAGGAGACAATAGACCGTTTGCATTTTTATAATACATCTACGTATTAATATTTCGACCTATTATACCAGCAACAATTTGATCTTTCGACCTATTGCATTTTCCACGTAATAACACCTCGACGTATTAACGTTTCGACCTAACGTACCAGCGACGATTTGATCGTCCGACCGAACGTTGTCGACCTATTGTTGTTCGATCATTTAACTTTCGGTGTAATGTACGAAACCCGGCTGACCCAGGGCCATCCCTTACGGTCTGGCCCTCCTCAGACTCTTTTTTTTTTTTTAATACCACTTAGGTGGCAGATAAGCGCACGGCCCACCTGATGGAAAGTGGTTACCGCGGCCTATGGACGTATGCAACACCAGGGGCGTTACACTCGCGCTGCCTACCCTGAAGAAACCTTCTAATGCCCCTCTTGAAGAACCCCATATTGTAGTCGCTTGGGAAAACCACGGCAGGGAGTTCATTCCACAGCTTGAGCGTACGTGGGATGAAGTTCCTCTATAACATGCCATTTGATTTTAACAACGTATCTGTGAAGTCTGTCTGTTAAATGTTATTTTTTTGATGTTTGTTTTGTTGGTTTAATGATTAAATGAATAAACCAACAAAACAAATCGCTTTAATCTCAGAAAGTTTAGTTTAATCTCAAAAATAAAATAAAAAAATAAAATGTCACAAAATGACTACAGGTAGCAAAATGTCCCTTTCTCAGAATGTCCCTTTCGCACAATGTCTCCTTAGCAAAATGTCCCCTTCCTCAAACAGGCATATTGCTGGTAGGTATACATAAAGGCTTTAAGAGGTGGTAGGTATACGTGGTTGAAGAATACCACGGGCGAAGTCAGGATGGGTCGTTTAGTCAAAAACATAATGATAACAATATTACATTACATAACACGAGTTATAGGTCAAAATAATAATGTAACTGCAGTATAAAAACGCCTTGACCGATTCCGAACTTAACACGAACGGATCTAATGACGGGCAACATAGTAAGCAAAAATATTAAAGTGTGGTCCAGTTTAACCAAGTATGGTGGTACCTGCCTTCGTTTGGTTGACCTCGACATTATTGTCCTAATACTGTTTGATAAACTAATTACGTATTCTCTCATGAAGGTGGAACGGACCACTGACATGAACCCAGGGCCTCGATTCTACTAAAGCTTAACTATTGTCAAACCACAGAGATTGCAAAAAGCGGCATTAAAGTTTAGACTTTATTTCTATACAGTAAGGTCCAAAATTAAATGACAAAAGTTTCATTACACTCTTTTATTCATTCTGCTAACAGTTATTTAATATTGAACTTTAAATGCTTAGCTTTAAAGTCTATAATGTATTGCCGCTTTTTGCGATCTCTGTGGTTTGACTATAGTTTTGCTTTAGTAGAATCGAGGCCCAGATTCGATGGCATTAATAGGTAAGTAATTAATTAATAAATAATAGGTACCTATTTATACTGGGTGTAAAAGGAACGTTCCCGAAGCCGATAACTCCTAATAGTGCTCCAGGTCCGAGGAGGGCTAAAGTAAGGGATGGCCCTGGGTCAGCCGGGGTGCGAGGGATATGTCGATGATAACCTCACCTCCGGCCTAGCACCAAGACCCACAGTCGGCGTGCGGTTTTAGTCGGTTCGAGTCCGACATAACCTCCCCTTCCGGCTCCGGCAGGGGGGTATCCGAGGGGATTTCCGCACGGAAAAAAAAAAAGTAGTGCTCCAGGTAATAACAACATTTTTTTATGCCAATGTGTTATTTACCTGGAGTACTACTATAGGAGTTTTCGGCTTAGGGAGAGCGTTCTCCTTACACCCGGTAGTGGCGGTAGTATGACTGGATGTGAAAGGCTGAGGATCGGGAGCAATGACGCACATTCAGAGAGGTCTTTGTCCAGCAGTGGAGTGCAATTGGATTATTTTTATAGGTAACAGGTACTAGTAATAGGTATTTTGTAACAGGTATGCCGATATTCCGATGCATGGAGCGCGAGCGTCATTAAGGGTGAATACACACTGAAAGAGTAGCGCATAGACTGATATACCTACCGGGTTTAAGAGGAACGCTACTGAAGCCGAAGGCCGAAGCCGAAGTAGTACCTAATCCAGGTTCGTATAAAAGTACATAAAAAATCGATTGTTTTTTTTATTTCCTTTAGCGTTATTTACTTTCCATCATTTTTAACCGACTTCGAAAAAGGAGGAGGTTCTCAATTCGTCTGTATACATAATATTTTTTTTTTTTTATGTATGTTCACCGATATCTCCGCCAATTATAGACGGATTTCAAATTTTATTTTTTTGTTGGATAGGGTTCACTTCTGAGGTGGTCCCATTTTCACCAGGTCAGGATCTGATGATGGGATCCAGGAGAAATCGAGGGCAACTATCGAAAATTGTATGGTCGTATGGAACTTTTGTTACGTAATCATGTCTTACTCAGGTATATGCTTCAGGCTGTCAACATCTGATGCTGCTGTGCTGATGATGAAGCTACTGAACTCCTTAACGGTTAGGAGTTGGGAGACAGTACTGCCATTGGTGGATGATAAATATTTAGTAGTATGTAGGGCTAACGTGTTGCTTGTGAGTTATGCTTGAATCAACTTCTGATGCTGCTGTGTTGATAGTGTAGCTACAGAACTCCTTAACGGTTAGGAGTTAGGGCACAGTACCGCAATTGATCGATAGAAACTAGGTAGTAGTATGTAGGGCTAACGCGATACTCGTAAGGGTTGGTGCTACTCCTGAGATAATCACGAAATTTCAGAGTGAAACCGAAACAATTCCTCAATTAATAATAATAATAAGTATGTTTATAAAAGGGTACATCTACTCCTGAGGTGGTCTTTTTTATCGTGCGGAAATTCCCTCGGATTCCCCCGCCGGAGCCGGAAGGGAACGGTTTATGTCGGACTCGAACCGACTAAAACCGTACGCCGACTGAGGGTCGTACTGCTAAGCCGGAGGTGAGGTTGTCTTCGACATATATCCCTTGCACCCCGGCTGGCCCAGGGCCATCCCTTACGGTCTGGCACTCCTCGGCAGGGGGCTCGCCCCCGGAATGGGGTGGCGTGCCTACACGCGCTGCTGCCGTGGCCTGCTTCTGCTGGCGTGACAGGTGGCTCCACTTGTCTTGTCCACTTAAAGCAACATACCAATTACCGCTTTATTTAATGTGGTGCCCTGAAGCTTATGAACCGTTACAGCCCAGCTCAAGATTAACGGATTCTTCTTTCCACATCCCCATAGCCTTTTGTTGCAATTGCAACTAAGCTGTCACTACCTTTCAATCTAGTGCCAATAGTATCATCGTCGAATTTAATAAAAACTGCATCAGGTAACTCGTCGGATTCTGACCGATCGCGAGGCGGTAACGTTCACATAATCCGCATTGCGCCGTTAACAAGACCCTCAGTAAAATAGTTGAGCTATTATCTTAGAGTTGTTGTCATTCACCAATTTAATCGTAATTAAAATTCTAACTGCAGCCCCATCTGCGAACTCACCAACCTGTTCAACTCGCCGTCTTTCATATAAAAGTTCCAGTTCCCTTAACTTATTGGGAGTATAATGCCCCCAAAAGACGAAAACTGTGGTTAATGGCATGCTGGACTGGATTAAAATTGGATTACGAACGCAAACCTTGGACCACTAAAAAGGGAAAAATAAATGATTTTAAAAAAATTGAACCGACTTCAAAACCAAATAGGAAAAAAATGTTTAAAATAACAGAATTTAGAGAGAGAATTTAGAGATTTTCGATCTGTTAGAAGTCGGTGCCAAGTTTGTTTGCTGGTGCTTTGCTGTACTTGAATTACCTGCCATGATGCATTTAAATGAAATATCGATCATTTCAATACAAAAGTCGGTATCAAGTCAAACAGGTAAAATAATATAGCTAAGTATGATAGGCCACCCCTACCTCAACAAGTCATTATACCTAAATTAATGGCATTATAGCAGGTCAGGCACAGCAAACAAAGTTGGCACCGACTTCTAACAGATCGAAAATCTCTAAATTCTCTCTCTAAATTCTGTTATTTTAAACATTTTTTTCCTATTTGGTTTTGAAGTCGGTTCAATTTTTTTAAAATCATTTTTGTAAAAAACATTACTACAAAAGAGCACTTGCACGGCGCATTTAGCTTTACTAACACGTCATGTAAAATGTCAAAATACCTAATGCTAAATAATAAAAATAAAAAAATCTAACATGATTTTTTATGAGAAACTAGCTTTTGCCCGCGGCTCCGCCCGCGTGGATGTCGGTTCCCGGCAATTATTCGAATTTTTCTCGCCGTTAAAACCTTCCCTGGACTTCCACGAATAATTGAAGACCAAAATTAGCCAAATCGGTAAAGGCGTTCTGGAGTTATATCGGCAGGAAGGAAAACCCGACTTATTTTTATATAGTAGAATATTTGGTACTGGAGCCTGGGGTACCTACTACTAGGGGCCTTCGGCTTCGAAAGTGTTCTCCTTACATCCAGTAAGTATAATACCTACTGGAAGTAGCAGCCGGGGCGACCAGACTTTTGAACTACTCTCTACTAACTCTTCTAACTCTTGAACTTGAATTGCGAGAAGGTTCGCGCGGCCGCACGACCTCTCGCGGCTCCTTCCCCTTGAATTGACTATGATCTTTTTCTACTGTAGATAAGATTCAAAATGGTTTATAATATTTTGCCTCAAAAAATCACTACCGGCCGCGATTGGGTCTGTCTGAGATTAGTCTATTGCAAAGTAGAGCACTTGATTGACATTTTGCAAGATCATTAATGATCAATCAAGTTTTTTGTTATAGGTACCGAGCATTCATTCATAGTTAGGCATTCATTAAACAAATAATATATAAATGTTTTAATATTTACAAACAGATATATATTTTTTTATTTGTATCTACTGATTTTTTGGGTAAACATGTCTCTGCCTACCTCATTGGGAAAGTTGCTTGACTATACGTATGTATTTGTTTGGTAGTAAAAAAATATTTATTTAGTAAATCTAAAGACCAAACCCAAATTCTTTTGCATAGTTCATTAATACTAAAATTCATTAATCTGCAAAAGCTATAGAAGTTACATCAATTACCTACATCTGGGAGAGTATTCGATCCTTCCCTAATACGTTATCGGAGTATCATCACATAGAAGATAGATACTATGCATTCACGTACTAACCTATTCTAATAAACCCGATATTTATCTGGTTACTGATTCCGTTATCATATCACAGATCGCAGTTAACACTCATTGATTATTAAAACAAAATAACCATTCGATTGCCAACGCTAGCGGGAAGCGGTCGTTTCTAATATTTATTTAAAGTTAATATTTTTTGCTATAAAGTGTCGTATATTTATGAAACGTTAATAAGGAAAAATGTTCGGATATGGCGAGTTTTTCAAGCGATTTCTGCCCATTATCTTGGAGTGTATACTACTTCTACAGTTATCGGCATACGTAAGTACGGTTAAGTTTATAAAAATTTATTATTCGCTATCTGATAATAGATTATTTCACCTATAGGTAGGTTTACTCATGTTTGGAGTAGAAACAGATGCACGTAGTTATTAGATACACTTTCATTTCCTTAGATTTTCCCAATAACTCTACTACTAGAGATCCGGTTCTTAGCATTCCATGGATTCACCGTGCGGTCGCCGGGTCCATGGCGTGGTACAGAGAGGAACACTGTGACGGCGCCTGGGACTTGCGACCCAGGTGTAGGTTTAGGGTGGCCACCTTGTGATGCATCAGCGCTCACCTCCACCGTCACAAGTGTTCCCCCCTCTACCTATCCAAATTTGGTAAGATCCTATCAACGCCGTTTTAGATATTCGTTTGAGTAAAGAGCTTACTGAAGCTCTTGGCAATCCGAGGTCTTTAAATAAGTTATACAGGGATTTAGCTGGAATTCCCCTTGCTCCTACTTCCACGGCGTAGAGTTTACACATAGCCATTTTTGGTTAACTCGTTGGTCAGGTCAAAGTATTTGTTTATTTTTATAGCGTGGTCTTTAGGTATGTTAGTTTCCCACGGTAGTGTGAGTTCTACTACTGCACGCTTTTTTATAAGATTTATGACCACAACCTGAAAATTAACTTTTTACAAAAAGGTGTCTTATCTCCATGCAGTTAAGTATAAATTCATTAACTCAATTATCTAGTTATTGCGTACCGTTTCAAAAGTAATTTCCGCCCCACTCCCTATCCGTATACCAAAGTATTTCTTGTAAAAAGCTTGAGTTGTATCTTAGCTGCGTGGTTCCCGGCAGAGTAGAATTTGGGTCACCCCATCTCTTCCCATGCGGTGTCGTACAAGGCGACTAAGGGATAGGGCTGTTTAACATCAGGCATATATACATATACAGCCCAGACTCAGCCTCAGATGCATTTTTTTTTAACCGTGGTGGAAAATCCTTCATGGATGTTATGCCGGACTCCTACCGACTAAAAACCCCCACGGTAACGCCCAGCAGCCTATGGTTGGGAGCCCCGGGTGAGCCCTCGCAAGTATGTCCCAGCGCTCCCAACAGCCTCAGATGCATGGCTTGAGTCAACAATAGTGCCCGGAATACGGCAATAGGTTCACCCCCTATTACGTGGTACCGAATCCAATGATTGGTGAAATATGAGTGTTAATTCGCCTCTAACCCTCCGGCGATAAAGGCTAATACCTACTTAATTCAGGGGTGAAAAAATAGGTAAGTAAAGTAACTCGTTTCCAGACAAAATTATAACATTTTGCATCAACATCAATTGAATCACACAAGGAATCGTACTGGGAATCAATTCAATAAATTACTCATTATAATGAATGACTCATACAATGACTCATACAGATCCCTTTTCCAAGACTATCACACTGAATTTATAAGTTTTAAATCCCGATGAATCCTAAAGTACCTACCTACGGAAATACGACTCACGTTATTGCAAAGGTAAGCATGTTTCCCCATGTCATCTAAAAAAAAAGTATAAAGTCAAGACCCTTAGCGTTTCTTTGTGTCTTTTGAGGATAACACGGGATGCTACGGCGGCGGTTAATGTCGATCTACCATTCATAGATTCATGCTAGGGCCTCGTTTCTCTCACGAATTGGGATCAAGATATATGCCCGCAACTATACCTTTCATAATACGCACCTACGTTTTGGGAGAGGTGCACACACCAACTTAGCATTTGCTACGCATACTAAAAAATTTACCTCTGAGTTTCGAGAGTTTCGAGAACAAATGTTGCTGTAGTGCTCTAGATTTACCTACGCAACAAAAATTCTTCTTGACGCTTTTTGACATCTCTTGTCAGGAATTAATTTTCTTGATAATTTGGTGTGCGCGCAGTAAATGCAGTTTTGTTGGGCCACACACCTAATTCTCTGCGTTACCTGCTATGTAGCTACATACCTCTTACTATGGCCCTCGATTCTACTAAAGCTAAATGACTATGGTACCCCAGTCACTACAAAAAATGACATTACATTTTAGACTTTATTTCTATACCAGTAAAGTTCAAAATTAAATGAAAACAGTTTCGTTACACTTTTTTTAATTATTTTGCAAAAAGTCATTTTATTTGGGGCTTTAACTGCATCGTTTTAAAGTCTATTGTTTGACTTTAACAGAATCGAGGCTCAGGTCTTACGTCATGACAGCGATGCAGATAGGTATACCTAAATGATTCAGCATCGACGGACACTGAAAGATTAATATTGATCCAATATTTTGAATACTGTCGACCCCAATCCAGAGTATGCGCATATAGATCAGCAACTGTACTTGGTGATTTATTCCATGTTTCGAAATGTTTTTTATTCAGCCTGACTCATGTTGTGCCCGCCATTCCACGGCATGCAATTCACGGTTGGTGCGTGCTAGTGCGGACTATGCAATATGAAATGAGCTCTTCTAAGTAGTCTCACTCTTATCTATATAATATAAAAATCAATGCCACTTTTCGTTGTAATGTTATAACACAACAACGCCTTTACCGATTTGGCTAATTTTCGTCTTGAATTATTCGTGGAAGTCCAGGGAAGGTTTGTACGTAGAGAAAAAATCGAATGATTGCCGGGAACCGACATCCACGCGGGCGGAACCGCGGGCAAAAGCTAGATATTTATACTGTTGATTGTTGGCATTTCGTGGAATTCACTGTTACACATATTCAGAACACTTGTACCTTTTCCACTGTCTTCATTGTATTACCTACCGTAAGGCGCCGAATGCCGTAAGGCGAAACCGGTCAGGGCTTCGATTCTACTAAAGCAAAACTATTGTTAAACCACAAAGATTGCAAAAAGCGGCATTAAAGTTTAGACTTTATTTTTATACGCTAAGGTCCAAAATTAAATGATAAAAGTTTCATTACACTCTTTTATTCACTCTGCTAACAGTTATTTAATATTGAACTTTAAATGCATAGCTTTGAAGTCTATAATGTATTGCCGCTTTTTGCAATCTCTGTGGTTTGACTATAGTTATGATTTAGTAGAATCGAGGCCCAGGTGTAATACAATAAATACAGTGGAAAAGTACAAGTAGTGTTCTCAATATGTGTAGTCTCACTCTCTTCTCTCTTTTAAAAGGTAACACATGCAGGACTTAGATGTCACGTAGGTAGGTAGGTACTTAGCGTGTAAAATAATTCAATCAAGAACGAATAGTTTCATAAAGCTTTCGAGTTCATAACCAGCACTACGTGTTTCCTACTTCCTAAATCCCCGTCACAAAAAAAACTCCTTCTAAAAGTTGAAAATAAATTGTGTTGTAGTTTTTGTGACGGGGGTTTTTTAAATTAAATTTTATTTTAAACTTTATAAATTGATCTACTAGTCAAGTTCTTTCATTTGAAACACGTGAGCTGGCAGGGAATTCCAGGTCTTAGTGGTGCGGCATAGGAATGAATCACTGAAACGCTTGGTTCTAGCAGGTATACTCTGCACCGTAAATGGATGGCATCTTAGCCCTGCACGTGTCGTCCTGTGAAGGAAAGGGGAGGGTGGGACTAATTGGAAGAGCTCGTCTAGAACATTCACCATGGTAGAGAGTAGAAAACTGCCAAAGACGCAACATCTCTACGCATCTGCAAAGGCTCGAGGGTGTTCGTGACCTCAGGATTCCCAATAATGCGGACCGCACGTCGCTGTAACCTGTCGAGAGCATCTAATAAGTACTTTGCGGAGCCGTCCCAGAGATGTGAGCAGTATTCCACGCAGGAACGAATTTGTGTCTTGTATAGAAGACACTAGTCAAGCCCTTTCATTTGATACCAATATTGAGGGAGTTGTGAAGAAATATAATATTCCGCCATTTTCAAACATAGCTAAGAACACTCCCGACTAATATACTTTTGAAACAAAATAAACTAACTCGAAATCGGTTCATCCGTTTAGTACTTACGATGCCACAGACAGACAGACACGTCAAGTTAGAAGTTATATAAAACCCCGTCGTTTTTGCGTCGGGGGTTAAAAATTTATGAAATATCACCAATTTGAACTGGATAAATATATGAATTAATTGGAATATGAAACATAAGGTGGCATTTTTATTAGACCTGTGTTTAGTTGAACTTGATCTCAATTTAATTTTAAGTAATATCTGTGATATTCCGTCCTTAAATATTCCGATTGACTAGAAAGATCGTTCGGTCGTGCGTCATAGATTTAAATTACAATTTAAAGTTTCGTCTGGGGCATTATTCTGTGTGCCATCGACTTTAATACGTAGTCGTAACGTGAGAATACGGTGGATTACACATCAACAAACATAGAAGAGACAAAGAGTTGGCGTAAAACTACCAACTTTAAACGTGTCGGCTTTTACTAACGCACGTAGTTTTAAAACGGTTTGCCACTGAGAATAAGGTAGCCTGTGGATTAACTTAACAGTAACATGACGTCCTCTATGTTAATCAATTTAAATTCACCGAATAGGAGAATTTAAATTGATTATGTGTGTGATGACAGAGAAAGAATACCTATAAGTATCACCACCCCAATCTCATGCGAAGGGTGTCCGTAAGAGGCGGCAAACAGAAAAATACGGAGAAGATTATCACTGCGAGAGAAGGAAAACCCGAAATAAAACCCTGTAGAGCTTAGATGCACTAAATTTCATAAACTTGTGTCTTTTAAGAAATAAAAGAACACGTATACCAGTGTTTTTCAAAATTTAATTTAGGTACTAAGAGGGTAAAATAGGTGATAAACGTTTCCATGAAAAGCTCGTCATTTAGGTCACTATCATATTGAATACGAAATATTCCCGGGCGAAACCGGGACGGGTCAGCTAGTATAATGTGGTTGTGTCTTAGAATATTTATTCATTTATTTTGAAGCTGTTTACAAGGACCTACGTATCAAATGGTTCACCTCCGACGGACGCTGAAAAATTAATATTTATCAACATTTTGAATACTGTCGACCCCAATCCAGAGTATGCGCATATAGATAAGCAACTGTACTTTGTCGTTTCTTACATTAATTCTGTAAACGCTCAGATGATGACATTTCGATGTCCATTCGTCTATTTCATTATTCCATTCGTATTTAGACGTCTAAAAAATGCCGCAGTGGAGTTTGTTGCGCCGTTTCTTCTCCACCAGCGCCTTGGAAAAGGTGGTAAACTTAGATTATGTACTTAGAATTAAAATTGACGTCAATAAGAAACAATTTTATTGTTCGACGTTTAAAATAAATGACTATGAATATGGGTTAGGGGGCATCTCGTCCTCATCTAAAACTAGGACCTGGGACCACAAGCGCCTTTTCGAATTTGGTAATGGGCAACTGGTCCACGATGATTCATTTATTGGTACGATTGCAATACGGAGTATTTTCTACGGGTTTATTGGTCCTAAATATGACTATTCATCTTCATAGCGATTTAGAAAGATGTTGATATTGTTGATGAATAAAGTACTCATAACTATAAAGAATTAAAAATTAAAAAACCCCCGACATCCCCACTTTAACCCCCATAACTTTTAAACGGCTTAACCGATTTTCATCAAACATGTCACCTTTAATACAAATACAACTAAATTGAAATAGCTTCATCCGTTCGGGAGCTATGATGCCACAGACATATCTTACGCAGACAGATAGACAGACAGACAGAAAGAAAGATAGACACGTCAAACTTATAACACCACTCTCTTCTTAGCGTCGGGGGTTAAAAATGATGATAATTTCGTTTTTCACCCCCTTGCAGTTGATTGTTTGTTCTGATTTTCGGTACACACCTTAGTTCGGACAATATAACCATTTAAATTAATAAAACAGTTTGATTTGCTCTTACGGAAGTTTTAAGATCATGTTGAGACTTCGTCTTCAAGGTATCTGACTTTTCACCAATACCTAATTGTAGTCGGTCTCATGTATAGTAAGCCTATTGCCATAATATTCCAGGTACTACTGTTGACTCGTCTATATCTGAGGCTGAGTCTAGGCTGTATACATATATCTGTCTGATGTTAAACAGCCCTATCCCCTAGTCGCCTTGTACGACAACGCATATGAAGAGCCCCACTCTTCATATGCGGTGTCGCCCAAATTCTTCTCTGCTGGGAACCACACTATGTAAGTTAAGTATTATTATTATTAATTCAAGTTTCTATTGTAGGTGCCGCAAGCTGCAGCAGAAGGTAAATGCATAGGATACGGCTTGTGTGACGTCAAGGGTGAAAAATACACGTTCTGCTCGTACAATGGAAACCCGCTACCAATAGAAGACAGGTCGAAAGTAAGTACTTACTTATCTACTAATTTGTTGTAAAAAATTTAAAAGTAGGAAGTCAAACCCGGCACGTTAGAGGAAGATCGTGAAGTATAGCTCGATTCATATATCTTGGACCTAAAACGTTTTATAACCGCCTGATGGTAAGCGATCAGAGGAGTCACAAGTGCGTTGCTTTCCTTTTAAAAGAGAGTATGTGCTCAAAATGTGCTCTATACGCGCAGTACACGTTTCTTGGATGTATTTTGAAGATAGCACCGGGTGCTACTGCGGTGGACGAGCTCAAATTCACCAAGCATAGATTAATTATTACAAAACAATCTGCGCGCGCCAGGGCCCTTTAAATCTCGGGATTTAGTTCCAAGATATATGAATTGAGCTATATGTACCGACTAGCTTTTGCTCGCGGCTGGACGTCGGTTATCGCGACAAAACATTTCTCAAAAGACGTACTGTGTACGAAGTTTCATGCTTTTAACGAACCTTCCATACAACAGTTTATCACCTATTTTACCCTCTTAGTAGTAAAATTTTGAAAAACGCTAATACACGTGTTCATCTATTTCTTAAAAGACACAGGTTTATAAAATTTAGTGCATCTAGCTCTGAAAATGACGGACTTTCATACAAACTTCCATCCCTTATTTTAGCCCTCTAGTAGCAGAATTTCCAAAAATCTTTTCTTAGCGGATGCCTGCGTTATAACTTATAACATCTACCTGCATGCCAAATTACAGCCCGGTCCGTCTAGTGATTTAGGTTGTGCGTTGATAGATCACTATCCGCCGTTCCCACTAACATACTGACAGTTAAAGATAGATCACATCTACGGATAATGTGCTCGGCTGTTTAAATTCAAAACATAGTAACTCCTATTTCACACCAATTTCGGAAAATAAAATTATACCGCGATGCTATTTACCGCAAAAAAATCAGTTACCATGTTTTGAATTTAAACAGCCGATACGTCAAATTTGGCCGTTGCGATCTATCTTTAACTGTATGTTATTGGGAACGGCCGTATGTCAGTCAGTCACAGTCACCTTTGAGTTTATATATTTAGATAGAGTTAAATGGCGGGTTGTTGATTCTGTCTACCCCGATGGAAATAGGCGTGATGTATGTAAGTACATTGTAAAGGGTATGATTTAAACCATCGCTAAAATAATAGAGTTTGTCCGCAAAATAATAGATCTGTCGCCAACATGTACTTAGTCTTGAACCATGTCGACGGTTTCTTCGTGCATAAGGTACCACTTTCCATCAGGAGGGCCGTGTGCTTGGCAGTAACCTTACACGATCGGGCCGCGCAGAGACGTTTGCGGACAATAATCAATGTACTTGGCGATAAATCTATCATTTTGAGTAGGTACCTACCTACTTTTTTTATCGTGCGGAAATCCCCACGGACACCTCCCCCGCCGGAGCCCGGAGGGGAGGGTTGTTGGACTCGAACCGACTAAAACCGCAAGCCGACTGAGGGTCGTAGTACTCGTAGTGCTAGGCCGGAGGTAAGGTTGTCTTTGACATATCCCTTGCACCCCGGCTGGAGTACCTACCGACGTTTGACCGATTTTGATTTTTTTTCACTAATAGAAAGCCTCATTATTTGTGCGTGTCATAGGACAGGATATAATATTAGGTCCTTACATATGAAATTGGCGTTTTGTATGGGAGGAACAAAAAGTCGAATATTTTTAAATATAATATATTTAATTAATCTAAGTATGAACCATTGTTTTGTATGCACTTTTGCCATCTAATAGGTAGTTCATTGATCCCTTTACTAAAAAAACCAGTCGGACGGAAATCAATAAAATCTGTGAAGGCGATTTGGACTGCCCCATCAGAGTTGAATTTTTTCCCTGGCAAGAAGTTGTCCAAATTTAGAAAAAAATGGTAATCTGTTGGAGCAAGGTCCGGGGAGTACGGAGGATGTCTTAGACATTCCAATTGAAGCTCTTCTAATTTGGTAGCCGTCTGTTGTGCGGTGTGTGGTCTAGCGTTGTCGTGAAGCAGCAGTGGTGTGGAGCGATTGACCAGCCTAGGTTGTTTAGCCGCTAGCTTTTCCATCATTGTTTGCAATTGCTGACAATAGACATCAGCCGTAATAGTCTGGCCAGATTTGAGAAAACTGTAATGAACAATACCGGCCCTAGTCCACCAAACGCTCACAAGTAACTTTTTTGGGGTTAATTTTCGCTTGGGGCAGGATTTGGCTGGCTGGCCAGGATCCAACCATTGCGCTGAGCGCTTCCGATTATCGCAAAGAATCCATTTTTCATCACAGGTAATGATTCGGTTTAAAATACCTTCATTATTGTGCCGGTTCAGTAATGTAACGCAGCAGTCGACGCGCGTTTGCCGGTTTGCTTCAGTCAATTCGTGAGGTACCCACCTTTCAAGCTTTTTAATCTTCCCAATTTGCTTCAAGTGAATTAAAACAGTTTTATCACTAACACCGCAGCCTGCAGCTAACTGGGACGTTGTTTGCGATGGATCCGTTTCCACAATAGCCTTCAATACTTCATTATCAACTTGGGTCTCAGGCCGTCCACGGGGCTTGTTCTGCAGGTCGAAATATCCAGAACGAAAACGTTGGAACCAAAAACGAACTGTGATTTCTTTTGCAACATGACCGCCATAAACATCATTCACCCTTCGAGTCGTTTCCGCAGCACTAGTGCCACGGCGGAACTCGTATTCGTAAATAATGCGATATTTTAAGTTTTCCATTTTGTAAAATGAGTGACGCAAACAGAAAAAAACAGAAGAAAAAAAAACAAATGAATGACGGTCATCGAAGCACAAATACATGAGTAAATAGCTGCAAGCTGTACAAATTTGAATTTGGAATTCCTTACCAAAGAGGAGAAAATCGTGATTAAAGTGGACAGTACGAAAAACGCCAATTTCATATGTAAGGACCTAATATATCAATAAACTATCATAGCATGCTCCTATAACTGCTATAGGAGCATGTCCTCATCAGGAACGAAACCAAGAAGTCCACGCGGGTGGAGCTAACACACACAGAACAAAAATATTGCACCTTTCGAATACATAGGGAAAAATTAAACTTCTCGGGCGGGACTCAAACCCGCGATCTTGGTTTATTCACATCTGCCACCCCTCGGCTTGCCACCGGGGTGGTGTTAGGCACTAATTAGGTGTCATTTACCACCCCGGTGGTCAATGGCACATAATTAGTTTCAACCGCCCCCTTCATAGTTATAGGGTCTGGGTGGCAAGCCTAGGGGTGGCAGATGGGAATAAACCGCGCTCTTTCCCTTACAGGAGGAATGCCTTAACCAACTCGGCTACCGAGACACGCCTAATGTGATTCAAATTTTCCTTCTATTTTTATCCGTCTTTAAGGCGACGGTTAAGGTGGTCAAGGCATTTCCCCTGTAAGGGAAAGCTCCCGAGAAGTTTCATTTTTGCCTATGTATTCGTTTTGTACAGTTAGCATACATAATGCTGTAAAATTCATTCAAATATTGTACCTACTGAGGAAAAAACCAAAAATTATCGTTAGTTGTAATGTTGCTTAGGAACTTATTGATAAGGAAAATGGAATTTCCTCGTTATCTTTTGGGGATATATTACAGGAATAAAATGTTATTTTTATAAAATTATTGTAAAATATTGATAATTTGGTTTATTTATTCCCAAATAAGTCATTATTATTCGAACCTCTTGCCAACTCTATTGAAGCAACCGCCCTCGGACTTCCACTCCCTATTGGCGTTTTCATAGTTCTGCATTTGAACAGGCCCTCGATTCTACTAAAGCTGTGGTGCTACAGTCACTGCAAAAAATGACATTAAAAGACTTTATTTTGTACGTCTATAGTTCAAAATGAAATGAAAACAATTTTGAACTTTAAGTGCATATCTTAAAGTCTATTATTTAATACCGTTTGTTGCAGTGGTGGGGTACCACTATGGTTTATCTTTTGTAGAATCGAAGCCCAGTTGTTGAACTTTTTAGGGCACCAACTACTCGTAACAACTGACTGTGTCTCCCAAGCACGGAGAGGTCTCACTCAATGTCTCAAGAGTGACCACACATCACACGATGGACGTGACTAGTGTTGCTTCTATCACCACTTAGCCAGGAGCCCCAGCTCTAGAGACTTGAACTTCATCATATCGGCCACACATAGTCCACTACTGAACATAGGCCTCTCCCATAGACTTCCAGAATGACCGATCTAAAGCAGCCCGCATCCAGCGCTTCCCCGCGACCTTGATGAGGTCGTCCTTCCACCTGGCCGTTGGGCGTCCTACACTACGTTTGCCCGTACGCGGTCGCCATTACAGAACATTTTTGCTCCATCGGCCATCTGTTCTGCGCGCAATGTGTCCCGCCCACTGCCACTTCAACGAGCTAATCCGCTGGGCTACCTCGGTTACTTTTGTTCTCCTACGGATTTCATCATTTCTGACGCGATCACGTAGGGAAATACCGAGCATAGCCCTTGAACTTAGAAAATATTATTAGTTAAAATACAGGGATAGATAGACTAGAAATTAAAAAATTACATACATATACAGGCCTAAAAATTCCCGAAGGGGTATTCAAAGGTGTATTAACGCCCACATTTTGCCAACTACGATTTTCGGTGTCACGTAATAGGGGGTGAACCCTCAAGCGGGCATGCCATGGGCTGTATGGATGGAGAACAGTACTTCAACAGTGGCCTCAACACCCAAAGGAAGTAATGGGGTGGTCCTATTCTACTCCTCCGAGTGCGTCCTCGTGCTACTACTAAATAGTCTTACTGGTAGGAGCATCGGGACATCCATATCCTGGTGCTCGTACTGAACACTTCACGGTTGCCTTTGTAGTAGAAGCACCAGGATATAGGTGTCCCGGTGCTCCTACCAGTAGGACTTTAGTAGTAGCACGAGGACGCACTCTGTTTTTTTATCGTTCTTTTTTTTTATTGTATATACTAGCTTTTGCCCGTGGCTCCACCCGCGTGGATGTCGGTTATCGCGACCAAACATAGCCTATGTCCTATCTCATGGTCTAATATACCCCTATACCAAATTTCATCAAAATCGGTTCAGTCGTGGTTGAGGCGAGAAAGCGTAACATAAAGACAGACAGACAGACAGACACAGTTACTTTCGCATTGATATTAGTATGGATTTTTACCGCCCCGCTACGTGGGTAACAAATGCCTGGCAATGGCGCCCCCACCGGGTCCAGGTAGAAGGGGTAGGTCCAAGAAGTGCTGGCTTGGCGTCGTGGAGGGTGACATGCGTGAAAACGGTCTCACTACCTTGGACGCCCAAGTTCGTGCGAAGTGGAGGAGGAAGAGCCGGAAGGCGGACCCTGAGCTCCGAGGGTATCGTGGCCTCGGATGCAATCAGGACTAACGTCTTTATGTGGATGATGATGATGATGATATTTTTATCGACTTTTTTCTTTACAGACTCTAATGGCGAAGTTCTGCCCTGGTGTAGCAAAGGTAGGTGCGGCTTGCTGCAACCACGAGCAGCTCACCAGAATGACGAATAAGATCAAGGTCCTTGAGGATCTGTTCAGCCGATGTCCGTCTTGTTGGGAGAACTTTATGCTGCACGTGTGCGCCATGACCTGTGGAGAGAATCAGAGCGAGTTTCTTTACCCTACACTTGAACAGTATAACAGTGAGTTGATATTTGTAGCTTTAGATACTTTTTTTCATGCGGAAATCCCCTCGGATACCTCCCCTGCCGGAGCCGGAAGGGGAGGTTATGTCGGACTCGAACCGACTAAAACCGCACGCCGACTGTAGGTCGTGGTGCTAGGTCGGAGGTGAGGTTGTCATCGACATGTCCCTCGCACCCCGGCTGACCCAGGGCCATCCCTTACGGTCTGGCCCTCCTTGGAGCTTTAGATACTTGACAGCCTCTGTAACGTGGCTACTATGCGACTGTGCGGGTCCGATTCCCGCTCAGTGCAAATACCTATATTTGTATACTAACTATAAGAATATGGCTAATTGCAATGTCTGGTCGTGCCTCGGAGAGCACGTCAAGCCATTGGTCCCGGTGGTCATACGAATATCTATTGCAGTAGATACGAGTAGTTTGAGTCCTATAAAGTCCAACACCTGGTCTAACTGCAATCCAATCCAGCTAAAAAAAAACCCATCGGTTGTGAAGGTGTCTATAACTCTAACGGTTTCTGCTAAATGTGTTGCACCAGTGTATTTAGTAGCTCGGTTAAAGTTATCAGGGTCGCAAGTCAAATGAGACATTATTTACGTCAAATTCCGTATGGGATTTTTTATTGTGGTAATATTACACGTTACCTATACCCCGTTTTATACTCATAATATAGACACCTTCTTATTGACAGATTTTAACCAATTTAACGTTAACAATGACAATAACCCATCAATAACCGGCCGACCGTGGCCGGTTACGGTTAGCGTCAAGTATTGACGTCATATTAACTGTTGTCAAATGGTGCTACCTATTTTGTACCTGACCGGTACTTTAACAGCACCTCACAGCAATGGTCCGCTGCGCGGACGCGTGGGCGGCCGGCGTCTCCTTCAGCGAGCAGGTAATGGTCGTGAAGGAGACGGCGGAGCGGGAGAGGCGGCGCGAGCGAGAAAGACTCGCGGATGGCGCCGCCCGCGCGCGTAGGCAACTCGGGCGTCGGAGGGCACTGACTGACCTCCGTCCCCCATGAGCGCGGGCCTGGGGGTGACGGGTGGAGCCGCCTGTCACCCCAGCAGAAGCAGGCCACGGCGGCGCGCTAAATAGCGCGCCTCCCAATTCCGGGGGCGAGTTGGGGACACCGTTGTCCCCCCTCCTGAGGAGGGCCAGACCGTAAGGGATGGCCCTGGGTCAGCCGGGGTGCGAGGGATATGTCTATAACAACCTCACTTCCGGCCTAGCACCAAGACCCACAGTCGGCGTGCGGTTTTAGTCGGTTCGAGTCCGACATAACCTCCCCTTCCGGCTCCGGCAGGGGGGTATCCGAGGGGATTTCCGCACGAAAAAAAGGTACTTTAACAGCACTGTTAATGTTAAAGTAAGATGGTGCAACCTAAGATTTATAACCTTTCAAACGTATGTAGATCTTCTAATTTATCGAAATACAGTTCTCTGCAAGTTACAGTTAGGTACTGATGATGAACCACTTCATTGTTTTATCTTCCAGAGACCCACCAGCATATCGTGTCGGTAGATTACCACCTCAGTGGTGACTATAAGCAAGCTACGTTTGACTCATGTTCGCAGGTAAAGTACCCTTATTTTTCTATCGTCAGTACATAATTATTGCTGCAACCGCTAGCCCAAGTGACGATCGCACTGAACCAAACTGCACTATAGATTTTCACACACATGCCTGACAAAATTTACAGACAGTAAAGTTATCACACACATACAAGTATCGAGCTTCACTGGAGCCTGGGGACCGGAGACTGGTGTTTGAATAGTATTTAGTCTTAGGTCTTAGCCCGTATTCCAGATGGCACTCAGCCTGAATCTTGATTTGTCTGAGGACAGATTGTATTAGGCGATATGTTAAATCTATTAATCTGTCTATACAATCTGTCATCAGATAAATCGCGATTCAGGCTGAATGTCCTTTTAAAATACGGGCCTTAGAGTGAGATCGTAAAGATTTCTCGTAGCTTGCGCCGCCGAGCCCCGGTGTAAGGAAGATCCAAGAAATAAACACTAACTTGATATCGTAAAGGAAAAGAAGCAGAAAAGAGGACCCGGGCTAGTTAAATGATTATGGTCACTCGAATTACTTGAGTTCCTTCGTGATCATGGCGTTTGCAACAATGCTGAAATATCGGTAATCGAAGATAATAAATGGTTAAGGCATTGTCCTACGTGAGCGTCAAACTACTATCTATCGCCTATAGCGACGCGTTTCGATGACATGCGTAAAAATTAAATGGTCGTAGATCCTTGTTGTGTCCTACGTAGTGTCGCGTGAAAACGTCACTAAAGTATGTACCGTAATGTAACGCTTGGCGTCGCTTGCGCGCGCTGTCGCGTTTGTTGCTTACCCGTTGTCCTACGTGAGCGACAAATGCGACGGGTAAGCTACTGCGTGTGTTAGGAGTAGTTCAGTGTGGTCTGTAGTAGGTATAGTGGCCAGGATCCGGCTACCACCACAAAACTATTATTAATCATTACTTGTAACTTCCAGGTGCAAATACCATCAAGTAATGAATTAGCACTGCACATTGCCTGTTCGGCTTACGGCGCGGCTTGCACTCCAGACCTCTGGTTTGAGTTCATGGGCGACGTGAACGTTGACCTGGTACCTTTCCAGGTCAACTACTTAAATTATGACAATCCTGCAAGAAATATGACAATGTATGACCCTTCCACCAGAGCTTGCAATGTCGGACGTCCGGTATGGTTTTAGGTTTACTTATTTTTTTTTAAAGTTCAAATTTAAATGACTTTTGCAGAGTGAATGAAAAAGTATAATGAAACTTTAACATAACATAAACATAAACTCATGCCTGTATTCCCCGAAGGGGTAGGCAGAGGTTCTAGCACCCACATTTCGCCAGCTTATGTTTAGGTCCCAATGTAATAGGTGGCGAGCCTATTGCCATTAACCGGGCACTTATAAACCTGCGACAACTACACACATAACTTCGAAAAGCATCGAAAAGTCATTGGTGTGTGCCATGGTAAACCTGGGATCGAACCCGAGACCTCGTCTCAGCAGTCCATTACCCATACCACTAGGCTACCGCAGAATGAAACTGTTTCATTTCATTTTGGACTTTAGCTATATAGAAATAAATTAAATGTAATTTTTTGAGCTAACTGTGGCACCACAGTGGTTTAGCTTTAGTAGAAATCGAGGGCCTGCTGGTAAGCTAAATCCGGTAGGTAAAGTCTTAGGAATGAGGAATAATATCAATTTACACGCACCAATAATATTGTGGTGGCCATCCGCTTGACGGCCTCTTCAGATGCTTATACACGGCCCACTTATAGGAAGAAGGATACAGGTTAAAAATCCAATTGGCAAATAATTAAGTATCTAATAAGTATATGACCGATTCTCATGAAATGTTGTGTGCATATTGGGTAGGTCTGAGAATCGGACAACATCTATTTTTCATCCCCCTAAATGTTAAGGATAGTCCAGTCCACCTCCATTTATTTTTTTAATTTCTAGATATATTTTTTACGATACAGCATTAGAAAATACATACAACCCTGAATTTTCAACCCTCTACGATCAACCCCTATTTTTTTTCCACTGAGTCCGGAAAATTCTCAGCTGATTAACAAAGTATCACATGTAAAGAAATTAGTTAGAAAGTTAAGCAATTTCTTAGAATTAGTTTTATTTCAATGTGTACCTAGCTAACATCCGCATAAACTTATACAGACTTATACCCACTTAAAGATTACCACGGTGCGATAAGGCCGTCTATTGAATAAAACACTTGTAATTTCGACTCTGTTTCATGTCCTTGGTGTATAATAAAGGTTATATCATTCTACTAGCGGACCCGGCGAACTTCGTACCGCCAATTTTTTACAGCCCGCGTGGCGTCCAATTCCGTTCCCGCTGGACCCTCTACTATATTAAGCATGTTTTATACATAAAACCGTCTTCTTGAATTACTCTATCTATTAAAAGAAACCGCATCAAAATCTGTAGCGTAGTTTTGAAGATATAAGCGGAAAGCGACTTTGCTTTATACAATGTAGTAAGAGTGATATCATGATTTTCATCATTCTATGTCATGACCTATTCATATATCACGATTGTTCCCGGTTGTATCCGTTTTCTTAAGAGTTTCAAGTCGGCTTAACTTTCAGGAATGAAACGTTGCCTGTAAGAAATCATTCCATTATAAGGCCGCCATTTAAACATAGGGTATTTCTTATTCTTTCCATACATTTTCTATAATTTTTCTTAGTAATAAAGATTTTTCTAATCTAATCTGATCTAATCTAATCTCGAATTCCATGACCCAGTATGTTTGTAAGTCACTGCTAGATCTAGACTAGATTATAGTGCATAGGAGTTACAGTACCTAATGGGCGTGTGAGAGGCATACTTGGTTAACCTCCAGTGACCCTTAAATAGGGAAGAGGGGTCTACAATGCGCCGGTCCTGCCGGTCTTCAGCTTTAAGTTTAATTTTGCGAAAATGTAGGGATGAGTCTCTTAAAGAAGTAGTCACTGTAATTATATGTAATGTCTGCGGTAGCCTAGTGGTATGGGTAATGGACTGCTGAGACGAGGTCTCGAGTTCGATCCCAGGTTTACCATGGCACACACCAATGACTTTTCGATGCTTTTCGAAGTTATGTGTGTATTTATCGCAGGTTTATAAGTGCCCGGTTAATGGCAATAGGCTCGCCATTGGGACCTAAATATAAACTGGCGAAAAGTGGGTGCTAGCACCTCTGCCTACCCCTTCGGGGAATATAGGCGTGAGTTTATGTTACATGTTATATTTATTATATCCGTGTGCTAACGAAGAAATAATTTTCAAGTATTATCACTCCATCTCATCCGAGGAGTGTCGTAGGCGACTGACGGAAAAATACGCAGACGATATTACTGCGAGAGAAGGAACACTCGAAATAAAACTCTGTAAAAATTCGTTTGGCCAGCGTGGAAACAGTAGGCCAAAGCTTCACAATATTAGGACAGCCCTATGTCCAGTAATGGACTGTGAAAGAATTGTTATTTTTTTTTAAGAATATTAGAACCGAAGTTACTAATATTCCCTCTAACCCCTCCAACTAAGCTAAATTGCTTGTGCTAGGAGTGGGTTCACGTTGGTAGTGTAATGGCCAGGATCGAACCCGGGACCTCTCAATCGTAAGGCCGACTCCTTAACCACTAAGCTACCGACGCTAATGACTGTATTATGATATTGCAGGGTGAACCAGGATGTTCATGTCTAGATTGTGACTTATCATGTCCTGCTGTGAAGCCAGCCCCGCCGGCCGAAACTACGAACATCGACGGAGCACTTGTGATGTCCATCGTCTTTGTCATAGGCACCACTCTCTTCCTCGGCTGGTTTTTCTTTTGGGACCACGAAGATGTTGCTAATGGTAGGTGTCATTTTTGTAGCAGTTTAGACATCCTATGAGCTGAACCTTTGGCTCCATTCGCATGGATGTCGGTGAGCCTTGATGGTCCCATTTTTGCTCATATCTCCGGTTCTATCTGGTTGTATCCAACTAATTGAAATCAAGCAGTTTGTTATGTCTTACTAAAACCTATAACATCAAAATCTATTTCAGTTTTAACACCCATTGCACATTGCACACAAACAAAGTGGTTTCAAAAACAATTTTTTTGGGCCAGAATGGCTCAGAATCGTTAAAAAAATAACTACATTGTACAGGCATGCCTAACGAACTGACAATTTTATAATATTATAGATTACAATGATTAAAATATTGCAGACGTAGACGTAGCATCAGTAAACACACGAAGATCGGATACGAACTTCTCGTCCTCTCGGTTTGCCACAGATCAATCCAAGGGCGCTGATGAAGAGAGCTTTCTGGAGAAGGCTGGAACAGAAACTGGTCTAACAGTAGAAGGTTCACAAAAGACAACTCGTTGCTCGAAAGATAAAGAAAATAGCACTGGTATATCGACGTTTTTGGAGAATTCAGGATCAGGGAGAAGAAAAATAGTGAAAGCGTCGTTTTTAGAGAAACTAGGAGCTGAAACAGAGAAAATGTTGGAAAACGCCTTCCAATGGTGGGGATACAACATGGCTTCTAGACCTTGGCTCGTTTTGGTTATAGGTAGGTATGGCTTTGAATTAGTCTTCTCCATTTTGGTGCTGTATTTGGTGGTATTCGAAGTCTACACTTTGGAGTCCAGGGTCTGCTCTCCTACTACTCCTCTACTCCACAGAGGAAATGCCGTCTATTTTCTCTAGGACACACCAGATTCCCCAAACGTATAGGCTGGTAACAAAATACGGCGCAGTTTTAGTTGAGAGACTTCGTTGTTGGCTCGGGTAATATGAAGTCTGAGGGATTTTTGCACGAAGAAACTGCCCAAAACTCTGAGAAGAGCCTCCGCCAGAGCCTCGTCTGTCCATTAGGAGGGGTACCGGCTTATATGTGAGGTTGGCTGGGGTCTCTGAAGACCTAAGTGAGGTCATACATCCCTTACACAACATTAATGGGACATAAGTTGTAAGGTTACTTATAAGATGTTTTATGTTGTTGTAACTTCATGTAATGTGCCGAGTAAAAATATTTTCTTTCTTTCTTTCTTTCTAAGAGTAAGAGTGAGATAAACGGTGGCAACACAGTCGATTTTTTTTAATAGATCACTTTATGTTTAACAGGTCTCTTCGTGGTGGCGGGATTGGGTTGTGGTATCAAGTATATGCGAGTGACGACGAACCCTGTGGAGCTGTGGGCAGGCCCAGACACGAGATCGCGTATAGAGAAGGATTACTTTGACTCACATTTTGCACCGTTTTATAGGTAAAGTATTATCGTCCTCGTAACAATTTGGGGCCTAGAACCCGCTTAAGAGTAGTATTTACTTTCCGAGGGGACTTTTTCGAAACGAGATGGATAGTGTCTGCCGAGGGGCGAGGGATATATCAATGGCAATCTCACCTACGGTATCTGAAGACCAAAGACGGCGGTTGCGGTTTTAGAGAAATTAAGAACTGACACTAGATAAGGATGCAAAACGCATTTTAAATGGTGGATGTACAACGTGACTAGACGTGCCTCGTTGTTTTGGTAGTCAGTTCGAGTCCAACGTACCAGCTTTCAGCCTTGGGGGTGTTATGCGGGGGGATTTCTGCACTCATCCACAAAAAATATACACTTTGACCCCTCCAGTTAAGCGTTGCTTGAGAGTGGGTTCACGTCGGTAGTGTAATATGGACAGGATTCGAATCCGAAACCCATCGATCCTCAGGCGTATAATATTAGCTACTGAAGCTTTAAACAGAAATTGACTTGTCATTTATGCCCTATTCTAATTTTTTTTATAGGACAGAGATGTTGATCATCACTACTAAAGGCCTCCCCACAATAGAGTATGATTCAGAGTCCGGAGACACTTACACATTCGGTCCGGTCTTCAATTCTACCTTCTTGTTGGATGTACTGGATCTGCAGAATCAAATATTAGGTAAGCTTTCTTGTGAATACTAAACTTATGGACAACTAAAATCACTCTTCTTCTCATATTGTTTGGAATCGTTTTCACTCATCTTGTCGGTTAGTTTTTCAACCAATATCTTATACCTAGGTCGACCGGCCGTGAGTGCTCACGGCGCTATAAAGCTAGTTCTCGTTTCAATTTGAGATGTGGACCTTTTGAGATGTTGTCAATTTGGGAAGTAGACGATTTGAGATGTGGTCAATTTGAGAACTGACATAATGAGATGTGGTCAATTTGGGAAGTGGACGATTTGAGATGTGGTCGAAGTGGGACGGAGCGGTTTCATTCTCTTGCTTTCTCTTTTTTCACCTCGTCCCCCGCCTCACCGCGCCTTGCCTTGGGAGTGGTACAGCGCTCACGGTCGGTCTAATATGAAGTAGGTCATCATCTCATTCGTATTCCAGAGTAAGCAATAGCTATTATGTATGCTTGACACGAGACAAATGTACTTTCGTCCATATTTAGCCTTAAGAAATCACTTTTTGAAAATTGACGTCTGTAAAATGCTACAGTGGAGTTTGTTGAGCCGTTTCTTCTCTACTGGTGCCTAGGAAGCGGTGGTGAACTTAGTTTTAAGCAGAATTTGACAATTTTGAATAAATACTTTGACTTGGACTTTATACCTATATAATGTTTGAATACTCATGTCCAGCTCTGGGCAACGAGACCGGCATTGAGGACATCTGCTTCGCTCCCCTGTCATCTCCGTTCAGCGGGCCCGTCACGCCCGACCAGTGCGCCGTCATGACGGTTTGGGGATGGTTCCAGAATGACGTCGACAATTTTGACACTGATGACTACCTCGATCATATACTATCGTGTTCCAAGTGAGTACCTATTCGGATATTTCAGTACATGAACTTACTGCCGAGGCGGTGTGGCGCGCGTGATATATTAGTCCCGCACCCGAGGGGATATTTCAGGCCCTGGGTCAGCTGGGGCATGAGAGATATGCCAGAGGTAATCTTGCCCTCGGTAATTGATGGCCCGAAACGGCGTGCAGCTTTACTCGGTTCGAGTCCGATGAAACCACCCCAGCTAGCTCCGACGGGGAAGTTATAATTGAGGGGTTTACGCCAAAAGGGTCGTAACAACATCTTTGGAACCCAAGTGAAACTCACTTACACGTAGAGATGAGTCTCTGGAGTTCGGAGATCAGTCGGTAGTCTCTCGCGAAATAACCGACATACCAATAAAATTAAAAACCGGTGTCCATAGTAGAAAACATCGAGATATCAGACTTGTTTCTTCTCACGTTGTGCATTAGCTTCTGCCTACCACTTAGAGGCGGATTTACACTCCTAAATATACACACAAACAATGGCTGCCGATATTCTCTCGATTATTTTATTCCATATATTGAAGCATTTGTAGTCATCTATAGTTACAAATAGCTTTTCTATATCCTAAGGAACCCATACCAAAGAGACTGTCTATCCAGCTACAAGGGTCCTATACTGCCGGCGGTGGCCCTGGGCGGGTTTCTAGCGCCAGGCGAACCTCTTACCAAACGCTCGAGGTTCCACGAAGCCAACGCGCTCATTCTCACCTTCCTCGTCAACAACAAGAATGATAAACAGCAAGTAAGTGTCTTTTTGTGACTCTTTCAACGGATATATTTACTCCTAGACTAACTTTTAACGCGGGCATGCACTACTGAAACAGTCAACCTGTGACCACGGCCGGGGTGTAACCTGGTCGAAATGTCAGGCAAATCAAAGGTATGTATATGCCTATACCATTATCGCTCTAATTCCCGTTATTATTATTGAATATTTACTCCTGTAAAGGCCACCATTGACATTCAAGTGATTTGTTAAATAAATTAGGCTGGTGCTGGTTGGTGCAGACTGTTTGATCAAATTGGTATGAATGTCTGTGGCATAGATCAAAAATGAGTACTTAGAAAGATCATGCCTATTTGATCAAACTGTTTGAACCAGCCTGTTTGGTCCAATTACATGCTTGATTGCAACCATAAATACAGTACAATGGAATGAAAGTTTAAAATAAGTAATTACTTAACTATTCCTATCGATTTAGGGCGGAAAATTTAATGGACAACGAAGAAGAAGCGAGAAATCCTGTCTTGGACGTTTGGGACGAAATGTAAGACTTACAGCAGTTCTAAAACGAGTTTAAAATTAAAATCTCTTCACAAGCTAACATTTAATAAACGTCAGGATTTAATGCTTCTAGATTTATAGTTAGTAGATCTATCACAGATATCCGTGAGATCTATTCTGTAATACCTATAAAAAATTAACGATGTCGAGTCTTACTTCGATGGGAGAGCTCTGCAAATATTTGGGGGACTAGCTCCATGCCCTATTATCACAGATAAGGTTACTTATCTGTATGTTTTACGACACGAACGGCTTGGCCTCGGCCAGTTGTATTGGGCAATAAAGTGTTGATAGCGCCAATTCGTCATACACGTCAATTCAGCCTACTCACGGTCACTACAGCTGTAGCAACGAAGTTTTGGGCCGACATAATTCAAAATAAGTTGTAAGGTCGTTTTTTCTGTACCGCTACCAGTGATTTTAATACGGCTGGGCTCTACCAAGACCTTCGAAGCCCAAGCCAACCTCACCTATCCTATAGAGACGATCCTTTGGTACAGGCATTCCTGTGGTTGACGGTTATTTCAGCATTCCCACTGTGGAGGAACGAGGTGTGATGTTCCTCCAATACAAAGACCGACCAGGCAAGGTGATCGCGCCTGGTGGGCCGCGGCCTAACGATTGTCGTTGGGATGTTGTACATACCGTCTCTACCATGGTGAATGTTCTGACGAGCTCTTCCAATTAGTCCCACCATCTCCTTTCCTATACAGGACGACACGTGCAGGGCTATGATGCCATCCATATACGGTGCATAGTATACCAGCTAGAACCAAGCGTTTCAGTGACTCATTCCTATGCCGCACCATTAAGACCTGGAACTCCCTGCCAGCTCACGTGTTTCCTTCTTCCTACAGTCCCGGGTCCTTTAAGCGGGGCGTGAAAAGGCATCTAACGAGGCCGTCAAGCTGACTGCCACCACTGTTAACATGGTACATGTTTCCGATGGTGACCCTCTTTCCGAGACATTGCCTTTAGCTTAACATCAGGCGAGGTGAAGTCAAATTGACGTGTCTTATATAAAAAAAAAACATATATTGTACCAGCGCGCGAACTTCACTTTCGCGATGCAGGATTCGTTGTGACGTCGTAGTTCGGCTTGTTGTCGCTAGATGGCGCTAGGTATATGTGGTATCGCCACATTACTATACTCGTCATCTTAATAGCGTTAGAACTGGTTGAATCCAAAGTTGCAGTGCAAATCCAAGCTTGTAATGATGAGTTCAGGGTCCCGCACCACAATTCTTTCTTTTGATTTGGCTTGTCTTTGTTTTACGATGGTGACTTCGTAACCTCGATTAGGGAACCTTGCGTCAGGACTTAGAAATATCTTGTTGGGCAACATACACTCATGTATTACTCAGTAGTAACACAAATGTACATTTCTGTTTCCAGTTAGAACCTGTGTTGAAATGGGAGAAAGAATTCGTAAACTTCATGAAGAACTACACAGAAAACGTCATGCCTTCGTACATGGACATAGCGTACACTTCGGAGCGTTCTATCGAGGACGAACTAGACAGGGCTTCGCAATCAGACGTGTCCACAATCCTCGTGTCTTACCTAATTATGTTCGCGTACATTTCCATATCATTGGGAAGATTCACCAGCTTTTCTAGATTGCTCATTGATAGTAAAATTACCTTGGGACTTGGAGGTGAGTCACTTTTACATTGTATAACCTTATTATGATAGCTTTACGTAAAATATAGGCGTGAAGAGACAACTATCCCGAAAGTATGTTAACTGAACGATGGCAACTACAAATCTGGACGATAAAAACTTAGGAATGTCATCTCATTTATGTTAATACTCCTAAGAATGTTTCGTCTAGAGGCAAATTTTAACTTCTTGACGTAGATTGCAATGATGTCTTGGGCCTAGTAAGATAATGTGATGATATTATGTCACCCATCGCCATCTAGCAGAATTAAGCTGAACTACTATAAAACTATCGATCCTACATTGCGCTATTGAAGTACTCAGGCGATTGGCACACTGCAACGCGCGACGCGGCGTCGAGCGTTGTTGCGTCGACGCGGCGTCGCGCTCGTCGCCTCTACGGAGCTCATAAAAACGCGGGGTCCCACACACTGACAACGCAATCACGCGCGTTGCCGCAGAATACGCCCGTACAAGCAGAAAACGCGAGGTATGGCACACTGAAATCTGCATTCACGCGCGTGTTTTTCGAGGGATTTTTAGTCCGAGAGCTGTTAGAAATTTCTGTGTAGGTAATTGAGACGAATTTTAAATCAATATTATTGCAATGCAACATGACTATTTAACGGCAAATTTAGAGCGCTTTCACATCAACTGACGTCCGATATCCAATATCCGATATCCGAGATCGGAGGAAGTCAAATATCGATGCCCAATATCGGGTATTGGAGCCGACACCACTGTTTTGGCTCGTTATCGGAACACGCAGAGACTGCAAGCGACTTTCAACCTAAATGGCATTTTCTTAGTTACGTCTCTTTTCGCGTTAATAGATGACGCTGATCACGAATACAAGAAAAAAAAATAGTTACAATGTCATGTCAATAAGTCGAAAATAGCTTGCACTTCTAATCATTTTCTTTTCATCTCTAGCGTTCTTAATATAGTCGGATGGCTTTACTTTACTTTTCTCAAAATTTTAGACTACTTCACACACCTACCTACCAAAAAAAATCTAATATCTCTCGGACTATACTAGCTCACTCGCGTCCACGCGCGTCGACGAACGACGCCGCCGCGTCGAGCGTTGCAGTGTGCCAATCGCCGAAATGAATACAAACTCCTTAGGCGATTGGCACACTGACAACGCAATCACGCGCGTTGCCGCAGAATACGCGCGTATACAAGCAGAAAACGCGAGGTATGGCACACTGAAATCTGCAATCACGCGCGTGATTTTCGAGGGAGTTCTAGTCCGAGAGCTGTTAGAAATTTCTGTGTAGGTATTTGAGACGAATTTTAAATTAATATTTTTGCAATGCAACATGACTATTTAACGTCAAATTTAGAGCGCTTTCACATCAACTGACGTCCGATATCCAATATCCGACATCTGAAATCGGAGGAAGTCAAATATCGATGCCCAATATCGGGTATTGGAGCCGACACCACTGTTTTGTTTTGGCTCGTTATCGGAACACGCAGAGACTGCAAGCGACTTTCAACCTAAATGGCATTTTCTTAGTTACGTCTCTTTTCGCGTTAATAGATGACGCTGTTCACGAATATAAGAAAAAAAATTAGTTACTATGTCATGTCAATAAGTCGAAAATAGCTTGCACTTCTAATTATTTTCTTTTCATCTCTAGCGTACTTAATATAGTCTGGGCTATCGAGCTAATGGTCGGATGGCTTTACTTTACTTTTCTCAAAATTTTAGATTACTTCACACACCTACTTACCAAAATAATTCTAATATCTCTCGGACTATACTAGCTCTCTCGCGTCCACGCGCGTCGACGAACGACGCCGCGTCGAGCGTTGCAGCCAATCGCCTGACAACATCACATCACTAGCAGGTATTAATTTGATCGTAACACTCATTCCCAGGAGTGTTCATCGTGCTGGCGTCAGTGGTATGCTCGGTGGGTATATTCGGGTTCGCGGGCGTGTCGGCCACGCTCATCATCATCGAGGTGATCCCGTTCCTGGTGCTCGCCGTCGGAGTCGACAACATCTTCATCCTAGTTCAGACCAACCAGAGAACAGTGAGAAAGCCGAATGAAACTGTTGCTCAGCAAATTGGCAGAACGTGAGTAGCCTTGATAGTTTATAGATAATAATACTTGGCTTGGTTCTTGGGTCAACGACAAAATGTAATTGGGTTCTTCTATTGGGTAATTGTGGTCAAAAGCATGAAGTCTACAAAAGTATCCGTTAGATGGCGATAGGCTTGTTTGCTCACTACTATCTAGAACCAAAATTGAGTAGGGGAAATATGGGTGTAAAATAGACCTCTCCATCCTAACCCCATAAAGTGAGAACAAAATTCTACATAATTGTTCGAAACTTAAATATTGTTCGTGAAAAATCCTAAGAGCGTGAGTCAGAATTTCAACAACACCATCTAGGAATCATACTTAGTACTAAAGTATTTATTTGCTTAAACTTTCCACACACCACTTCGCCTGAATTAATCATTTATACCATACTAGCTTTAGCCCGCGGCTCCTCCTGCGTGGATGTTGGTTATCGTGACCAAACATAGCCTATGTCCTTTCTCATGGTCTAATCTACACCTATACCAAATTTCATCAAAACCGGTTCAGTGGTCTAGGCGTGAAAGCGTAACATACAGACAGACAGAGTTACTTTCGCATTTATAATATTAGTATGGATAAGTACTCTAACAAGCAAGGGCGTTATTCTTACAGGCTCGGTCAAGTAGGTCCATCAATGCTTCTGACGTCAGCTTCAGAATCCTTGTGCTTCTTCCTGGGAGCCTTGAGTGACATGCCGGCGGTGCACGCCTTTGCGCTGTACGCGGGAGGCGCGCTGATCGTGAATTTTGTGCTGCAGGTCACGTGCTTCGTGGCGCTGCTAGCCGTTGATACGCACCGACAGGAAGCGAACAGGTTTGTGTAGTTCCTTCACGATGTATGTGGATGAAGTGCTGCTCGTGATTGTGCTGTTCCTGCTGCGTACTGCTTGATATTGACATGTGTCACCAGAGCGTGAACAGGTCAGTGTAGCATACGTAGTTGATGCACTGCTTGTGATGTTCTTTATGCAGTTTGGAATTTATCGTACTGCTCTTTATTGAGTGTTTAGGGGGACCACCAGTAAATAAAGAGCAGTACCATGAATAAATTTTACAGCATTAAGTATGCTAACTATACAAATCGAATACATAGGGAACAATGAAAGTTCTCGGGCGGTACTCGGACCCGTGATCTTTCCCTTACAGGGGGAATGCCTTGATTAACTCGGCTACCGAGACACGCCCGATGTGATTAAAATTTCCCTTCTATTTTTATCAGTGGATCGCGGGATCGAGTCCCGCCCGTTTCATTTTTCCCTATGTATTCGATCAGTACTAGTCTAGAATTGTGATTATCGGAACAGGCTCTAGTTTGAGAGCTCTGGTGGTCGTGGGTCAGGGGTCACTCTCACAATAGCCAAGAAAAGCAATCTCTTTTCTCTTTGGATGCAAATTTATAATCTACGTTGTGATGATGATGGTGATATGCCATGTGCCAACAGAAACAAAACCACAATACGCTGATTCTATGTTTGATAATTCGCTCTGGCTCCTTTCTATTATATATCCTCTGTTGATAGATTCGATGTGTTCTGCTGTGTGCAAGGAACCAAAGCAGACACAGGTGCAGAAGTCGGGGAGGGAGCTCTGTACAAATTCTTCAAGCACTTTTACGTTCCCTTCGTGATGAAGCGTGAGGTCCGTGCCACTGTGATGGTCATATTCTTCGCGTGGCTTTGTTCCTCTGTAGCCGTGAGTACCAATTCAGTTCATTGTAAAAGAAACATCAAGATGATATGTGGATAAGTTTCGCTAACTGTTTCCAAAATGTATCCCAAATGTTCCAATGCTGTGTTCGGATGGGGAACACTAATTACTTAGTCACGGATGCCTTCAGGCCCTAAGAGCTGAGATTTATGACTTCCCTAACTCTGAAACAATTTCAAGAATATATCTTGCTCCTGCAGGTAACCCCAAACATTGAAATAGGCCTCGACCAAGAACTATCGATGCCTCAAGACAGTTTCCAGCTCAAATACTTCCAACACCTGAACCATTACCTGAATGTGGGTCCGCCAGTGTACTTCGTGGTCACCGAAGGTCTCGACTACTCTGATAGAGAGACACAGAACGTGATATGTGGGACTAGATACTGTCGACCTGACAGTGTGTCTATGCAGCTGTACGGTGGTAAGGGTTCCTTTTATATAGAGGTTATACCAAATGCATCCAATTCCTGCATCTTCCACGTCCCCCTCCTGATATATCTGATTTAAATCTCAATTAAATTTCAACTTTATTCCATTTTAGACAAAGCTGAAATGAGTATGCAGTAGTATGTTAAGACTGTAGTCGTTCGTCTTTTGTTAGTTCGTCTTATGGCTGATGTACACATTCGACAAACGTTTGGCCCATCGTTAGTCCTATGTGTAGACCGGCCATCAGATAATTGCCCTAGTGCGCCTAGGTCCTTTGATGTGTGCACAAAAAAACCGACACTATTCGGCAGGTTCGCCAGCATTGGCGCCAACTATCAACATAACGCCAATTGCAACTGTCCACGTTGGGCCAACGTGCTGCCCCAGCACAGTGGCCTAATGTGTACATCCGCCTTCAAAGGAATAAAGTTGTTAATTGAGTGTACCACAAAAATTTGTTCAAGTATTTTTCCATGTGCTTTAAAAGGACCCTAACCCAGCGATTCTCTATTATTGCCAGAAACAGACTATTGATCAGGCACTTTGCAATCCAAAATTATCAAAAGTTGAATCTGCCCTATCTATGTTTACCGAAGATTGTCATGTCTATAATGTAATTTTTGTGCTTTTAGCATATCGTAACCAGAACGCGACGTACATAGGCCAGCCACCCAACTCTTGGTTGGACGATTTCTTTGATTGGAGTTCTTTGAAAGAGTCGTGCTGCAAGTACTTCCCATCTAATTCCAGCTTCTGTCCGAGTATAGGTAAGTATAGTGGAACCCATAGGCACAGTTTTGCTTTGAGGGTAGTTAAATAGACTATAGTTCGAAAAACATTGGGAAAAAATTAAATTCTCAAATGAGACTTGAAGTCACGACCTTTCCCTTAAAGTGTTTGTCAACATTTTCAAAAGAAAGTTAAAGCATTTATCTTCTGAGCTAGGAAGTCACTTTATGTGGAATGGAGCTATATAGCCTATATTATCTCTCCAGCTCCATACCACTTGCTCGTCCGGAACACGGCAAGGGAAGTGTATGTGGTGGCTATGCTGTTTACCATTGAAGAGTTCCTTTATCAGGAGCTAATGCTAAATATCAGAAAACTAAGGTTATCAATCTACTACAGTCCACTGCTGGACATATGCCTTTCCCCAATTTGCGACAAAGTTAACTTAACTAAAATGTTGCATCATTAAATCTTCGTTACGAACGTAATTCTAAAGAGGTTTAATCCAGAACATTAATTTACAGGATCAACAGGTTGCAATCCATGCAACATATTATTGGAAGGTCCAGAGCAGCGTCCGAATAGCAAGAACTTCAGGCATTATATACCTTTCTTCCTTCAAGACAATCCAGGCATGGAGTGTATCAAAGGAGGCCACGCTGCCTACGGACAGGCAGTCAACTACAAAGTTATTGACAAAACCGACAGTCAAATAGGAGCTACTTACTTCCAAGGATACCACACCGTGCTTAAGACTAGCTACGATTATTACTCAGCTTTACGAGGAGCGAGAGGCGTGGCCGCGAATCTGACGGAGACGTTGAACAGAAACCTTCGCGAGCAAGGCAAGGACACGACCGTGAGCGTGTTCCCGTACTCGGTGTTCTACGTGTTCTACGAGCAGTACTTGACCATGTGGCCGGACACGCTCAAGTCTATGGGAATATCGGTGCTGTCCATTTTCGTGGTCACCTTCCTTTTGATGGGCTTCAATTTCTTTTCGGCTTTGGTGAGTGTGAATGATGTTTGTTATTTAATCACACTCTGACGACTGAATGGATTTGGATAAAGTTTAACGTTTTGTTCAAGGTGGTTGTTATTACTATACTCATGATTGTGGTGAATCTCGGCGGTCTCATGTACTGGTGGAATATCAGTCTTAATGCCGTTTCACTGGTGAACTTGGTAAGTGTCATTTTTGATTTCTTACATACATATATTCAGGCCTATGAATCCCCAAAGAGATAGAGGTGTGTGTGTTTTACCAACTAAGATTTTTGAACTCACGTATCGTGTTGGACGATCTTGTCATGCCATCAAGCAGGCTCTTTGTCGTGACTTCGTGAGCTGTATGGTTCTGTTCGATGGAGAACAGTTCTATTTTTTAGTCACTTTCTACATCCCTTGCAAGATTTGGGGTGGTCTTATTCTACTTTTGCTACATATTTGGGTAATTGTGACTCTCTAACTTAAGAGCTACCTCTTGTCAGTGGAGTAATTGCTACTTCTCTCTGCTCGGCCAATCCTTTCACCTCCTGATACGATGTGACTTGTATCTTTTGCTTTATCTGTGCCATTAATGTTCCTCTTGACCTCTCTCCTTCTACCTTCCCCTCTATGATGTTTTTTAAGAACAAGTCATGTCTTATCAGGTGGGTAATTATGTACTTACATTAAACTATGTACATACTACATTGGTGGTACATATGTAGTGTTGTCGTCCTCAGGTGATGGCGGTGGGTATCGCGGTGGAGTTCTGCTCGCACATAGTGCACAGTTTCAGCGTGGTGGGCGGCGGCTCGCGCGTGGCTCGCGCCACCAAGGCGCTCACGCGCATGGGGTCGTCCGTACTGTCGGGCATCACGCTCACCAAGTTCGGCGGGATCATCGTACTGGGGACCGCCAAGAGTCAAATCTTCCAGGTAATGCATTAAACTCTGAAGGAACGGAATATGATATTTCTTCAACACGTAAGCATAATACTCTAACCAAACAAAGTGATCATGCCCAATGATTGATCTGGGAATGTTGTACTTATTGTTATCCAGTGCGTGAACTTCACTTTCGCGATGCAGGATCGATGTAGTTCCCCTTACTGTCGCTTACTACAAATCCCTTACGAATTTGTTATTATAACTAACTATTATTTAATCTGTGGTTATCATCTTCATTCTTGCGTTAGTCCCGGTCGCACTCCAGGATTAAACCGGCAGCTTATGCCATTTTAATAGGGACTGCCGCGTATTGCCTGTTGCGGTTTTAACGTGCCCTCCGAAGTACGGAAGCGGTCAGATACTATAAAGCGGTCAACCATCCAAATGGCAACTGTGCCTGTGTGCGTTTGGCCACGAGCCTGGCTTTGTGACTAATTATATTATTTTGCTAATAAAAGTATTTACACTCCACAGGTGTTCTACTTCCGCATGTACTTGGGTATCGTATTGCTAGGCGCAGCACACGGACTCATCTTCCTGCCTGTACTGCTTAGCTATATCGGTGAGTAGCTACAGAAGTAAAGAGTGAAGGAGGATAGTCATTTTCTAGTTGAAATCTAAATTATATTAACAATTCGATCGTGATTGACTGTTTTAGCGCATTTGAACTGGGTATTCTACTGACTAGTCAAATTAGTTACTTTTTACTAAACGTCAAAACGATAAGTTTTAGGGGAACTTGTATGAAAAAAGATTTAGTGACGTCATAAAATTTAATAGTCAAATCAGTTACTATGAAATGTTAGGTGGATGATGAAATAAAAACTATAAAATAAGAACAAACACAATTTTTACCGTTCTTTTACCACTCCTAATTTATAATATGATATTTTCTGAAGTTTACCTTGACAACACAGTGTGCTTATTCTGCGTGAATGCGAACACCAATAATTCACCATGATTCGGGTATTTTGAGATAACTTATACTTCAAACTATGTGACAACTAGGTACCTACCATCGTGAGTCACACCGCGAAAATGGCTGCTGCAAAGCAGCCGAAACGTCGGGTTAAAAAGTAATAATAACAAATATATCGCGATAGAATCCGTAAAAAGTGGTTTTATTTCAATATAATAATATATAATATATCATAATTGTTATATACTTATATAATATATAACAACTATGATACAACAACAGTTAAGCAGTCATCTTCGCATCTCTTGTTTCAGGTTCACCAGTAAACAGTTACAAGTTCGCCAGTCAGCCTGACAAAGGCAGGGTAGTGGAAGAGACATCGATATCTCAAGCAAGAGCCGCTCAAAGACAAAGTTGTCAGTTTAATTTAGAATCCCTTCCAGCCTGACCTCATACTGATTTGAGAAACCTCGCTATGTTGTGTTTTAATTTATTTTATTTTAATTATTACAGATAGCATAAGTTACAATAATTTAAAACTTAATTATTGCAAACATTTTGAAAAAAGAATTGTCCACTGGGTGCAAAAGTAGGCAAATCAGTTTAATATTTTACATTTTTTTTACTTAAAAACAAGGTTTAAATTAAGAATATTTTTTCAATTTTGTGTCATACTTCACATGTAGTCCACCGTCGCCTTTAATGACGGATATAAAGAGAAGGGAAATTTGAAGTGATTCAGTCGTGGCTCAATAGCTCAGTTGGAAGAGCATTCCCCCTGTAAGGGAAAGGTCGTGGGTTCAAGTCCCACTAGAGCGCTTCTTTTTCCCAATGTATTTCGAACTTAAAAGTTAGCATAATAAATGCTATAAAAAATCATTGAAATATTTATGTCATAGTTTAAATCAAGTTCTTTATAAGTTGATGTCAGCATTTTGTCTGGCGAATTGTGATCGATAGTACAGTCGGGGTCAGAATGATCTTGACTACATAGTCTCAAAAAGATCTTAAAACCAGGGTATTAAGAGCAAATCAAACTGTTTTGTTGATTTAAATTGTATTATTACTAAGGCAATGAGATCATTTTATGTCAAGATCGATTTGATGCTGACTGTACGATGACCAAATATAGATTAGTTCTTACTTTTATTAATAACTAGCTTTTGCCCGCGACTTCGTCCGCGTAAGTTCCTTAAAGATTCTGTGAGCCTGGTACTTCATGCAAATGTACCAGGGTTGCAGAAATACTGATCCCGTGACCGCGACCCACAGGAACTTATACCCGGGATAAAATAAAGATCGAACGGGATGGAAAGTATCCTATGTCCGTCTCCTGGTTCTAAGCTACATCCCTACCAATTTTCAGCCAAATCGGTACAGCCGTTCTTGAGTTATAAATAGTGTAACTAACACGACTTTATTTTATATGATCAGTTTTTATTTTGTATTCGTCGTACCAAATAGAACAAGAAACAAACCAATCAATTAATTCAATTTAAGTACCTATTAGTTTAATATGTTTGTGTAAGGAATTGACGTGTTTCAAGCATTTTATATATAGGTAAATAGTCTTTATAGATTGTTTAAGTTTATTATGAGGTGATAATTAATACTTAAGAGTCTGGCCAGCGAAAGATGGTGCAAAAAAATTGGCGCCAAATTTGAAAAATCAAGAGGTTGCAACACTGTCTATACACCGAATTAACGGAGTTGATATCATTATTATGATTATTTTTTTCTTTTTTCTAAGGCGCACATAAAATATACCGGCGCAATACCAACTGACAGGAAAAAGAATTGCCATATAAAAGTTTTGAAAAATCGATTTGTTCATCTTTCGTTGGCCAGAGTCTACATAAGGAGGTGAAATCTCTAACTATAGAGAAAGAGAATTAGAGGGACAGAGAGATAAAGAAAGTAAGTGGTTTTCCGAAGGCGACTGCAAGAAGTCATCAGAAGGTTCTTACTGTGTTGGTAGCCCGAGTGTGACACCCCTGGTGTTAGTGGTGTCGCACATATATTTCTAGAGCACGGTAAGCACGTCGCAACAGGTGGGCCGTCTGCCTATCTGCCACATATGTGATAAAAAATACGAGAGGGGGCCCTATTCAAACTATAAGAAACTCAAATAAAACCAAATCATCAATTTATCTTCGTTTAGATTATACATTGTGGGTGTCTTTGGGGTCCAACAAGGTCCGGGACTTAATTCAATCTCATCTGCAAATCGATACACCTATTGATTGGCGGACGAAGCTCTGGCGCAGGCTATCCTCTCGGTGTTGGGAGGTCAGGTGACAGTCGCTCGCACGAGAGCTAAATAAGCAATATCAAGAGCAGGGAATCGGATCTCTGGCTCCTAAATACAAGGTAGAGGCTCACTGGAGACTTTTTGTACTATCAGAGGGAAGCCAAGCCAAGGGCTTGTCCAGCTCTGTCTTCTGCACTAATGGCACAAAAACTCTCTGTTCTTATAGGCCACGGTAACCACTTTCCATCAGGTGGGTCCCGTGCTTGTCTGCCACTTAAGTGGTATAAAAAAGCTTTGAATGTACCTAGGCGTGTGTAGGTACTGGGCACAACGCTGTGATAGCGAGAACAATCTTTGTGAATTCATTCTATTACATAATAATAGTAAGTAGATAAAATTATCTATCGTGTAAGTACATACATAGTCAATAAAAAATAGTTAGAATTATTGTTCACGCATTTCAAATGGTTTTATATATCCATGAAATTTAATTCTGCGTCTACACATAAACAATGTCATATTTCAAGAGGTAGTTTCTTGAACTATGACTGGATTTCACCATCGAAATTAAGTACAATTATGGCGTACCAAACTGATATCATGCTCATGCCTTTCATTGCGTAAAATGTTAGAACTTAGGTTTGTTGAACGTGTTTTCAGTGGTGAAATCCAACCTAATAAAACTTGTATCTTAGAGATAGTGATGTTTTAACTTTGTAAGAGCGAAATGGTTGTGTTTCCATGGCTTACTTATTGATAACAGTAATAAATTATGATTTTTATACAAAATTTAGTTTATTTTTTAAATATTTGTAATAAGTTATGGCTACAGAACAGATAATGCCTAGTACTATCGTAGTACTTAGGGTTAAAATGGACGACAAAATTACAAAAAAGTGATTTGGTTACAAAATAGCTTGCAACTTTATGCGCAGGTCCAGAATCAAGAAATACTTATATAGGAACTTAAAATATTAAGGAACATACAATAAAAATACACTTATAAGTGGACATTCTTCAAACACAAGCAGACCTATAAGCAATACTTAAAGTCGGATACCGGGCAGTTGCACAATTCAGCTGGCAGTCATTGCTATACGTCACACCATCGCTGCCACACACCGGCTGATATAACGCTATACAGATACAGTCATTCTGTTTACACTCTCCTTCGTAATCAACCCTTAAAGACGGCTTATCAACGCTATTACAACTGAGATGACAAGTATTTGGATACGTTTGTCCATCAGTACCACATACGGGAATGTTTTCCGTACTGCAGCCGCAACTTCCCGTGTTGGAGTCAGCGTTCCCGTTACAGGAGCCTTGATGAGCAGCAAAAATAGGTCGGTTGCTTGATGTTTGGGCGCATTCGAGGAGACATTGGTTCCCATAAGTGACTCCGTTGGAGCCGCATACAGGGGTTAACTGACGAGTACATGTGCAAGCTGGGGCTGGAAGCGCTGCGCAAAGTTGTGATCCAGCGATGACAATGATAGCTGTAACAAAAAAATATGTTTAGCGTCAATAGTTACAAGAAAACCTTGCTAAAAAATATGAAGACCGAAATGTTGTTTAGTTTATTTTCAAATAAGCATACCATCGACTAAGGGATGTAAGTAGGTATAAGGACTTCAACAAGATTTTGAGGGTCCAAACCAAGCTGTCGAACGACGGACATAGCTTTAATGAAGGTAGTATCTTCAGGTACCAGTTTCGGGTGACAGAGGGCCCAAAGCTAAAATCTGATGAAGTATCAAGAATATTTAAAAAAATCTTACCTAATTTCAAATCCATGACGATATTCTTATTTTAAAAATCCCAGAAATATTCTCTGCACAAAGTTCTTTAGTCGACTGATCAAGTTAATGATTCCGAACGTTATGATGTCCATGTGAACTAAACGCCTCTTTATATTACATTATTAAAGTGGAAAAAAAAAATATCCCGCACTAAGGAAAATCCGGCATAATTCTCGCGACTATTAGTTGATTACTTTGATTACTCTTTACTTAATATATTTGTTTGGACGGTTCGCGACGACAATGCTATGCTAATACGTCGTGGTTTTGTTTGGTCACGTAGCGATCGGCTAGTGTGAAGTATACCTATACCTAACTGTTAATTTGTAGGTATATGTACCTACTAGCTTTAGCCCGCGGCTCCGCCCGCGTGGATGTCGGTTATCGCGACCAAACATAACAGCCTATGCCCTTTCTCATGGTATAATCTACCCCTATACCAGATTTCATCAAAATCGGTTCAGTGGTTTAGGCGGGAAAGCGTAACATACAGACAGACAGACAGACAAACAGATTTACTTTCACATTTATAATAGTACTAGCACTAGCATTTCCCCGCGACTCCACCCGCGTGGATGTCGGTTAACGCGACCAAACATAGCATCCTTCTCATGGTCTAATCTACCCCTATACCAAATTTCATCAAAATCGGTTCAGTGGTTTAGGCATGAAAGCGTAACATACCTACAGACGGACAGACAGACAGAGTTAATATTAGTATGGATAGTATGGATGTTATGGATTATATGGATTAACTGAAAAAGCATGGATTCTACAAAAAAATGTATTTGCGTAATATTCTTGGGTAAATTAATCAGGTAAGATCAAATAGGTACTGATTACCTTAATTGTGAAGTCTAAAATCTACTATATAAAAATAAGTCGGGTTTTCCTTCTTGACGCTATGGGTGAATTTCAACAAGTCCATTAAAATCTTCATTTCCGTGGATTTTTTTATCTTAAGTGTTATCATAAAACAACATCGCGTTAATTAAAGATTTTGATACTGTATGTATTCTCGCTTAATATCTAGCAGATAACTAAAAAAACTAACGAGATATACAAGATTAAAAATTACATGCCACGGCGATGATACATGTGTGTACGGCAATGAAACAAGCGTCCACGGCAATGAAAGAATTATGCCAAGGGAATGAAAGAATCAACCACAGAAATGAAAATCCATATAAAACATAATACTTATACCTACTTACATACAATAATTACAAAGGAGATGGAAAATGGTGGGCCCAAATGTAATAAGTTGAGATATGATTTAAAAAATTTGTAAATTTTTCTATCTTAGAATATGAAAAATCACCTCAATTCTCAATCTGGATGCGGAGAAATATGAGAAAATAGTTTTCGTGAGATTATCAATTGAGTAATCGATTACACTAAAATATTTGCTGTAAATAATTAACTCAAAGTAATTAAATGCACTATATATACTTACATGCATTATAGTGCATATAATTACAGTCATATTATTAAATCAAATATCAATTAATTACTGAAAAACCATTATCGATTTCATATCGATTCAAATCTCTCTTATATTTGTAGTCTATGTCACTGACATGGCAGCTGACTAACATTGACACTAGACAGTTGCTGACTGTTTTTGTTTGCTCCATGAGTTTGCTCATCGTTTCGTGTTTTCCGATGCGTTTTGAGTGCTTTCCCGATTATTCGTCATTTTTTTACGACAACTGCTTTGTATTTTACGGATTCTGACCCTGCCTACCTTGTACGACCCTTGCTTTCACCTTGGACACCGAAGATCGCTCACACATTTGACTTGGAATTGTTATTTTGCATTTTACCGCCTGCTTGTGGATTGGATATTATTGAAACTATGGATCGCTGTGTGAATTGTGGTATATCCACTGGTCACTGCAATACACTGGGCCGACGGCCCTTACACGATGATACAATTCTGTCAGTGATTCGGCAATGGCTTGCACCTCAGTCTGTAAGTAAATACCTGTAACCTCATCTAACCAGCTACCATCCTGGCAGGTTTAAAATGTAAAATGTGTTTAATAGAAGGTGAATAAAACACTATATTCAATGATTTTTTATTTTATTTTAGACATCCCTTCCCTATCTCCTTACCCGTTACCTACCTATCGCTTGAAGTCGTTGACGTTCATTCATATGATTTTTCAAACATTTTCTAGTAAATATAATAACTATTAGTGCAAAAGAACACATTTTGCACTTCAGGAATCAGCTGTTAGTTAAAAATTGTAACATAACCTCACACATAATCTCTTATATCTCTGTTCTCAGATTGACAAAATCCGCAGAATTTTCAGTGAAAGGTTGATAATATATAAGCTATTAATTGACACCACTTTCATCTTCTTACAACTAGGCCCAAGATTGTATGTAATCATTTCAGTCTCCTTTCATAGGTTAAAAATCTGCAAAAGGAGTAGGTAGGGTACAATTAAACAAATATAATAGAATCAAAGAATTGTCCAATCATTTATTTAAATTCTTTCAAACAAAAAAGAAATTTACAATACATATAATATGAATAAAACAAATAATATGGTATACTTTTATTAATTATGCAAAAGTAAATGCAAACAACATACATAGTAAGTACAAGTTTTTAATTTACGTATCAATATTTAATGTGAAGCGAAACAATAACATTTTTATAAAATCTATAGACAAAATAATCACAGCGCACACCGGTTAAGGTTCTTCTTCATAGTCTTGGCAAAATAAACAATCCATTATTAAAATCAAACTATTATAATTGATTGTATAGTAAAAAAAACTCATCAAATCTTTCATCTTATTGTAGAAAGTTTTCGAATCCTCTAATGTCAGTATTTGGTGCTACCTATAATAATGTAATACCTAATCATACTATGGCGATGATAACATAAGTCACGGAAATGAAACATCAGGCCACAGCAATGAAACCAAATCGTTTTACAATGCATGGCAATGATTTTTTTTTCATTGCCGTGTTTTTTTTTTCATTGCCATAGCAAATTTTGACCACGGAAACTACGGCAATGAAAGCATGGCAATGAAAAACAAGACAAAAAATAAAATAACAAAAAATCTAATAATTATTCGAAGTATTAATCACTTCACAAAAATAAACAAGAGAAATGGCGTTCTATTGAATGTTTAATCAAGAGGATAACTTATTAAAATAGAAAGTTATACCTATCCACGGCGATGAAAGAAAAAATGTCCAGTAACATAAAAATGGTATACTTACATCTATGGTGCCAAAACGCAGGTACGTGTGTACGTTCTTCCGCGTCGAGCACTTAGGCGGCACCAATATGCAACGTTTAGCGCATATAAGGGAGGACGCAAGTCGTTAGATAAGACAATATTCTAAAATATGTTTAGAACACGGCGATGACAGGCAGTTCTGGGACAAATGTATTTTTTTTAACCATTCGTTGTATTGTTTAAATATTTGAATAAATGTATTTCCTAACAATACTTTAACTATTCACGTATCAACTAAAAATAGGTATTAATAAAAATAACCAATAGATTTTTATCAATGAGGTATCACGACACAGTAGGTGACGTGTGGACAAACACGGCAATGAAAAATTTCGGTGTATTTTGTTTTTTTTTGAAGTACCTATAATCCTATTTAATATAATATTTAGTGCCCCACATAGATCACTATTTCACCTAACTAGCAAAAAATGTTAGAGCATTATAACTATGATTTTTAGTACCGATTTCATCGATGCCACGCAATTCTTGGTCCCGGGAAATTCACCCCTATAACACAACAACGCCTTTACCGATTTGGCTAATTTTGGTCTTGAATTATTTGTGGAAGTCCAGGGAAGGTTTGTACGTTGAGAAAAATTCGAATAATTGCCGGGAACTGACATCCACGCGGGCAAAAGCTAGTCTACTATATAAAAATAAGTCGGGTTTTCCTTCCTGGCGATATAACTCCAGAACGCCTCTACCGATTTGGCTAATTTTGGTCTTGAATTATTCGTGGAAGTCCAGGGAAGGTTTTTACGTTGAGAAAAATTCGAATAATTGCCGGGAACCGACATCCACGCGGGCAGAGCCGCAGGCAAAAGCTAGTTCTGTATAAAAAACAAACAAAAAATCAAATTGTTATCAGAAGATGGTTGTAGGCAGACCGACTATAAATAGGGGTCTTCAAGAAATTAGAAAGTTTTTACAGGGTAGGCACACGTTCATACGTCACTGTAACCGGTTCCCGTCATATGGGCCGTACCTATGTGGTTTAACAAAGAGGGCTTTACGGGGTACAGAAAACTTTATAGGTCTTCAGGACCACGGGCTCCAAGACGCAAACTTTGACCCAACTGGGAAATTGCTATACCGATGATGATGACACAATCTTCGACTTCATCCTCGTGTTAATCCCAGTTGCATCTGAAGCTTTCCACCTTGGAGTCTGGATCTTGATCCGTATTACCCGGATTTGGCTGCACTTCGATATTTTCTGTGAAGCGACTGCCATATGACCTCCACAGCCCAAAGGCGATATCAAAGCATTACAGTTAGACCATTTGTGGACTTTTTAGGGCTCCGAGTACCCGTAACGATTGCCATAAAAGTTCGTATAGCAACTGGGACCGACGACTTAGCGTGCTCTCCGAGGCACGTCCACGTCTAAGACCATCTCAAATAATCATACCTATTTAACAAATATTTGCATTGAGTGGGGATCAAACACGCGCCTACTATCGCTACGCCACAAAGGCTGTCTCGGATTTACCTACTTGATACATCAATTTATTTATCTATTGATTGTTTTTAGTTAAAATAGTTTGTGAATTTAAAAGAGTTCAGCAACTTCTGAGGATGAATGTCCATAACTACCTAAGTTTGTATATAATGCTTAAGTCTACTAAGCAATAAGCACCTAATGAAAGGTGCGTAAGTAGGCAGGCTATAAGCAGAACAATCCCATAGGGCTATCTATACGAGGAAAAAGCAAGGGTGTGGCCTTAGAAGATTTAAAAAAAAATATGTCGGTGTGGCTTGATGTGGGTGAGTCACGGACCACGGTAATAAAATTAAACAAACAAAACGCAGTGCGAGTCGTGAATCGGTACGTCTGACTCGGTGTGGTGCGTTTGATATTGGTAAGCTACGTTTGGGGAGTAAGCTTTTAATAATAATAAATAACGCGGTTTCACCGCTAGCTCCTGTTGATAGCGAGTTGCCCAAACGGTACTTGCATGCGTGTCAAAACTCAAATGTCACAAATGAATGTCTGAAATGTCATTAGTGTCATGTGGTGCTAATCTAATCAACCAATATTTTTTATAACATTTTTTACAATAATTCACATAAGGATGGTTTTTACATAATACGGAAATCTAACTTCAGCTTTTATTAACATGAGTGCGCTCTCGTTTATTACGTCAACTAAGGGCAAGGTGATCTTAGCAACGGTGGCTGCTCTGCACATCACAATATATTTTGCGAAACCTTCGTTTTTCAAGAGCGAGAATACTGCTAAGCCTCAAACATCGGCGCCTAAGTACTTGCCAGAGAATTGAGTGACCTTGTCCTTGGGTGATAAGCTAATTAGAAAAGCAGGAAATTAAACTCGTGGTTTATAAAGAGAGGCATCATTACAACGTTCTCTGTTTCGTGAATCTTAAGAAAATGAAGCGCTCGCTGTCGAAATATAAAGTGTTTGTGACCCGTTCTGATATGCCAGAACTGGGTATTACATTATTGAAGAAAGAGTAAGTATTAAATAAGTAATAATTTTGTATTTTTGTTGGTGTATGTTCAAAATCATGTTGAATTAACAATGGGGTTATGCGACATGCCGACACGAGTTATGTTATGTTAACATATTGATTCAGTTTCTGTGTAAATCTAACAGTGTCTAGTTTTATCAAAGAATTATTTACTTTTTTGTTTACTAGCTGACCTGTCGAACTTTTTACCGCCAATTTTTTCCGCCCGTGGGGCATCTGAACCCGTTCCCGCTGCAGCCCTGCTATATTAAGCATGTATTGTACATATAAACCTTGAACTACTCTATCTATTAAAAGAAACCACATCAAAATCTGTAGTGTAGTTTTGAAGATATAAGCATACATAGGGACATAGAGATGCAGAAAGCGACTTTGCTTTATACTATGTAGTGATTATTTATTTAGCGGACAGGCAGTTGTGGACGACTGATACTGCCTGTATCCAGTTTCCCTTAGGCCGCGTCCTGGACGACGGCGGCTAGAGCGGGCGGCGCGGGCGACGGCACCCGCGTCTTTATCAAAGTCGTACATTTGTGTGAAGCTGTTCTCGATGACAGCGGTGCGGGCGGCGCGGCGTGGCGTAGGACACCGCGCACACCGCCCGCACCGCCCGCTCCGCCCGCTCCGCCCGCCGTCGTCCAGGACGCGGCCTTATTCTTTCTTTCTACTTCACCATTATATTTACCTACTATAGTTGTGTGGTTTTGAAATATATTAAGGTAAAGCCTATTTTATCCTTAAAAAGTTTTTTTTATACCTAATTCTAAATGGTTTGTTCCCTTTATGTCGAGTCCCGTTATGTCGAGTCTGGGAGTCTATTGTTCTCCAAAGTATTAATATTTTACGCTTCCTATTACCGTCATGTCGAGTACAGTCAGAATATAAATTAAAAGCCAATCTATATAAAAATGAACCCCTATTTCCCTTGGTCACGAGATAGCGCCTGAACGGCTGGACCGATTTCGCTTATTCTTTTTTTGTTGTGTTCGTTATTGTTAGGAGAAGGTTCTTATGAAAGAAAAAAATAAGAAAATTGCGCGGAATCACAGTACCTATAATCACTAGTAGTGTAAATGTACAGGATAAAGTTTTACAGTAAATATTTTTTTTTTTCAAATTATTTACGTTATCAACCTAAAATTAAAAAAATTATCGCTTAGCAAATCTTATAGTGGATAGGCGATTAAGATAAATCATACAATTTTGTTACTTGTAAAATCTTCAACTATTTTATTTATACGCATGTCAATTGCCAAACTATTTTTTTATATGCTTCTGATTGTCGTCATTATAGACGTTTACCTGCTCTACCTTAAACCTAGCTTCTTTAGCCTCATCTATAAGTGTACTTTACCGAAATGCACACCGTGAGGAACTTAAATAAAATATTTTTCTTTCTTTCTTTCTTTCTTTCCTCTATATATAATATATAGAGGTGGTCTTACTTGAGCTTTTTATTTAGGCTTTTATGTCACCCTTCTACTGGGTTTGCGGTCCTGTGGCGTTCATTGTAACAAGAAATAAATAAATAAATAAGCCATTTATTTCTTGCTTTTACAAAGTTTCGTGTTTTACCCTGTAAAGAATTAAAAAAAAACTAAATATATAATAAATGTATGTAAGTATGTAGCTAGATTTTTATTATACTTTTTTTTAATATTAAAAAAAATGGTTATTGCGAGTGGGTTTTGCCAGCAAGAACCAACAAAAAACTGATTGGGTAAAGGCCTCCTCCAAAGATGCCCATGCATCTTGGGCTAAGTCTCTCCAGTTTGGACCAGCTGTCCTTCTGAGGTCATCTTCCCATCTGGTTAGTGGTCTTCCTCGACTTCTCTTTCCTGTTGGGCCGCTCCACGAAGTTACTCTCGTGGTCCATCTCTGGTCTGTACATCTCGCGACATGACCAGTCCATTTCCATTTTTGTTTTAGTGCATACGTTAGGGCGTCGATCGCTTTGATGGTTTTTCTTATCTTATTATGCCTCACTTTGTCTATCTTTCGTATGTTGAGAATGCTCCTCTCTAGCCCCCTTTGACAGGTCCTAATTTTATTTGTGGCTTTAGAGGTGAACTTCCACGTCTGGCACCCATACGTCAGGCATGGTAAGAGACTTGAGTTCATGACTTTTATTTTGATATCTGTCGGCATATTACTCTTGAAAAATTCTTTTTGATTCCAATATATTTTGTTCCATGTTGATTTTACCCTTCTTTCTATTTCTAGTATGTTGTTGTTTTTGTCAAAACTTAACAATTTTCCCAAGTATATATATTTTTCAACATATTCTAGTGGCTCGACGTTGATTGTTATGGGATTTTTCCAGCTGGTGTTGGTCATTATCTTGGTTTTAGTTAGGTTCATCTCCAGACCCACCTTAACACTAGCATGGTGCAGAGACTCAATCATGCGTTGCATCTGGCTGGCTGTCTCTGATAGAAGTACTAGGTCGTCAGCGAACCTAAGATGGCTTAGATATTCACCTTTTATATAGATTCCTAGTCTGCACCAGTCCAACTTGCCAATAATGTTTTCCAGGATTGATATGAATGGTGTTGGAGAGAGGGGGGTCTCCCTGTCTCACTCCTCTTTTTATGGGAACGCAGGGGCCCATGGGCCCGAGTTTGATCCTTCCTTTATTGTTATTGTATATACTTTGGATAGGTTTTATGTATACTTCTTCCACTCCTTGCTCTGCCAAGCTTTCCCATATGCTGTTGTGTGAAACGGAGTCGAAAGCTTTTTGGTAGTCGATAAAGCTTATATATTGAGTCCTCTGTTGTTCTTGATACTTTTCTATGATTAACTCCATTGTGTGGATGTGGTCAGTTGTTGAGAAACCTTTTCTGAAGCCCGCTTGTTCTACGGGTTGCTTTGTTTCTAGTGTTGTGCTTATTCTTTTGTTAATAATTTTAGAGAACAATTTGTAGAGGCTGGGTAATAGTCTGATTGGTCTGTAATTGCTAATATTTTTGGGGTCTCCTTTTTTATATAATAATGTGATGTTTGCTTCCGATTATTGAGTGGATGTTACTGAGTGTTGGATTATCAAGTTGAACAGTTTGGCCATCGGTGCAGCTAGAATTAACTGCGCATATTTCAGTGCTTCGTTTGTGATGTTGTCGGAGCCTGGGCTTTTTTCTATTTTAAGCTTTTTTATTGTTTCTAAGACTTCGGTTTCATTGATCTCTATAAAATCTTTAAATTGGCCTTCCTTGTTGTTATTTGATATTATGTTTTTATCGTTGTCACTGTATAGATTTCTATAAAACTCTGTGGCCGTATGTACAATGTCGCTTCGTTTGTATACATCTTTATTCAGGTTTTTCAATTCTTTTATCCAGCAGTTGTTTCTTCGAAGTTCCTGAAATGGTTTTTTCGTGCTACCGCAAAGCTGTAGGTCTCTCATTATAGTGTCTTAATCTTGTTTAATGTACGTATATGGACGATTTTGTATCTGCCTTATACAAAATCGAGTTCGTTTTTCATGGGACGAGTTTTGTTTTTGGTTGACTGTAGTACTTTTCTTCTTTGTAGCAATTTTTCTTTATTATCTTCTAGTATTTTATGTTTTTGATTTTTCTTTTTTATTTGTGCGGATTTTAGGCTTTCAGAAATAGCATTGCTAATTTTATCATAAAAATTTTGTACCGTTTCGTTTACTTGCCAGTTTGCTGGTTCAGATAGTTTTAATTTAAGGTTGTCCTTATACTTTTCTATTTCTCCTTTACTCTGGCATCCTTTACTGGTAAATCGGGCTCCGCTTAGTTTGTGTTTGGAGAGCTTTAGTGTTCCTCTGACTGCACGATTGTCAGACGTGTAGTTCAGGTTCAAAATTTCGAGGTTTGTAAATAATTTTGGGTGGTTTGTGAGGATGTAGTCAATTTCGTTTTTGTGAAGCTCGTCCGGCGTCTTCCAGGTGGTTTCGGTTTGGTTTTTTTTTAAAGCAGGTATTTATTATTGTCTGTCAGCTTCTGTTCGAACGCAAAGTTTACGAGTCTCTGGCCTCTATAGTTTCTTATGCCGTGTCCATGTTGTTTTACGACCAAAACTTCATTTCCTTCAGATGCCCCAAAAAAAATCAATATTATTCTTAATCCACTGCGATTTTACATATTAATTGAATATTTGGTCATTATTAGAAAGTACACCTGAAGGTAATGCCTTCAGGTGTACTTTCTAATAATGACAACCATGCTTCTGAGATGAAATTTTTGGGAAGAGGTGTTTTTCTGCTAGACCTTCTGTTGACGAGTCGCCCGGACCAGTACAGTGTCTCGGTGAGTGCTGCTTTAGGTAACTCCGACCATTGTCTGGTCCGCTCCACCGTGCCCATTGTAGCCACAAAGGTCTGCAAGAGGGCTTACGTCAGGGCGGATGCCCAACGCATAGTACGGCTGGGCCAAGAGCTAGTGGCGCATCGCACGGGCAGCCGTGGCTACTGGTGACTGGCCAAAGCCGTGCAAGCCAACTTCTACCAGCCCTCGCTGCCCCCGCTAAGCAACCCCGATGGATCTCTGGCCCAAGAACCGCAAGAGAAAGCCAATGTGCTGGTTAATGTTTGACTTTCTATTGACACCCACATTGACATTTTTATATTATTTTAATTTTGTATTTCCTTGACTACTACGGACGTAAAATTGCATGCCACAAGGCTAAATATAGTGTACCTAATTGTGTGAACATAACATCCCATATTCCTGTATTTGCAATTATATGAAATAAATAAATAATCTCTTTGCGGCCAACTCCCGAGTCGATGATTGTGGAATGCAACCACGGACAATGCCCACTGGTGACCACGCAATGCGTGATATCCGTATCAGGCAACGCGATGTCCGTGCAGTAATGCAATCACTCGATGTCCGGAAGGCCAGTGGTCCTGATGGTATTCCAGCGGTTGTACTTAAAAAATGTGCAGCGGAGTTGTCTCCTATGCTAACGCGGCTGTTCCAACTGTCCTACAGTTCGGGTACAATGCCTTCGGCTTGGAAGGAGGCGAATTTCCAGCCAACTATCGACCCATAACCGTCACCTCACTGCTGTGCAAGGTGTTCGAGCACATCATTAACACACAGCTCATGCGCCACCTAGAAGATAACTTTTTGCTTAGTGACCGACAATACGGTTTCAGACCGAAACGGTCAGCCTCACCCCAAAGGTGGGGTCACGTACCACGTACCGTGAGGCTGTGAAAAAGCACGGCGAGTCACTAGCAATTAGTCTTGACATCGCTAAAGCTTTCCATAGGGTATGGCACAAATAGCTTTTTTCCAAGCTACCTGCCTTTGGCCTGCCTCCCAGAGTGTGCAACTGGGTTGCAAGCTTCCTGCAGAGGCGGCGTATTCGCGTCCTTTGTGATGGACGAGCTTCAGAGTGCTTGCAGGTAAATGCTCGCGTGCCACAGGGTTCCATCTTATCTCCCACTCTCTTTCTTCTGCATATCAATGACATGCTTTCTAACGGTACGACAGCACCTTACACGCGAGTTATTACGTACATCCTGCGGCCAAGCAGTCTAATATCACGGAAAAAAGGCAGCATCTTGTCACTGAGCTGGACCGGATCGTGGACCACATTTCTCAATGGGGCGCTGAGAACCTAGTCGAGTTTAATGCCACGCATGCACGTTTACAGCAAAGGTATCTCCTTTTCTTACCCTTCCCACTCTTCAGACCACGCCACGGCACCTGCAGGATCACCTCAGTATCCTCCGTATGGGTGTTCACTTCAAACTGAATAACAAAAACTATATCGAGAGCATCATCAAATTAGCCTCGCGTAAACTCTAGAGTCCTGAACAGAGTTAGACGTTTTTTCACGCCGGAGCAGCGGTGTCTTCTATACAAGAACCAAGTTCGTTCCTGCGTGGAATACTGCTCACATCTCTGGGATGGCTCGGCAAAGTACTTACTAGATGCTCTCGACAGGTTGAAGCGACGTTCGGCCCGCATTATTGGGAATCCTGAGGTCACGAACACCCTCGAGCCTTTGCAGATGCGTAGAGATGTTTTTTTAAATTCTACCATCTCTACATGGTGAATGTTCTGATGAGCTCTTCCAATTAGTCCCACCGTCTGCTTTCCTTCACAGGACGACATGTGCAGGGCTAAGATGCCATCCGTATACGGTGCAAAATATACCTGCTAGAACAAAGCGTTTTAGTGACTCATTCTTATGCCACACCACTAAGACATGGAACTCCCTGCCAGCTCACGTGTTTCCTTCTTCCTACAGTCCCGGGTCCTTTAAGTGGGCGTGAAAAGGCATCTGATGAGGCCGTCTCGCTGAGAGGCCACTATAGCACGTGTACAGTTAACATAGTACATGTTCGTGTACGTGTCTTACCATCAGCTTACCATCAGGCGGGGTGAAGTCTAATTGACGCATCCTTTCATCATTCTCTGAACCTTTTCCCAACTCAGTTGGGGTCGGCTTTCCAGTCTAACTGTGATGCGGCTGAATTTCGATATTTTCCGTGAAGCGACCTCCACAACCAATTATCCGATGACCAATGGCGATATCGAAGTTCCAAGTTAGACTGGTTGGACTTTTGAGGGCTCCAACTACCCGTAACGACTGCCATAGATGTTTGATATGACAACCGGGACCGACGGCTTAACGTGCTCTCGGAGGCACGACCAGACCAGTGCAAACAGCCATATTCATACAAACAACTTTTTGCACTGAGCGGAGATAGAACCCACGCCCCATGCGTAGCAGTCGCGTGCACTACCGCCACGCCACGGAGGCTGTCGTGATTGACGAATCCTTTATTTAAAAAAAACTAGTTAGGAGAATACGGCCTGATTTCGAACTTGAATTCCGCTAATGAATGTACGATAAATTACATATTATAATATTTTAGATACACCGACGACACGTCTTAATACTGCTGTAGTTGAATTATTTATAAACACCAGTAGGTACAGCAGCACGTCATTAAAATTCAGTTAATCATCTAAAGTCTAGTAGGGACGTTTATTAAATTAAATGAACTTTTCAGTAAAATGGGTATTTTTAATCTGACTGTACTGATATTGTAAACTCGACATAAAGGTAATAGAAGCGTGGTACAGAAGCTCGACATAAAGGGAATAGAAATGGGACAGAAAACGTAGACTCGACATAGAGGTAATAGAAGCGAGCTTCGACAACAGATAATAAATCTAGCAAAGTTTCTCACACTATGTCCGACTTTAGCGGCCATAGCCATACGGCTTTTGAGACAGTTCAGTCTCCTATATGTAATTTAAATTCTAAAACTAGTAGATTAAACCTGGTGCATCAAAATGTGGAAGGATTGATAAATGGTAAAGAATTGGAATTGGAGTTGCACATGACCCTGAATAATATTGATATTTTCTGTGTAACTGAACATTGGTTGAAAGACCATCAGGTCATGTTCAACTTCAAAAATCACCAGGTGGCTAGCTCGTTCAGTAGAAAAAATTTGGATCGTGGAGGCTCCCTAATTATTATTAATAAGAATATAAAATTTAAAGAGCGTAAAGACTTAGTAAGCCTCTCTATTGAGCGAGTTATTGAGATAGCTAGTATTGAGTTTGAGCAGTTCATTGTATTAAGCGTATACAGTCCCCCGGCTGCGCCCTTTGCAAGATTTGAAGAAACGATGGAAGAAGCGCTTTTTAAATGCCGTTCCTCCAATAAGGCAATAATAGTTTGTGGAGATTTCAATGTAAATATTTTAGAAAACACTAAAGTGCCAGCAGAGAGAAAAAAAATGTTAAATCTGTTCAAGTCCTTTAATCTTATTAATATGTTTTCAGAAGCTACTCGAATAACTGCACATAGTGCCACTGGTATTGATAATATTTACACGAATATTAATCCAATCAACAAATGTCTTGTGGATGCTGTACACTCGGATCACCGTGGCCAATTAATAACCATTGAAAGAAATAATTGTAAAAATGTTAAAAAAGAAATTAAATTTGTACCGATTAACCAGTACCGTTTAGACGCTTTCAGGGCAAGTATTGTGAGTAAAATACCTGATTTGCCCTTGTACACTTGTGTAGAAGAATCTTACGCAGAACTAACCAACCTGATCGATACTGAGTTTGGGAGAATTTTTACCTCAAAAACATTATCGGTTGGCGGCCGCCCTGTATTCAGTGACTGGGCAACATCGGGGATTTATAGGAGCAGGAGGAGATTGTATGAGCTGTATTCTGAAAAGTCATACAATTTCAACCCTGCTTTTCAGAACTATGTTAAAAATTACTCAAAAGTATTTAAGCGAGCCTGTTCCTTTGCGAAATCAAACTTCATTAGGAAGAAAATAACCAATTCTGTTAATAAAATTAAGACTACTTGGAATATAATAAATGCCGAATGTGGGAAATCTTCATCAACTGTAAGAGATTTCCATTTAAAAATAGAAGATCGCCATGTCACGGAGGATTTGGAGGTTGCGACAGAGTTTGAACATTTCTTCGCAAATATAGCTTCCACTACAACCAAAACTCTTCAGTCGTCTTCCATTTCCGCTGAGGCATTGCTTGTAGAATCAACAAACAGGTGTCAGAACACGTTCGTATTCACGGTTGTTAATAGCAAGGACATCGTTAAAGCGTTTAAAACAATTGATGTTAAAAAGACCGCGGATCTATGGGGATTATCAGTCAAAACTGTGGCAAGTATAATTGATGTCATTGCTCCCCATCTAGCAACTGTGTTTAATGACTGTGTCAACAGTGGTACATTTCCTGATTTAATGAAATATAGCAAAGTCATACCTTTGTTCAAGGCCGGCAGCGCCACAGATCCTTCGAATTTCCGACCCGTTTCTGTGTTGCCAACCTTGAGTAAAGTATTTGAGAAACTAATTCTAGGACAGTTGCTGACCCATTTTGGTGAAAACAAATTGTTTCATGATAAACAGTTTGGGTTTACTAAGGGACGTTCGACTACGGATGCTGGTGTAGAACTGTTAAATTGTATTTACGAAGCCTGGGAGGATAAGCATGATGCTCTAGGTGTCTTCTGTGATCTATCCAAGGCCTTCGATTGCGTTCACCATGACACATTAATCAGGAAATTAGAACATTACGGAATAAGGAACAAGGCTCTCGAGCTTCTGACTTCATATTTGAACAATAGAATTCAGAGGGTCGATGTTAACGGTACATGTTCAGCAGGATCTGTGGTTTCGTTGGGCGTTCCGCAGGGTTCGATACTTGGACCATTTTTATTTCTAATTTACATAAATGACCTTCCCTACTATGTAAGGGACAATAATAGTATTATTTTATTTGCTGACGATACTTCGTTAATTTTCAAAATTAAAAGGCAACACGATAATTATGACGAAGTGAATGGTGCAATCAAAAGAGTGGTCCATTGGTTTAATATAAATAATCTTTGCCTTAATGAGAATAAAACTAAATGTATTAAATTTACTCTGCCTAATGTTGCACAGGTAGAAACCAATGTACAACTCAATGGACAATTGTTGAGCCTTGCGGAATCGACAGTGTTCTTAGGTTTGAGTATTGACGCTAAACTTCAGTGGGGTTCACATATAGAAAAAATAGCTAGTAGATTAAGCTCAGCTTCCTATGCTGTAAAAAAGATTAGGACTTTAACAGATGTGGATACGGCTAGAATAGTTTATTTCAGCTATTTTCATAGTATTATGAGCTACGGAATTCTCCTTTGGGGTAATTCCGCAGATTTAAACACGATATTTGTCTTGCAAAAGCGGGCTGTGCGAGCTATTTATAATTTGGGCCCAAGAGTCTCCCTCCGAGATAAGTTTAAAGAGATGAATATTCTAACCGTAGTGTCACAATACATTTTCGAAAACTTAATGTATGTCAGGAAAAATATTGCAAAATTTCCAAGACTTTGTGACAGGCACAATATAAATACTAGAAATAAAAGCAATCTTGTAGTTTGTCATAGCAGACTCCATAAAATAAGTAATTCTTTCCAGGGCAACTGTATTCGCTTTTTTAACAAGCTTCCTAATGAAATCAGAGATTTACCTGTTAATAAATTTAAAAATACAGTAAAGAGCAAACTGTGCCAGAAAGGCTATTATAAAATCCAAGAATATTTAAATGATAAACAAGCTTGGAAATGAGCTGTTCGCTCTGCTGTGCTACTCAAGCAAAACATTGTATCTAGACCATAAGTTTTAGGCTAAGTAAATGTTTTGTAAATAGACCAAAAAAAAAAAAGCCCGCTGAGTTTCTTGCCGGAGTCTTCTCAGGTCTGGGCCGCGTTTCGAACCGGTGGTCCATTTACTAGTATTAGTTAGTATTTAATATTTACTTTATGTTGACGTTTTGTAAGTGCCGATTTAATGGTCTATGCAAAATAAATTATTTTTGATTTTGATTTTGATTTCGAGATAAGGTTTTTGGCTCGACATAACGGGACTCGACATAAAGGGAACAAACCTTCTAAATTACCTTGTATCATAAGTTGTTATGCAAATAAATATGCTGTGTATTCTCTTTCAACACTCTGAGGTTCTAGCTAAGTGGGGTTAGTACCACTCTGTCCAAAGTAACCCCCATTTACAGAACTTTAAAACGACTAAATTCGATACCATGAAACCTTATGGCTTGAATGAACATGACTATATATTTTTTTTTTAATTTCAGTTGTGATGTAACGCTATGGAACAAACCATCACCGGTACCAAGAGCGGACTTATTGAAGTCTGTACCTGGTGTGAATGCCATCTTCTGCTCCCTCACTGACAAGATTGATAAGGAGCTGCTGGAAGCTGCCGGGACGAGCTTGAAGGTGGTGTCCACGATATCAGTGGGCTTTGACCATATTGATTTAGCCGAGTGCAAGAAGAGAGGGATCCGGATTGGATATACACCAGATGTGTTGACTGATGCTACTGCTGAATTGACTGTAAGTTGTTTGTTGATACCACTGAAGGAAAAAATTATAGAAAGCACTTTGCAGCTAATGCTAGGGTCGGGCAATGTGTCATTATGTGATTATTAAAGCTATGGTCAGTGGCTAAGTCAAAAATAAGGCCTAAGATTGAGAAGTTCCAGGTCCTGGCCATGATGATATTTATCTAAACCCAATCCTATCACAAGCAATTTAGGTTAGCTAAATAGGTTGATGACAATAATAAAAAGTAATTTTGGTTACTTACTATAAAAAAAAGTTTTAGTAGTTATCCAAAAAAGCTGATAGATTTGAAACTGTGGGTTAGCGATCGTAAATCTGGCGCTTTAGCAACTAGACTACCTACAATAGGTGATAATAAGTTGCCACACAAAGTGTCCTTTTGTACCAATCAAACATATTTCTCCCCAATTCCAGGTAGCTCTTCTGCTAGCAACATCGCGTCGTTTACCCGAAGCTATCAATGAAGCTCGCACTGGTGGTTGGGTCTCCTGGGCCCCCACTTGGATGACGGGCCCGGGTCTCCAAGGCGCAACTGTAGGCATAGCTGGCTTCGGCCGAATCGGCCAGGCCGTCGCCAAACGCGTAAAAGCTTTCAACACAAAGAAGATTATTTATTTCAACCGCAGCGAACGTCCTGAAGCCAAAGAAATTGGCGCTGTTCTTGTGAGTTTTGACGAGCTATTAAAAGAAAGTGACTTCATCATTTGTTGTGCAGCTTTAGTACCTGAAACTAAAGGATTGTTTAATAAAGCTGCGTTTGAAAAGATGAAGAATACTGCGGTATTTGTTAATAGTAGCCGAGGGTTGCTTGTAGATCAAGATGCTTTGGTTGAGGCGTTGCAGAATAATACTATCCGAGCAGCTGGATTGGATGTTACTACTCCAGAACCGTTACCATTAGATAGTCCATTATTTAAGTTGAACAATTGTGTAGTTCTACCTCATATAGGTAGTGCTTCAATCGAAGCGAGGAATGCTATGAGTGAGTTAGTCGCAAAGAATATTCTAGCTGCGTTGAATGGAGGTGATATGCCTGCTGAGCTAAAGTAGTAAGTGACAGTAGATCAGACATAGATAGTAGAATATTTTAGTGTCTGTGATATATTTTATTTGTTTTAAAAATGACTAATTGTCGTTAAAAGATATAATTATTTTGCTGTATTCTGTCTATAAATTTAATATTTATGTATAAGTAGCTACTTGATTATTAACTTGCTTTCATTTCAATTCAATATTTTGACATTAGAAGATTTATTTTGCCATATAGTTGGATGGAAAGTTTAGATACTTTAAATGTATGTTTTTTACTTAATCACACTAAAACGGTTGAACAGATCTGGATGAAATGTGGCAAATACATAGATTATGGTCTGGAATAGCACATAGGATGCTTTGCACCTATGTCACCTTCATTAGTTAGACTTCACTCACATCAGGCGGTTTTAGTGATGTGCCATAAATAGAAAAACAAATACTAAGTGATTCAAATAACCAGTTACCTACAAAAAAGAAGATTTACCCATAATTAACCATACCTACCTACAATATGATGGTTGCACAAACGACTACCAATTTCTGTGCGAGGCCGCTCAGTGTAGTTTAGGACATATAGATAATATTTTCTGTATTAATAGGCACATGATAAAAAATAATATACTTACAAATAATTTTAATGGAATTTGAAATATATTTAAGACTAAATATAACGATAAATAATACTTACCTCATTTCTATAACTTGAGTAGACCAATGTTAATTGTATTTACTGTATTGTGATTTAATAAAGTTATTTATTTTATTGTAATATTTTAGTATTTTATTACCCTTTTATACTTTAGCAGTTTAGCGGTTTGTACGACCATTAATTACGAAGTGGTTTGGAATATTTTCGCTAGATGGCGGTAGGTGTATTGGACCCACAGACATGTGCTTCTTCTATCGATAGCTTGCTTAGCAACTGCTGGCTTCTATGGCTGCTATATATGTAAGTAAGTACATCTTGTAACAGCCCTATTACTATACCACGAGAGTCGAGACATATATATCTTGAACCTTATTTGCGAGACAAAGGCCCGGGGGCACGCTGATTGTTTTGTAATATCTATGCTTTTTTTTTCGTGCGGAAATCCTCACGGATACATCCCCCGCCGGTGCCGGAAGGAGAGGTTATGTCGGACTCAAATCGACTAAAACCGCACGCCGACTGAGGGCCGTAGTGCTAGGCCGGAGGTGAGGTTGACTTCGACATATCCCTTGCGTCCCGACTGACCAAGGGAGGGCCATCCCTTACGGTCTGGCTCTGTAATACAGTGTTCCTCTCTGTACCACGCCATGGACCCGGCGACCGCACGGTGAATCCATGGAATGCTGAGAACCGGATCTCTTGGTGAATTTGAGTTCGTCCACCAACGTACGTAAGCCTGTGGTATCTTCAAAAGGCACCCAAGAAACGTTTACTGTGCGTATAGAACACACTATAGGACCCAGAACTAAGATACATGTCCAGAGCCTAGTTATACGTGTGCATTTTAATCCATACTAATATTATAAATGCGAAAGTTACTCTGTCTATCTGTCTGTCTGTATGTTACGCTTTCTCGCCTAAACCACTAAACCGATTTTAATGAAATTTGGTATAGGGATAGATTAGACCATGAGAAAGGACATAGGCTATGTTTGGTCGAGATAATAAAATTGACATCCACGCAGGTGGAGCCGCGGGCAAAAGCTAGTCTCATATATGTCGAATTTAGCAGCAGTTGGTCCTAACCTAACCAGTTCCAACTACAATAATCATCTCAGCAAGTGGTGCGAATACTCGCCATGCTAAAGTGCACTTGAATGGTAAACAAAACGTAGTGAAAACCTTTTTTGTTCAGCTTGTGTTGAGCGGCTAATTCTGGTGGTCCGTCTGCCAGTCGGCGCGTCGCCGTGTTTGCGACCGGTCGTGCTGGACACGTGTCTCTTTATTACTTTATGAAATTCGTCACAGAACTCGAGAACTCTAGTTTGGATGCTGCAGTAAGTGGTAAGTTTTTAGTTTCAGAATATGCTCAGTTTCATTGATTGCAGCTCAAGCTTACCATAACTGGATAAAGCGTGATGATATACCTACCGGCTATACACCCTGCAATATATAGCTCCATCCTTCTTACTCGCCTGGAATACGAATCCTTTAACATTAACACGTCATGGAGAGCCTTCTGATGTAGAAATTTATGTCTAAAATCTGTTTTTTAAAATTCAGGTACACGACCAACTGAATATTTACAAAAGCAAAGAAAGCCCCTTTAAATTCAGTAGGATATTTATGTTACTTATGGAAATTGGTGTTATCTACAGTAGCCTAGTGGTATGGGTAATGGACTGCTGAGACGAGGTCTCGGGTTCGATCCCAGCTTTACCATGGCATACACCAATGACTTGGCGATGCTTTTCGAAGTTATGTGTGTATTTATCGCAGGTGTATAATTGCCCGGTTAATGGCAATAGGCTCGCCAACTATTACATTGGGACTTAATATAAACTGGCGAAATGTACTAGCACCTCTGCCGGGTAGGCAGAGGTGCTAGCACCCGCACTTCGGGGAATATAGGCTTGAGTTTATGTTGTTATGTTGGTGTTATCATGTGTCTCATTATGACCTCCTTACTTATGTGAAAAGACATGTACTTATTGTGTGATTTGATTATTATAATATTTAATAGATCATCGTCATCTTAACATTTATCCCGGCTGCAATCGAAGCTTTCAGCTCGTAGCCGGGGCCCGATTACTACTCCTTTAGATATGGCACAGCATAAGGTTTTTATGCAACCGAGTGCATTCTGACCTCCAACCTCCGATCGTAAAGCCTGTGTCAAAGCTTGTTCCAACAATGAGTGGATGCAGGTAGGGTCTTTGTGGGCCCCACGGAGGTCAGAATATGATAATTTCTTTCTTCATGGTGGGCCCATAGAGGGCAGAATATGTATGGTGGGCCCCATTCCTACACATTTTCAAAAGAGAACAAGGAAATGTATGTTTTTAATAGTCACTCACTCGCGTTGCGAATTAGGTATGTTGAACATCTTAACAACATAGTACCTACGATAACTGCTGGGTTAGGTATGTTAGATCTTTTATTTCATGCATATTCTACCATTCAAAGAAATAAGCTCTACGTTGCAGCAACAGTTTATTAAGGTCACAAAGTAACGCGAATCAAAATGCTTGAAGATTTGATAGAAGCTGTATAAAATTAATATTGCGAATTCGTTCTGGACATTATCCGCCGAACTACATTGTAGTCTTAATGAAAAAAGCTGGTTCTACAAGTTTTAAACCAAAAATTCGTGTCAAGTTTCTTAGGTGAGGCGGGAATACGTTTTGACTAGATCTTCTGCTTCTTCATATTATTTTATGGCTTCTTCTGTAAGCTCACACCAAAAACCATCGTGGAAGGTGACATGCGTGCAAACGAAACGGTCTCACTACCTTGGACGCCCAAGATCGTGCGAAGTGTAGGAGGAAGAGCCGGAAGGCGGACCCTGAGCTCCGAGGGCACCGGGGCCTCGGATGCAATCAGGTTACGCAGGGTCAACTTTCCCAATGATTTTACGCCATCTGTTTCTCTCTTGAGCATTGTCCTCGTCAACTGACGGTCCTCAAGCCCCAAGTCTTCTGGATATTCGTCATCCAGGTGGTCGGAGGCGGGAAGGGGAAGTCTTCCCCTCTTCTAGTTTCCATGGAAAGTCACTTCCTACGATTTGACTGAGTATATAGCCATACCTCTGGATTCTTTGAGCTTGTCAGCTATCCGTGGAACTTCGAATCCCCCCTCCCTTTTTTTTATGTTCATAAGTCGGACTTGAATCGACTTCGGTGGGTCGCTGTGCAACGCTAGAGGCGAGGTTGGCAGGCATATCCCTCGCACTTTGATATAATATTGTAGTTAAGATAAATGAGTTAATGAATATTGACACCTATCCTCATAAAAATAGTGTGCTTTTTGTAATGTCATGTACATTATGGATAAGATACCAAAAGATGCGCATAGGTACTGCATGGTCAAATTTCACGTTTTAATTATATTGAAGTCGTTGATAAGTGATGCAGTGACACTCGCGCAACAAATATTAATTAATGTAACTAACGATAGGTATATCGTTCATTAAATTCATGAAAATCCATGATTCAATAAAAAAATTGAACCTCATTAGTCTGATACAGATAAATGTTTATAAAAATCGGTTCAGCGGATAGAATAGGTTTACTTAGTTACGAAGCAACATAGTATTATTCCTCTTCATACGATATTCCCCTTTGCATCCAAGGTTTTCCCCTTGGAGCCCGGGATCTACTTGCTTCCTCGGCTCAATACGGTTTTTTTGGGAGCGACTGCCGTCTTACATCCCATCCTCGAGAGTAACACAACTTCGTCCAGCAATTAGTGGATGTACCGGCCTCTAGGTTAGGTTTGCTTGAGCCCAAGAAATTGGTGGGGCCGCATTTACCCTAGCATACACTCACACAAAAATATATATAGATATTCCGATCAAAAACATACAATTCCTGGCTTCGCAGCAAACATAAAAAAAAGGATTAACAAGCTAATTAGGTAAGTTAATTATCATCTTTCGTGTGGTCTAAAACGTTATTCACTTTCCGAGACTGCAGACCGACGCGGGAATGCAAACGGCATTCATTAAAAGTGTGATCAGACTTTCATCTTGTTAGCGAGGAATCTGAACGTATGTAATAATAATAAAGTATAGTAACGTACAAAAATCATAGCGCGCGCTCGGAAGCACTGAAATCACTGAATAGTTTGATAAAAAACTGCTGCTATGACTTTCTACGTCGTAATTAGAAGATTGGCACACGAAAGTGCAGTAGTAGTTGGCCGACAGTATGCGCCGGGAAACGCACGATTTATCTCTCAAGAGCTCGACACAAAATAAATCGTTCGACGCCATCTTGCAATTTTTGATATTTATGGTACGGCAGGCTACGGCGGCATTGGAATTCCTAATTCAATTTATAGTAGGTAGTGTGATATTTTTTTTTTCTTAACGATTTGTCCGCGCACGTGTTTCCCTCTTATTACCATCCCGGGTTATTTAACCGGTGTGTGTTATTAATGGTTTAACTAGCGGTTTAATTACCAGATGGTTTATCTCACATATTGTCTGTCAAAGCAATGACTTGTCGATCTATGTGTTTTAGAAGTTCGCTACATGTTGAAGTACTGTACCTACTGTCTAAATTCATTCCGTAACCTCCTATCCCGATAGGTGAGGTAAATATCTGTAAGTAACTGGTTACGACCAAGGAAGACAAGGACTTTGGGAGAAAAGTTTGGTGTCCGTTTTCAGGCTTTTATTCCTCCACTTGACACGGTCTTGGGCACCTTTTATCCTGAAAGAGTTAGACATATTGGTAAGTGAATAAACGCCTACATTCACAAAAATCTGTAAATAGGTACGATCATTTCCAGGCGGGTGTTCCTCCAAAAGCGGAACGAAAGGGGTCGGTAGTGGACCCTGAGCTCTCCAGTGTTCCATTCTGGCTTGCCTATTAAGTCTTATATAGGGTGTCTCAATAGGAGTGCACTTTTTAAAATTGCAATTTTTTTTTCATGCAAGTGACAACTCTGAAATTTTACTGGTGTCACCTCAGTTTATTCCGATTATTAGAAATGGAGCGCTTTTCGAAAGAAAAACGCGTTACAATTGTAAAAACTCATTACAAAACTCATTAAAAAACAATCGATTAATTGCAGCAACGATATCCAGAACACATTATCTCACGAAATTCTGATGTCAACTGGCCACCAAGATCGTGCGATTTAACGCCGTGCAATTTTTTTCTTTGGGGTTTTGTGAAATCGCGGGTTTGCGCGAATAAACTCGAAATAATTCTTGAGCTCAAATTGAAAATCCAACGCATCATCGGTGAGATAAAGCCATATCTCTATGCAAAAGTCATGGAAAAATTCATGAAAATGCCGCAAAATATAGAATCTTTAAAATACAGCAAATATATCACAACTTTGTCATAAAATACTTGTTTTTATTTTAAAATTAATAAGTGCACTCTTATTGAGACACCCTATATAATGGGTTGAGGTTTAATACATACATACATATACTTACACCTGTAAATTTTCGAAGGGGTTCACAAAGGTGTATAAACACCCACACAATAGGTGGCGAGCCTATTGCCGTCTATAGTGGGCAGTTTGTCTTGGGCTTGTGTTTACTGTCCGATGGACGATGTTTCTCGTCGTTGGACGAACTTTCATATACTTACGTACAATAACTATTTATCATCATCAGCGTATTGTAGGTAGATAATGATGGGTTTGATACGTATTTTGTCGTTTATGACAATCGGCAACGTATGTCAATTTCTTACATTGATCAATTTATTCTATTATATTCTACAAACATTTGCCTTGTAATCTTCGGCTAAAACCTTCGATAAATAATTATATCAATGGTTCAAAATTAAACCTTAACATTTACCGCAAAAAAAAAACTTGTGAAAGTGGTAGATAATAAGAGCAATAAAGTGGCCAGTATTATATTTTCAATTATACTCGCTTATACGATTATTTTATTATTACAGTACGTTGCGGAAATCCGTTTTCAAAATAACAATAGCAATTTGTGATAATTACTGGGGTACTTTTGTTACTTTGGGGATGTGTATAGAGAAACTATTACGACTACTGCCAGTGGGGACGCTGTTTGACCGGACGGGTGATCAGCCCTTCCATGTGGGCCATTTCACCCAATTCCTCTGTGACGACTGCCATTCATGTTCATATAGCAACCGGGACCGACGGCTTAACTTGCTGTCCGAGGCACGACCAGACCAATGCAAAGACTCATATTCATGCATACGAAACCGCGCCTCAAGCATAGCGGCCCCGTTCACTACCGCCCGCAATAGCGGCTGTCGTGTATTTCTAGACGTGAAAAGGCATCTGATGAGACCGTCAAGCTGAGTGCCACCACTGTTAACATGGTACATGTTTACGATGGTGACCCTCTTTCCGAGACTTTGCCTTTAGCTTACCACCAGACGAGGTGAAGTTAAATTGACGTGTCCTTTATAAAAAATGTACCTTCATATATTTCAATAGGGATATAATTGCATCGAAACTAAACCGTTTTGTAAATCTACAGTTAATTAACACAATAAAAATGAATTCAAAACAGCATAACGTCGAAATTAAGCCACAAAATATTTCAATTTAAGTCCCATTTAGATCCGCTTCATTAGGTCAACCTTGCATGGTAAATACGTACTTACCTAGATATATACGTATGTACCTACTTAGGTATAAATAAGTAGATATATAGGTTAACAGGCATGCGCGAACAAAGCCTTGTACAATCCTACCAAACTGGTCCGCGAATATGGGTGTATCTGTATAGTTACTGGCATATAATCTTGACGCCTTTATTTTCGTGTGAAAATCCCCTCGGATTATTCCCCCGCCGGAGCCGGAGGGGGAGGCTATGTCGGACTCGAACCGACTAAGGCCCGTATTCTAGAATGACACTCAGCCTGAATCGCGATTTATGTTAGGACAGATTGTATAGACATATTGATAGTTTGACATATTGCCCATACAATCTGTCCTCAGATAAATCGCGATTTAGGTTGAGTGTCATTCTAGAATACATACCTAAAACTGCACCCGTCTGTGGGTCTCCCCAACTCGCCTCCGGAATGGAGAGGCCGTGGCCAGCTTCAGCTGGGGTGACAGGCGGCTCCACCAGTCACCCCTAGACTCGCGATAATCTTGACGCCAAGTCGCGAGAGAAACAAAGCCCTGTCATGCGCTAACGGTTTGATCCTACTATATTATTATAAACACGAAAGTTTGTAAGTATGGATGGATGTTTGTTACTTTTTCACGTACAAACTACTGAATGGATTTTCATGAAACTTTACAATAATGTAGCTTATAAATCAGAATAACACATAGGCTATATATCATCACGCTACTACCCAAGGGAACGGATAAACTCACGCCTGTATTCCCCGAAGGGATAGGCAGAGGTGCTAGCACCCACATTACATAACATTACAGTCATTAACCGGGCACTTATAAACCTGCGATAAATACACACATAACTTCGAAAAGCATGGAAACGAACGAAATGAAAAATCGAAAGCAGTGATCATTAATGTCAACAAATTCGGCCGGCATCGACATATACTTACGCAGAAGTGACAGTGTAGTTATTTCTGTTGCTGTTTAGATAACTATATCATTGTAAAAGAGGGTGGAGCGGGAACGGGATCGGACGCTACGCGGGTGTAAAACAATTGGCGGTACGAAGTTCGCCGGGTCAGCTAGTATAATCTACTAGCTTTTGCCCGCGGCTCCGCCCGCGTGGATATCGGTTATCGCGACCAATCATAGCCTATGTCCTTTCTCATGGTCTAATCTACCCCTATGACCAAATTTCATCAAAATCCGTTCAGTGGTTTCGGTGTGAAAGCGTAACATACAGACAAACAGACAGACAGACAGAGTTACTTTCGCATTCATAATATTAGTATGGATTGGTGAACTTGAGCTTCTCAGCCACCGTAGCACCCCGTGCTATTGTCAAAGATATCCGAAAACGCGTAGGTAATGCACAAATCTATAAGAGAATCTACATTTTGTGACGTTATTCGGGTTAAGATATATACCGATAACTATATTACCGCGTGGTTCTGTTAAGTAGTGTTGTGTAAGATTCGTGCTAGAGGCTTGTTGGCTCTGAATCGGCCTAAGGAACGAGTTACACGTGCATTTGAAATGTGATTGAAAAAAAAACATGAAATGTATCAAGTTACGTAAGACAATGTTTCAGTTCTTGCAGTTTTTGGTCATGCGATTGTTTTTCCTAGGTGCGTTATGTTTAATATGCGGTACAGTCATCTTGAGAAATGTTTTGACTGCAATCTCAAAACGATCTTAAAAATAAGGTATTAAGAGCAAATCAAACTGTTTTATTGATTTTAATTGTGTTGTTGTCCGAGCTAAAGATGTGTACCGAACAATCAGTCAACAGGAAGGGGGAAACCATCTAACCTCCCAACCCGATGGCAGACACTAATAATATACAAAAATACAGAACTTCCTTCTGTATTTTTGTAGTGGATTCTTTATAGTGGAGTCCAGGCTCCAAAGTATAAGTTTTGAAAGCAACCGGAATTGACGCTCAATTGGAGGGAAACATTAATTTTCGAATACATAGGGAAAAAGAATCTTCTCGGGCGGGACTCGGACCCGCAGTCTTTCCCTTACAGGGGGAATGCCTGACCAATTCGGCTACCGAGACACGCCCGATATGATTCAAATTTCCCATCTTATACGTCTTTAAGGCGACGTGGCGTCATCTACCGATTTTCTTACGAACTATCGGAATCAATGAATGATGTAATCATTTTTGATAACCGCGCCCAAACAATTGAAGGAATTTTTTCAGCATTAAGTATGCTAACTATACAAATCGAACTCACACACAAAGAAAATCGGTAGCCGAATTGGTCAGGCATTCCCCCTGTAAGGGAAAGACTGCGGGTTCGAGTCCCGCCCGAGAAGATTCTTTTTCCCTATGTATTCGATTTGTATAGTTAGCATACTTAATGCTGTAAAAAATCCTTCAAACATTAATTTTGATTTTTTCAACTGAAGTCATAGCACTTCATTACAATTTTGTGTCACTAATCTTTTGTTATAAGCTTTAATAATTCTTTGACGAAGATATGATCCCAAATATAGATTTGATCATAATCGAATGCACAGATGTTTTTTCGGTTCATCAACTAGACACGACACTATCAAGATAAAAATCGATTATATTATCGATTTGCATAATCGTAACAAACTAAAACCAGTTACGTTAGGCACAACCACAGCGTCGCTGTCGCTTACAACGAAAGTGGTTATACCTGTATCCGTTACGCAATATTGTAATAAGAAATTGTAAAATAAATTATAATCTTAAGTCACTCTAATTAAATACAAACGTGCATGAGATAATTAAGTAGTTCTTTTATTAACTTGTTAATTATGTGTAGTGAATGGGATTATCTAGATTTTTTTAGATTAGGAACAGTTTTTGACATGACGTGTCTTCATAAGTACAGTCAGCATCAGAAAGATTTTGATGCAAAAGTGCTGAAAATATAAGTATTTACCATGTATTGTTTCGAGTGTCCGATATTTCGGCTGTTCGGATATTTAGGTTTGTGGTGAGTGTGAAACCTGTAGTGGTGCTGATACGCGTAACAAAAGAACTCGAAAGAGGGCAGATCGATATAATAGGGTATTTGACTAAGTCGTCGATTCTTCCCAATACTGCTTAATATGATAGCTTGTTCTGAAAAAATATGCCTTGCAAAATAAAATATTGCATATCTAAACTGAAACTATGACTTTTCATTAGTTGAAATTCCCAAAAAAAGTAAAAATATAAACAATCAAATTCAATTCAAATATATAACTTTTTAGATTCCTCATTCAATTTTAAATAACTTTGATTACGAACTATATACGTGTAAACGCAACGTAGACCGAGATAAATGCGATATTCTCATGCACTCCATACATTTGCACTACGCGCTACAGAAGCGTGACGTCACAGTTTCGTACGACTTTGTATGGAGTGTTTTCGGGCTCTTGAAAACTATTTGTGTTACGAAAATTTATCTTTTAAAGTTCATTATATTATAAGTGGTGATTTTTCGAAAGTAAAAAAAAAATAGTCAAATAGCCCATTATATACTCTTAAAAAAGAACACCCAATACTCTAGTTCCTGATCATGGTGCAAGCACCAAAATCTGAAGAATTTTCAGGGATGGTTCAGTAAATATAAGCTCTTAATTGAGACCACTCTCATCTTTTTACATTTAGGCTCCAGAATGTATGAAAGCTTATCTGTCTCCTTTGTTTAGTTTTTGAAAATAATACGTTCAAAAACTAAATCTTTTCGACCCAGCGGGGCTATTCATGTCTTAAAAAGAGGTGCAACTACTGGCGGGTTATATAATATATCGTACTTATCAATGAAAAATAAATATACCTATATTACAATATTGCTGTTGCAAGACAGCGCTGAAATATCGAACACTCGTAATAATACATAGTAAAAATCCCGATATTTCTAATAGTTGTGCTCAAAATGATCTTAATTCCTTGAATTTCGAATACATCGGGAAAAATTAAATGCTCAAGTGGGACTTCAACCCACGAACTTTCCCTTACAGGGGAAATGCTCTTCCAACTGAGCTATTGAGCCACACCTGAATCACTTCTAATTTCCCTTTTCCTTATATCCGTCTTCAAGGGCGACGGTGGAGCCATCTACCAACTTTCTTTCGAACCGTTGGAACCAATGAATGATTTTTCATTCCTTGAATTTGTGATTATTTGGCACACACGTTCGGACAATAGGTCAATGTAAATGTGGGTGGTTTCGGGGGACAGCACGGTGGCTATGGATTCGGAAGATTAAATAGGGAAGGAGAAACAATTTTAGAATTCGCAACATCACATGACTTGGCAGTAGTGAACACTTTTTTCAAAAAGAAGGATGAACATTTAATCACATATAAAAGTGGGAACACTAAAACACAAATAGACTACATACTAGCTGATAAGCGAAACCTAAGACAGATTAAAGATTGCAAGGTTATCCCTGGCGAACCTCTAACGTCGCAGCATCGACTACTCTTAGCAGCTTTGAAACTACGTAGATCTATAAATATTAAGAAACCTAAAGTTGCAAAAATCAAATGGCATGAGCTTCACTCACAAAAGGGATGCAACCTACGGAATGATATTGCTGACTATTGCGGTAAAAGTGTACCTCAAGACGACACCCCCTCGACTGTATGGTCAAACTTTGAAGAATTTTGTCTTAAAACAGCCAAGAAAGTGCTAGGAATCAGCAAAGGAGCCCTTCATAATCTGAAAGAGACTCGATGGTGGAACAATCGCACCAAAAACAGCGTAGACGAAAAGAAACGCCTATTTAAGACCTGGCAAGAAACTAAGTCTGACGAAGATAAGGAAAAATACAAAGAGGCTAAAAAATTCTCTAGAAGAACTATCGCAATAGAGAAAGAAAGAGCTATACAAGATCTATATAAGCGCTTGGAAGAGGCAACCGACAACGAAATATACAAAATAGCAAAGCAAAGACATACAAATAATAAAGATTTCATTGCTACAAAATACACAAAGAATAAGGACGGTACGTTGTTAACAACTGATAAAGAAATATGTAAGAGGTGGTATGAATACTACAGCAGTCTACTGAATGAAGAATTTCCACGCCAACCGGAATCAGAACAACCGAAGACGCAAGGACCAGTGAATGAAGTTTCCATAGCAGAAGTCAGAAAAGCTATTTCCAAAATGAAGAACCGCAAAGCTACCGGACCAGACGACATCCCAGTAGAACTTTGGAAGCTCCTCAAACAGGACGGTGAAGTGTGGCTTACTAGTCTGTTCAACAACATCATTACAAGCGAAACCATGCCCGACTCTTGGCGGAAAAGCACACTAGTACCATTTTACAAAAACAAAGGAGATGTACGGGAATGTGGAAACTTCAGAGGTATAAAACTCACCTCACATACTCTCAAAATATGGGAGAGGGTTTTAAGTGAACGTCTTCAAAAGCATATCACTCTAACAGAAAATCAGTTTGGATTTGTGGCTGGTAAAGGAACTACTGATGCAATCCACGCGGTACGTACTATCATCGAAAAAGCCCAAGTTAATAAGCAAAACATATGGATAGTCTTTATCGATCTCGAAAAAGCCTTCGACCGTGTACCAAGGTCCATAATATGGCAGGCACTGAGAGCAAAAAATGTACCAGAAATGTACATAAGACTAATTGCAGATATGTATAAAGATATTCAGACACATGTGCGAAGTACAGCTGGGCTATCAGACAGCTTCGATATTAGAGTGGGTGTTCATCAAGGAAGCGCCATGAGCCCTTTGTTATTCAACATCGTGATGGATTTTCTTACCGCAAAAATACAAAAACCCACTCCGTGGAACCTTTTATATGCCGACGACGTTGCACTAATATCCGATAACCTTCAAGATGTACAAAATAATTTGGAGCAATGGAGGGAGGCACTTGAGTCAAATGGGCTGCGCATCAGTAGAACTAAGACAGAATACATGGTCTTTAACTTCGATCCGGATAACTCAACGCACGCGGACGTCAGGCTAGATGGCGCAGCTCTACCTAGAGTAAACACCTTCAAGTACTTGGGTTCCGTTATCTCGGCGGATGGATCCATTGAAGCGGATATAGCTCATCGGACAACCTGTGGGTGGAGTAAATGGCGTATTCTTACAGGAGTACTGTGTGATAGCAAAATGCCAATTAGAACAAAAGGCAAGGTCTATAAAACAGCTGTTAGACCAGCTCTCCTCTACGGCAGCGAGGTATGGGCTGCGAAGAAAAGCCATGTACAGAAGCTACACACGACCGAGATGCGAATGCTGCGCTGGGCGGGCGGAGTTATGCTTGAAGACAGGGTGCGCAACGAACATATAAGAGGTACCTTTAAAGTTGCACAAATTGCAGAAAAAATCACAGAGTCTAGGCTGAGATGGTACGGTCATATACAGCGAAGACCAGACGACCATGTCGTGAAAAAGTGCCTTTCCATGGCTACAAAGGAGAGAGGGAGGGGAAGGCCCCCAACTACGTGGATGTCGAATGTTCGCAAGGACATGAAGCAGTTAGGGCTTTCAGATGACGACGCATACCAGCGGAATAAGTGGCGCCTCAGCACCAGGAAAGCCGACCCCGCGTAACGGGAAAAGGCGAGGCCAAAGAAGAAGAAGAAGTTCGGACAATAGGTAATACTATTTAAATCAATATAACAGTTTAATTTTCTCTTAATACCTTAGTTTGAAGATAATTTTGACACATTTTGAGACTATAATAGACAAGTTATTTATGAAGCTGACAGTACAGTCAGCATCAGAAAAATGTTGATGTGCAAAGTACTCAAAATGATCTTAATTTAGTTTTTTACCCCCTTCCAGTTGACGGATTGTTCTGATAATTTGGTACATACCTTTATTTTGAAGAATTATATCATTAAAATCAGTATGATTTGCTCTAAATATGAGAGTTTTAAGATCAATTTGAGACTTCGTCGTCAAGATATTTCTGACACTGACTGTACCTACTTTTTTTTTTTTAATCATAATCATATTCATTCTGTGGATCATAGGTTAGGTATAAAGGTCTTATAAGCCATATTATGTACGCTATGTCCTACCACATATGGTTTACAGATTATTATAATAAATTGAACAAAATTAAAATAGTATCTAACATGCAAGTAATAAATCAACTGCATTATTTATAACTAATCAGGAACTTAGTTGTTGCTTAGTTCGTATACTATGTATTGCTGTACCGTTCATCTGATTGTTATAAAACTGGTCAACCTTATAGCTGGTACTTACGTGAAGGTAATCGGCATATTACAATAGATACTTATTATTGGAATCTGAAGCTGTAATCCGGTTTTATTTTTGACTACCTACCTGACTTTTCTGCCCGCGTGGTGTTATCTCCCTCTCCCGTTGGACCCTGTACTATAGGTATTAGACATGTATTATACATATAAACCTTCCTCTTGAATCACTATCTATTAAAAAAAACCGCTTAAATGCGTTGCGTAGTCTTAAAGATTTAACACCTCAAAATACCTAAAACTCACTAAAATTATAACCATAAGAAAAATAAAACTAACCATAAACGGTAACGGAAAGCGAAAAGCCACAAAACCTGTTATTTACAGTACGGCCCATCACTTTCCAATCTGGATGTAGACTGTGGAGACTTTGTAGACTTATGGAGCATTTCCCACGTAACGATTGCGTTCCGTACGACCTCGAGATGTAACGGTTATAACAACGGAGAACCCAGATAACGCTACGGAGGGTACGTAATGAGCCAAGTGATGTTTGGTATGTTTATTCTATTGGCAGATTAACCTGGTTTTGTATCAGGTGCGAATTTGCTGGTTGCATTCATGGCATTTACCGCGGAGAACTGGAATAGCATAAAATATCTCTGGTTGTTGAATGCATAGGGAAAAATACCTATTTTTTTTTTTTCATACAGGGCACGTCAATTTGACTTCACCTTGCCTGATGTTAAGCTAAAGGCAAAGTCTCAGAAAGAGGGTCACCATCGTAAACATTTACCATGTTAACAGTGGTGGCACTCAGCTTGACGGCCTCATTAGATGCCTTTTCACGCCCCGCTTAAAGGACCCGGGACTGTAGGAAGAAGGAAACACGTGAGCTGGCAGGGAATTCCAGGTCTTAGTGGTGCGGCATAGGAATGAATCACTGAAACGCTTGGTTCTAGCAGGTATACTCTGCACCGTAAATGGATGGCATCTTAGCCCTGCACGTGTCGTCCTGTGAAGGAAAGGGGAGGGTGGGACTAATTGGAAGAGCTCGTCAGAACATTCACCATGGTAGAGACGGTAGAAAACTGCCAAAGACGCAACATCTCTACGCATCTGCAAAGGCTCGAGGGTGTTCGTGATCTCTCGAATCTTCTCGGGCGTTACTCGAACCCGCAGTCTTTCCCTTACAGGGGGAATGCCTTGACCAATTCGGCTATCGAGACACGCCCATATGATTCGATTCAAATTTCCCTTCTATTTATCCGTTCTTAAGGCGATTTACCGAACTTGTACCTATAGTTAGCATACGTAATGCTGTAAAATTCATTCAAGAATCTCTGGTTGTTGATGTCTGATGTCACTTGCGTCAGCCACGGTGGCTGACATAAGTGACATATATGACCACAGATAACAATTATTAAGTGTTATTTCCTTGTATCTTTTTTTATTTAATACTAGCTTTTGCCCGCGGCTCCACCCGCGTGGATGTAGGTTATCGCGACCAATCATAGCCTATGTCCTTTCTCATGATCATTAGATCATGAGAAAGGACATAGGCTATGATTGGTCGCGATTTTGATGAGATTTGGTATAGAGGTAGATTACTACCTCTAATACCAAATCTCATCAAAATCGGTTCAGTGGTTTAGGCGTGAAATCATAACAGACAGACAGAGTTACTTTCGCATTTATAATATTAGTATGAATGTGTGATTTTACAGCCCCTGTGGCGTGGCGGTAGTGAATGCGACTGCCACGCAGGAGGCGCGGGTTCGATCCCCGCTCAGTGCAAATATTTATATGCATGAATATGGCTATTTGCATTGGTCTGGGTGTTTCTATGTATGATATATATGTATTTACAAAAAAAAGTATATATAAGTATGTTTATTCGCATTCTAGATTCCATAACATAAGCTAATTAAGCTCACCATGGGGCTAGATAGCGTTGTGTAGAATGTTGTGGAATATTTATTTATTACTATTATTTATTTAGGGTGTGCGTTGTGTTTGTAAATAAATGTATTTTCTTTCTTTCTTTCTACTCCTTTTGTCCCCTTTGCTTTGGTTTATAGGTACGGCTTCTGACTTCGGCCGTCTGACTTGCTAACCCCGACAAGAAACATCCATCAATCAGCACGTCGGTATAACTGCAACCCTCAAAGGTGTAGGCAGAGGTGTATTAACATCCACATTTTGCCAACTATGATTTTCAGTCCAACGTAATAGGGGGCGAGCCTATTGCCCTCAAGCAGGCACTTATGGCATAGCATGAGCTGCATGTTTACTGTCGGATGGAGAACAGCCCTATACCTTTCTACTCCACCCACAGGAAGAGATGGGGGGACTCTACTATTCTACTCCATGGGGAAGCAAGAACAACACGTTAAAGAAAACAAATAAATACTCGGTACCTTGGCACCGATTTAGCGAGAGATATTATGCTTTCGGCAATCTCACCTCCGGCAACCAAGGACCCAAGACGGCGTGCGTTTTAGTCGGTTCGAGTCCGACATAACCACCTCCACCGGCTCCGTGGGGGTGGTATCCGTGGGGATTTATCTAACGATAAAAAAAAACCACCCATTTAAAAATGTGTCAAAGTAGATTTAAAGAAAAAAAAAAAATAAAAAAAAAAATAAAAATGACTTAATCTGTGGTTGTTGCTACATAGTTTTTTTTTTAATACATAGCTATATTTAAGTTACATAAAGTTATACAAGTTCAATGAACTTATCCCGTCTCTGATGTTAGCAAAGTGATTCATTAAATCATAAACGAATGCATTTTTACATTTAAAGATATTAATATTTTATTTTAATTGGTGAAATGCCGTATATTATTAATTTTAACTGTCGAAGCAAAATTTATGTGGTTAACTATTTGTAGTATTCATCGTCATCTGAGCTTAGTGTACATACCTACCTACTTCGCAAATAAATATGATTCAGTTATAGCAAAGATAATATAATATGTATCTTATAGTTATAGCAAGCAATTGCCTAGCTACAATACGTCCGGGTAGACTTTGGAAAGGACTTTTGCAGGAGGTAGAAGATGGAATATTTATTATTATTTTAGCATGTGGGTATAGAATGGAAGCACTCCCATACATCATTTGTGAAAATTTCAACTGTCTAGCTATCACTTTTTATGAGATAGGGCTTTGTGACAAACAAACAGGTACATATGCAATAAAACAGACCTTGACACTGCAAAGGTAAGATAGAATAAAAAGAACATACTAACATACACATACAGGTGTTATCCAAAAACACATGTAAATGTGTGGAGAATTTTCTTATCCGCGTTCATCAGCCAACCGCCGGCTTGCGCAGTGCCATGTAGGTATGTTTACACTGTGCATCAGTGCGTGTTTCCATGGCTGGAAGGTCTCTAGTCTTCATCAAGGCCTCACACTCACACGTGACACATAGCTTATTACAAAAACACATTTTAACGATTTCTATCGTTATATATTTGGTATTAATAACTACCCGTAACGACTGCTATCGATGTTCGTATGGCTCTGGTGCTCTCCGAGGTACGACCAGACCAATGCAAATACTCATATTCATGTATACAAATATTTACATTGAGCGGGGATCGATCCCGCGCCTCCTGCGTGGCAGCCGCGATTACTACCGCTACGCAGGCTGTCAATAAACAGACTATTCAACACAAAGATTTTTTTCAATTCGAACCAGTAGTTCCTGCGATTAGGGCGTTCAACCAACCAACCAAACTCTGCAACTTCATACATTTTTGTATAGGTTTTTTGATTTACTAGCTTTTGCCCGCGGCTCCGCCCGCGTGGATGTCGGTTATCGCGACCAAACATAGCCTATGTCCTTTTTCTAGGTCTAATCTACCCTTATACCAAATTTCATCAAAATCGGTTCAGTGGTTTATGCGTGAAAGCGTAACATACAGACAGACAGACAGATAGAGTTACTTTCGCATTCATAATATTAGTATGGATATGGATTAGTAGGGTTTGTATGAAGCGTGCCTGGAGGTGGTAACTCTTCAGTTGTCATAAAGAAACAACTCGCGCGTAACCAAGCCGCCAGATGATCTCTATAAATGCGAATTGGCATGCATTAACGTTCCAAATGCACCGCTTTCAGCCGAATGTAAATTAAATCTAGTTCTCTAACGAGCAAGATCTCAATCTAAATATTGTGGAACAGTTTATTTATCGATATGGTCTGTTAGTCAAATCTAATCGGACAAGAGACCGATCTCTATATGATCGATAAGGCACATGTCCCACCGCCAGCGATGAACGAGTAACGAGTATAGGAAGTTCACTCCTTTTTCTGGGGAAAGATAGGCATTCTGTAGTCCACATCTGAGGTTGTGAGGGATATACCAGAGGCTACTGCACCCTCGGCAATGGAAGGTTTGTAGTTGCAATGCGGTTCTGGTCACGCTTTGTGATCAAATATACTAGCATCAGAAAGATGTTGATGAACAAAGTACTCAAAATGACCTTAATTTAGTTTTTTACCCTCCTCCTGTTGACCTATTGTTCTGATATTTGGTACACACCATTTCGGGCACTAATCCATACTAATATCATAAATGCGAAAGTAACTCTGTCTGTCTGTCTGTCTGTCTGTATGTTACGCTTACACGCCTAAACCACTGAACCGATTTTGATGAAATTTGGTATAGGAGTAGATTAGACCATGAGAAAGGACATAGGCTATGTTTGGTCGCGATAAGCGACACCCACGCGGGCGGAGCCGCGGGTAAAAGCTAGTACCATAATATAATGATATATGATTTGCTATTAATACGAGAGTTTTAAGCTCATTTTGAGACTTCGTTGTCAAGATATTTATGAGGCTGACTGTATATATACTCTTTGACGAGTTTATTTGACCGCCAAGTAAGAACTGCCTTTGGCTGGTTCGTCTCGCCGGTCGACGGTGTGAACAGGCAGCGATTGACTTCATAATAAGTGAGCTATTTCTTTTATTCACACGCGATATTGCTTTCCCTGTACGTTTTTTGATCTATAATAGTTGGTCGTTTATCATCGCCGCTGCTGGCGGGACAACTGCCTTATAAAGATAAAATGTCAGTACTTAGATGAATCTAACGTTGTCTGATAATATTATATTTGAGTGGTTGACTTATGATGATAATATTATCTAAATAAATGCTATCAATGTTCAGTTCATGACCAATGTTAAGCAATGAGTATTGATAGTGAAATTTTGTGTTTGCCAAACCTGTGACAACCAAGGTTAAATCTGGAGAGCCAGTTTAAAAATGGTGTTCATATTATGATGATATTTTTTTTAAAAGAATATTAGAACCGAAGTTACTAATATACCCTCTAACCCCTCCAACTAAGCTAAATTGCTTGTACTAGGAGTGGGTTCACGTCGGTAGTGTAATGGCCAGGATTCGAACCCGGGACCTCTCGATCGTAAGGTCGACTCCTTCACCACAAAGCTACCGACGCTATGTAGTGTGTAGTTTCATAAGTACTTGTCTTGACTGCTTGATAGCATTTTGCTGTGTTGTAAGCGGAAAGTTGTTAGTGAATTTTTGAAAATTTCATCCCTTTCAATAAACGGTTCAAAACAAAAATTAAGTCCCGTGTTAATAATTAATTATAATGTAATATACAACATGCAATAGGTACAAAAGTTAGTGGTTGGGTCTTTCGCGATATCAATTTTTCAGTAGGTCGCCTTCACTATATCCAGCCTAGTCAGTGCATACCAGCCAGCTAACTAGTAGAGCTAGTATCAATAGAAATCATTTACTTCTGTGCAGCTTAGTGGTTAAGGAGTCGGCCTTACGATCGAGAGGTCACAGGTTCGATCCTGGCCATTACACTGCCGACGTGAACCCACTGCTAGCACAAGCAATTTAGCTTAGTTGGAGGGGTTAGAGGAAATATTAGTAACTTCGGTTATAATATTCTTTATAAAAAAAAAACCGATCCAGGCTTTTCAATTTTGCATGAGACTTAGAGGTTACTGCGTTAATTTAACACACCACAGCCACCACATTCAACGGAATGTGGCCAGTTAAACTTAATGATAGTGATAAATGTGTATGTGTGTTCAAATTAATTAAAGATTCGACGCGATAATCGAGCGTGAATTTTCATTGTTATTGTGTTAACTTTCATCGAGTGACGCTGGGAATGTGTGCTGTGATTGGATTCAGATAAAATTGGCACTTTTTTACTGTTTTATCAGTCGTTAATCACTATGAAGTAAATGAAACATAGTCGAACATACTTTCAGCTCATACGTGAATTGTTTTAGAAGCTGAAGTGAGCCGAGTATTCAGTAAAATATTACATTGATAGTTCAGAATGTTGGTTAGTTAATAGAAAAATGTGCGTATGTCTAAGCACTAGGTCCTTGATAACGACAGACTGAAGTCGTTATCCATAATAATAATAATAAAAATACGAAAGTAACTCTGTTTGTTTGTCTGTTACGTTATCACGCCTAAACCACTGAGCCTTGTTTGGTTTTGTGATGAAATTTGGCATAGGGGTATATTAGACCTTGAGAAAGTTCATAGGCTAAGTTATTTCGCGATAACCGACATCTACGCGGGCGGAGCCGTGGGCAAAAGCTAATAATATTATGAATGCGAAAGTAACTCTATCTGTCTGTATGTTACGTTTTCACACCTAAACCACTGAGCCGATTGTGATGAAATTTGGTATAAGTATAGATTAGACCTTGAAAAAGGACATAGGCTATGTTATTTCGCGATAACCGACATCAACGCGGGCGGAGCCGTGGGCAAAAGCTAATAATATTATGAATGCGAAAGTAACTCTATCTGTCTGTATGTTACGTTTTCACACCTAAACCACTGAGCCGATTGTGATGAAATTTGGTATAAGTATAGATTAGACCTTGAAAAAGGACATAGGCTATGTTATTTCGCGATAACCGACATCTACGCGGGCGGAGCCGTGGGCGAAAGCTAATAATATCATGAATGCGAAAGTAACTCTGTCTGTCTGTATGTTACGTTTTCACGCCTAAACCACTGGGCCGATTGTTATGAAATTTGGTATAAGTATAGATTAGACCTTGGAAAGGACATAGGCTATATTATTTTGCGATAACCGACATCCACGCGGGCAGAGAAAGCTACTAGACAATATACCTAGGTGCCTAGCACTTCTATTTACATTTTTATATACCTTTCCTAGTTGTCTGGTATAACCCAACTGGCAGAAAGCCATATTTAAACTAGGGATATACTCATTATAAATTGTAATTAATCACTTGGTGTCCAACAAAACAGGTATAAGAACCGTTTTCTCTTTTACTGTGGTAGGTATATGGTTGTTCTTCATTCACTAATACAGCCCATATTGTCCAAAAATTGTCAATTGGCATTTGAGACGCAAGTCTTCTAGCATATTAATGTTTTATACTTGAAAATGGATACCCTCCCGTCGTCCAGTGGGGTGTTTATGTCAGACTCAAACCGATTAAATCAATTACCCAAAAAGTTAAAGCACCCTGTCAGACCTGGACAATCTACGGCTTTGAAATGGCTCCCTCTGGTGCAGGAACTTGGCAGATCGGGAGTAATGGCGCGCATTGGGAGAGACTTATGACCAGAAGCACAGAATAGATAAGGACAGAAGTTGCACTCCTTTGATGTTGAAGAAAGCCGCCGTTTTATTAACCTACAAAATTTCGTAGGTATCGCCCTTTGTTCCGAACAAACAACGACGACAACTTGAGTGTCAAGGTTGTCACTTTGTCAATGAAAATAAAACGTGTATTACTATATAGTTTTAAACCCCGATACAATAAAGACGGAGTATTATAATAATAACTAGCTTTTGCCCGCGGCTCCGCCCGCGTGGATGTCGGTTATCGCGACTAAACCTAGCCTATATCCTTTCTCATGGTCTAATCTACCCCTATACCAAATTTCATCCAAATCGGTTCAGTGGTTGAGACGTGAAAGCGTAACATACAGACAGACAGACAGACAGAGTTACTTTCGCATTTATAATATTAGTATGGATAATATATATTTGTATGTGGTCACTTAAAACAAGCTACGTTAATTGACTTTTGACGCTAACTGTGCTTACAAGCAATATTATAAATAAATAAACTAGGTAGTCACAAACAAAAAAAAGCACGACCACGATATAAGTACATAGGTAGGTACTTGTTTCAAAATAAGTAGGTGCAGAACAATTTTTAGTTTTCTCTATCTCATTGTAAGTATCTATGTCACAGGTTCACTACGATTAGGTAGGTATTTTATAATGCGAAGATGTCTAGTGGCGACCAGTACCTAACGGCTTTGTTACTAAGTAGTAAAATCTGACGTTTCACACTCTGTTGGTAATGTAAAATGATTACTGCGAATCATTACTTTATTTTAGTGTACCTACACACATAAACAATGGTAACTACTGATCTCAAAAGTACGGCCACAATATGGTTTAGGTATACCTACGCAAGTCGCGTCACGCGTGTGCTCGCAAGTGTGGGCCGGCCCCGACTGCGCTAGCAGCCTGCGGGTGAGGCGCGCGGTAGGTACTTATAGCCGTAGTTTGGGCGAGTGACGGACGCCTGCCAGAAGTGGACTGCGACTGGGTGATTCTTCCTCTGTTATATGTTTGAGTGTTGCCATATCAAATATTCCAATCTCGGCAACCAAGTGAGCTGTACCAGCGCTTGCGCAGTGAGGCGTACATCCACAATAATTGGCCCGCCATACCATCCGTCACGTCGCCTTTGTAATGCTACAAATGATAATATATTGTGCACGGTTCCGTGCAAAACTGTCATTATATTATTGCACTAGCTATGCCAGACGGATTATCTATACCAACATATAAAATTAGGTAGATACTGGTCATGACTGATTGATCAACGCAGACCTTAAAACTACCGGGGTTACAAACTTCTCGAGGAGGGCCACACCGTCAGGGATGGTCCTGGGTCAGCCGGAGTGTGAGGGATATGTCGAAGACAACCGCAGATCCACAGACGGCGTGCGGTTTTAGTCGGTTTGAATCCGACATAGCCTCCCCCTCCGGCTACGGCGGGGGAGGTATCCGAGGGGATTTCAGTACGGAAAAAATAAAAATAAAAGGCAATGTCTCATAAGGTGTATACATCCGCTAAATACCTTTCAAACAAAAAAAAACTAAATCCAAATCGGTTCATCCGTTTAGAAGCTACGATGCCACAGACAGACACACACACAGACACGTCAAACTTATCACACCCCGTCGTTTTTGCGTCGGGGATTAAAAAAAGATTATTTGAAGTTTCACTACTACATACATACTAACATACATATATATTCACGCCTTTATTCCTGGAAGGTAAGGCGGTGAAATGACATCCACGTTTACACAAATTATGGGCAGGAGAAGTAGGGTTCAAGATTACGAGAATGGGCCTACGAACTCTTCGGATCAATTGCCTGTGAAGTTTGAATGACGAATGATCACCTTTTGAGACACGTACCTAGGTATTGTATTTAAATACATTTTGAATTCGTACATTTTAAAAAGAACTTTAAAATTCAAGTCGCAAGGTTCTTTATTGTTAAACCCCAGAATGAAGATAAGGTCTGTCATGTAAAGGAATGTGGTGACATCCTGTCATAACAAATGTGTGACGTCACAGGACGCACTAAAGAATCGAATCAAAAGAATTTATCTTTAAATACTAAATAATAAACAGTGGATAGGGGTGTAGTTGTAAAAGGACTGCTATATCAGAAGTAGCGGGTTCGGCACCCTGCTCAATGTAAAGGTTTTTAAGTGTTGGCCTGAGTGGTTACCTAATGTATATGATGGAATTGCACCGTATGCAGGTGACATTGCTTGGCCATGTAATTGTGGTCATAGGAAAGGAGACTAAAGTATAATATATATATATATATTAGTGGGTGTATGTTTCTTTTATTTATTAACGTGTCTTAAAATATATTTAAAATAATACAGAGTAGCACAAAAAACCATGTCCTTGTCCTTATACTAACAACAAAACATTAATGTTGCAATGAACAATAGAAGACAGAAGCAGATCGACGACAACTTTTTACCCGGCTGCAAAGGAGTTTATCTCTCTAAAATTCGGAATTTGTGAACATTCTCCATTATGTCATCCCACTGCTGAGACCGGTTCAGTGGGGATAGGCTCTCAGTCTAACTACGAAAATGGCCGAACTTCGATATTTTTGCGAAGCGACAGGCATTTGGTGCTAATGGCTATCACTGATGTCATTTGATGATAGCTGAATTTACCTACTTGCTTGTTGAATTATTGCTTGCTTGATTGATTGATAATATTTCTTGCTTGATTTTATGAACAAAAAAATGTGTGTTGGGTCTGGCATGTATTTCGAATTTTGAACCGTTCGCGAAACTAGATAAAAAATATTTTTGACACCTGTCAGTTTAAAGCGCGCCTTTTTACTAAATTACTTATTTTATTATCTGTATGTCAACAAACAAAAGTGGCGAATTGTTATCAATCAATTAGCCCACCACAGTCCACTGCTGGACATAGTCCACTCCCAATGTGTGTCATTTCACCCAATCCTCCGCCTTCCGCATTCAATCTCTCCCAGCCACCTTGTTTTGTTAAGTACTAGTCAAGTAAATAGGGGTTAAAATCAATACTATTTTTTGTGTCCATGCAGATAATCTAGCATATACTCGTGTCTATACAATACACATGTAGTCATCAATCAGTGTATTTATTACGTCGGAAAATTACCAACTTTCGCCACAGGGGGTCAATCAACGGCGAATGGAACTTTACCGGGCCTCTGGCTGTCGTGAATAGGAAGCTTTATCAAATCTCCATTCGACGGTAAAATACAGCCCATTACAGAGTGCCCGCTTGCCGGCAAAAGACTCCTCCTCTAGCCGTGGGACTGAAAATAATAACATAACATAACATAAACTCACGCCTATATTCCCCGAAGGGGTAGGCAGAGGTGCTAGCACCCACATTTCGCCAGTTTATGTTTAGATCCCAGTGTAATAGGTGGCGAGCCTATTGCCATTAACCGGGCACTTATAAACCTGCGATAAATACACACATAACTTCGAAAAGCATCGAAAAGTCATTGGTGTGGGCTATGGTAAACCTGGAATCGAACCCGAGACCTCGTCTCAGCAGTCATTACCCATACCACTAGGTGACGAAATGAGGGTTGTTAATACACCTCTGCCTATCCTTTAGGCTTTAATGCTTGTAAACCCAAAGGTGTGAATATATACCTATGTATGAATGTATCATATCAAATAAAATCCATGGCAAAGTGTTCGCCTGACGGAAAAAGACTCGCCCCATAAAACGTGGGGCTGAAAATAATATGTTTTTTTGTGTGACAGAGGTGTTTGTGTTAAAACACAAACACCTCTGTCTACTCTCTCTGCCTCTATCCCGTAAACACAAAGGCGTGGATATATATGAATGTATCATATCAAACAAAGACAAAGAAATGTTTTCTGTTAACATTACAAAACATGGGCCTTTGAATTTTAATCTGTGGTATGATACAAAAAATATTTTTTAAAACATTTCGTATAAGAATAGACAATAAAACTGCTATCAAAAAAGAAATCTTAATTACATTATATTAGAATTATGAAAAAGATTCGCACGTCACATAACGCAGTCTTTAATACTAAAACTGTAAGTAAAAATGTTGTTAATGAATTGCTGTAATTAGTGTAACGCTTAGGGTTGCCACACTTGCAAAAGGTATCGTTTAAATTTTCTGGAATTTTCTACATTTCTACAAAAAATATTATGTTTAGCGAAATTGCATTATTTAATAAACTTCGAGATTAAACTTTTCCTATTAGAAATGTGAAAGCTTACCAAGTTTTTTTGTTCGTTTGATATTCATTTATGTTAAAAAAAGACTTGTCAGATTGACTGACATTTTACGTACAGAGTACAGATTTAGTTAGGAAGGAAGATAATAAGAACCTACTTTTTTGACAAAAGTACGTGAAGTCGATATGAACTAATTCTCAGGTTAAACAAAGTATTCCACCTGTAAGTAAAACTAGTGGAATTCTTGTGGACGTATAACTTGTTTTAAACTTGTTTTCTACATGTATGTTATTTTTTCATTTATCCGGACTGGAGTAGTATTCGACAAGTTTAATGCACCTTGTAAGTATGTCAGTTACAGTCAATCGTTTGTTTACTTTCAGTTTTCAATTACAATTTAATTAAATTTGGAAGTACTTACTATCCTAAGTAAGTTTAGTCATAGAGGCACACAGAAATAAATAATAATAAATAAACCATCTAGGTAATTTTAACTCCAGACCCAAAAGAAGCATAGTTTTTTATAATATTCCGGAATGCGAATATACATACTTAATATACTTTATGTAAACACAACACACGTTACATATTATACATGGAAACATCCAGATCAATAGAAATTTACATGCCTATGCATACACATAATTGGTCGGTTTTTGGTTGATGGTTGATTAGGAATCAGTTTATTGACCAATTTAAAAATGTTATAACTTTATTTAGATTTAGCAAGATATTGAAGATCTTCGACTAATTAAATTTATTCTACATTTTCAATTACTCGAGAGTGGCAACCCTAGCCGTGCCCCGTTTCAAGTGTTTAATTATGTAACCGCTTTCGCCGGCTCTGCTAACAATACATGCGCCTGAGCACCTTCCTACGGTTACGATGCACCTTTTTGCTTTTAAAGATAAGCCAAGTGCAAATCGCGCTTACAAATAAAGGTTCAATTATTATTAATCTTGGGAACTGAACATAATATAGCATATTAGCATGTTTATAGGCACTATTGACAAGCATAATATACAAGTGTTTAGAACAAAAATAAGTGGGTAAAGAGGCGGCCTTAGGGTGATAGCATTAGCCTTGTAACCTAACCTATCTAATTTGCCTTCTAATCTAACCTATCACTAACTTTCTATCTTATTGCTGGGTGGTGGCTTTTCGTACGAATGGCCTAATGGCGCTAGCCAACTTTATAAACGTTACAACTGAATTCCATTCAGGCCGCTAATTGAGCGACGTTGTTTGGTGATACGTGTCGATAGCTTCTTACGATTGAAATGTCCCGGGTTCGAATCCTGGCCATTACATTACCGACGTGATCCCACTGTTAACACGAGTGATTAAGCTTACTTTGGATCTGGTTTAGAGGGAATATAAGCGGAGGGAATAATTTCGGTTCTAATATTCTTTGAAAAAAGAAAGAAATAAAAAATAAAGGAGCTAGGCGGTTGATTGAACGGCTGATTAAGTTGGTCTGCCACAGTGATATATAAATAGAAGTCATTAGATTACACAAATATACTAAATGCTTTTATGCTAATTCTCTTGATGGTTTAGATAATACTATACTTTAACGTATTATCTATCAACTATTGACAAGTAATAGCTATTATACATGTAATTATTGTAATGTGCGTTATTTGCGGTAGCCTAGTGGTATGGGTAATGGACTGCTGAGATGAGGTCTCGGGTTCGATCCAAGGTTTACCATGGCACACATCAATGACTTTTCGATGCTTTTCCAAGTTATGTGTGTATTTATCGCAGGTTTATAAGTGCCCGGTTAATGGCAATAGGCTCGCCACCTATTACATTGGGACCTTAACATAAACTGGCGAAATGTGGGTGCTAGCACCTCTGCCTACCCCTTCGGGGAATACAGGCGTGAGTTTATGTTATGTTTATGTTATGCAATTTCAAAGTACATCTAAATATATATAACTCAAAGGAGACTGATTGACTGACATAGTGATGTATCAACGCACAGCCCAAACCACTGGACGGATCGGGCTGAAATTTGGCATGCAGGTAGATGTTATGATGTAGGCATCCGCTATGAAAGGATTTTGATTAATTCTACCCCCAAGGTGATAAAATAGGGGATGAAAGTTTGTACTTATGAAACTTTGTTAATTTTAATCCGATCGGGCTGAGATTCACTCAACACTAAGTGATACTGCCGGGGTGCGAGAGATATGCTTTTGGCAATCTCTCCTCCGGCAACCAAGGACCCAAGACGGCGTGCGTTTTAGTCGGTTCGAGTCCGACATAACCACCTCCACCGGCTCCGTGGGGGTGGTATCCGTGGGGATTTATCGCACGATAAAAAAAAAACACTAAGTGATAGGTAACCGACATCCACGCGGTCGGAGCCGCAGGCAATAGCTAGTTAGATATATGAAAATTACAACACATTACTAGGACTTCTTCTTCTTCATTATAGTGTCAATCCCAGTCACATCCGAAACATTCATCTCGGAGTCTGGAGTCCGCTTTACCAGTCTAACCGCGAGTTTGCCTAAACTTCGATATTTTCTGTGAAGCGATTGCCATTTGACATCCACAACCCAAAGGCGATATCGAAGCATTGCAGCTAGAACATTTGTTACTTTTAGGGCTCCATCTACCCGTAACGACTGCCATAGATGTTCGTATGGCAACCGGGCCCGACGGCTTAACGTGCTTTTTTTTTTTTTTTTTTTTTTTTTTTATTTAACAAGAATTTCACAAACTTAATTATTACTTCTAAATACCCGCCAAGCTATTACGCTTGTTGGCGAGAAGCGCTCTGTACACGTTTGTATCTTAATCTCAATACACAATATTTAGATACCTATAGTTTAATTTAATTATGTACATCCTGCATCGTCTAACAGAAAAGCCTTTAGTTCAGTCTTCAATTTATATAAACTTAATTTGGGTGATTGTCGTAACAAGTTAATTTTGTTATATATATGTGGGACCAGGTATGAAGACATCCTTTCACCATAGTAATTTATTACTCTAGGTTTACTAAATTTATTTTCTGTTACACTCCTTGTATTATATATATTTTGCAATATAATTTTGTATTCATCATTATAATAGTGTTCTATACCTAATAAATATTCAATTTTCTTATCTACTGGAAGAATCTTACATATAGGATAAAGCTTTTCGTACTCTTTGTTACACAATAATTTGTCTTGCTTATTAGCTAAATATTTTACAAGCCTTGTTTGTATACTTTTTATTTCTTTAATATAGGTTATAAAGGTTCTTCCATACACACTGAGTCCATAGCTGAGCAAAGAGTCTGCAAGAGCATGGTATACCACTGTCAACGTATGAGTGTTAACAATTCTTTTTAAAACATAAAATTTACCTAAAACAGATCTTAGCCTATTACACACCTCATTGACATGCAACTTCCAGTTGAAGTTTGTGTCCACCGTTAATCCCAAGTATCTATAACTTACTACAGATTGTATTTTTTCACATTTACAATGTATTTTATTTTTGTGTAAACAATCATATGCATGGCCAACTACTACAATGTCCTCTTTATTTATATCTTTAGCACGCTGATTATAGGGGGAGTATACATGCATGAATTTAGTTTTCTTAAGATTCAATATTATCCCATTGTCATGCGCCCACCGTGTGATATTCTCAAAGTCCATTTGGATGTTTCTTTGAGCTTCATACAGGTCTCTAGAAGCACACAGTAGGCACATGTCATCGGCATACATGTACACCCCACACCTACTCACTACATTAGCTACGCTGTTCACGTGCATAATGTACCCTACAGGTCCAAATACCGACCCGGTCGGCACCCCCAGACCAACAAGAGCCTCCCCCCCTGATACACCATCCACTGTTGTACGAATTTTCCGATTAGTTAGATAGTTCTGGAACCAAGCCTTTGTGGGGCCACGGATTCCACATTCATCCATAGCCTCTAGCAGAATGTCGTGATCTAACGTATCAAATGCTTTTTTATAATCAATGAATAAAACAATAAGCTGCTGTCCTGAGTTGAGACTCTCATTGACCTGGTCCGCAAACCGGGTAAGCGCCGTCACTGTGCTACGTCCTTTCCTGAATCCATGTTGAGTGTCAGACAGTATACCATGACCCTCCAGGAACCTACTTATTTGACCGACAATCACCTTTTCTACAATTTTATCTAAAACTGACAATATCGCAATAAGTCTATAATTTTCATACTCTTTGTGACTACCAGACTTATAAATTGGCCGTATTATAGCCTTCTTCAATTCGTCAGGATAAACAGATTTACTAACACACATGTTAACAAAATTAGCTAAAATTGGACTCAAACGTCTATTTAAGTATTTAATGTCTTTCACTCTTATTCTGTCTATACCCGGTGACTTTTCGGAAGATAAATCCCTAATGATCTTTTCTATGTCTAATGGACTAACTTTGTTATATCTGAAACTAACCAAACTGGGACTTACATAGCTATCTCTGTTTAAAAATTTTGTATTACAATAATGTTTGATATCTACAATTTCTTTTGTGAATGTGTTTGAAAACTTAGTACATATATTATACATAGTGTCTTGTTTGCCTAAATACCTTAATATTATTTCATCCAAGTTACATGTAGACCGACCTAACCACGAATTAATATTCATCCATATTTTTCTAAAATCACCTTTACAATTCTGTATCTCTTTCTGCCTGTATTTGTTTTTTGCTGTATTTACTAACTTATTAACTTTATTCCTAAACCTTGTATACTCTAATCTCTTATTCATGTTTTTAGGTGACTGCTTCCATATTTTAAATAAGTAATCTCTTCTCTGCAGCATTTTATATAAGTCCTTATCTACCCATGACTGCTTTATTCGTTTATTACATACAGGAAGCATAAATGTACAATCTTTATATATAGTATTGAATACGGTCACTAATGTTTTATATAATTCTAATGGACACGTTATCTGTGACAACTGTGACCAGTCGTATTCGTTTAATTTTTGTGTAACCAAATTATCACAAATAACCTCCCGTACACTATTGGAGTTAGTTTTGTTTACCTCTATTGTGGTTGTATACAAGTCTATTGATATACCTACTGCATGATGATCTGAGGTACGCGTCTCGAGAACATAGGCCGCCGCGCTGCGTTTCGCTCGCACCCATACATGATCCAAGCACGACCGATCGACTCGTCCTTTCACGATAGCTTCGCGTGTTATCTCGCCGCTAGGTACTCCGCACTGCAGGCCGCATCCACACAGGGTGTTTTTGTATCTCGTAGTGACACTATTGATTTCATCGTTCAATATGTTAATGTTTGTGTCACCTATAACAATTAAGTTGTTAGAAGTCGGAACAGTTTTGATGAGCATTTCAAGCTGTTGTATAAATTGTATTTTATTCACATCAGGTGGACTGTATAACGCCAATATGTGCAATTTATTATTAAGAATTGTCATTTTGCCATGCATTATCTCCATTGCTGATGTTGTAGCAGTTTCTACATCCAGTACGAGGCCATTCTTCGCATATATAATAATTCCGCCTCCTTTTCTTGTCTCTCTAGTCATTATGTGTGCTTTATATCCTGGTATTAGGTACAGGGGTAGTTCATCTTGTTTAATATTTATTTCACTTAAAATTAAAATATCTATTGTATATTTATTTACTTCTAACAATACTAGGACTTCATTAAAATGTTTGCGTAGCGAGCAAATGTTTAGGTATAGCAAATGTGTGCTTTTATTATTTTTATTCATAAAATTGGTTAGATTTTCTATATTTTGAAACCTTTGGTATCCTATATCGGTAAACAAGTTGATATCTGTTGTAGAATCGAATTTTATAAAATGACGTAGTGTGTTCATACACCGTCACAGCTGACTGTGGCTTGTTTGTTTATTTATTGCTCGCTGTTAAAGCATATTTTTTGAATATCATCCTCGGATCGAATGGTGCGAATTTTCGAATCATCGTCCTTTTTTACCAGCACCTTGTGATCCTGAACCCAAATATATTTGTACTTATCTTTAAGCATTTGTTTAGCACTCCATAATACCTGCCGCATATGTTTGGTTAAATTGTCATTGATGTAAACTCTCTTGCCATTATTGTTAGATAAAATGTCTCCATTGGTTAAGCTCGTCTTCCTGTGTTGTAGCCACTCTTTTTTAGCAGACTTCGAGCGCAAGGTTACAACAATTGTTCGGGGCCGAGTTGCATCATCTTTTTTCCTACCTACCCTTCTTGTTTCTTCAATATTCTTTGAAGCTGACCGAGTGCCCGGCGTGGGACACGCCGAGGCAGGACCCGCATCGGCGTGGGTCTGGGGGTGGGAGTCCTCACACTCGCCACATTGCTCACAGCGATGGTACGATGCGCGAATGCTTGGGGTGCGGCCGCCTTGCTTGGGGCGCAAGTAATGCTCGAGAAAGAGGCGGCCGGTCGGGTCCGGACTCTAGTCTGGACCCGACCGGCCGCCTCTACTATCGCCGGAGTCTACTCCGGGCCCGGGAAGCCCGCGCAGAGCGAAGGCGAACCGGACGTCGGAGGTCGCAGAACGACCTCCGTCCTCCATGAGCGCTGGCCTGGGGGTGACCGGTGGAGCTGCCTGTCACCCTAGCAGAAGCAGGCCACGGCGGCGGTGCAAAGTGCACCTCCCCGTAACCGGGGCTAGATGGGGGCCCTGCGGTCCCCACAACCCGAAGGGGGCCATCTCGAAAGAGATGGTCCTGGGTCTGCCGGGGTGCGAGAGATATGCTTTTGGCAATCTCACCTCCGGCAACCAAGGACCCAAGACGGCGTGCGTTTTAGTCGGTTCGAGTCCGACATAACCACCTCCACCGGCTCCGTGGGGGTGGTATCCGTGGGGATTTATCGCACGATAAAAAAAAAAACACTAAGTGATAGGTAACCGACATCCACGCGGTCGGAGCCGCAGGCAACAGCTAGTTAGATATATGAAAATCACAACATATTACTAGGACTTCTTCTTCTTCATTATAGTGTCAATCCCAGTCGTATCCGAAACATTCATCTCGGAGTCTGGGGTCCGCTTTACCGGTTTAACTGCGAGTTTGGCTGAACTTCGATATTTTCGGGAAACAACTGCCATTTTGACCTCCACAACCCAAAGGCGATATCGAAGCATTGCAGTTAGACCATTTGTTAGACTTTTTAGGGCTCCAACTACCCGTAACGACTGCCATAGATGTCCGTATGGCAACCGGGACCGACGGCTTGACGTGCTCTCCGACGCACGTCCAGACTCATGCGAATAACCATATTCAAGTGCATACAAATACTTTCACTAAGCGGGGATCGAACACGCGCCTCCAGTGTAGCGGTCGCGTTCACTACCGCCACGTCAAAGAGGCTGTCTACAGGGACTTGAGTATGCAAAATGAGCGGCAACTTTGACTGGGTTTTTATACCTTAGACCCAGATCAGCTTGATGGACACGAAAATTAATAGCTTATCTATGGTAAAGTGCTCGCAAGAAAAGTTGGTGGCGCTGGTGTACCTACTTAATGTTGTTGTAATTGTAAATTATTGTGTTAGTAACGTGCATTTCTTTTCCTTAATCTGATTTTAAAAATCGAACTGCTTTACGTTATCTACCCGTAGTGCTTTTATTATTTATTACAAGCTTTGCCCGCGGCTCCGCCACCGTGGATGTCGGTTATCGCGACCAAACTTAGCGTATGTCCTTTCTCTATGGTCTAATCTACACCTATTCCCAATTTCATCATAATCGTTTTTTTATACCACTTAGGTGGCAGACAAGTCCACGGCCCACCTGATGGAAAGTGGTTACCGCGGCCTATGGACGTATGCAACACCAGGGGCGTTACACTCGCGCTGCCTACCCTGAAGAAACCTTCTAATGCCCCTCTTGAAGAACCCCATAATTGTAGTCGCTTGGGAAAACCATGGCAGGCAGTTCATTCCACAGCTGACGCGACACAAGCGAGCGTGCGTGGGATGAAGTTCCTTTCATACCGCACGGTGCGCACCGTTTTCGGACGCAATGTATTGGTTTAGGCGAGAAAGCGTAACATACATACAGACAGACAGACAGAGTTACTTTCGCATTTATAATAATAATATGGATTCGAAGACAATAGAATATAATATAATAGTAGTGTTTTGCAGTGTTAAGTATCTTGCGCGTACTCTAGTAAACCTTATAATAAAATTATTGCCTTTGACATTAATAGACTTATTTTTACTTTTTTAAAGACACAGGTGCAACATCAATCAGCCTAGTTTGTCCGTCACCTGTCAACTGACCTACTTTATACGAAACTAGGGCACACATTAGTGGAAGTCTGGGTTAATATTGCTTGATAAAAAGGCTTTTAAATATACATGTAAATATGATTATACGTCTCTTTGCTTTGTGCTATCAAATGCAAACTGACGTCATATTCAGTAGATTAGTTGGTTATTTGATGAATTCAAGGTTTGCTTTAGGGTATATGGGCATAATAACCTATAAGCCAGCACAAGAGGGTCATCATTTCAGATAGTAGTAACATAGAGAAATGTGATGGATCTCTGCTTGACGACCTCGTCAGATACTTTTTCACGCCTCATTTAAAGGACGCGGGACGTATGTACATATTTTATGTGCATGAGCGATACTATGCGGAATGATATGCTGAGCAAAAGAACCAACGAATTAACAAAAAAGACCTACATGACGCGAGCCTTCGGCTGTCACGCCCTGCAATACCACCAAAGAAACCCACAATCCCTCTTCTGCCCAACTATAAATAGTACCTATATTGTCCAGTTATTTGCCGATTACCATACACGCCCATTATATGTAACCTCTCTCGTCAGCGGATGTCACGTTCTAAATTTGAACTTGTACAACCACTTTCGTCGCTCACTGTACGAAAGTGCACCTTTTTGACGTAAACAGTGACCATTCATTCACCATATTGCTTCGTCACTGCTCTTCACATCTCTCCTCTGGCCGTCACCTCTGGTACAGTCAGGTATAGTCCTGTTATTGACACAAGATCGATCGTGAAAGCCGAAAGTTACGTCAGCCAGTAAAACTGTCTTTTGTATAATCAGATTACGTAGGCTTGTGGTTTATTATAGGGCTCGAACTGTTGCTTCCATTAGTAGGAAGGCTTACCACGTATATCTAAAGATAAGGACCGAAGTTTCGTGTAATTATTTCCGTGACTTCACCTGTTAGTCGCTACACTTGCAAGCCGGTACACTTGCAAGCCGTTACACTTGCAAGCCGGCACACACCTGCAAGTTTTGCTGCAGGTTTTCTTCTCTGTGTTTACAGGTCAGACAGTAGTCACTTCTATAAATAAGCCAAGTCAAATTAAAGCACACAAGTAAGAGAAGTAGTGACTCCGAGGAGAAGACCTGAGAAATCTCGTAAAGATTTCTGCTACAGATGGCAAGCACAAGAGAGAAAGAGATAGAAAGAGTTCTAGAAGCCTGTAGCAATTATGATGTAATTGTGAGAGTCTTGATGAAACCTGTTAAATAAATTATGTTATTACTTATTATGTGGCATAACAAATTCACAAAAATAAATTACATATTAATATAATCGATCTACTTCCTCCTAAAATTACTGACTTTGATGAATGTGAACTTAAATTACATTCTAATTCAAATGTATTAATGCATGAATGCCGCATCACTTTGATTAATGCGCCAATAAAAACGCCAACAGATCTTTCTCTTGTCCGTAAATTGAAACTAAATATACATAATATACATACATCTATTCATACATATAGGTAAATCCCCAAAAGAGTAGGCAAGAATGTATTAACAAACACACGCTAAGGTCTTCCAGTGTAATTTTTATTTTTGTTTTTAAGCTTATCAATTTTCTTGTTTGCGTGACGACAGAGCCACTAGCGGCACAATCTGAAAACCAGCGCAGCGCATACCCATTATACACAATGGTGTGTGCGCTGCATTCATGCTGAAGATGGTGACCACATTTGAGTTTGCACGATGTGCATGAATGTATTTACTATATAGAATAATACCTACCCGCAGCCTATGTACATTGTGCGTTTCTTGAATAAAATACTTTTCTTTCTTCCTTCTTTCTTTCTTTTGCCGTTAAAAGGGCACTTTATCATGCGCTGTGTGTTTACTGTCGGACATACCAACAACTTCTTATATAATAAAAAGACGAAACACGTAAATCATAAGCAAAATCAGGCCTTATCTGTACCACGCCTGTTTTATGGGTGACGACGAACCCATGCGTCTCCTCAAAATTCAGGCTTTCCGACGGACCATTAACCGGCTTTCAGGTGAAGTTGGTTTGTCTCCCAAAGATCCCACCCTATACTTACAATAATATTTCAAAATCCAATAATTCTAACGTTAAAAATCATCGAAGCATCTCCATACGCATGAATATCTTTCACAATCGTTCCAAAAAGTTCATCTGATGTTTCAATTTCTTCACATAGTCATTTGTATTGCACCATGTATAGTTCGACGCACACCATTAAGTCCTATACAGTAATGAAAACAGTTATATCTTTTGAAACATTTTTTGTACCACGGTCAGTAGTGCACAATGGTGTTATTGTGGTGACGGGTGTACGTGTATAGGGTGTGTTGTGTCGTGATAAACGCAACCGGTTTACAACACAATTCGATTCGTGATAGGCCGCGGAAGTGTGTAGGTACTATACTGTGTTATTCTGCAAATATTTGAATATTATAAATATTTTTTTGTTAATTTTTAAGTTCACCAAATGATTTCTTGATATTATTGCTTGAAAAATTACTTAATAGTATTTAAAAGGTCTTTTAAGAAGAATTATACCTACGTTTCGTATCGGATGTCGACATAATCATCATAACAATAGTCTCGATGGTATCCGAAGCTTGGAAATATTGCAAACCTTGAAGCTTGACCTCCGCTCTTCTACTTTTATTTTGGTTTGCTCTCCTTCGCTTTTGTGGGAGCGACAGTCCTCTGCTTCCCCACCCTGAGAGGAAAGTCTGCGTCAGAACTTCATCTTTTAATTACTAGATGTGCCTATGTGAGACTTACGTTAGTTACCATTAACATTATTGTATTGTATAGAACGCGAAAGGTTAAAAGTTAGTATTTTTAGGTTATCACGTAAAAATAAGTCTACGATCACACTCGAACCATTAACCACAAGACTACTGAAACCGCGTGGCAAAGCTAGTTAATCTATCTCTGTTTTCTAACAAAGATAAGACGAGATATATCATAATGTTTCACAAAATCATCCTTTACGCAAAGACTCATTAAAAACTAATTTGAATTCATTGTTGGGAATCAGATCGTTTTGCCTTATATTTCATGTATTATTGTGCGATTGTCTAGAAAGCTATGCTGACTCATCGGGTAATGACATGATAAAACTTCATTGCAAAGATCCTCCGAGTCTTTGCTCAATGAGTTGAGCTCAATTCAACTAAAAAACGGCTGAACTTCGATATGGAATGGTGTGTACTGAGCGGTATGAAAGGAACTCCATCCCACGTACGCTCTTAGCTGTGGAATGAATTCTCTGTTGTCACTTGTCCAAGCCACTACAATATGAGGTTTTTTAAAAGGCATTTAAGAGTTCCTACAGGATCCTAGACCGGGCCTAAGCCTAGGCTGCTGATCAGGCGCCGGTCTATACCGCTCCTGGTTTTCTACACGTCCATAGGCCCTGATAACAACTTTTCGTAAGAGGACCCGAGGGGCCGTATGCTAGTTTGCTACCTAACGTAAAAAATACGTGAAGTGACTGCCAAATATCTCTCCACAACCTACAACCCGTAGCGATATTAGTGTCCGTATGGTCATCATCATCATCCACATAAAGACGTTAGTCCTGATTGCAACCGAGGCCACGGTGCCCTTGGAGCTCAGGGTCCGCCTTCCGGCTCTTCCTCCTCCACTTCGCACGATCTTGGGCTTCCAAGGTAGTGAGACCGTTTGCACACATATCACAGTGTCCGTATGGTAACCGAGACAAACCGTTTTTAAAAATCCACCCAACCTATAATAGTAAATGATTTGACTATTAAATTTTAAGACATCATTAATTTTTTTTTCATACAATTTACCTTATATAACTTACCGTTTTGACGTTTAGTAAAAATTAACTAATTTGACTAGTCAGTAGAATACCCAATTCGCCTAACGAATTGCCACTTCTTTATGGCGGCTGTACTTAATATTGTGCTATTGTTTAGAAAGTAATGCTGATTCATGTAATGATTCATATTGCCTAGATATGTAATAATTCAATTCTTGATGAATGGCTCTGTGCTCTGAGCATCAGATATGTAATAGATAATACATACAATCATCAAACAATAATGATAATCACATAGATATACCGAAAACAGTAAGATTTGCAGTACTTTTATTGATATGATGTATTTTATTTACGTGATAACTCGATTCAACACGCAATGAATTATCATAATGCAATTAATCTTCAATATGTAATTATTCTTCAGGCTCTAAGTGCTCCTTACTTTTTACCCGACTACGGCGAAGCCAAAAGGAGGGTTATGATTGACACTTATTCTAACAAAAGAATATATTCTAGGGAAAAGTGGCATACGACCACGGCTATCCTTGATATTTTCTTGTTTGTCACTTTTTTAAAGCGTAATTTTTCGGTAGTCGGGTTTTAGTTTATGTCTGTTAGTATAATATTCAAATAAATATATTTTTATTCTATATTTTTTCTTTAATTCTACACGCAAGGGGAAATGATCAAAATATGTTAACATTTTTATTTACACTGTACAATGACTGTACTTATATTTTTAATTTTCGTTCAGATTTTTGTGCAGAATAACCCTTCAAGTTAAAAGGCGTACAGTATGCGATTGATACAACATAGCCGCTTTCATGCTGAGAGGCTTTTAACTAACATGTTTGCAAGACTCTGTGTAACTTACAAATTTACTAGTTTCCAAGTATAAGTGGTGCAAACATATATCGCTTGTAGCATGACATGACAAACTGCATAAAAGATCACTAAGTACTGTTTCACCCATAAATATTAGATACTAAGGAAGAAAAAAAAGGGTGCGACAGCATCAAGAACTACGGGTCCCTATCAAACACCTGTAGTAAGCCAGTGGGCCTGTTGAGTCATGAACGAGGCTCTCGCGCACTTTTTCCTATAAGGTCTCCACGATAAAACCCATAACCAAATCAAAAGGAAATGTGTGCCCGGGCTTGAAAGTGAAGACCTCTGATATCATCGGGTAGCAACTCTAAACTTTAAACTCTAAAAAGCAACACTAAGATTGATGTTACTGTTATGGTTTATCCGCAGTTACATACGCGTTCTGGGATGCCCATGATAATTTTGCATGAGAACATCATAGGCATCATTTTTATCCCAGTAGCGTGTATCTTTCGCAACTTTGAGATAGTTTTCTTGCGTTTTCTTCTTCTTTTTCATGAGGATCGCAGACATTGGCACATGTGTCACTCCTTCGTCGTCAAATTCAGTATTTTCTTTAGTTTTCCGCTTCCACTGAGCAGTGGCCAAAACTTTCTTTTAATACCACTCATGTGGCAGATAAGAACACGGGATGATGAAGGAAAGTGGTTGGCTAGGTGCTTGCCGTAAAATGTGGTTGTAGGTGACTCTCCTGCATTTTGCCTGAACTGAGTATCACGATATTGAAGGTTTGACGCAGGAGTTCCTCTCGTGATCCAGCATGACTTCGCACATCTATCGTTTATCTTCATGCATCAGGTCCACTACAAGGCTCCTGCTTCATTGGCCTATTATCAGTCAATTACGAAACGCAGTTTCTTATTTTAAAAAGCCTTCTGTTTAAAATTTTGCCTATGAGTCTTTTTAGGTTTTCTACTGTTTTTAACAACGCTATTGTGGTTACTTAAAAACTTAACACTAATTATGTGATTATGCAGTCAGTACGAAGGAGGACAGAGTCTCGCTTATATTCTTTTGCCTAATTCGTCAACATTTTTGCGAAGTGTGTGCAATATTGTAAGCATTACAGCGGCTACAATCGCTGAGTTGCGTCGCGCCAAACATTCTCTCGTTTCCGAGTGGTGGTATTACCGCTGGCAGTCGGTCGAGAGCGCGCAGCCGCGGCGTGCGTTGCGCATCGGAATTCAAAAAAATTGCGGTCTTGCGCCAATTTGAAAGTTGAATTAAAAAGTTTTTATTCGTGAATTATCTGTGCAGTGAACTCGTGACATTCTTATAGGACTAAAAGGACTTATTTGCACTTTTTTATTCTGTGAGTATACATTTTTTAAAGCCGCTTTGTGTTCCATTTCTTTGTTTACGTATATTGTAGTTTATTATGTCAGTGCTTTAAAAAATAAGGTTGTAGTTATTCTAATGGTATAGTTTGTTTCAAATAAGTTCTTTGTTTTATTACTGGCATAATGTTCATAGCAACTAATTTCTAAAATTATGTTAATTACTTTATTACCTTTTCGTTAAGTTGATGTATTCATTTTTATTTAAATTAGTAGGTAAATACATTCTTCTCTCATTTTGTATAATTTTACATGTTTTAAGGTTCGTAAAGGCAGCTGTTAATCCGTGATATTAGGTAGCACTGCAGTAGAGGCTAGATAAAAATAACAATGCCTATCTTTTTAAAATATTTCCTTGAAAAAAATATTAAATAAGTACCTATTGAAATGTCAAGAATGAATTTTGTAATTGTCAAGGTTTAGTAAAACATTTTGCAGGAAGATGAAGAATTTTCTAATTGGATAGGTACATCAGTTACATATATTACCATTGTTAAGACTTGGTAAATTAAAACTATTTGCTGCACGTTACGTTAAAAAAATAGATTAATTATTATTTATGTTCATGCATTGCTGATTAAATGTAGGTAGTTTATGTAAACTGATTGACTGCACTGATTAGTTTGAATGAAAGTGTTAATTAGCAACAAGCCTCTGTGGCGTGGCTGTAGTGTATGCGACTGCTACACAGGAGGCGAGGGTTCGATTCCCGCTCAATGCAAACATTTGTTATGTATGAATTTTTGAATTAATGGTCTGGGTTTTATCGTGCCTTGGAGCCGTCGTAGGAACATCTATAATATAGTTGGTAGGTTTAAGGGAAATTGGTCAAATGTCCTACGCAGAAAGGTGTTCCCAATGGCAATAGAAGCCTTAAGTAATTACCAATTCTTAAAATATAGGTAACAGTGCTGCATTTAATTGAAAGTGTCTGCGTGAGCTTCACTCAGGTTTATTGTATTTTTCAAGAAAGATAACTATATAGATAAACGATGAAAGTAAAATTATCTTCTCGTAAATACTAATTTAAAGTGGAACTCTTAAAAGTGTAAGTTAGTGGAGACAAATGTGATAAGAACGTAGTTCGCAATGACTTCTGTTAGACTGGTTGTATGGAATAAAAAAAATGCTATCGCGAAAGACCTTATTCAACTATCAGGCGCGCGCACTTTTTTTTACCTTACTGTAAATATACTTATCTACGTTAAGATGACATTATACAAGCTAATAGTAAAACACTCGCCAGGATATTCACCATGTTTTTTATTTTTTTCGAGTGTCCGATATTTCGGCGGTGTTTCAAAGTAATCCGTGATCATGGCGCTTGTAACAGCGCCGAAATATCGGATACTCGAAAAAAATAAAAAACATGGTAAATATCCAGGTGAGTGCTTCACTAAAAATTAATAAATTTGCGGTAGCCTAGTGGTATGGGTAATGGACTGCTGAGACGAGGTCTCGGGTTCGATCCCAGGTTTACCATGGCACACACCAATGACTTTTTGATGCTTTTCGAAGTTATGTGTGTATTTATCGCAGGTTTGTATGTGCCCGGTTAATGGCAATAGACTCGCCACCTATTACATTGGGACCTGAACATAAACTGGCGAAATGTGGGTGCTAGCACCTCTGCCTACCCCTTCGGGGAACACAGGCGTGAGTTTATGTTATGTAATGGTTTAGGTACTATTGATGTTAATGACCATGTCGATCTCAAATCATACATTTTAAACGTTGTTATAGGGTTATAGATACTTACCTCGGTGTGCCCCGAACGATTATTGTAGATTAGTCCTACTATAATCGTTGGGGCCAAACCGACCTCATTTACATACCAGTGCATCTACTGATTGATAAAGGAGGCTCTGGTGCCGGCACAGATATACGATAGATATGTTTTGAGATATTTTGACAGCAACATTTTGAGATTTAAAGATATATTTTGACAGCCTCTGTGGCGTGGCGGTAGTACACGCGACTGCCACGCAGGAGGCGCGGGTTCGATGCCCGTTCAGTGCAAATATTTGTATGCATGACATGAATATGGCTATTTGCATTGGTCTGGGTGTTTCTATGTATAATTATGTATGTATTTAAAAAAAAGTATCCAAGTATGTTTATCCGCATTCTAGATTCCATAACACAAGCTAATTAAACCTACCATGGGTCTAGATAGCGTTGTGTTGAATGATGTGGAATATATCCGTGGGTGCAAGCTTTCATTTAGAAGTGATTTATAATAGGTAGATTGGGTTAATCAATGGGGAAAATTAGGAGCAGGCTTTCCATCAGGGTGTGCGCATAAATTAAGAAGAATATTTAAATAATATTACACAATAATGCTAACGGGAATTAACACGGAAGTAGAAGATAATGTTGGTAAGTAAGATTTAAATAAAAACACATTACGTACAATCTAAGCGAAGCATAGGAAACCAATTATTCCGACCCAATAAGCTTCTGGATCCAAACAGTAAACGAATCACAACCACAACACTACTCATGAACAATAAAACGATTAAACTTGTCTAATTAGCGGCTATAGAATTTATCCCGTCCATCATATTATTGTATTTTAGATAGGGCCTGCAATTACCGTAGATTTTTGAATACCGGTAATAAAACGGTATTAGATTTTTTTTTACCGGTAATACCGGTAAAACCGGTAATGGGTATATTTGTGGTAACGATATTAAAGTAGAGTTTGACAGGGTAGTAAACATTTCATTTTAAGTTAAACTGTGATAGCTACTTGATAAACTAACTCGCATAATCGTTGTCAATGCAAAAATAGAGAGAATGAATTTAAAAAAAATGCTGCCATGTAGATCAATCAATCAATAAGCCTATTGCAGTACACTGCTGGACATAAACCTTTTCCAATGTGCGCTATTTCTATCACCTTTTACAGGTCGCAAGTCCATCTGGCTAGGGGACGTCCTCCATCCGTTTGTCTCTAATGGCCATCGGTCCGTCGACAGATGTGGCAAACCCACAGCCAATTCAACTGGCTTATTTTGCGAGCTATGTCGGTAAGCTTAGTTCTTTCGAATGACCTTATTTTGAATTCTATCCTTCAAAGAAACTCCAAGCAAACTTGCTCCAAAGACTACTGTGCAACTTTTAGGTCATGGACTAAACCCTCTGTAAGTGTTTTCAGACATTGCGGTAGGGGTGAAAAGAATACTCAACGCCGTTTTCCAATTGCTGCCCAGTCTAGTTGGATCCTTTTGACTTGTTCTTTCTCGAAGCTGTTTTAACCGAGCTGAAGCCCAGGTATATATTATATTTTTGAACAACTTCGAGCATTACCCCTTCGATGGTCATCGGTCTCGTTGCAAAATGTTCGTTGAACATGATCTTAGTTTTATCCTAGTTTAGCATTTCGCCTAGTTATTCTAACGACTCCACAACTATGACGATGCCGTCGACGAACCAAATATGCAATATACTCTAATGCGTTAGTGAATATTAAGTCCCTATAACATTCCCCTGCCTCCACACTGGAGGCTTCGTCTTCTGGTCTTGGAGCTGGACGGATATTTTGGCAGTGTTATACAAGAATGTCAGCACTTTGATATCCTCAATCGACATAACACGCTGCAGGGCATCCAGAACCGCCCAGGTTTAGATGAAGTCGAAGGCTTTTTTGTAGTCCACAATTCAGAAACCATACACAACGGCTGATTGTACTATTGAGTCTTTTCTACAATCTGTTGAACAATAAGGATATAGTCTACGGTGCTATAGCCTTTTTGAAACCCAGCCTGCTCCAGTGGAACTCGGCGAGCTAACGCGTGAGGCCATTTGTAACAACTCAGAAAAACAACACGTACACATGGCTCAAGTCGAGAGTGAGGTGGGCCTGTAGTTTTCCATGTTCGCTCATGTGGAATTAGTACAAAAACCTATAATTGAATGTCAAATTTATTTATTTATTTATTATGGTGTATATTGACATTATATACATTATTTTTACAATTGTTTAAATTCATGTGAATTGTGAATATTATTGAATAAAATTCCGGCTAAAATACCGGTAAAATACCGGTTTTCAATTTTTAGTACCGGTATATTTCAGAGGGCCAAAAACGGCGGTTTACCGGTATTACGGTAAACCGGTTAACCGGTATTGCAGGCCCTAATTTTAGACAGATGAACGTAGTGATTGCAAGAAAATTTAAAATATCGACAAAGTTAAAAAACTCGATAAAAAAATCGATATATGAAAATATTATGATAAAATGTTATAAATGATTTCATGTGGAACTATAATCTATTATCTTTCTAATCATAATAATAAATTAGTACTTAGATATTTCGTGTCTGTACAGTTTACAAATGTAATAGAAAACGATTGTGGGCCATAACGCATCCAAAACAAAACAACTGACTTCTGGAAGAATATTCCAACATGCTGATTTCCTGGTATTTATTGAAGAGTTCCGTGGCCTGTCTCTGAAATCCATCATCAGATCTTTATGAAATTTAAATGGGACCATTTTGGAATAAACCTCTTTCAAACAAAAAAAGAATTTTGACAATCCGTCTACAAATGACGGAGTTACAAAAAACATTTTTCCGTAAAAATCATACAAATATAAATAATTATAAACATCCGAATTGTTGCTTAGAAATCGGTTAAAAATCGCCAGTTATGTGATATTTGAAAAAAATATATTTTCTGTAGTCGATATCAATTGTGACATTTTCAAGTTATTATAATAAAAACACAGTCGATTGACTAACTACATCCCTAAAATTGCTTTCTGGCTGACATGACGATGTCAATGAAAAATGACGTATTGGCGCCTAATTTTTGTTAGGGTTTTCAGGTGTTGACGCTAGAACAAAGTTATACCGACCACTGTCAGTGAGCTGTCTAAAATACAATAATATAATGGACGGAGTATAGACAGATTTAGTGTACCAAAGAGATTGCAAGCCGGCTATCCCAGTATATCGCTGGCTTCCAGCCGGTACATTTGTAAAGGTGTTCGCACTTGTAAGCCAAGATCAGTCAAGAAAAATAGGAATGCAAACCCATTGTTATTGTTTTAGTGTATGCTAGATGCCATAAAGCCGCTAGCACAGAATACCGCTAGTCCTAGTATGTTCCGAAAATAGCGCAGTGTTAAATAATTTTATCACACCAGCCGCGTGGAGTACTTACAGTTGTCATAAGAAACCTTTAGTGACTAAAGGCTTCATAAGACTGATATGATAATAAAAATTTGACCGGCAATGTAAACACCAGAGTTTTCTTTAAAATATGACGGTGGGGACACGAGTAATACAAAATTAAACCACAGAACAAGACCTTTGGCTCCACCGTACAAATGGGGGCATAAGGTCTAAATGATCCTCATGACGTGGTGTCATGAGGATAGTGGTGCAAAGCAGTTGGGACACGAGTCCGAAAGCGGTTTATCGTAGACTAAAGTTTAGTCTTGATACCTAGACTTGTCGGTCAAGTAGTCAGCATAAAAATAATACTGACTGACATTGTACACGCGGCATTTATTTTATTTCTCTTGAAAACTTACAGCTTGATACACAAATTATACAAGGGAACATAGCATGCGTAAGGCCAATTACAAGTTTTCACCAGTAACAAATTAATTAGAGGTAAATTGCGGTGAAGTCGGAAAACAAAACTAACGAATAAAACAAACAATAAATAAATTAACATCAACACCCGCTGAAAAAAGCATCACACAAAGTTCGTTTGAGCTTGTTGACACTAATGTGGAATATATCGATATTGACATTCTGACATGCTGCATTGCATGTACCGATACGGGCATGCTCTTAACAGGTATAAGGTCTGCCAATATGCTGTCGTTACTGCGGGTACATATTTTTTATATTTGGTCCTGACTGCACCCCGCTAGATGGCAATAAAGCTGACGTGCAGTCCAGAAGATACAGACCACCATTGTCGGTGCCATTGGACGTAAAATGGTGGTCCCTAACTTGACGGGTTTGATAGATGCCTTTTCACGTCCCGCTTGAAGAACCCGGAACTGTAAGAGGATTGTGCCTGCGCAGGAATGCACAAATGGATGCGAAGTGCTACTTTGCTCACCAGTTCAGGTCTAGTCTAGTCTATTCTAAATCTGTGGTACTTTAATAAAACTAGTGATGGTCATATGGTAACTGAGTACCAGTCACTAGTTGACGCATCATTGAAGTAATCTCAAGGCTCGTGGGACTCGGTACTTATCGGTCTGATATACCGATGTGTGACACATGTGACTCATGTGAGTACACGAAGCTGGGATGGGATATACCGTTATCATCAATTTTGTTTTATGCGCAGTAGCTGTGTGAACATTTTTAATTATCCGATAACAGTTGTTTAAATGTTGATTCGATAATCGGTTTTTGAAATTCGATTGAAATCAAAATCGAATGAACCCCTGAGTAAGTATATGAAAAAAGTATATTCATTTTTTTTTGTCTCCAACTTTGAAAATTACGTAAGTGGATTTATAAATATTTCTAACTCCTCTAATTCATTTCTGATTATTTCGTTGTGACTTCCAAATCCGTTTAACTTGTTTTAACTGCCGTGAGCTGGAAAAAAAGACATTAAACTGCACATCCATATTAAAATTTTAATCAATAACACCTGTCATATGGTATGGTATGACATCGTGGTATTGAGATAACATATCTACCTCATTTTAATATAAGATGACAGGAAAATGCTTTATCTTTGATGCAAATAGAAGATATGTTTTTATCTTATCTAAAAAAAACAATATGAAGAACATTATAATCAAAACACTGATAGATTAGGTTAGAAGGTAATGGCCCCGTTTCATTCGTGTTAACGAAACTTACTTTTGCACGAGATAAAGAGTTACTTATGTACGAAGAAATAGAAGCCCCGTTCGGCGGGGCTCTTTTAACATCGCTCAAGTCATTAACAATTTCATTAGATACGAAGTTGCATATGCGTTCTTTTAACTGGCTGATATAACCAGGTGTATAGAGAGAATTAACTACTTACTATAATATTACATAAAGAAATGATTAAAATAGTAAAAAGTTTATTTTTGAACACATTCGTAAAAGCTGTCGTCATATGCAAGAGACCTGACAAACGAGTTTTTATATTATATTGACTTAGGTGCGGTTGTTTCCGGTCTTCACAGGCCTTCTCGCTCTAAAAAAACAACTGCCTAATTCGTTATGTCACTGTTAAATATTATGATGAGTGGGTATGCATGTAAATGTGAATGCTGGTAATTTTAGCTGAATTAGAAATTGGATACTTGAGTAGATATTTAGTCAAAATAGTTACTTTTTACCAAACCGTCGCCTCAGTGCTTATTTGTTCTATCTACCAAATTTACAGAAAATTAACTTTAAATGTAGTATTGTTAAGACTCAAATTTCAATCTTATTGGTTAAGAAATTTTTAAAACTTTTTTGCTATAATATAGAAAAAAAGACATTTAAATTTTATCTGTGACACAACACTGTAATAAATATTTTGTGCTTGTTTGCTCTATATCCACTGTTTGTTTTATATCCTACATCATAACAAATGTTGAGTGCTTGAGTGTTCTATGTCCACTCAATCGACCAATCACAGCCCATGACGCCATGTCTGCCATTTTGTTTGATTTGTCATTGTGGCTGGAGACATTGTAAGATTCGCTTCGTTGCTCCCGAAAAAATTTAAAAATATTATTGAAATTGTTGTTTCTAGTAAAATTGTGTTCGACAGACATTAAATTATGTCTAGAACAAGCTATAATAGCAAAATAAATGAACAAACGCAGCCGCAAACAGAACAGTAAGTACTTTTTGATTTACGCTCGATTCCGTTCTGAATTTTACACAGAGTGTTGTTTTTTAATACACTATGAGCCCCGCAGTCGGACATAACAGGTATGTTCGACTGCGTGGCTCAACGATCCTTTTTCATCGTTATAAGAAGTATGACTTATTGATTAATGTAATGTGTCCTAATTTTCAAACCTAGTTTTTTTTTCATACTTCTGCCAACTCCTAGAAAGAATTGTTTGGTATGTACAATGAAGGTATTTAAAAATTATTATTATAACTAACATTGGTTGTGGTGCTTAAACGCTTCGATAACAACTACTTCACTCTGTTTTGCGTTAAATTAAAACATTGAAGGATATTGATTGCTTGAACAATTTTTTTATACCACATATGTTGCAGATAAGCACATGGCCCACCTTATGGAAAGTGGTTACCGTGGCCTATGGCAATTTTTTTACTGAAAATAATTTACACCTAGATTTTTATTTTCAATTATTATTATTCTACGATTAATATACTATTGATTTTTATAAAAAAATTGTAAAAAGCACGATTTTTTTTGTATAGGACACGCCAATTTGACTTTTGTTTTTGTCAGCATCTTTATTTTTTTTTCTCATTGATATTTTATTTATTTATCAGCATCAGCTCATCTTGTTGTCACAATACAGTTGTATGTAAAAATAAATGCTGATCAAAACGAAGCCAATCACGTCATATTTTTACTTAGCTTACTTACTCCACATATAATTTAGGCATAGGTACTCTGTAACTACACTGATGTCCTTGCTCGATTATGTTATTTTATTACATTGAATTATTTTTTTATCAATTTATTGAACTTTCTGAAGCTTATTCAGTTTACAGGGTTTTGCTTTCTGCTTTTTGCAGTGCAAATTATCGATCGACTGTTATTTAATGTTTTTAAAAAATATAATTAGTTATTATAATATTTTTTTTGTTTTATATCCTTAACAGGCTTGAAAAAGTTAAGAAAAAGCTTTTTGTAAATCATGATGTTGCTGAAAAAGACTACATAGAAGACACTCCAAACAGATATATACTCAAGGTAAACAAAAAGTTTTTGGAGCATCAAAAGGCAAGCAAGGAAACATGTATTCTATTAGCTATAAGCATTTAAAATGGGAGCGCCTTATTTCGTAGAAAGAAATTTCATTGAATTTCATTTTACAGAAAATGTTTCATATAATATTTGGTTCTTATATTTTTATTTCGAATATTATTGTTTCAAAGACAATTTACCACAATGAATCACTTTTCACAGAAACACAATTTAATGAATTTTTTTTCACATATTTTTGTTTAACATACTTATCAAACTGTAGAATTATTATTTAAGGAATCTTAAAAACAACCACTAACCACCATCTATTTCAAACAGTAAAATTTAGATACATTTTTTTCCCGATTGCTTGTAGTAATTTAATTAGATAATACCCCGACTCGGATAGGTTAGGTTAGAAGGCTAAGGCGAGGGCGAAGCGAAGCGGAGCTCTCGCCTTAGCCTTCGTGGTTATTTTTTTTTAAACCACCCTGAAAATTTCTTTGCGCAAATAAGTTTTATATGAAATAACCAATATAAAAAAGAAGAATATTTGATTTGTTATTCTATGAAATGATTATTCTAACATTAAAATTTATGTGAAACAAAAGTCAATGATTTATAAATCTTTAAAGTAAGTATTATGTATATTGATTATTCTATGAAACGAAATTATGCGAAACATTTTCTGTAAAACGAAATTATATGAAACTTTTGTCTATAAAACAAAGCACACCCATTTAAAATCATTAGTAAAATAACTATAAATAAAAACTTTTGTTTAAAATGCATTTATTATTTGCGAGTTAAATCCTATCATCTAAAATACTAAATACATCATCCTGTATATACATCTGACACATAGACCAGTTAAGCACGAAAAATTAAAACAGTCTTTTTGTTCTATCTTTATTGAGGTATTGTTCTAAGTCCACATTCGTAATTATATTTGTGCAAATTTGTTCTATCTCCATATAGTAACTGTAAAATAAGGTACAATTAACCACCATTTTATACATTACATTATAATAATGTATTCATAGACAACTCATTTATAAAGTAATTCCTTAGAATCTACAAACTAAAGGTTATTATAAAAATAGGGATAAAAAATCTTCTCACTGTAAAATGTAGCCAATGGTAGATAGGACAAACAAGCACTGAGGTGACGAAACGTCAAACTGTAAGTTCTAAAGAAAGTATGACGTCATACTTCTTAATTGTCAAATGACTTACTATTATTGGTTGGGTTGATTAATAAAAATAAATCGAAACGATAAAAAAAAAAATTGCTGCACCGTCGCCCTTATAGACGGATATAAAGAGAAGGAAAATTTGGAATGATTCAAGTGGTGCTCAATAGCTCAGTTGGCAGAGCAGTCGCCCTGTAAGCGAAAGGTCGTGAGTTCGAGTCTCACTTGAGCATTTCATTATTTCCAATGTTTTTCGAACTTAACAGTTAGCATAATAAATGCTATAAAAAAATTTATTCAAATATTTGGGCGCAGTCATCAAAATTCAATGTTTAAAAATGGTTGAAAAATCATTAATTGTTTCCAACAGTTCGTAAGAATGTTGGTAGATGGCTGCACCGTCGCCCTTATAGACGGATATAAAGAGAAGGAAAATTTGGAATGATTCAAGTGGTGCTCAATAGCTCAGTTGGCAGAGCAGTCGCCCTGTAAGCGAAAGCTCGTGAGTTCGAGTCTCACTTGAGCATTTCATTTTTTCCAATGTTTTTCGAACTTAACAGTTAGCATAATAAATGCTATAAAAAAATTCATTCAAAAAAAGTTTAAAACTAAAACCCGACTACCGAAAAATCACGCTTTAAAAAGAGACAAACAAGAAAATTTCAAGGATAGCCGTGGTCGTATGCCACTTTTCCCTAGAATATATTGTTTTTTTACAGTAAGTGGCATACGACCACGGCTATCCTTGAAATTTTCTTGTTTGTCTCTTTTTAAAGCGTGATTTTTCGGTAGTCGGGTTTTAGTTTTAAACTTTATTTTTTATTTAAATTATTTTGAGGCAAGGTAAAGCTAATCATTTATACATATTTGAAATGTGCTCATTAAGCACTTTCATTTGATACCAAACACGGCATATTTATCTCAAATTTATTTTTTAACACAGTACGTTATGAGCGCTAGAGGGCGCCACACAAGATTGAGTGACACGTCATATTGCCTATAACCATCGGACGATCAAGCCGCTTGTAACGATACCTCATTTGTCCAGTTCTAATTAGTAGTTGAGTAGCTATGAGGGAACAAATGAACATACATACATACATACATACATAGCCTGTCAAAATCATAACCCTCCTTTTGGCTTCGCCGTAGTCGGGTAAAAAGAACAGCTGATGCAACTTATACGGCTCTTTTACCATTCTTAATTCAAAAAAGCTCAGTGAAATGATTTAATTTCGAGTGTGGAACCTAAGATTGAAACACGCTTGTGCCTGTACGATACGACTAATTAAAGAAAGCACAGCTAATAGAAATCTCTATTCCTAGACAGCAATACCCAATTAGATAACTTACGTTTCTTTAAAGAGAACTAAAGTGAGACTCGACATCAAATTTGTGTTACATGATGTCGAATATGTGTCCTTAATGTCCTCTTTCATGTATGCGCAAATACAACACCACGACTAAAATATTTGTATAGAAACGACAAGGTCACGCGAAGATCGCATCGTTGATAGTGAATTCGTTTTGTACATAAGTATAGGATGATGCATTATTGCATTAATCCTTTGCATTGAAACTACTTATCGGATTATTGACATATATTTTTGTTCAGTAGCTCTTTTCAAACAAATAGTATTTCTTATATCCTGATGAACATTTTTTCGTAAGACAAGGCTCGCAAGTCTCGCAACGCCGTTACGTTACAATGGGAAGTCTCCGGTAAGAATCTCCGCACGATTTTTTGTGATCTATCTTCTTATTTACAAATATCAAGTTTAAGTAGTTAGGTACGGTACGGTAATTTGAATGAATTTAAAATGAAATTAAATTACATGAAAATGAAATTACAGCATTAAGTATCCTAACTATACAAATAGAATATACAGGGAAAAATATATCTTCTCGGGCGGGACTCGAACCCGCAGTCATCAGAAAAAAAATGCATAAAAACATGTTTTCGATATTCAAAAAATATTCTTAATATTAAGGCTAGTATCCAATTACAGCATTAGCATTAGCGCATGCACTCAGAATTAAATTTTGTTTGTAAATGCAATATTCTGAGTGCATGCGGAACATAGGTATTGATGGTGGCATGGTGCAGGCCCCTCCTAAATTGCTGTAATTACGGCATAATGTTTAAATAGGAACGCGAACTTCTTTATTATTTATTTTTGTTAACTTAGGTTAATCATTTTATTAAAAGTTTTTTTATATACTTTAACCCTAGAAAGATAATCTGCGCCTCAGAGGCGCAAGCAAAACACATTTATCGCTGTCTCTTTTTAACGGACGTGCTCTCGAACTTGTCACACCAGGTAATCTCAGTCGGCGCCGAGTACAACAGCCAGATGGACCCGTACCATCGGTAAGTACTTTGGATTAGCCGCTTTAGCTAAGTGTTGCGCTCGTGGAGCATATGATTATCTTTTGTGTAACTTTCGTCAGAACACATCAACTTTGATTAGTAGCTATTTATTAGTAGTTGTTTGTATTTTATAGTTTTATTATGTGTTTTAGGGTCTGAAAATCATGGCACGGAATCTATTCGCGCACGGAATCTTCAGCTAAGGATCTATCCTCAGCTGAAGATGAAATAGTAAATAAGCTTTACGATGAAGGTGATGGTGATATGCTGCATGTTGCTGAGGATAGTGATAGTGAGGAGGAGGATCACTTGAGTGAGGATGACGTTCAGAGCGACGTGGAAGACGGGTACCAGGACTCAATTACTACCAAAGCTGTACATAAATGTCAAAAATGACATGCGCCAAATGCATAAAATGCATCTGTGGCGAACACAGAAAAGATGTGTGTGTTGACTGCACTTAGTGTGCCATTTCTGAGCCCGGAGATATGTTTTATTACTTTTCATGTTAGTATTAAGTACAATTAAGCATAACTCGTGATTAATTACGTCTAAAAAGGAAAATAAGTCCAATTAAAAGAAGACTGATATTTTTTGTTACTTTTTCTAAGAGGTTCAGAACATTGTGTTAAATTTCTCGTAAAATAAATAATTTTCAAAATGTTTTGAGTTTAATTTATTTTATTATGTACTAACCTTATAATGAAACAAGCTACTCATGATTAAAAACCTTTCCAGGCCACAGGTAGACCTTACTATATTGTGCGCTCGTGAGGCACATGATTATCTTTTAAGTAACTCCCAACATGATTATCTTTCTAGGGTTAAGTATCTTGACACGAGACATATGTACATTCGTCCATTCTTTTTGTAAACTGACGTCTGTAAAATGTTTCTTCTCCACTGGTGCCTGGGAAGCGGTGGTAAACTTAGTTTTAAGCAGAATTTGACGTCAAAAAGCTGTAGTAGTGCTACACAATTTTGAATAAATACTTTGAATTTTGAATTTTAATACTTTTTTTTTATATAGGACACGTCAATTTGACTTCACCTCGCCTGATGTTAAGCTAAAGGCAAAGTCTCGGAAAGAGGGTCACCATCGTAAACATTTACCATGTTAACAGTGGTGGCACTCAGCTTGACGGCCTCATTAGATTCCTTTTCACGCCCCGCTTAAAGGACCCGGGACTGTAGGAAGAAGGAAACACGTGAGCTGGCAGGGAATTCCAGGTCTTAGTGGTGCGGCATAGGAATGAATCACTGAAACGCTTGGTTCTAGCAGGTATACTCTGCACCGTAAATGGATGACATCTTAGCCCTGCACGTGTCGTCCTGTGAAGGAAAGGGGAGGGTGGGACTAATTGGAAGAGCTCGTCAGAACATTCACCATGGTAGAGACGGTAGAAAACTGCCAAAGACGCAACATCCTCGAGCCTTTGCAGATGCGTAGAGGCATCTGCAAAGGCTCGAGGGTGTTCGTGACCTCAGGATCCCCAATAATGCGGACCGCACGTCGCTGCAACCTGTCGAGAGCATCTAATAAGTACTTTGCGGAGCCGTCCCAGAGATGTGAGCAGTATTCCACGCAGGAACGAATTTGGGTCTTGTATAGAAGACACCGCTGCTCCGGCGTGAAAAAACGTCTCACTCTGTTCAGGACTCCGAGTTTACGCGAGGCTGATTTGATGATACTCTCGATATAGTTTTTGTTATTCAGTTTGCAGCGAACATCCATACCGAGGATAGTGAGGTGATCCTGCAATGGCAGTGGTGTGCTCTGAAGAGTGGGAAGGGGAAGGAAAGGAGATACCTTAGCTGTAAACGCACATGCCTGGGTCTTCTTGGCATTGAACTCGACCAGGTTCCTAGCGCCCCATTGAGAAATGTGGTCCAGGATCCGGTCCAGCTCTGTGACAAGAAGCTGCCTTTTTTCCGCGATATCAGACTGCTTGGCCGCAGGATGTGCGTGATAACTCCCATGTAAGGTGCTGTCGTCCGCATAGCAGTGAATGTTTCCGTTACAGAGCATGTCATTGATATGCAGAAGAAAGAGAGTGGGAGATAAAACGGAACCCTGCGGCACGCCAGCATTTACCTGCAAGAACTCCGAAGCTCGTCCATCACAAAGGACGCGAATACGGCGCCCCTGCAGGAAGCTTGCAACCCAGTTACACAGTCTAGGAGGCAGGCCGAAGGCTGGTAGCTTGGAAAGAAGCGATTTGTGCCATACCCTATCGAAAGCTTTGGCGATGTCAAGACTAATTGCCAGTGACTCACCGTGCTTCTCCATAGCCTCACCCCAAAGGTGGGTCATGTACGCCAGAAGATCACCCGTTGACCGTTTCGGTCTGAAACCGTATTGCCGGTCACTAAGCAAGGAGTGATCCTCTAGGTGGCGCATGAGCTGTGTGTTAATTATGTGCTCGAACACCTTACACAGCACTGAGGTGACGGCTATGGGTCGATAGTTGGCTGGGTCTGAGCGATCCCCCTTCTTGGGGATCGGCTGGACATTCGCCTCCTTCCAAGCCGAAGGCACTGTACCCGAACTGTAGGACAATCGGTACAGCCGCGTTAGCAGAGGAGATAACTCCGCTGCACATTTTTTAAGTACAACCGCTGGCAGAAGTTGGCTTGCACGGCTTTGGCCAGTTGCCAGTAGCCACGGCTACCCGTGGGATGCGCCACTAGCTCTTGGCCCAGCCGCGCTATGCGCTGGGCATCCGCCCTGACGCATGCCCTCCTGCAGACCTTTGTGGCTCTGTTGTACGCCGCCTTGAAGTGACCCACGTTGGGATCGCGTGTGGCGCGCGCCCGCACCCAGGCGCGGTACGCAGACTGTTTATACTATTGCTGTTACTGTTTATACTTCAAATATTGGCACATATACAGCGAAAATTGCGGATAGCGGCCGGCAATCATCTTGAACAAAAGTGGAAAGTATAAATCTCAATAGCGGCATAAAGGCTGAACAGAATGATTGCCTAGTTGATGGCAATAGACTCGCTTTCTTTTACGTAGGTTGGTAGTTTACCTGTGTTGCTATAGTGTTCGAGATGCAATTGTACGATATTATAATGCTTGTCTGAATATTTTATTGACACAATACTCGCAACTCAACTGTCACATTACATTCGTATGTAACAGTGAATCATCACCTATAAGCTCTATTGTTTTGTAAATCGTAATGAAATCGATAAGTAGATACGAAAATAGTTATAAAATTAGATAAAAATTGGTAAACAAACAAGGGATTACTGAAGTTGAAAGTATGATTCAATTTGAAAAAGAGCGCATGGAAAGTTTGGCGAATCGAAAATATTTATAAAAGTAAATAAACTGTAGTGCCAAATACATGACCATTTTGAAAAGGAAAGCCGGTGGAAAAAATCTTCCCTCTTATAGCAATTTTGTATGAAGTTGTAATAGGTTCTCTCTGTAGGATAAGCCGGCAAGAATCGGGTTTTAGGGACTTCTCACCACTACTGTACAATGTAATGTGTAACTGTAATGTGTAAAGTAATGGGTTCTTCGGAACCACGCTTAAAAGTGACTTGCTTATATGCGTCTTAGTTCGCGGTAGGCTCGCCTGATAAGTCGATGGAAGTCAATACCTTTCTAACTTTATTATCGTTGAAGTTATCAGCCTATCATTTATTACTTACATAAGTACACGAAATCTATATCATATTATCACTGGGATTTACGTTATTTAGTTCGAAGTGAATCACCGTTGATTAGGTGTGATGGATGACACATGATCGATTTTCAATTAAATTGTATCAAAATATTATTGTTTCGGCGACTGACGTTTTGGGAAATTACCAATCTAATCGAGTTGTGTTGTGTTGGAGTCGAAATGTTCGGACCTTGGGGTCCAAGCGCCCGCTATCTCTTCAGCGAGATTGCGAAGCGTGTGGTCGACGCTTCTCATGAACAGAAATCTGGCCTCTTTTTAGGTCAGAGAATAAGCATTGCAATACAACGTGGCAATGCTGCCAGTCTTCTGGGAACGCTGCCACAAGAGACATGCGATGCGGATGAATTCCACGATGCATAATTACTACATAGTATAAAGTCGCTTTCTGCGTCAGTCCGTCCCTATATATGCTTATATCTTCAAAACTACACTACAGATTTTGATGCGGTTTTTTTACATACACTAATATAGTATTTAGGAATTGGAAATGTAAACTTTAAAACCGTAAGGTGAGGCCGGCCAGGCTTAGAAATAAAATTAAACTCAGTGGAAAAGTATAAGTGTATTATTCAATATGTATAGTAACTAGATTAATTTAAATAACTATTTGTGACATAATATTATTGAGAACTAGCTTTTGCCCGCGGCTCCGCCCGCGTGGATGTCGGTTATCGTGACCAAACATTGCCTATGTCCTTTCTCATGGTCTAGTCTACCCGTATACCAAATTTCATCACAATCGGTTCAGTGGTTTAGGCGTGAAAGCGTAACATACAGACAGACAGACCGAGTCACTTTCGCATTTATAATTTTAAGTATGGAAGTATGGATTGATACTTAAGTAGGTACTTCTTTCAACTTGTGTTTTGACATACAAATTATAATAAAACTAACATTGATTTGTAGAAACGTAAAACACAAGTACTTTGAATATCTTCAATGTAAAAACACAACTACTTATAATTATTTAATAGTACCTACCTATAGATAGTTTTCTTTGAACACTTTCATATCATTACATTTCTTCACATGATTTCGTAATAATTGATTGAGCATCTATTATTTTGTCACACCATTAAGTCATTAATTAAAATCTGAGAATTAATTACCCATTCTATTTTTAGAACTAAGTAATACACTGATTTAGTATGGCATAATGATGGCGTCTGGAGGTCTATGGGAGAGGCCTATGTTCAGTAGTGGACTATGTGTGGCTGATATGATGATGAATGATGGCGTGTTTTCTCTGAAAATTCTTATAATGAGGAAAAATAATGGTAAATGTGGTATGGAATAAATAATTAGTAAGATTTGAATGAATTTTTTATAGCATTTATTATGCTAACTGTTAAGTTCGAAAACATTGGAAAAAATGAAATGCTCAAGTGAGACTCGAACTCACGACCTTTCGCTTACAGGGCGACTGCTCTGCCAACTGAGCTATTGACCACTTGAATCATTCTAAATTTTCCTACTCTTTATATCCGTCTATAAGGGCGACGGTGCAGCTATCTACCAACATTCTTACGAACTGTTGGAAACAATGAATGATTTTTCAACCATTTTTAAACATTGTCTAAACAGTCGCCCTGTAAGCGAAAGGTCGTGAGTTCGAGTCTCACTTGAGCATTTCATTTTTTCCAATGTTTTTCGAATTAGTAAGATGTTTATATGCCCAAGTTGGATATTTTCATGGGTGTTTCAAACTATAATAGATTCATCTCGCACTATCTTTTGCCCGCGGCTCTGCCCGCGTGGATGTCGGTTATTGCGACCAAACATGCAAGCCTATGTCCTTTCTCAAGGTCTAATATATCCCTATACCAAATTTCATAAAAATCGGTTCAGTGGTTTAGGCGTGAAAGCGTAACATACAGACAGACAGACAGACAGAGTTACTTTCGCATTTATAATATTAGTATGGATTAAGTCCGCCAATGTACTTTGTGCATGAAGTTAAATTAATAAATAAAAAAATATTTAGGAAGTATAAATATTATTGGAATTTTGAAGCAATTTACTTTGTCTACAAGAAATCGCTAATGGCGATAATGCCATCGTACATGTTAAAAAAACTAAATCCAAATCGGTTCATCCGGGTGCACCATTCCGTCCAACTTAAAACACCCCGTTGTTTTTGCGTAGGGCGATAAAACCCATGTTGAGTCAAATCAGAACAATCCATACTAATATTATAAATGCGAAAGTAACTCTGTCTGTCTGTCTGTCTGTATGTTACGCTTTCACGCCTAAACCACTGAACCGATTTTGATGAATTTTGGTATAGAGGCAGATTAGACCCTGAGAAAGGACATAGGCTATGTTTGGTCGCGATAACTGACATCCACGCGGGCGCAGCCGCGGGCAAAAGCTAGTATATAATACAGACCCTTTTCTTTGGATTCAATCGGAACTAACCCTCTTATAGGTAAGTACATACTTAAACAAACTATACAATTGAAAACTCCACGTTAACATTACTAAAATAAAAAGGAAATAGGAAACTGCGTCTATCTCGACCAGCCTTGAACTCGAACAATGGAATGCTTAGAAAAACGAAAGTTATACCTATAGAACTCGCTAAGTGGCCGCTGCGACCTCAGCGCCACCGACCACGACCGGTCTTTGCTTTAGACCAAACTCGTTTGTTATTGGGTTAAGAATGTTGAGATCAGAAGGTCAATTTTCGTATAGGTGTCGGTATTTTTTTTTTCATTTAGGACATGTCAGTTTGACTTCACCTGATGGTATCCATAAGAGGGATATGTCGATGACAACCTCATCTCCGGCCTAGCACGACGACCCACAGTGCTGTTTTAGTCGGTTCGAGTCTGACATAACCTCCCCTTCCGGCTCCAGCATGGGGTATCCGAGGGGATTTCCGCACGAAAAAAAAGGTATACATAACATAACATAAACTCACGCCTGTATTGCGCGAAGGGGTGGGCAGAGGTGCTAGCACCCACATTTCGCTGTTTATGTTATGGTCCCAATGTAATAGGTGGCGAGCCTATTGCCATTAACCGGGCACTTATAAACCTACGTTTAATACACACATAACTTCGAAAAGCATCGAAAAGTCATTGGTGCACACACCAACCTGTGTAAACCTGGGATCGAATCCGAGACCTCGTCTCAGCAGTCCATTACCCATACCACTAGGCTACAGCACGAAAATAGGTACCTATCCATAAATCAATGAGCCAATCGCAATCCATTACTGGAGATAGGCCTCTCCCAATATTGGGAAGCCTTGGCCTACTGAGTTGTTTACAGGCAGATGGAGAAAAGCCCTATCGATGCTGGCCACACTGTACCAGGGTTGGTACAGGGTTTTATCTCGAGTCTTCCTTCTCTCGCAGTGATATCGTCTGCGTATTTTTTCATTAGTTGTTTCTTATGACAACCTTCGGATGAGGTGGGATGATGGTTGCATTCTAATTGCTTTAAAGTTCAGCTTACCATCAAGTGAGTTGAAGTACAATTGACGTGTCCTATATAAAAAATTGTATTTTTAAGTCCAAAATATCCATTTTTAATCAATTCTTAAATTACATAAATCAATTTCAGATTAATTTGACATTACGAGAATTCGCCTTCAGATGAAAGATTCGATCCAGTGACCTTGCATACACAGCACTGGAACTACACCACTGTGATATTGTCACGTAATACTTATTATTATTTTTGGATCCATAATTATGAGTACATTTAATGGTTATACAATTACCGGTTTCCGGTCAGAATAACACAAATTATCTCTTCCCGTGGATGCTGGTGGTGATTACAAGATATTAATGAGAATTTACGGTATCCTGTGTCATAAAATATATGCACATACATAAGGACAACCAGCCAATAAAATGTAAATAAACCATCATAATTCAACTTGGTGAATAAGCTATTTGGTTGTGTTAATGCATCTGGGTGAATAAGGTACACTATTTGGTTGTGTTAATGCACCTGGGTGAATAAGGTACACTATTTGGTTGTGTTAATGCACCTGGGTGAATAAGGTACACTATTTGCTTGTGTTAATGCACCTGGGTGAATAAGGTACACTATTTGGTTGTGTTATTACACCTGGGTAAATAAGGTACACTATTTGGCTGTGTTAATGCACCTGGGTGAATAAGGTACACTATTTGGTTGTGTTAATGCACCTGGGTGAATAAGGTACACTATTTGGTTGTGTAAATGCACCTGGGTGAATTATGCAGGTGAATTAAGTGTATGAAAGATAAATTTGATGGCAGACAAGCTCACGGCTCATGGCGAAAGTGGTTACCATGGCCTATAGACGTGTGCAATACCAGGGGCTTTTTTTCCGTGTGGAGTTTTGTTCCCCTGCCTGAGATACCTCCCCCACCGGAGCCGGAAAGAAAGGTAATGTCGGACTCGAACCGGCTAAAACCGCACGCCGACTGTGCGTCGTAGTGCAATACATCACATTCTAGCTACCGACCCTGTAAAAACCTAATGCCTTTCTTGAAGAACTTATATTTTAGTCGCTTGAAAAAATCCATACTAATATTATAAATGCGCAAATAACTCTGTCTGTCCGTCTGTCTGTATGTTACGCTTTCACACGTGACGGAACCAATTTTGATGAAATTTGGTATAAGGGTAGATTAGACCTTGAGAAAGGACATAGGCTATGTTTGGTCGCGATAACCGACATCCACGCGGGCGGAGCCGCGGGCAAAAGCTAGTAGTATATATACTTCGTTGTCCATCTGTCTGTTTGTCTGTCAAGACCTTTTTCTCTGGAATGCGTGGAAGTATTAAGTTGAAATCCAAACTTTCAAGTCACAAGTCTGAGGTCCACTTATACAGTTATATAACTACTTATATTATGTAGTTTTAAATATTAGCTTGTCGGCTTCCGAGTTTGGTTTCTTCGGGCCTTAAAATGGTTGGTTGGGCCTCTATATACCTAACAACTAGCCAATATAAATATTAATTAAACATTCAGAACACGTCTTTCGAGGACCTCCCATTGTTGGTCGTTGCCGTTCTTGGAATTGTTCCAATAATTTTTCATGTTTTATTCATTTGTCACAATTTTAACTTCAATATCGGACAACGACCACGAAGAAAAATTCGTCAATAAATTCATCTTAGCTCGTTGTATGTGTATAATGTGTATACGCTCAATAATAGAATATTCTATTTTTTTTTTTGAGAACCGAAGTTACTAATATTCCCTCTAACCCCTCCATCTAAGCTAAATTAATTGTGCTAGGAGTGGGTACGTCGGTAGTGTAATGGCCAGGATCGAACTCGGGAGCTCACGATCGTAAGGCCGACTCCTTAACCACTAAAATATCGACGCTAGGCTGAAAATAGTAGACATGTGGCCTTGCATCTTATCCAAGTTTTGTTTAAGTTTTGTCTTAATGGAATAAGGTTGATATTTAATTAAGTACCATCTAAAACAGCTCGAGTTTTTTTTTACCTAACTAAAAATTGCGAATACAGCCTATAGTGTGCTAAGTATTATACAATACAACCTTATGATGGAAAAGCAGTGTATTTCGCCGGTAATTCGTTACTTGAGGAATATTTTTAACCGCAGGAAGGTTCTCAATACAAAATAAAAATGGCTACAATAAAAGATTAGTTATATTGTTAGCTATTTTTTGGTAACTACCCACGCTTGATCTTATTATTTGCTATCGGTGGGTAGTTTTACATTTATACTAATGCACAGAACCAAAATATTGATATCGAAATCCTTTTTTGCGATTGAAATACTTAGGTATACAATTTTTACCCGACTGACGAAGGAAGGAGAGTAATGTTTTTCTAAATTTGAACTGTTCCACGCAACAAAATATTAACTAGATACAACGGCTTGGTTACACAACGCGTTTGTTATGCACTAACACATAACACCACAGATAAAATAAAAGGAACTATGTTAAGCATTCAATCATCGTATCCATTGTAACAGAACTGAAACCATGATACGCATTTAAAAACAAAAAAATGTCAAACACCAACCACGTATTTCCGACGTGCAACAACAATGCCTGTTATGATACTCGTAAACTGACAACTCAGCCACGCTTTCTCACAGCTATATTGCATAACGAACCATTTTCGGTCAGTATACAATACACAAAATGTATACAAAGTGTATACAGTGCATACAAATGACGTATATAACGCATAAATCAAGTCAATTTTGTATCGGTTACGTCATTTTGACGTTATCGGCATGTCAAGTGTGTAGTCGTTCAGAAATGCATAAAACGCTGTTAAAATAATATGATCGTATCGAGAAAAAACTTAAATCTAAATTGTGCAGATACAGATTAAAAACAAGATAATTTCAATTGCTGTGTAATTTATCGTTATGTAATAAAACATTTCGTTAGTTCGGAAGCGTTTCATATTTTAAACGCTATTTTAAAATAGCACGCTATTAATTAAAACGGTTAAAATTAAAGTTATAACAATTAGTTTTAAGTTTTATTTGTTAGTATAGCGGAAGGCTATAGTTATAAATTGCAATATTATGAATAGTTAATCTTTGGTTTCTTTTAATAGATGCTACAAAAATCAACAAATACTTTTAATTTTATGGAACTCCGTAACTTGAGATTTTCATATTTATAAATATTACACAATTGACTTCACATTTTCAATACAGTTATTAGTATGCCACGATAATTATGATTGTGTTATATTATTGATTTACAAGATTATGGAAGTTGATGCCTATTAATGATATCCATACTAATATTTAAATGCGAAAGTAACTCTGTCTGTCTGTCTGTCTGTCTGTCTGTCTGTCTGTCTGTCTGTCTGTCTGTATGTTACGCTTTCACGCCTAAACCACTGAACCGATTTTGATGAAATTTGGTATAGGGGTAGATTGGAGCATGAGAAAGGACATAGGCTATGTTTGGTGGCGATAACCGACATCCACGCGGGCAGAGCCACGGGCGAAAGCTAGAAGATAATATTTATAACGATGCTTGTCGTTTATGTAAAATCAACGGTTGAATGTCTTGTAAGCTGTATTAATATTTATTTTATGTTATTAAAAACGTGCTTAACTATTTAACTGTTAAGAAGGTTAACAATTATTTAGTTGATATCGTTACGTATGTTAAACTATACATACATACATATAATCACGCTTTTATCCCCGGAGGGTTAGGCAGAGGTGAATTAACACCCACATTTCACCAATCATTGTATTCGGTCCCACGTAATAGGGTGTGACCCTATTGCCGCATTCCGGGCACTATTATTGATTCGAGCCATGCATCTGAGGCTGAGTTAGGGCTGTATATATCAGTCTGATGTTAAACAGCCCTATGCCTTAGTCGCCTTGTACGACACCACAGGAAGAGATGGGATGGACCGAATTCTACTCTGTCGGGAACCACGCGTTGAACCTATATTGAAAATAAATAACGCTAAACTATACTCACAAAAACGTCCAAATAGTTGAACCACTACTAGTTGAACAGACGAACTTCGTACGTACCGCCATTTTTTTTCCGCCCGCCTGGCGTCACATCCCGTTCCCACTGCATCCTCTATTATATTATGCATATTTTATACATATAAACGTTCCTCTTGAATCACTCTATCTATTAAAAGAAACCGCATCAAAATCCGTTGCGTAGTTTTGAAGATATAAGCATACATAGGGACGGACAGACGCGGAAAACGACTTTGCTTTATGAATAAGTTTCTACCTATATAAATACTAGCTGTCCCGGCAAACTTCATTTCGCCTTAGAAATTAGAATCAATTAGCTGTATCAAATTCTCCTAATTATTTTGAGAACGGAAAGCATTTCGATTCGGGCTCCATACGCCCACGGAGCTCCCGACACTAAGGTCACCGGGGCCCATAGGTACTTACACCTAGCTACGGAGCCTATATACCTATGGGACCCATACAACCATATACCTCATATACGCTCAAGGGCGTTCATACTACCATAAACCATCAATTTTTCGACCTAAATAAAAAAATAGTCACCATAAATTTTTTCGCGGCCCAAGCAACGGGCATTTTGTTAATTCAGAAGAATGTCTACTAATCACCCTCTGACGATATTTGCACGCATTATTACAATTCTATATCAAACGTCAGATAACATAGAAGAATATCATGCAGCAGTATTAGAATAAACACATTTTTTCCAATTCGTGTTCCAAATTCAAAATTTAGACATGGCGTATGTCGGATCAGCTATTTTGTATGGTGGTTATGTATTCTTAAATTTTCTAATTTTCCGAGCAATTTTCTTCATTTTTTCTTTCATATGAACCTTCTCCTAACAATAACGAACACAACAAAAAAAGAATTAGCGAAATCGGTTCAGCCGTTCGGGCGTGATGTCGTGACCAAGGGAAATAGGGGTTCATTTTTATATATATAGATGTAGTTCAAATACAATCATACTAAGTTCTATCATAAACTGACATGGCCATGGGCTCTGTTAACGACCATTAACGAGCAATGTAACTAATGCTTCGTTGGCTACCATCATTTAAACCAAGCCCATGGCACGACATTACGAGAATATGGAATTATTATGAGGCGTGAAATGATAAACAACGTTTGAAATATGTCAACAATGGCTGAAAACGGTAAGCGACAAAACAATTTGTAATCATATGTTAATAAAGTTCTGTAAACAAGGTAAAGGAAATTTGCTGTCGTCATCAACGAAAACATATTTTAAAAGTTTCAACTTAAACGCATTTAATTTAAGCAGTATTTTTTAATCGTGCAAAAATCCCTACGGATACCACTCCCACGGAGCCGGTGGAGGTGGTTATGTCAGACTCGTACCGACTAAAACGCACGCCATCTTGGGTCTTTGGTTGCCGGAGGTGAGATTGCCGAAAGCATATCTCTCGCACCCCAGCAGACCCAGGACCATCTCTTTCGAGATGGCCCCTTCGTGTTGTGGGGACCATAGTGCCGCCGCGGCCTGCTTCTGCTAGGGTGACAGGCGGCTCCAAGTTAAGCAGTGTGGTACCCGTTAGAATGAGACTGATGGTTAGGACTGTTTTCCATCCGATAGTGTGCTATATGCATAACTTCCATGGCAAAGTGCCTACTTGACGGCAATAGGCCCTATTACGTGGGACGAAAAATCATAGTTGACTGAATGTGTCTGTAAATACACCTCTGCCTACCCCTACGGGGATTGACAAGCGTGCATATTATTTAAGTGGAATGCGTTGTGGTAGGTATACCTTGCTATTGAACGTATAATTAGCATGATACAAACGAAATTAGCATAGTTCGTTGTTAGATTAACTGCGTATTTTGGCAAAATAGCTCACAATTTTTATTTTCTTTGATTGGATTCCTCAAGAGGAAAAAAAACAGAACTCTTAGGCCCAGCGCACACCGGTGGAAGCGCGGCGGCGCGCAGTTTAAGACAGCAATTTAATATAAACCTTAACGACCTTGATATACGGTCGAAATTACAGTCGCGCGCATTCTCTCGCGGTCGCTCCTTGCGCCGCGCGCGCACTCATCCTTGATATACAGTTTTCGATCGTAAATCAAGGCTCTTAAGGTTTATATTAAATTGCTGTTTTAAACTGCGCGCCGCCGCACTTTCACCGGTGTGCGCTGGGCCTTAAAGGATCGTCTGTCTGTTTGTCTGTCAAGATTTTTTTCTCGGAATGCATGTAACAATATGTTAAATACACCTCTGCCTGTCTCTTCGGAGATTCACAGACGTGAGAATAATAATGTAACTTTTTACACACAAAACGAAGCAAAGTGCATGAGCTGCGATTGCTTTTAAAATATAAAAGTATATTAATTATATAAAGTGACTGTGAAAATTACCTATTCATGCACTTTGCATTAAATTCAATCGAGTATGATGTTCCAATTCTATTGGGTATTCTACTGACTTGTCAAATGAGTTACTACCGCACTACGATGACCGCACGGACGTTCGACCGCATTATGATGGTGAACAGGTGACTGCGGTTTGCCACCCGCTTTAAAAAGAGACAGACTATGTATAGGCCACCTTTTCTAGGCCCCTCCCCGGATTGGGGAAAGCAGAGCGCTCCCTAAATAGGGCTGCTTTGTCGTCAACTGAGCTGCCGAACTGGTCCCCCGCCTCAGTCGGGACACAAAACGACCATCACCAGAAGACCGCCCACGTGCAGATGCCAACTAAGGTTCGAACACACCTATCCACCCCCCACCATCGGCGCTCCATCGCCGTAGGGCTTCCGCTCATTGACCGTAAAACATGCAGGAGTCATCTGCGCGTGAATATATTTAAGTGGATAAGCAGTTGCGCAGGTGCAGATCCACTCTCTCGCCCTCAGCGTTCTGGTGCCGGTGGACCGGGTAGCCGGTACGACCAGCGGAACACAGACGGTGCAGGCGATTGGCTGCATGTCGCTATATTTTAAGGGTCCAGACATGCGCCCTTAAGGTACATCGCCATGTACCGTGCCTAATCGCTGCAGAGACCGGATGCTTGTGCCTATCGACGTAGCTCGCCCTCGGCACCAAAAAGGACTTTATGTGGCTGGAGGACCGTCCATTGACTGACTGCATCGAAAGCATAGTAAGCCTTGATGGGCGATGGGGTCGTCACTTCCCGACGCATTTAATAAGAACCAACGTAATTTTTACCGCTCTTTTACCATTCTAATTTTAAAGCTCGGTTAGATAATTTATTTTAACTATAGGATAATACACAATTCTTGGTCAGTTTATTTGATTCAGCACGTGACAAACGTTAGTGTAACAATCATTATATATGAAAGTAGGATTTCCGTATCACTCCGCTCTGGTAATTTTTGACAATTAAATTAATTATTCAAATGTTAGAATAGTTTAGCGTACCTAAATTATAATTATAGTTTTAAAAACTATATTATGCACTAGATGTGTTTGCATTGGTTTCCTTTTCTGTATTTAGTATTTACGTTTCAGTTATTTCTACTTAAAATGTAAGCTATTTATAGTTCTACAATTAATTAAAATGTAAGCTATTTAAAGTATCGATAAAACCCCATACGTATGGGTTTAATGAAAAAAAAAAAAAAATTTGACTTTCAGTTCTCAGTATGAGGACCCCCAAAATTTATTGCTTTTTTTCTATTTTTGTATAAAATTCTTAATGCGGTTCACAGAATACATCTACTTACCAAGTTTTAACAAGATAAGCCTTATAGTTTCGGAGAAAAGTGGCTGTGACATACGGACGGACAGACAGACAGACAGACAGACATGACGAATCTATAAGGGTCCTGTTTTTGCCATTTGGCTACGGAAACTTAAAAATATTTTTGCTGTTATTGTGAGCGCTACTTACCGTATTCTTACCGCATTCGTTATGGTTTTATTTTATTTTTAAGGATTGCAAACTGACGTCGACACTTCAATTTTATTTATTTATTATCTATAAATGTTTGTATAGATTGTTGATATTGTTCTCTTGTCGATATGTTTGCTAAGAAAGTAAACTTATTTGTGAAGCTCTTATATAACATTGTTAATAACAAACTTGAGATAATCTGTGAAAGTGAGTGTAGTACATAGCACTTCATGTTTAAAATTATTGACTGATGTTATTTTTTTTTCTTATAAAGTATACAATACTTTATTTATATTACAATTTAGCGTATGGACTAATAAGTAAATAACTTTCACCTAAATCCATACTTACATACTATCCATACTAATATTATAAATGCGAAAGTAACTCTGTCTGTCTGTCTGTATGTTACTGTTACGCTTTCACGCCTAAACCACTGAACCGATTTTGATGAAATTAGGTATAGTGGTAGATTAGACCATGAGGAAGGACATAGGCTATGTTTGGTCGCGATGACCGACTTCCACGCAGGCGGAACCGCGGGTAAAAGCTAGTTACTACGTAAACATAAATTCTAAGAGCGTGTCCAGTAACACTTACTTAGATTTTGTTAAGGCGAAGACACTGTTCACGTGTTCTTTGTGCGAGGCACTTGTCACTGCATTTATTTGTCACTAAAAACACTACACTTTAGTCTTTTCACTGACAGATGATAAGAGAAATATGATTATATAAGACATCATAGTGGCCCTATGGCCTGTTCCCGCGTTCAACGTGGCTCAGATGACTGAAATTATGGCATTATATGACTGTAATGTTTTTAAAGATGACATTTTTAATTATTATAAACAAAAATATTCGAAACTGTAAAATCTATTCAGCAATCATTCATTGCAAACAAACAGACAAAGCAGATGCTGAAAGAAGATTTTTTTAATTATCAATCCATACTAATATTATAAATGCGAAAGTAACTCTGTCTATCTGTCTGTCTGTCTGTCTATCTATCTGTCTGTCTGTCTGTATGTTATGCTTTCACGCCTAAACCACTAAAGCGATTTTGATGAAATGGTAGATTAGACCTTGAGAAAGGAAATAGGCTAGGTTTTATCGCGATAACCGACATCCACGCGGGTGGAGCCGCGGGCAAAAGCTAGTAACATATATATTCGAAACTGTTAGGAACCAAACCGCATCAAAATCTGTTCAGAATTTTTCGCGTCCATTACGAACAAACAGACAAAGCAGACGCTATCGCAATAATTTAACAGATACATGTGTTAAATTATTTAAATAACAGTTGCTATAAATTAACCAAACTATTAAAGTACGAGAACAAGTCAAAGAAATAACGCCGTGACAGCTATTTAACTACATACCAACCATTTAAATAGCCTTAACGATTAGCATGCTAATTGAATTAATAAAATAGCTAATACTTCAACGGCTTTGTAGTTACATAAAACAGTAGTCTGGAAAATATCCTGACATTGTTCATTTAGAGTTAAGTAGATACGTAATACGACCTCCGTCCTCCATGAGCGCTGGCCTGTGGGTGACCGGTGCAGCCGCCTGTCACCTTAGGAGAAGCAGGCCGCGGCGGCGGAGCAAAGTGCGCCTCCCCGTACCCGGGTCTAGATAAGGACACCGAGGTCTCCACAACCCGAAGGGGACCATCTCGAAAGATATAGTCCTGGGTCTGCCGGGGTGCGAGAGATATGCTTTCGGCAATCTTACCTCCGGCAACCAAGGACCCAAGGCGGCGTGCGTTTTAGTCGGTTCTAGTCCGACATAACCGCCTCCACAGGCTCCGTGGGTATCCATGGGGATATTGCGCACGATAAAAAAAAAGTTGATACGTAATAATATTTAAAACTAAGTGCTGTGCAAATCTTAATATTCGTAGTGTCGGTAACATTGTTATTTGCTGGCTTTCACTATTATTTTGCACTGAATTGTGCCTTTTTGTGCAAATTGTTATTATTTATGTCATGACAAAGAATGAATTATGAAACCATAGAACAAGTCAAGCTTAGATTAGGTCTAGATAGTGCTATATCCCAAAATCGGTTAGTGGTTAAGGAGTCGGCCTTACGATCGAAAGGTCCCGGGTTCGAATCTTAGCCATTACACTACCGACGTGAACCCTCTCCTAGCACAAGCAGTTTAGCTTAGTTGGAAGGGTTGGAGGTACTAGTAATTTCAGTTCTAATGTTCTTTAAAATAAATACAAGCTGCTGTCTGCAATACTTACCTTTATAGCGGCAAATTGCTATTTTCATGTTATCTCTCTTTTAACGTTATAAGCTTAATCTGTTTATACATATAAAATAACTTTAACAAATGTTTATTGTTTCAGATATTGATGTCTTAGTTTGTCTGGATTCAGCCCTGTGGATATAAAAGGTAAAACCTTAATCTAATTCAAATTTGTATATCACGTCTCGGTGGCCTAGTTGGTTAAGGGAAAGATCAAGGGTTCGAGTCCCGCCCGAGAGATTCACTTTTTTCTAATGTTTTCGATTGTATAGTTGTCATATTTAATGCTTAAAAATCATTCAAGTTTTTGATTTGACTTATTACCGATTCCCCCTGAAATTTTTAAGGTTCTACTTATCAATAAGTAATAAAATAAATATTGCACAACATCCTACACAACGCTATCTACCCATGGTAAGATTAACTAGCTTGTGTTATGGAATCTAGAATAAGGATAAACATACTTATGCAAATAACCATATTCATACATACAAATAATATTTGCACTGAGCGGGAATCGAATCCACGCCTCCTGCGTGACGGTCGCCACGCCACAGAGGCTGTCAAAAATAATATCAAATAATATCATTTGCAAAAGCGTCGTGCCGTTGCACAGGCCTGCTCCTTCTTCTTCGGGGCTGATGTCACTCCTATGCCTCGTTCAGAGAACTACTCGCCTTTTGCCTTCTCTCCATGGCGGCAGCGACTCCTCTGCGCGAGAGAGTCTCCGCCGTTTTCATTACCTAGGGTGCACTGCATAGAAAATCCGGTCCAAGCACCTTCAAATTACTGCTAATCAAGCGACCATAGATAAATAACAATTAGTGAGTAGCGGAGCGATTCGGCAATTTCGTGATTGGGTTTTACAGTTTTGAGTTACAGTATATGAATGCTTTATTTCCATTGTCTGTTTTTTTTTTAATTTATTTTGTTTACTGTTTAAGGTGCGCATAAAGTAAAGTAAAGTAAAGTATCTCTTTATTGTGTACACCAAGGAATACGAACATGTGTTGTTTGTAGGTACATTTCAGGTATAGACAATAGGCGGCCTTATCGCACAGTGGCAATCTCTTACAGGCAACCTTTGTGCGCATCGTGTTTGTAAATAAATGTATTTTCTTTTTAAATACCCTAATCGGCTGTGCCACAAATGTTGTGAAGATGTTCAACATACCTAATTAGCCATGCGATTAGCCACTGAAATTTAGCATTTGATAGTATTCCATTGAATTATTGTTTTGACAAAAGTATGACAAAAAAGCCACGGCTATTGTCGTAAGATTCTACGCGATATTTACAATAGGTTGTATTTACACAGAGTTGTACACTTATGTCCATTAAGTAACGATCTATTAATTTAAACATAACATAATATAAACGAAAAATTCGAATAATTGCCGGGAACCAACATCCACGTGGGCGGAGCCGCGGGCAAAAGCTAGTAGTTTATAAAATATCATTGACTAGGTACAAATAATAATAAAATTAATTTCAAGCAAAAATTTATTATTTTCTAAGCTACATTTTACACATAGATTTGTACAACCTTATACAACAATGATGAACGATCATCATTATTCTCATGGTTTTATACCAGGTTTTGGCTGTTACTTCCATAGAAGCCTAAACTAAACATATATCAAATTTACAATTATTAATATAATAACTATCATAATTATTTAATAATACAAAAGTACACAAAACGGATATCCTCTATGATATGCTGAACACCAATCACGACGAATCCAAAACGTGACGTACGGACATTCAGTCATTTTTCCAAAAATATGATACTGATTCCACGTTTCATTAGTAACAATAGGTTATAAGTACGAGTTACGAGTACTATGGGCTTCATAAATGTATGGACCCCGGTGACCTATTGGTGTCGGAAACTCCGTGGGCATCTGGGGCCCCTGGTATAATGCTTTTCGTTCTCAAAATAATTAGGAGAATTTGATACAGCTAATTGAGGTAAACACAACATAACATCATTGATTATCACTACATAGTATAAAGCAAAGTCGTTTTCCGCGTCCCTATGTCCCTAAGTATGCTTATATCTTCAAAACTACGCTACAGATTTTGATGCAGTTTCTTTAAATAGATGGAGTAAAGAAGAAGGTTTATTGTTATGTATAATACATGCTTAATATAGTAGAGGGTGCAGCGGGAACGGAATCGGATGCCACGCGGGCGGAAAAATATTAGCGGTACGAAGTTCGCCGGGTCACCTAGTAATTTCTAAGGTGAAACGAAGTTACCGGGTCGGCTAGTTGTTAATATAATACGAATTCATTTTTATTATTTACAGCTCGCGGAGTACCAAACATTCAAACATCTACATAAACATAACATAACATCATAACATAAACTCCCGCCTGTATTCCCCGAAGGGGTAGGCAGAGGTGATAGCACCCACATTTCGCCAGTCCATGTTTAGGTCTCAATGTAATAGGTGGCGAGCATATTGAGCCCCATTAACCGGGCACTTATAAACCTGCGAGAAATACACACATAACTTCGAAAAGCTTCGAGAAGTCATTGGTGTGTGCCATGGTCTCAGCAGCCCATCACCCATACCACTAGGCTACCACAGATAAGATAAACTTTTACGTTTATAATATATTAGTAGGATATTGCATAGAGATGGATGGGTTGTTAGCCCAAAACTATATAAACTCTACTCGGAAATTTAACCTCGAACCTCACAGTAATCATCCAAAGTCTCATCCTGGCTTTTAACGGTTTTATTTAACTAGCCCATAAAAAAAATACCGTTTACGCCTTACAGTAACATTAATCGTAGTTCAATAACCATAATCGTTGCGCGCGCGCATCGTTTGACAACTCACACGATTGATAACATTGTGTTTCTGAACTGGAGCAGAAACATATGCGGCTGTGTCGTACACTGCCGTGCATCCAGTGTTTATGGATTCCCATAGTCGTTTGGGAATTAGAGTGTATCTTTGAATGAATGGTGTGTCACGGATCTGTGGGTTGTGCGATTTTTTTGTTTGGTACCTACGTTAATTTGACTGCACTCAGTCTGATGCTGCGGCGCGCTGAGAATTTTCCGGGGGCGAGTCGGGGACACCGTTGTCCCGAGGAGGGCCAGACCGTAAGGGACGGTTCTGGGTCAGCCGGGGTGCAAGGGAAATGTCGAAGACAACCTCACCTCCGGCCTAGCACCACGACCCTCAGTCGGCGTGCGGTTTTAGTCAGTTCGAGTCCAACATAACCTCCCCTTCTGGCTCCGGCGGGGAAGGCATCCGTGGGGACGACCACACGAAAAGAAAAAAGCACTCAGTCTGATAGTAAGATAAAAAAACCAAGCCTGTACTTTCTAGACTTACACTGGATAGATATCCTGGTGCCTTTCTTAATAGCCCAGAAGATCACAGAACTATTAAAATGTAGGTTCCTGTCTTGATGGCCTAGTTGTTCTGTTTATAATAAAAATTAAAAATAACCCGCTAGTGTTATACCACCAAGACTTGGTAGTCTTGGTGGTATACAACACTAGCGGGTCTAAAAAGGCCACTCTATTGCAATCATTTTAGGATAATATTTTATCATGTGGAATTATTTACATTAAATTAGAATCTGCTTAGTAAATAAATTGTTGTGATTAAACTCACATGAGTGACAATTTTACGAATTTTATAGAAATCAGAGATTTACTGGTAATTCATAAAGTTTTTCATCTTTTATTTTCTTCAAATTGCACAATGTGACGTGTTTAGACCCGCAGGTATATCACACTCCACAGTTTGAGCGAGATTGAACTGCTTCGAACCCATACCGATGTTACTATTTCGTACGTTTCGTGCGAGTTCAATTCGTGGGAATCGTCCAATAAGCCATTTAAACAAACGGTCGTCATAGACTTGTGTTTTTATTAAAACGTGTACTTCTTTACATAATCCATTTACAGAGCATTTGTAAGGCTTCACAGGCGTTTAGCTCGTAGGCTAGACAGTGTCTAATATTATATTCCTAGCTGTTAGTATAATAGTGGATTTAATAGGGCTTAAATGACACCCGAACACGCTGCAGAATATACCACCAAGAATCAAGCGGTTAAGTGCCTCATTCCTATGCCGCACTTTTGAAACTAAATGTTTTATCACATGTTTCCTTCTTCCTACAGTCCTTGGTCCTTTAAGCGGGGCGTGAAAAAGCATCTGATGAGGCTGTTTAACTGAATGCCACCATTGTTATCATAGTAGGTGCAGGTAAAATCAGCATCAGAAAGATATTGATAAGCAAATTGTTTAAAACTATCTCAATTTCGTTTTTTACCCTCTTCAGTTCCAGTTGACCGATTGTTCTGATATTTGGTACACACTTAAGGGCAATAATACCATATAAATCAATAAAACAGTTTGATTTGCTCTTAATGCGAGAGTTTTAAAAACATTTTGAGACTTCGTCGTCAAGATATTTACGACGTAGACTGTACGTTTTTGTTAATGTGATCCTCTTTCCTGAGACTTTATAGTAACATTGAAACGTAAAATAGTGTTTTATCCGACTGCGCTTGCGAGGGTAAGTTTTTAATCCTGTCAACTGTTGTTTTGGTCTACCTCCCGTCAGCTACCGGAGGTGGTTATGTTGGACTCGAACCGACTATACATCGTCTTGGGCCTCAATTCCTGACACCTCAATATATAATACACATACTAACCTAACCTTTAAAGTCAGGGTTTTAATGTAGGTAGGTACATAAATTGAAAAACAATTGTGATGTTATTTTAAAAGACTGATTTACATTTTCTTTTGTACTGTGTATTTTTCTGATGCAATAAGATTTTTCTATAGTACCCCGGCTGACCATGGGCTTTCTGCGATTTTGAGATGACCCCGTTGGGTGTCGGAAGCACGGTGACGATGGGAATCATGGAAAGGGGAGCGCGCGTCGCCTCGCTGCACCCACCTGCCTCTTTTTTTTTTTTATCGTGCGATAAATCCCCACGGATACCACCCCCACAGAGCCGGTGGAGGTGGTTATGTCGGATTCGAGCCGACTAAAACGCACGCCATCTTGGGTCCTTGGTTACCGGAGGTGAGATTGCCAAAAGCATATCTCTCGCACCCGACAGACCCAGGACCATCTCTTTCGAGATGGCCCCCTTCGTGTTGTGGGGACCAAAATGTCCCCATCTAGCCCCGGTTACGGGGAGGCGCACTTTGCGCCGCCGCCTCGGCCTGCTTCTGCTAGGGTGACAGGCGGCTCCACCGGTCACCCCCAGGCCAGCGCTCATGGAGGACGGAGGTCGTTCTGCGACCTCCGACGTCCGGTTCGCCTTCGCTCTGCACGGGCTTCCCGGGCCCGGAGTCTGGTCCGGACCCGACCGGCCGCCTCCTTCTCGAGCATTACTTGCTCGCAGAAGGAAGCGGCCACACCCCAAGCGTTTGCGCATCATACCATCGCTGTGAGCAATGTGACGAGTGTGAGGACTCCCACCCCTAGAGCCGCCACTAGGACCCGCCTCGGCGTGTCCCACGCCGGGCACTCGGTCAGCGTGTGCAGCTCTGTGTCCTCACTCGCATCACAGTGATGGCACTCGGACGTTGGCTCCTTCCGGATCCGACACAGGTAACTCCCGAAACACCCGTGTCCGGTAATCACCTGCGTCAGCCGGTACGAGAGGCTGCCGTGTGGCCTCTCTAGCCACTCCTCCATGATGGGTCTTACCGCCGCTATTACGGCGTGCCCTGCGCTTGGTCGCCCAAGTCGTAGCTCCCATTCCGCTACCATGTCCCTGTGGAGCTGAGACCTCACGGCCCGAATTTCTTCGGGCTCGGGTTCCCGTCTCCGCTCCCGCGCCTCCTTACGATACCGGTATAGCATCGAAAGGGCTCTCGCATCCAGGTTCCACGGTAGGGATCCAGCAAGGAGACTCGCCGCCTCGAAGGATATCGTGCGGTACCCCCTAATGGCCCTGCTGGCCATTGCACGCTGCGGTCCACGCAGCAGACGCGCATTGTGGACCGTCAGGGTGTCCGCCCATATTGGGCACCCATATAGGGCCATGGACCGCACGACTCCCGCGTAGAGACCTACCTGCCTCTGCTAGAATGATAAACACACCTGTAACCCCCATATCTGCGTCCAGAGAACCACCAGCCCACCTCCTGCCTGCCCGCGGCTAGTTAGGGGGACACGGGCATAGCCTCGGAGCACACCTTAACAGGGCCGCTCCCACCTCAACCAGATCTTGCTTTAGGTAGCAGCGATTCCCCTACATGAGTGAGGAGTTGTCTCCCTTCCCCACGACCTCTCGAGGTTCTCTGCTAAGCAATTCTGTCGTTTATACTTGTTCAACAGTAATAAAAATAAATAACTATTCCAGAAGATTCTACACAGCGCTATCTAGACGCATGGTAAGCCTAACTAGCTTGTGTCATGGAATCCAGAATGCGGATAAACATACTTAAATACTTTTTGTTTGTCTAAATATATTTATATTATACATAGAAACACCAATGCAAATATTCATGCATACAAATATTTGCACTGAGCGGTGATCGAACCCGCGCCTCCTGCGTGACAGTCGCGTTCACTACCGCCACGCCACAGAGGCAACAGTGTCGATATGTATTATTGTCACGCATTCAATTTCAACCATAAATAATATTACGCTATTGTGTATAAATTTACGCAAAAATTTGCGTAAATCTACAAGTTCTCGATGACGTCAACTGACACATACGACCGTTACATACGTTACCTAATGTATTCAAATGTCGAATAGCCGTGAAACTTCGGTTAGAGGCGGTTATAGGAATGTTGGTAAAGCTAGCAAGAAAAGCAAGGGCATGGTAGCAAGAATCAAAGAATCAATTTCATTTATTCAGTTTAGGCACATAAAGAGCACATATCATAGATTATTATATATACTAGCACATATGAACGTCAGAATTTTACAAGTAATGTCAATCACAGAAAAAATAAATAAAATAAATCATTGGAAAATGATTCTTTCGCTGGTTCGGTAGGTGGTTCTACTGAGAAGAGACCAGCAAGAAACTCAGTGAACTCGATTATCCTTCTTTTTTTTTTTAAATATGGTTTTATTTATAGCAAATTTTTACAGTGCGAGCAAGAGATGAGATTAGGATGACCATGCATCTTTATCATTTAAGTAATCGTCTAATTTATAATCACCTTTTCTTATTAGGCAATTTTTCACTTGAATTTTAAATTTATTTAGTGGCATGTCTATCAGATCCTAAAGGATTCTTTTTCAGTAGTAACAGAATGATTACCTCATAGATAGTTGATGCTAACGATGTAAAGATTGATCCGACCCTGTAGTCCCATTGACCTAGTCACATGACGGGATTGGTGTGATGATATACGCAGGAGGCGCGGGTTCGATTCCCGCTCAGTGCAAATATTTATATGCATGAATATGGCTATTTGCATTGGTCTGGGTGTTTCTGTGTAGTATGTATGTATTTAAAAAAAAAAGTATTTAAGTATGTTTATCCGCATTCTAGATTCCATAACACAAGCTAGTTAAGCTATACTTACCATGGGTCTAGATAGCGTTGTGTGGAATGTTGTGGAATATTTATTTATTATTTATTACTGAGTGCTTCAGTTTTGTACCCACAAAACTGTACCCACAAGCTAAAAGAATAATAATTATTCCATCTTCTACCTCCTGCAGAAGTTCATTCCAAATTCTACCCTGATGTATTGTAGCTAGGCAATTACTAATCCCTTGATGATGACATATTTTTTAAATCGTGTCTCACTCCATGACATACGCTACATCCTGTTAAATGGAAAAGCGTAAGAGTGTAAAGGTTTTTGGATGTTAGTTAATTCGATTACATTCTAACAGCTGAACAGATTTGGCTGAACTTAGAACAGGGGTAGAACCTAGAATAAAATGTTATCTCACTAACCCAAGATAAGAAAGAATCTTTAAATGAATTTTTATTTATAATATTAACTTTCAAATTTCGAATACACCGGGAAAAATGAAATGCTCGAGTGGGACCCACGACCTTTCCCTTACAGGAAACGCTCTTCCAACTGAGCTTCACCCTCAAAAGACGGATATAAAGAGAAGGGAAATTTGAATTGAAGTGATTCAGATGTGGCTCAATAGCTCAGTTGGAAGAGCATTCCCCCTGTAAGGGAAAGGTCGTGGGTTCAAGTCCCACTTGAGCATTTAATCGTTCCCGATGTATTCGAATTACTTAAAAATAATTCAGAAAGATCCACTAGCACAAGTTACTCATAAGAGATTATAAGGAATATCTATACATATTTTCTATTAATAATTCAGTATTTTTGTTGCTGACCGTATCCGACACAGTTTTCTTATCAACGCATATTGTGAAAATGTACTTAAAGTCGTTACGTTTTACTTGAATTATTGCAGTTTCGTAACGTGACGTCGGTATTCAAATTTATGGCTCTTTTCATCATCATCATCATCATCATCACAGCGTTAGTCCCGGTTGCATCCAACTGCTTTTTATCTTGATTTTACCGGAATTACTGCCTTCTAATCTAACCTAACCCGAGGTTGACTTGAGCCTCGAAGATATTAATAGAGCTCCATACACCTACACACATAATTATTAACTACTAGCTTTTGCCCGCGGCTCCGCCCGCGTGGATGTCGGTTCCCGGCAATTATTCGAATGTTTCTCTACGTACAAGCCTACCCTGGACTTCCATGAATAATTCAAGACCAAAATTAGACAAATCGGTAAAGGCGTTGTTGAGTTATAACATTACAACGAAAAGTGACATTCATTGTTATATATATAGATTACTAGCTTTTGCCCGCGGCTCCGCCAGCGTGGATTTCGGTTATCGCGACCGCGACCAAATATAGCCTATGTCCTTTCTCAAGGTCTAATCTACCCCTATGCCAAATTTCATCAAAATCCATTCAGTAGTTTAGGCGTGTAAGCGTAACATATAGACAGACAGACATAAAAGACAGACAGACAGACAGAGTTACTTTCGCATTTATAATATTAGTATGGATCATCAACATATTCATGTAAGGCTGGGATTCCAACAAAGCGGAGATTTGTGCACTGTGCTGCGTGCTGTGTGAGAAGAGATGTATTTCAGCTCGGGGGACTCCACCAAAAAGGAGAGGTGTGCGGTGCGCTGTGTGCTATGCGTGAAGAGATGTGCGGAGCATTGAGTGCTCAGTACGCATTCCGACACGAAAGGTAGACGATGTCGCTATTATTACAAAAAAACTTCTCTCCGCTCGTCTCGTCTCCGCTTTGGTTGAATCCCGGCCTTAGTTTCGGTTCCATCCCATCTCACTTAGGAGTTCGAAGTCCGCCTACCGGCTTTTCCTCTTCCACCTCTCACGATCTTAGGCATCCACTGTAGTCAACCAATTAGCCTATTACAGTCCACAGCTGGACATAGGCTTCTCTCAATATTGGGAGGCTATGGCCTACTGTTTCCACGCTGGCCAGACCGGTTGGTACGGGTTAAACAGGCCACGGCGGCGGTGCGCTCAGAAGCGTGCCTCCCCATTCCGGGGGCGAGTCGGGGACTCCGTTGTCTCCCCTCCTGAGGAGGGCCAGACCGCAAGGGATGGCCCTGGGCACGGAGGACAGAATATGATTAAGTAACGGAGATGCCCCATTGAACACGGGTGGGAAGAGAGACGCGCGGGGTGTCATAAGTCGAAGGAATTCAAAGGTATAACGTTTCTACCGTATGAGTCCATTTGACGTTTGGATGGCACGCGACTCGATTGCCTTGCAAAAACTCCGCTATCATTTCCTACTCCATGGCCCTAGGTCAGCCGGAGTGCGAGGGATGTGTCGAAGACAACCTCACCTGGCCTAGCACTACGACCCTCATTCGGCGTACGGTTTTAGTCGGTTTGAATCCGACATAACCTCCCCTTTCGGCTCCGGCGGGGGAGGTACAGGGTTTTATATAGTTTTCCAACTCTTTTTCCGTAAGTCGCTTCTTACGACACCGTTCAGATAATATAGGGTGGTGATACTTGTATTATTTACACGCTTAATATTCATTCTAGTATATTTAAGGTAAAAATTATGCCACAGATACGTAATTAGTAAAGAAATTATCATCTTATTCTTACGAGTTAGCTGTAGCTGGCTACATGGCTGGCCATACGGCGTATATTTTTAATGAGTTAAAAATGAAAGTACGCAATTATAATGCCTCTGTTTTATTAACGGTGTTATAAAATACTCGGCTTAGAAATTTGTTTTTATGTTTATTTATTTAACTACCTATAATAGAATTGAATTCTTAACGGGTTTATGAGGTGCCATTAAGACCTTCGGAGTGAAGCATCTTCAAGCGGATACACCTCATCTCCCAGGGTTAGGAGGTCAATCGATAATCGCGCATATTAGAGATTTATAAGCTAAATTAAAAAGTGGAGTACGTGTGCCCACGTTCCAAGATTAAAGTACCTGTTATGTCTAGGTATCTACCTATGTGTATCTATGTAATGCAACGTAAGAAATGTCATTACTTTGGTCGTTGAATGTATCCAAACGTATCGCGAAGGAAACAGTAACATTGAAAATAAACTCAAGTCAATTAAGTCTTTAATTATTAGAAAAAAAGAAAGAAAATGCATTTATTTTTCATAGCTGCAGCACATACCCAGAAATGTTACAAAACAACAGCTTAAATAAACGATTACGACAAATAAAAATAGTAAAACAAATGATAGTTGTTTATATAACGGCAACACTGCCCACCATTAATTTACCATACAAACCCTTTTTAACCCCCGACGCAAAAACGACGGGGTGTTATAAGTTTGAGGTGTCTGTGTGTGTGTGTGTGTGTGTGTGTGTGTGTGTGTGTGTGTGTTTGTGTGTGTGTGTGTGTGTGTGTGTTTGTGTGTGTGTGTGTGTCTGTCTGTGGCATCGTAGCTCCCAAACGGTTGAACCGATTTGGATTTAGTTTTTTTTGTTTGAAAGGTATATTAGTCGAGAGTGTTCTTGGCTATGTTTGAAAAAAATCGGACCAATATGGCCGCCGCCACAAAATGTCGAAATACATATTTCTTCATAACTCCCTCAATATGGGTATCAAATGAAAGAGCTTGACTAGTAGATCAATTTAAAAAGTATAAAATAAAAATTAAATTAAAAATTTGAAAAACCCCCGTCACAAAAAACACCTCCAAAAAGTTGAAAATAAACGGAGTTTGCCTTATAACTTTTGATATGCCTTTGGAGGTGTTTTTTGTGACGGGGGTTTTTTAAATTTTTAATTTAATTAAAAAAAAAAGTAAATGTACCTACTGAAAAGTTCTAGAAAATTATTGCATTAGGATTACCTAATACAACTTTTTATATGCTTGTTCCTAACAAAACATAATATATAATCGTTGTTCTTTAACCCTTGAGAGCTTAGGTATATGTGAAATAATAGCTCACTTTTGAAATAAGCAATAAACATAGTATCTGTATGCGTTTTGTGTAAGTCTCTGGATCCAGTAGGTGGAACTACAGTCGGACTACACATTGATAAAAAGATCTTTTCCCCTTCAAGCTGGGACGGGCCACAGGCTATTACTAAAACTGCAACATAAAAGCGATGTTTCGTCCGTAAGTGAAGAGTGAAATTCGTGCTAAGTATTTTCACAGTGAAAGTTCAGATAATGTAAGTATTGCTTAGTAATGCTCAAATGTAATTGTCACCTTGCTTTCTGTTTACCGTTAACGATGTTCTGTGCAAAAACGATGCATTTGCCGAGACTAATTTCGTGTTGGTTTTGATGTTAGAGAATCCCGTTCTTGTTTTGAATACCAAAATTGTACTTTGGGTACGTTACCATTTGACATCGAAGGGGAGTATATTTTACCACCAGATCTATTTGACCTCTTTTATATTCGATATGTAACTTAATTTAACTGTTATCCACCTCTTGAGGGGCAAGGTTGCCTGAAAGAAATCGCTTCCAGCGATAAGGCAGTCTCTACCCACTCCTCTTTACTGTAAAACTAATGGTGTACATAGAGTATTACCTTTTTTTTTGTACAATTGTTACAGAAACAGACATCAGATTGATGACACTATGACTATGATTCTACAAACTATATAGCATTTTAAATCTATCTAAGTATCAAAAAGGAACTTGTAAAACTATTATTATTCATTTAATGATGACGTCACAACTATTTGCAAGTTCCGTCCTGAATTCCTCAATTGTCAGGATTACGGTCATTGCGCGGTGCAGTTTGGTATCCGTTGATTGTTTTAAATTGGCCACACTGGAATGCTATTATATTGAATTGGCCTTAAAGCGTGCTTACAGTTTGAATTTAGGTCATTATTTAAAAAAAAAACTCACTAGCTTTTGAGCGCGGCTCCGCCCGCGTGGATGTCGGTTAGCATAGCCTATGTTCCTATCTACCCTTATACCAAATTTTATCAGAATCGGTTCAGTGGTTTAGGCGTGAAAGCTTAACATACAGACAGACAGAGTTACTTTCGCGTTTATAATATTAGTATGGATACCACTTAGATGACAGACAAGCACACGGTCCACCTGATGCGAAGTGGTTACCGTTCCTATGGACGTGTGACCCTGTAAGAATAGAAGGTTTCTGTGCCGTCAGTGCAGAAGACAAAGCAGGACAAGCCTTTGGTGCCCACTGACAGTACGAATACTCTCCAGTGTGCATTTGTTTATGGGTGACTAACCTAATACCGGGTGTAAGGGGAGCGCTCCCGAGGCCGAATACCCCTAGTAGTACTGCAATGTTTGCCTTTTGTTTTATTTTGCCTTATTTATCTCCACCGTGTTAGTAAAGCTAAATAAAATTTCATAAAAAAGATCACTACAAAAAAAAAAACAACTAGCGCCAAGCGCGTGCTCTTTTTTAGTGTGTGTATGTGTTTTATATTTTATAAGAAATTAAAATTTCATTTTGTAAATAATGCAAAATAACACACAAAACAAATTGAAAAAAAAAAAAAAAAAAACGAAAAACTATTTTTGTCCTATAACTGTTTTTTTTATGCCAATGTGTGTATGTACCTGGGTACTACTAGGGGCTTTCGGTTTCGGGAGCATTGTTGCGTATGTTAATACAGTGTATGTCTCCAAATTCCTCCAAATGGCTGGAATTCTTAAGAAAATTTTGTGCACTTTTGGTATGGTCATTTTGATAGCCCTGGCTCAGCCGGGGCGTGACAAATATGCCAACCGCACCCTCGGTAATCGCTGATCCTAGATGACGTGCGGTTTTAGTAGGTTCGACTCTGACATAACTACCCCCACTTGCTCCTCCGGGGGTGGGAGGAATGGTATCCGAGGGGATTAATATAATAAAAAATGGAAGCGGTACCGGCCTTGCAAGTGTGATTGACTTTTGCTCTGAAGACTTTTGTGGCGCATCAAAAACACCAAACTCTTTACAAACAATCAGTACCTACTTGTTTGTTTATTGTTAAACCAAAATGACGTAAATCCGGTGAACCTGACCCGACCTTCAAAAAGCGCTGTACCATCAACGGAAGCTATATAACTGTCTTGCACAATACCTACACACCTACCTCCTAACCTCTATGAAATGTTTATAAGGTTGCCAACAGTTGCGATTTGGCATTGTGGTGAGAGGATTGGTCACCTAGGCTCTGCGTTACCGAGCGCTAGGTGTCCAGGGTGCGCCGGACGTTGGGAATCAAGTTCGCTTTATTGACGTCGCTCGTGGATGCTCCTCTCGTGCATCCCAAGAACAGTAAATAAATAACTGCATAGCCCATTTTTTTTAATAAAAGGAAACGTCAATTTGACTTCACCTCACCTGATGGTAAGCTCAAAAGGTGAAGTCTCGGAAAGAGGGTAACCATCGTAAAAATGTGCCATGTTAACAATGGTGGCAACCAGCTATACGGCCTCATTAGATGCCTTTTTACGCCCCGCTTAAAGGACCCGGGACTGTAGGAAGGAGCAGACACGTGAGCTGGCAGGGCATTCCAGGTCTTAATGGTGCGTCATAGGAATGATTCACCGAACCGCTTGGTTTTGCCAGTACACAATGGGTGTGTGGAGCTTCACCAATATTTCTAGGGCTCAAACCAACTTCTTCTGCTGTCTCAGCATAACGACATTTTTTTTGTTAAAGAATACTTGTTAGTAACGTAAATTCGTGTGGTGACGAAGAGGGAATACAATCGTTGTAAGATGCAACAAACGGAAAAAACGCAGACGAAATCGCTGCGAGAGAAGGAAAATAGAAATAAAACCCTGTTCCGTTTGGCCAGCGTGGTAACAGTAGGCCAAAGCCTCCCAACATTGGGAGAGGCTTACGCCCAGCAGTGGACTGCGATACGCTAATTAATTGTAACGTAAATGACTAATATTTAACTTGTCGAACTGTTAGTTAAAGTGGGTTCACGGAGGTAGTGAACCTAGGACCTCTCGATTGTAGGACCGACACCTTTTTTTTTTTAAAGAATATTAGAACCGAAGTTACTAATATTCCCTCCAACCCCTCCAACTAAGCTAAATTGCTTGTGCTAGGAGAGGCTTCACGTCGGTAGCGTAATGGACAGGAATCGAAACCAAGACCTCTTGACCGTAGGGACGACTCCTTAGCCACCAAGCTACAGCTTGGTCAGGAGACAATTTTCAGTAGCGATTTCATTGGTCGGAGAGAAACGCAGGGATATATCTGTATCACAATTTTGGTCCTGCGGCTAGCCAATTACCTACACTTACTGATGGACGAGACTATGACGCAAGTTTTCTTGAACTGCCCGTCTAGCAATTGGGGGTCAGATGGTAGTGACTCCTGTAAAAACCAACCAAATAAAATTATGGAAAGGAGGAGTGCAAGAGCGGTCTCTGGGTGGAGCCCAGAGACCGCTAGCCGAACCGAAGTGCCAGCTTATTACAGCAGTATTATTCGGTAGGAGATAGATGGAATACATGTGAGATCGCCACATACTAAGGAACAGGTAGGCGGTTTATTTGCTATCCAAGTCCATAAAAAGTGTTATAATTCAACAAACCACGCATTAATTTAACTGAATTACTTTAAAAGTACCGAAGTAACCGTATGTGGTTAGTACAGTCACGTACTCAAACGCCATTACGCATAAATGGGCACAACTGTACTATATTAACATTCTAGACCGTACGCCAATCTAGAAACTGAACATTGCAACCTAAAGAGGTTAGAAACTTAGTAAGGTCTGCTGTTGATTTGTGCGAGCGTGCAATGGTATATTGTAACAATATTAATATCATCGTTATTATCATAAAGACATTTCATAGTTTTTTATACTGTTTCGGGACTTATCGCGATAAGATTTTTGGAACACTTACTTTTGCCGACATTTCGGGTGCGTTGCAGCACCCGTGGTCACGACTTGACGGTGAGTTTACACCGCGGTAGTTTAAAAAAAGACGTTATTTCCCAGTTGCATCTGAGGTCTTCACCTATTTTATTATAAACCTATACAATAACATTATGTAACGTTATATCGTTTTTTTTTATGGATTAGGGAGGCAAACGAGCAGACGTATCGCCTGATGGTAAGCGATTACCGCCGCCCATGGACACCCGCAACACCAGAGGAGTCACAAGTGCGTTGCCTTCCTTTTAAAAGAGAGTACGCTCTTTTCTTGAAGGTTAGAAGGTCGTAATGGTTCGGAAATACCGCTGGTGGCAGTTCATTCCACAGTTTAGTTGTGCGAGGCAGAAAGTTTCTCGAGAAACGCACAGTTGTGGACCGCCAGCTGTCCAAATGGTGAGTGTGGAACTGCTGTCGCGTGGAACGATGGCGGAAAGAGGCGGCGGGGATCAATCCGAACAATTCTTCGGAGCACTCCCCATAGTATAGGCGATAGAAGATGCAAAGCGAAGCCACATCTCTACGCAGTGCCAAAGAGTCTAGCCGATTTGAAACATCCCGGCAGTTGATTCGAGTCGCTCTCCGTTGGATGCGGTCCAGAGGGAGAAGTTGGCACTGAGGTGCTCCTGCCCAGAGATGAGAACAGTATTCCATATATGGCCGTACTTGCGCCTTATAAAGTTGTTGGCGGTGAGCCGGAGTGAAATACTGTCTCGATCTATTGAGTACACCCAGCTTCTTCGAGACCAATTTAGCTTTACCCTCTAAATGACCGCGAAACTGGACTTCGCTCGATATGTCAACACCAAGTATTCCAATATCGACTGAGACAGTTAAGGGGGTGCTCTCAAAACGAGGGACTACGACCAACGGCTGTTTTTTTGCGGTGAACGCACAAACTTGTGTCTTTGTGGGGTTGAAACGGACCAAATTAAGTCTACCCCAAATTGAAACTTTATCTAGAGAGGTTTCAATTTCAGACACAAGTTTGTGTCGGCTCTCGTTGACGTTTTCCCGAGAAATGTTCGCGCAGCCGGTATAGAGGGCATCGCTCGTACTGTCGTCCGCATAACAATGAATGCTGCTAATTTGCAGCATGTCATTGACATGGAGGAGAAACAGAGTGGGCGATAGCACACAACCTTGAGGGACACCAGCATTCACAGACATAGAGTCAGAACATTCACCGTCGACTACGACTTTTATGCTTCTGTCTGTTAAAAAGCTAGCAATCCATTTGCACAATTTCTCGGGAAGCCCATAAGAAGGAAGCTTTGATAAAAGCGCTTTGTGCCAGACCCGATCAAAGGTCTTCGCTATGTCCAAACTAACCGCCATGGCTTCTCCCTTGGTCTCGATCGCCTGTGCCCAACGATGCGTCAGGTATACTAGAAGATCACCAGCCGACCGACCCTTACGGAAACCGTACTGCTGGTCACTGAGTAGCTGATGACCCTCCAGATACCGAAGGAGCTGTATGTACGAAGGAGATGTATGTAAGTATGTATAATTACCTAAATGAAATATTTAGGTAATTTATCACTAGATCACTCTCTCATCATAATGGGACATGAGAGTGAATTTATCAAAGAATGCTTTTGAAATGTCAGACATGAGTCCATTTACAATCATTGAATCACAACTGAATTTGAACAGAACTCTTATTCATGGTGCACTCAATGTTGTAGATATTTAGACACGGACGCATTCATATTGTGCATGAATAAATAAGATACAGGTTAAAACGTACCTAATTCATAATTTGAAAACGTCTAATTAAATTGTAATTATTTAGAAATATTTTTAGGTAGGCTCGAATTTCACTAATCAAGAATAGTATTCTTTCAACTATTGCTGCATTCGCTGCTCAAAGCGGTGGCACGTTCGCGTAAATGAATGGTGGTCTTAATTATTTTCACTCGTCGAACGGTAGATGTCGATTTCGCTTCTTCCCGGGAGACCGCCTAGAAATGTGGATATAGATAAAAACTAGGGATCTTATGGATCGTTTGAAAGTTAATTTTACCCGTGAAAGGAGGGGACAAGACGATATAAATTCTAGAAGGCTGTAGTTTCTTCTAACTCTCACGTAATATGGATACTGTACTGTAATTGTGCTATTGCCATAAATATATTGATAATAATTATATTTTGAAACAGTAGTAATAACTGGGAGTAACTTATATTTGACTAGCTGAACGAACATCGTACCGCCATTTTTTATCCGCCCGCGTGGAGTCTGATCCTGTTCCCGTTGCACCCTTTACTATATTAAGCGTGTATTATACATATAAACCTTCCTCTAGAATCACTCTATATATTAAAAAAACTGCTTCAAAATCCGTTGCTTAGTTTTAAAGATTTAAGCATACATAGGGACGGACAGACAGCGACATCGACTTTGTTCTATAATAAGTAGTAGTGGAGTCACTAGCACCAAAAACACTAAATCCATATCCATACTAATATTATAAATGCGAAAGTAACTCTTTTTTTTTTTTTTTTTTTTTCGTGCGGAAATCCCCACGGATACCCCCCCTGCCGGAGCCGGAAGGGGAGGTTATGTCGGACTCGAACCGACTAAAACCGCACGCCGACTGTGGGTCTTGGTGCTAGGCCGGAGGTGAGGTTGTCAAAGACATATCCCTCGCACCCCGGCTGACCCAGGGCCATCCCTTACGGTCTGGCCCTCCTCAGGAGGGGGGACAACGGTGTCCCCAACTCGCCCCCGGTATGGGGAGGCGCGCTGTTCAGCGCGCCGCCACCGTGGCCTGCTTCTGCTGGGGTGACAGGCGGCTCCACCCGTCACCCCCAGGCCCGCGCTCATGGGGGACGGAGGTCAGTCAGTGCCCTCCGACGCCCGAGTTGCCTGCGCGCGCGGGCGGCGCGATCCGCGAGTCTTTCTCGCTCGCGCCGCCTCTCCCGCTCCGCCGTCTCCTTCACGACCATTACCTGCTCGCTGAAGGAGACGCCGGCCGCCCACGCGTCCGCGCAGCGGACCATTGCTGTGAGCAGGGTGGCGAGGGTGAGAACTCTCACTCCCAGGGCCGCCACTAGCTCCCGCCTCGGTTCGGCCCATGCCGGGCACTCGGTGAGCGTGTGCAGCCCCGTGTCCTCGCTCGCGTCGCAGTGATGGCACTCGGACGTTGGCTCATTTTCGATCCGACACAGATACCTCCCGAAGCACCCGTGCCCGGTGATAATCTGCGTCAGTCGATACGAGAGGCTGCCATGTGGCCTCTCGAGCCATTCCCCCATGATGGGCCTTACCGCCTCTATGACGGCATGCCCTGCGCGTCGTTGCTCAAGTCGTCGCTCCCATTCCGCCACCATGATCCCGTGGAGCCGGGACCTCTCGGCACGAATGTCTTCGGGCTCGGGATCGTATCCCCGCTCCCGCGCCTCCTTACGGAACCGATACAGTGCCGCAAGGGATCTCGCTTCCAGGATCCACGGTGGCGATCCGGCTAGGAGACTCGCCGCTTCAAAGGAAATCGTGCGGTACCCCCTAATGGCCCTGCAGGCCATCGTCTGCTGCGGTGCATGCAGCAGTTGCACGAACCTGGCCTGCAGGGCGTCCGCCCACACGGGGCACCCGTACAGGGCCATGGACCGCACGACACCCGCGTAGAGTCTCCTGCAGGAGTCCTCTGGGCCCCTCAAGTTGGGCAGCAGCCGCATCAGCGCGTTAGCTGACACCAACAGTTTGGGGCGCAGACTTCGGAAGTGCTCTCCGAAGTCCCACCGACCGTCGAGTACGAGCCCCAGGTATTTCAACCGGGGCTTGATGTCGATGGGAGTACCTCCTACTGTCAAGCTGGATCCCGGGGGTGGCCTGCGCCGAGGACCATGAAAGAACAAGGCCTCGGATTTGTGCAGAGCCACCTCGAGACCCAGCCGCCGGATCCGATCCACGACTTGAGCAACAGCGGTCGTGGCCCTCTGGGTCGCCTCGCGGTGTGTAGCGCCACTCACCGTCACTAGCGTGTCGTCCGCGTAGCACGTGACGGTGGCCCCGAACGCGAGCTCACCGCGAAGCACCCAGTCGTATCCGATGTTCCACAGGAGCGGCCCCAGGACCGATCCCTGTGGGACACCGCACGACATCTCACGCCTACCGACGCCGGTCGCACTTGGGTAGATGACGGCCCTCTCCGTCAGGTACGCCCCGACTATGCGGCGGAGGTAGAGAGGCACATCGTGGTACACGAGCGCCTCCCTGATGCAACTCCAGGGCAAGGTGTTAAACGCGTTGGAGATGTCCAAAGACACCGCCAACATCACCTCGCCCCGGGCAACCGCATCCTCCGCCAGAGTCCTCACGCGCATGATGGCATCCACAGTGGAACGCCACCGGCGGAAGCCGTATTGCGTGTCCGCTAGGTCCGGCCCTACTCTAGAGAGGTGCTCGACGAGGCGCTTGGCAATCACTCTTTCGAAGAGCTTGCCCACCTCGTCGAGCAACACTATGGGCCGGTACCCGGACGGCTCGTCCGCCGGGCGTCCGTCCTTGCGGATGAGGACCAGTTTCCCCGTCTTCCACATCTTCGGAAACTGGCCCCGCTCCAAGCATGCGCTGAGGAACCCTCGCAGTCGGGGTTCGAGACCGTCTTCTCCTAGAGCTAGGACCCACGCACGGCCTGGAATGCCGTCGGGTCCCGGGGCGGTGTTCTTCTTGGCTCTAAGCCGTCGCACCGCCAGCTCTAGTTCTACCCAAGTGACCTCGGGCACGTCGTCGTCAATAACCACGCCGGGCGCATCAGGCGACCGAGGTGGCGGAGTCATCTGCGGCGGAACGTGTTCCGCCCGCGCCGGGAACAGGGATGCCACCACTCCTCCAAGCAGAGCCGGCTCGAGAACCTGGGTCAGGGGAGGAGCCCGGGGGCGCAGCTTTTCTCTTACCAAGCGGTAAGGCCGCCCCCATGGGTCCCGCTCCAGTGTCTCCAGCAGCTCCCTATAGGAAGCTGCCTTGGACCGCTTGATCTCCGCTCGGAGGGCATTCCTGGCTTCCCTGTATCCCTCTTGCAACTCCGCCACTAGGGGATCTGTGTCTGCGGGGCGGCTACGCCTCCTTCGGAGCCTGGCCCACCGGCGGTGCGCGATCACGCAGGCTTGACGCAGCCTCGCGATCTCCGCAGTCCACCAGTAGACCCGGCGCCTCGGACTATAGGCTGGAGCCCTAGACATACCCGCATCGCAGACAACAGTCATGGCCTCCCGGAACCACGCCGCCTCATCATCGATGTCATCAGGCCTGTCCGGCACCATGGCCCAGGCCTGCACGGAGGCGGCTTCCAGGAGAGCATCCCCATTCAGTCCCCTAAGCACCCAGCGCGGCTCGCGTGGGGCCGGTGTGACCAGCGCATCACTCTCGGGAGGGGAGACATCAAACCGAACGTATCGGTGATCCGACAGTGTCTCCACCTCCACGACAACACGCCAGTCCCGCACACGTTGCGACAGCGAAGCGCTCGCGAATGAGAGATCGACGATCGAACTCGCCCCGCGCTCCGCCACCCAGAACGTGGCTTCGGCCCCGCGATTCTGGAGAACCAGACCGAGAGTAGCGGCCCAGCTCTCCAGAGCCCTACCTCGCGGGTTCGTGTGCCGGGACCCCCAAGCCTCAGACCAGGCATTGAAGTCCCCAAGCACAAGAACCGGGCGAGGGTGACAGGCATTGACGACGTCGGTCAGCCGCTCCAGCGACTGCCGATACTGCCCTATGAGTCGGTGTGATGCCGGCGTGAAGTAGACGGCCACGACCGCAATCTCCCCCACACGCGCCGCTACGATGCCATGCTCCCTTGCGATCACCACAAAGGGAGGGGCACCCGCAGCGGCGTTACGCACCAGTGCCGCCGATCCATCCAGGTCGACCACCCAGGCAGGCCCGGGGGGGCGGTGGGTGTACGGATCGGCGACAGCGGTGACGTGTATGGACCACTGTGCCATGCTCTGGAGCAGAAGTGCCTGAGCATCGACACCGTGGCCCACGTTACTACCAACCCGATGGTCGGCCGGTTTGCCCCCCGTTGCACACCTGAAACAGTGCAGCGGAGCCTCGCAACCACCGGCCCTATGACCGGGTTGGCCACAGCGGAAGCACCGGTCACCGACCGTCACCTCCACCGTGCACTGCACCCCCACGTGCCCGACCGCCAGGCACCTAAAGCACCTGGCCGGTCGAGCCTGCAGGAGCTGAGCCCGCACCCCAACAACGCCGTCCACCACGAGGACCCGCCGATCGGCAGCCTTTTGAGCCGCTGCGATGGGGCAGCCGACAACTGCCGCCCCCTGTCCGCGACGGCCGTAGCGAATCGCTCCGACCTTAACCGCCTCCAGGGTGCAGCCCCCGGCCTCCGCCACGGTGGCCCGAATCTCTTCGGCCGTGATGGAGTCGTCCAGGCCCGAAATACGCAGTTCTGCGCACTTTGTGGGCCTGGACACCCGGACGTCGGCTGCGTCCAGCGTCTCCCTTAGCTGAGCCGCTATGGCATCAGCCTGGGGAGCGCTGGAAGCGCCAGGGACCTGTATGAGGCGGGCACCCGTCCGGGTCTCCGTGACTCGGAGGGGCTTCGCCAGTTTAAGAGACCTCATATCTATGAGGCCTCTGGCCCGCCTCACCAGATCCGGGTATTGCACACCCCTCTCCGCAGCCTCCGGCGTCAACGTCAGGACGACGGCCGTTGTGCGGGGGATGCGCAACCTTCCCGGCGCTCCCTTCGCAGCAGCCTCAGCCTTTCTGGCCTTTTTGGCTGCCTTTCTTTTGGCGTTCCGCTTTCTCCTCGACTCACCGACTACCTCCCAGCCCCCTGCCGGTGCGGAGCTTGTGGAGGCGATCGGGCCCGGAGCCGAGGTCGAGGCTGGAGCCAGGGCTGGGGATGGGGCTGGGGCAGAGGACGTCTTCCCCTTGCCCTTCCCCTTTCCCTTGCCCTTGGGCTGAGCGCCCTGCGCAGCAGCGGCAGCGGTAGCGGCCGGAGCGGATGGCACAGCGGATGGGCTGCTGGCCGACTCCTGTGGGGTCCGCGTCGCTGTTGGGCGACCCCTTTTCAGCGCTTGGGCATACCCTGTAGGTGACGCCAGGGGCGGACGGCGGATGGAGTCCATGATGGACTCCAATCCGCGCTTTGTCCGCTCCTCGTGCGCCGCCTGCCGCGCCTCCTGCGCCGTCTGCGCTGCCTCCAGCCGCCTTTCCATGGCGGCCAGAGCCGCCACGACGGCCGCCAGCGGGTCCGCGGGCTGGGCCGGCATCAGCACCGGCGGCTGCGGTCGGACAGGCGATGACGGTGGCGACTCCAGCCGCAGCGGTGACCTCGACCGCACCGGCGACACCGACCGCACCGGGGATGCCGGCCGAGCCGGCGGCTTCGGCCCCGCCGGCTGCGTGACTGGCTTCCGCCCCGCCGACCGCGTGACGCGCACCTCCGGCAGCCCGGCGACGATCTTCTGCAGGTCCGCAAATTCGGCCGCCTTGGCCATCTCCTTGCGGTACTCTGCCGCCTGCCGCTCAGAGCTCTCGATGAGCTCGACCTGCCGCCTGCCCAGTTGAGCCCGGTCGCTGCCCGGTACGGGCCCCTAACACAGTCTCCAGGGCCTCCAGTACCTCCCTAGAAGTAGGGTCGGTACGAGGCATGGGCGCCGCCGAGGTGGAGAGACTCGGCGGCACTTCAGCGTCCCTCAGGGCCGGGACCCGTGAGGAGGGCGTTTGAGGGGTAGCTCTCTTGCCACCCCGCGTTTTTCCCCTGCCGATCATTGCAGCCTTGGGCGGGGGGGAATTTTCGCTCCCGCTGCCGTCGGTGGAGGACGAGTCAGTTACTGTGACTGCCGTGTCCGTCTCAGCCCTCCGTGGAGGAGGAACTTTCCTATCGCCGTTCCTCCTCCGTGCAGATTTCCGGGTCTGCAGACCCACCGGGCTGTTGGCCCTGCTCCTCTCTGTGGCGGTATCGAATTTATCCGTCGCCGCCGCGACGTTCTTGGACGCGACCTCCGCGTCATGGCGCTGCGCGACCTCCGCGCAGACTGTTTCGCTAGGTAAGGGGGGGGTTTTATGTTTGGTAGAAGATTGCATAAAGGTTCCCACGAGCATGAGACGAAAGGATACACTTCCCGGGTGACGCTCATTCCGAGAAGCGGGGTACATACTGTGGAGGTCCCCTGGTGTCCACAGGTTTTAATCGACTTCGCTGTCGGGTTTTTAAGACTTTTCCTTGTCGCGGGCCGGCCAATTAAGGCAAGCCCCGCGGCCTCCAGGTTACCGGCATACTGAGTGTGGCTAGCACTCAGATCGTTGCCGATATCTAGGAGGTTACGCGACGCGGGGGAGCAGCCAACTCTCCCAACACCGACGGTGGCACGAGTGCCTGTCAGCCCCTGCGCGAACAGTGGGCCGACCCGTCCCTGGATCTCGCGGAACCCTTGCCTCTCCCCTGTCCCCTCTGAGAGCAGAGGGATACTGGGAGCGACTAGCGGGAACCGGATCTCTCTCCGCGGGCCTTGAAGCCCCGCCACACCACGACCCCCTCTGGGTCGACTAGCCCTCAAAAGGGCTGTTTGAATGGAAGGAATCCTACGGATCCCTTCCCGTGGGCCTTGCAGGCCCACCATACCACGACCCCCTCTGGGTCAGCTAGCCCTGAAAAGGGCTGTTTGAATGGAAGGAATCCTAGGGATCCCTTCCCGCGGGCCTTGCAGGCCCGCCATCCCACGACCTCCTCGTGCAATGAGGTCGGCCGTTGGGTTATTCGTCAACGGCCAACAGAGCTCCTAAGGTGGGAGTCTGTTAGCCGTTGTCCAGGATGCACCAGCCCCTCCGCTTCCGCTCCCCAGGACCGCAGTCCAAAGGGGGAAGAAACGGAAAGGCCAACGTGGAGGTTACCCAACCCGCACCCCGCGAAAGTAACTCTGTCTGTCTGTCTGTCTGTCTGTATGTATGTTACGCTTTCACGCCTAAACCACTGAACCGATTTTGATGAAATTTGGCATAGGGTAGATTAGACCATGAGACAGGACATAGGCTATGTTTGGTCGCGATAACCGACATCCACGCGGGCGGAGCCGCGGGCAAAAGCTAGTAATTTATAGATACCAAACCAATACTTATACTGTCTTACTACTCATTTGTAAAAGTGATACAGATTTTTTGAAGTCACAGTAAGGCTGATTCTCCACTTGTGTGTGCGCTGCGTTGCGTTGCGTCGATCAGGGTTATTCTGAGAAGTTTGTAATCAAATATAATTTTAGCAATGAAAGAAATTACTTTAAATTTCTAAGAATGACCCTACTCAAACGCAAGCAACTCTGCGCGGCGCAACGCGCAAGTGGGGCCCAGCCTAAAATAATATCAATTTTATAGAAACTTATTAAACTTTAAAAAAAAGTATTTAATACTAGCTTTTGCCCGCGGCTCCGCCCGCGTGGATGTCGTTTCTCGCGACCAAACATAGCCTATGTCCTTACTCATGGTCTAATCTACCCCTTTACCAAATTTCATCAAAATCGGTTCAGTGGTTAAGGCGTGAAAGCGTAACATACAGACAGACAGAAAGACAGACAGACAGACAGAGTTACTTTCGCATTTATAATATTAGTATAGATATAGATACATGAAATACCATATCCCTATATTCCCTCTAACCTCTCCAACTAAGTGGGTTCAAGTCGCGCGTCGGTAGTGTAATGACCAGGATCGAACCCGGAACCTCTCGATCGTAAGGCCGACTCCCTAACCACTAAGCTACCGACATACGAAGCCCACAGTATTTAGTACTTTGAGAATAGATTACAAAACCTTTCAACGTAATAAATAATACTGGCGTACGTAACCGAATACACGAATTGCGAATTACTTATTCAGTACCAATTTGTTTTCTAGTTTAGTTAAATCTAGATATGTTATATTATGACCGTATTTTTAAAGATTAACCGCAAAACATTTTGAAAGTAGATCACTTTGTGATAGCATAGTTAAGTAACATAACGTAAAAATACTTTTAGTACGGAAATTATGTCTTGTTTCAAAGTAAATGCTAAATTTTTGTAGAAAGGCTTGATATTTAGCTCAGTCAGTATGATGTAATATACATATAACTGACTACAAAAAATCCTTCCGTAGTGGATGCTTATGTTATAGGTAGGTACGTCAGAAATATAGGTATAGAAGGAAAGAAAGAAAATACTTAAGTTTTATTCAAAAGAACATAAAATGTGCGCTGTATTCTATTAAATAAAACGTATTTTCTTTCTTTCTTTCTTCTTTCTTTCTTTGCCCGCGCTCATGGAGGATGGAGTAATTCAACGATCTCCACCACCCTTTCGTTCCCTTTCTGCTACTTGGGGTGCACCACCACCTCACTGCTGCCTAGTGTAGTGTTATAACCCGGCGACTTTTCAAGCTGTTAGGAGAATACGGCATTTGATCCACGCTAGGCACTGTGAAGTAAAGTGGCATGTTCAAGGAACATCCTCAGTAGTGATGGCAATCCAGCTCGTGAGCCAAACGATGCAGGAATTAACCAAAGTTTCTTATAGGTTAATAGGTTCCTAACTTAGTTCAAGAGATAATGTTTCTATATAGTACAGTAATTGATGGTTATAATAAATAAATAATAAATAAATATTTTCCACAACATTCTAAACAACGCTATCCAGACCCATGGTAAGCTTAACTAGCTTGTGTTATGGAATCTAAAATGCGGATAGACATACCTACTTAGATACTTTTTTTTTGCAAATACATACATATTACATAGAAACACCCAGACCAATGCAAATAGCCATATTCATGCATACAAATATTTACACTGAGCGGGGATCGAACCCGCGCCTCCTGCGTGGCAGTCGCGTACACTACCACCATGCCACAGAGGCTGTTATTATCTTATTTTAAACAGCTGGTATGCGAGGCTACCATTTGTACCTTTAATCCTCCATGATGGGTCTTACCACTCCTGATTGTGAATGTAACAGAATCGCATCGATCACGAATTGTTAACGCAAAACCAACAAAATAAAACTTATTTAACAGTTATTAGCCATTCCGTTTGCATTTATTGCCTCACTAAGTTGTTATTCCAACGTAAATTTGCTCAGGTTTCGCGAAGTTACGTCATTTGTTAATGAAATTTATCGTTCACTGTTTAATCAAAGACTTTACAATTGGCATAGTACGCACCTACTTAGAAACATACATAACATAAACTCACACCTGTATTCCCCGAAGGGGTAGGTAGAGGTGCTAGCACCCACATTTCGCCAGTTTATGTTTTAGGTCCTAATGTTATAGGCAGCGATCCTATTGCCATTAACCGGGCACTTATAAACCTGCGATAAATACGCACATAACTTCGAAAAGCATCGAAAAGTCATTGGTGTGTGCCATGGTAACCTGGGATCGAACCCGAGACCACGTTTCAGCAGTCCATTACCCAAACCATTAGGCTACCACGCTACTTAGAAAGATATATTTAATTTCTATCTATGTACCACAAATGCAGAAAACGGGACAGAGTTAATATGTGTGTCTATCTTCAGAGTTTTTCAACAAAATCATAAACACACCCGTGTGTGTGCATGTGGTTCCCGGTTCCCCCCGAGGCCCTTGAATACTTACTCCTTTTCTTGCATTGTATTAGGCTTATGTGACTTTGGCGGACGGAACGGAATCGTCCGCGACTGAGAAATTGCTTCTGGATATTTTTTCGGATTAGGAAGGTTTCCAGAATGAGGAGAAATTGAAATTGAACTTCGGTCTTCGAGGTAATGATCCTCGAATGCAACTAGGAACAACGCTAAGAGAATAAAGGGGGATGACGACACATTACACAAAGTACTGACACCATTAAGTTCGGGGGCGAGTCGAGGACACCGTTGCCCCCCTCCTGAGGAGGGCCAGACCGTAAGGGATGGCCCTGGGTCAGCTGGGGTGCGAGGGATATGTCGATGACAACCTCACATCCGGCCTAGCACCACGAACCACAGTCGGCGTGCGGTTTTGGTCGGTTCGAGTCCGACATAACCTCCCCTTCCGGCTCCGGTAGGGGGGTATCCGAGGGGGTATCCGCACGAAAAAAAAGGACACCATTAAGTTAATCTAATCCATACTAATATTATAAATGCGAAAGTAACTCTGTCTGTCTGTATGTTACGCTTTCACGCCTAAACCAGTGAACCGATTTTGATGATATTTGGTATAGGGGTAGACTAGACCTTGAGAAAGGACACAGGCTATGTTTTGTCGCGATAACCGACATCCACGCGGGCGGAGCCGCGGGCAAAAGCTAGTGATATATATATGATAATGGTAGGACCATGGGTATGAGAATTTTTTTTTTGATTGATTGATTGATTGAACTCTTTAACAGCTACTATTACCTCATGCCAAATGATTTTAGAATAAAGTTTGTTGACCGAGGTGACTTTGCGATCAGTTACTTAGGGGTTGTAAACATTTTTCACACTGTAGCAAAACCGACTGCAGCGCCACGTGGCGCCCGCGTGAACCTTTATTTTTGTTATACTAAAATCACAACTTAAGATACGATATTTACTGCAAACTTTATTCTCAATTGATCTGGCACAGCCTATTAGTACAAACTTTAAATGTATCTTATATTAGTACGGGAGCTAGCAACGTTTTCGAGGAAGAATTTCAGGTCAGCTGATTTTGTGATATCCCGTCCTTCTTGCTCTTTTGGTTAGAGTCTGGGCTATCTGGCTGGCGGTAGCGGTTGCGTTCATTACGGCGCATCCAACCTGCCCGGGTAATAATCCTGAAAACTTTCAAAACGTTGCTAGCTCCTATACGATAAATTATGTTACATTTTAAAGAGTCCCATTTGGCAACAAGTATGTTTTACTAATTTATTTAATAACAGCCTATGCTACTGTCAACTAACAGTACCTAGTTCTAAATCCTGAACTCTCTAGTTCTGAAATGTTGCCCTAGTTAACAACACTGTAGATCCATCTCAACATTTTGGCCGCACATGGCAATGTTATATTTTCGCACGACCACGCTGAGGGGCGTTGACCTCAATGTAATTTCTCGTTTTCAACACTCATAGCTGTAATTTGCGTAATCATCACAGAGTAATTTCGTTGCGAAAAGTAATTGTTTAACTAAATTTAATTAATTCTATGTAAGCATTTCGGTTTGTATGAAGAGATGCATTTCTGAAAGTATTAAAGATGTATAATTGTTTTAAATGCTTGCGTGTTTTGGCTAATCAGAAAGGAACCTCGTTCGGCGGGTTTATTTCTTATATAAGCGGATAGTGATACACGAGTCAAGAGGCTCATTAACAACGATGCACTCGAAAAATAGCTTCCGCTCTTTGAACAACACGAAGTTTTAAGCCTATCGGAATTTCATCGGACTTACTGTATGTTGGCAAACTTAAAACCTCTAAGCCCTTTCCATTGTTGGATAGTAGGACGCATAGCGATATGCCAACGCTACGTGGTTTCTATGCCTCTCATTCGCACAAAACGACGTATTAGCAACACGTTGATTGCACCTACAGCTGAAGAATGGAACTCACTGCGTGAGTGCATTTCAGGCAAGCTACAATATGGGTATCTTCAATGAAATTCTTTTAGGCAAACGCATCATGCGATGGTGTGTTCAGGTCTGTTGCTATCAGCAAATAAAAAATCTGACTCTGTACTACTATAACGGTAAAATGTCCTAAGAGAGAAATACCGTAGCAGTAGTAAGTAGGGAGTCAAACAAGATACATCATCCAAAGAAGTCACATAATTGATTATTACTGCTGACTTAAGTAGGGACAAATTCATCATTAATATGTGAAAGTAAATTTCTTTCCACAAGCAATATAATTTAATGATAAGCAGTTTTGTTTTTGAATGTACTATAAAACCTCAGAGCAAAAAAGGCTTATAACGGTGTTTCATAGAAAAACTTTAAACTTTGCGACCTTTTGCCGCATATTCTATTTTTCACAGTGAGTGGGTATTAAGGTTTTGTTTTTTATCATTATCTACGGCATATATTTTTCTAACAGTACTGTGTAATTTACCTGCATTGTTCGAATTTTGTTCTAGAGACTAGACCAAGAGCCTGTCATCACCAAATCTACATCATAAATGATGTACTACTGTGACGTAGATGCTATTTTATGTGTCTTTTTACTGTTTCTTATTATGAGTTTCTTATTTTAAATTGTTTATTGTTTGTTACAGGTAAGACAAGGCCGAAAACTGAATTCAAAATCGAAGCTGAGTTTCATCGTTTTGCTTTTGGGTATGGCATGGTGGTATATGCGTCTTTCGGAGAACATTATGTTTTCCTAGTTTAAATTTAGCTATTAAGAAAATAATATTATTTTCAAGTTAAGTTAAGTTAAGTTTTGCGTAGGAAAACCTTAGAAGCAAGTTGAAAATCAGCACCTGTACCCGGCAAAAAAAAGAAATGAAAAAAAAGAAAAGAACCCCGGCAAGAGGCCCTAACTCCTTTTACTCCCTTGTGATGATTATGACTAATGTGTTTTTTTATCGTACGCAAAATCCCCACGGATACCACCCCCACGGAGCCGTTGGAGGCGGTTATGTCGGACTCGAACCGACTAAAACGTACTTCGTCTTGGGTCCTTGATTGCCGGAGGTGATATTGCCGAAAGCATATCTCTCATGACTAATGTGATAAGCGTTCTGGTAGGTATGTACGAGTGTCTGCTATAACTTTTTTTTTTCTTGTTATACTGATATATAAAATGTATACCATTTACATACATTAAGTAACTCCTTTTTCTCATTGGGGTAGCCAGAGATAGTATCTTTTCAAAATAAAGTCAGTCAGTTCTTGTACTTTTGGTGTCCAGAAGCTCTTCGACTATTCTGTCGATTGTAATTACCGAATACCGCTCCGTCTGTCCGTATCGTGGTTCATTTTCGTTTTCATAATTAAAACTGAAAGTGAATGTTTTAACTTCTGTATTTAATTATTTTCATTGTTTAACTTTTTAATCGGCCAAAAGAGCGGGTTCTATATTTAAATGTTAGTTTTTTATATGCGTTACGGCACCACCTTGGGCATTCATTATGTGTCATATTATGACATTCAAGTATGTCTTTCTATTTGTTTAACTTTTACTTGGAGGGGTTTGTTAGGTTGTTATATTGACAAGATTGAAAAATTAATAAGCTTTTTTGATTTATCATTTTTAATTTTAATCATTTTCGATATAGGCAGGTTCATTATTGGTAGTTTATTTTGCTTTAGCGGATAGCTAACTTTCTCCCTTCATATGGAAGAATTCCTCCTCGCCCTCGCCATCGCTTATACATGTTATGAGTAATTTAAGTTTCATAAAGTACTGTTGAAAAATATAGATCTGTACTTTACCAATATGAAACCAAACTTGACCACTTCTGAAACAAATATTTTAAGACTAGCTTCTGCCCGCGGCTCCGCCCGCGCGGATGTCGGTTATCGCAACCAAATATGCCTATGTCCTTTCTCATAGTCTAATCTACCCCTATACCAAATTTCATCAAAATCGCTTCTGTGGTTTAGGCGTGAAAGCGTAACATACAAATAGACAGACAAAGTTACTTTCGCATTTATAGTATTAGTATGGATATGGATAATTCATTCGATCGGTCAGTGCACTCGTATCGTAGAAGTATTGACAGGTTTATCTTTTTCTATAAATATCGTGTTTGACAGTTAGACGAAGCAAAACATGATCGCACCAGCGAAGACTCCTGCATTTTTTCTCTATGCGATGTAAGATGAGGGCTGACGCGGATGCAGGAGTTGCTGTAACATTTTCATCTATGTGACACACAGGTCCTGCTTGTATCCCTTGTATCCAATAACGCCCCCTGGGTCAGCCGGAGTGCGAGGGATATGTCGATGACAACCTCACCTCCGGCCTAGCACCACGACCCACAGTCGGCGTGCGGTTATAGTCGGTTCGAGTCCGACATAACCTCCCCTTTCGGGGGGTATCCGAGGGGATTACCGCACGAAAAAAATATAATAAAAAATAACGCCCTTAGACAAAGACTTCTACGAACTATTGAAGTAATGTATACCTCTACATTCATACTTGAATAAATTTACTATTAATGTTAGACCGAACTAAATTATAATAAAAATTAAATTAAAATTTAAAAAACCCCCGTCAAAAAACACCTCCAAAAAGTTGGAAAAAAAAAATTGTATTTGCATTTTAACTTTGGATATACCTAGTAATATTTTGATTCAACGGTTGTCACGTCACCCTAACTGGTTAAGCACTCTGTTATATTATTGGAAAATATTACTAGGTATACCCGTCGTTTTTGCGTCGGGGGTTAGAAAGGAATGGCAAGAGAGTGTACCTCGGGGTTCAAATACTTTGAATGTAACCCGGACTGGCGAAGAGATTGTTAAAGAAATCTCGCATACAACAAAATGTTGAATTAAATTTTTAAACAAGTTTAAAACATGAATATGGACGAGCCTCCTCCAATTTTGCAACACCAACAATTGTATTATATTTCATAACTGTCCAGTGTATTTAATATTTAGCTTCGTTACGGTAATCAAACAAACTACACCTTGATGTACATATCTTGGACCTATAATGTGCTATATGCAGACAGTAAACGTCTCTTTGGTATCTTTTGAGGAAAGCATTGGATGCTAGTGCGGTAGACGAGCTCAAATTCACCAAGCATAGATTATTACAAAACAGTCCACAGGTCCACAACTGTGCGTTTCTCGAGAAATTTTCTGCCTCGCACAATTAAACTGTGGAATGAACTGTCACCAGCGGTATTTCCGAACCATTACGACCTTCAAACCTTCAAGAAAAGAGCGTACTCTCTTTTAAAAGGAAGGTAACGCACTTGTGACTCCTCTGGTGTTGCGGGTGTCCATGGGCGGCGGTGATCGCTTACCATCAGGCGATCCGTCTGCTCGTTTGCCTCCCTAATCCATAAAAAATTGTCCGCGCGCCAGGGCTTCGTTTGTCTGGCGATATAGGTCCGAGATACGTGTCTCGAGGAATACTATATTATAATCAAGACTGAAAGGAGATCACGACTAGACTGCTACAGAATCGCAAACAAAGTTCATTGACACTGACAGCAGACTTGCAGTGCGCAGTGCGTGACATTATGCCCAGTAATGTAAGTTTATACGGTTTTGCACATATTACAGGTCAGTCTTAAGGTCCTTACTAGAGACGATGCCTTAGAGCGAATGGGTGGAGTCTACGAACGTAATAATCGCAGCCCCGCACCACCCCGCACTCATGTCACTAAAGTGATTATAATATAAAAATATGGGGAAAGATGTCGGTAAAAAAGGTACAGAGTGGACACATCATATTCTGCCTAACTTCACGTACCTAACTGATTTGGTATTTTTTTGACATCGATGTTGATTGATTTTTGATTCTTTATTATAACTAAGGTCGGCGGCTCCGCCCGTATGGATGTCTATTATCGCGACTTTAGTTTTATCTCTGGTACCATTCTACCAAAACCTTTTAAGTAAAAATACCATATCATAATCCGTGTACTAGCGTTTGTGTCCATTGTGAACAAACAGACAAATTCAATTTCAAAAGGTTCAAATTCTATGGCGTAGCGGTGGAGCATTCAGAGATTTTGGGTTTGATGCCCACTCACACACACACATGAATATATATTTAAATTGGTTAGGGTGTTTATTGCATAGATACATTGAGGTAGGTGAATATGAAAGCTATAAGTATGCTATAGGCATAACAATTCACACACATTAAACATTCTCACAGTGCCATCGTTTGCAACGTAAGCCCCAAAAATGTATTTATCTAAATGGCATCACATTCAAACCTCTTAAATTATGCACTAACTGACCCGGCAAACTTCATTTCACCTTAAGAATTAGAATTTACCTCAATTTGCTGTATTAAGTTGTCCTAATTATTTTGAGAACAGAAAGCATTACGACAGGGACTCCATACGCCCACGGAGATCCTGACACCAATAGAACATAACAACGTCTTTCGAGTCAGATATCCATACTAATATTATAAATGCGAAAATAACTCTGTCTGTCTGTCTGTCTATCTGTCTGTATGTTACGCTTTCACGCTTAAACCACTGAACCGATTTTGATGAAATTTGGTATAGGGGTAGATTAGACCTTGAGAAAGGACATAGGCTATGTTCGGTCGCGATAACCGACATCCACGCGGGCGGAGCCGCGGGCAAAAGCTAGTTTTATATAATCGTTAAGTATTCTTAAATGTTTCTATTTTCCGCGCATATTTTTTACTTTTTCTTTCATAAAACTCTTCTCCAGACAATAACAAACACAACAAAAAAATAAAAAAGCGAAATTGGTCCAGCCTCAGCCAGTCCAGCCAAAAATGGGGATTCATTTTTATATTATATAGATTGAATTGTACATAAAAACCTACTTCTTGAATGATACTATCTATTAAAGAAAACCGCTTCAAAATCCTTGGCATATTTTTTTTTTATATAGGACACGTCAATTTATCTTCACCTCGCCTTATGTTAAGCTAGAGGCAAAGTCTCGGAACGACGGTCACCATCGGAAACATGTACCATGTTAACAGTGGTGGCACTCAGCTTGACGGCCTCGTTAGATGCCTTTTCACGCCCTGCTTAAAGGACCCGGGACTGTAGGAAGAAGGAAACACGTGAGCTGGCAGGGAGTTCCAGGTATTAATGGTGCGGCATAGGATTTTAAAGATCTAAGCATACATAGAGACAGACAGACAGCGGGAAGTGAATTATTTTATACTAGTGATTATATGTAGTGATCATGTTTTTATAATATTGTATATTTATATAGATATTGTATAGTATTCTAATATACATATATAATTATACAGACGTAGTTTGTGACGTTATTGTTAATCTCTGGATCTACAGAACCAATTCTAAGAATTATTTCACCAATAGAAACCCACACTATTTATCAGTGTCATAGGTTTTATATTATTAAACTACGAGTGAGGATCACCATCCGGAACGGCATCCAAAATCTACGTGGCTGGAGCCGTGGGTAACAGCTGATAACAAATAAAGTGTGTGAATAAAATAATCAACACAACATTTTCATGTATTTCTTGAGAGTTTAAAGCTTTAGCTTTTTTACCGAATTTACTTTCGGCGTCTCATAGAAGTGTCTTATCTGTCCACTTATGCATTAGTCTCGAATTGTGTTGCTGTCAAAGCTACGAAAACGTGACGCACAACCTCCCCGTCCAACAGCCATCACGGCACTGCCGCCCGGCCCCCGCATAGGCACCCGCTAAGCCAAACTCTCGAGAACGTAACAAAAACGTGGCCTGTGACTTCAAAAGTCAATGTATTGAACGGAAAAATGTACCACTTATACTCCAGATTTTTGTCTTTCTTTTAGTTAAAAAATTACGTAAAAATTCTTTTTGGTTTAGAAGTAGTTGCCAGTTTTCTTTTGAGTGACCTTTTTGCTTTGGGAATGATTTTCATATAGTAATTAAAAAGTGAGAATAACTAAAAATGTACCAAATGTAGACAAGAAACCAACAAATAAAACGGTGTAAACAGTTTTTAAATACGTCCACAAATAAAAAAGGAGTTGGTCTCTAAACATACGCCCGAAAACCAGATTTATCATTTTTATTCCTCTTAAGAAGCGTGACCGTTCTTAACACAGTGTACCTCCGTGCCTCGGAGAGCATGTACTGTTGCCATACGAACTTTTTAGGGCAGCCGTAATGGGTAGTTGGAGCCCTTAAAGTCTTAAAACTGGTATATCTAGAGAACTTTGGTGTCATCAGTGGGTTGTAGAGATCAGATTGCAATAGCTTCTTTAAAAAAATAAAGATTAACCGCTTTGTTAGACTAAAAAGCTGACTGAAGGGGGGCTACGTTGAAACATCCGAAACTTCGGGTCCCCATGAATCACGAATGAAAGATATAGCATTTAGCTAGAGAGAGAAGTGTAAGCGTCTTCGAATCCATTTTTGAATAAATGTGTTCCTTGGAACCTGCCCGAAATTTCGCTTCGTAACTACGAATGTTTCATTGTAGACCTACAGGACTACTTCAGAGAATAGCTACTAAAGGTCATTGACATCGGCTGTAGATAAAAACGTGCAGTGCGCAGTGCGTGACATTATGCCCAGTAATGTCAGTTTTTTTTTTTTAGCACACGTGTTCATTTATACGGCTAAGTGCTACGCCCCATTGCCCACGCATTGATAAGTTTAAAGTCTCATAAGACACATATTACGGTTGAGTTGTGAATTAATTATTTGAATTATTTTTTTTTATATAGGACACGTCATTTTGACTTCACCTCGCCTGATGTTAAGCTAAAGACAAAGTCTCGGAAAGAGGGTCACCATCGGAAACATGTAGGTACCATGTTAACAGTGGTGGCACTCAGCTTGACGGCCTCGTTAGATGCCTTTTCACGCCCCGCTTAAAGGACTCGGGACTGTAGGATGAAGGAAACACGTGAGCTGGCAGGGAGTTCCAGGTCTTAATGGTGCGGCATAGGAATGAGTCGCTGAAACGCTTGGTTCTTGCTGGTATACTCTGCACCGTCTATGGATGTGTAGGAAAGGAGAGGGTGGGACTAATTGGAAGAGCTCGTCAGAACATTCACCATGGTAGAGACGGTAGAAAACTGCCAAAGACGCAACATCTCTACGCATCTGCAGAGGCTCGAGGGTGTTCGTGACCTCAGGATTCCCAATAATACGGACCGCACGTCGCTGCAACCTGTCGAGAGCATCTAGTAAGTGCTTTGCGGAGCCGTCCCAGAGATGTGAGCAGTATTCCACAATACAACAATATACTGCGAAAGTAAAAGCTTTCAACCTTTTATTAGCATTATTACGATGAATAAAAAGTTATTGTATAAAGATAAATCTTAGTACTACACTCACCGCCTAGTTACAAACATTCGCTGAGGCACTTATTACAATTAACAATAAAGCGAAACCACAGAATATACATAAGCGAAACGTCTTCACCATATAGGTTAAAAGTTAATATACAATTTTCTACATCTTCGTATTATATCCACACATATTAAAACGCCATTTTTTACATAATTATGCGGTGCGGCGAAAGTGATACGAATCAAGATGAGATAGAAATCTTCTTATGCGAACTCCGTGACACGTAGAGGTGTAACCTCTAATTTGTCCGTGTAACCCACTTTCGAGCGCGCTTTGTTTCCCGCGCAAAGCGATTTGACGTACGTCACTTTGACAGCATTTTTTTCTTAAAAACATTGCGAAAATACGTGGCATTGACGGAAATTCGATGTCTTCTTATTTTAAATTTTGAATGATATATAGGTATTTACTTACTAGTATAATATCCCTACAAACCCACCTGCTAAACTTAAGTGTACTCTCAACTCAAGCAAATTCTGAAGAAGGGTTCACGTCGGTAGTGTATTGCTCAGAATTGGAAACCGGGACCTCTCTATCGTAAGGCCTAATCCTTAACCACTAAGCTAATCCCTTCACTCAATGAATTCTTTGATCCTTTAGCTACCGAGAGTAATAATTATATGCTGTTACTTTTCAACAAAGAAAATTTTTTTTGCAGAAGACAGGTGTTAACAACCTTCTTGAGAAAGGTTATTAGCTCTTTGCTGACTAATCATATTTTTTAAAGAATCTTATTTGAAAAGAGTACATATTTATTTTGTGTCTATTGGGACTATGCTAGGTGAATACTGGGTGTTATGGTGCGTAGGTACCTAAATTGATTCAGCCGGGGTGCGAGGGATATGTCGAAGACAACCTCACCTCCTGCCTAGCACTACGACCCTCAATCGGCGTGCGATTTGAGTCGGTTCGAGTCCGACATAACCTTCCCTACAAGCTCCAGCGGGGGAGATATCCGTGGGAATTTCCGCAAAAAAAGTACCTAAATCGATTGATTGATGAACAGCCCCTCAAGACAAGTGGCAATTCGCTAGCAGACGTATCGTGGAATAGAATGGTAGTATGGGATTTAACGTGTCGCGTATGACGTATACTTCGTTGACAACTGTCATAACTGTCAAATCCTATATACCTATTTGGCAGGTCAGAAGCACTTGAAACTGCCGAGCTTGCATGAAAGGTTTGATGACCTGCCAAATGTAGTACATTGAAACAGAAGTCTGTCGTATAAGTAGTCTTTCGCGATACCTAATCCGGTTTCGTTCCGTACAATCAATGTAATAGGTACCTACGTACCTATACAAAGAAGTCATTGGTGTAACAACATCAATCATATAGCTCTCCCAACCCACAGCTTTGATTTATCGATATTATAATAATATTATGCGCATACATTGTGTGCTTGCATTGCAACAGGCAATGGCGCAACTCTAAAATTGTAGTGCAGTACCTAAACCATATTGCGTACCCGAATGAACTAGCTAAGCAACTTTGAGGCTGTAAAATGTTTTTTACCTCTGTAGGTTTGCTAAGATAAAATTAAACTAAGAACGAGTTGGAATCCCAAATATTTGAAGGTTCAAGTAGGTACGAATTTTAGGGGACCAGTAGGTAACGTACCGAAATAATTATGAGCCGTCTTGAAAATTAAAAAAAAAACCGATAGGATACGAGTTATTATATTATTAAGTATACTTTTGTGATAGGTAAATAAATTAAATGAAAAAAATACCACATAATTATATTTTACAATTAAATTTTAATACGGTTTTCACTGAAAATTTATTATAACTTCTTTTTTTTACGAGGCAATTATATTTTATTTTAAATTGGGTACTTACAGTTTTTCCCCAACTTTCGAAATAACGGTAGAAATTGGATGGACGTCTACTGATTAATTCTAATTGGCCTTAATTTGATACCCAAAGTACCTAATATCCAACCATAAATAGCCCATCTCAAAACAATCACTGTGACCCACTTCCCGAGTATTGATGTCAATTATTATCTATGCTACATGTTTGTACAGAAACGATCGACCTCACAGTACTCATACGTTTGCTAAATTAATATTTTTTTTAAAGAAAGGACAGGTTAGAAGTACAGATGTTCCAATTAGTCCCACCCTCTCCTTTCCTTCACAGGACAACACGTGTAGGGCTAAGTTGCCATCCGTATACGGTGCAGAATATAACTTCTAGAATCAAGCGTTTCAGTGACTCATTCTTATGCCATACCATTAAGGCCAGCTCACGTTTTTCCTTCTTCCTACAGTCCCGGGTACTTTAAGCGGGGCGTGAAAAGGCATCAGATGACGCCGTCAAGTTGAGTGCCACCACACTGTTAACATGGTACATGTGGTGACCCTCTTTCCGAGATTTTGCCTTTAGTTTAACATCAGGCGAGATGAAGTCAAATTGACGTGTCCTTTAGAAAATAAAAAATTGTAGATTCCATAACACAAGCTAGTTAAGATATGCTTACCATGGGTCAAGACAGCGTTGTGTAGAATGTTGTGGAATAAAAAAAAATGACAGTAGAGGAAGCTCGTGAAGTATGTATGGATAGAGTCAAATGGTGGACTGTTGTCTCTGCCTACCCCGGAGGGTAAAAGGCGTAAATATATGCTATATGTTCGTCTGCAAGTAAAATATGTAAAAACCTGTTGAACTTTGTCTGTTCATTAGTAGTTAGTGACATTTACAACATGACCTCTTCTTCATTTTTTATTGAGTATTAAGAAATTTTCGATATACGTACTTAATATACGCGTATAGTAATTATATTCACGCCAATATGTCTCGGGACGGAAGAGTAAAGTAATGAATAATACTCAGATTTCAGCAACTCATTAAGCGCCTGTTCAGACACTGCGGGCACCGCGCGGAAACCGCACCGTGCGGGTTCCGCCTTGTCTCTTATTTATATGGAAATCTATTATACCGTACAGACATGACATGGTTTCCACGCGGTTACCCCTTGTCTGAACAGCACCTAACTCTGCTTATGTAACCCACTCCTAACGACACATTCCTAAAGGTACCAACTCGCGCGCGCTCGCGAGTTTCAGATTAGCGAGAAGATGAATGGTCTAGCGGGAGTACCTACCTAGTTAACGAGCATACTAGTGGCTTTGGTTACTAGAATTTAAACTTTTAATTACATATTATAATTACGGTAAAAATACGGTTTGTAGACATAGTATTTATTTTGTATGTACTTATAATATTAAAGAAAAAAAAATGGTTTTACAAATCCGGTTCCGAGTTCCGGTCCTTGAAAGAATATGTTTATAACAATAAAATTGAAAATTTTCAAGGTAGTGTACCAAATAAAATCTATTAGCGCCCAAATCAAACTGATCGGAAGCCTCATGTGCTGATTGATATACAGGACCCCTTGGGATTATCAGGTCGAACCGCACTCACTCGTTTAAAAATCACTTCCAGGCTCCAAAATGCGATGTTAAGCACCTGGAATCAGCTTTCTTATTATGATAGAAGTTGTAAGTGTAATCAGTGTTGCCAAATTCAGGTTTAGTCTTATACCTGCATTCTTTTTCTTCTCCATCCTAGTGCTAATTCCATTTGCATCTGACGTTTTCTCCTCGAAGTCTAGGGTAATTTTTCAACCCCGAGATCTTTTACCTGCATTAAGATAGGTTAAGTCTCAGCTTAGTCTTGTATTTGGCCAACCTTTAGTTACCACTAATATTACTACACGTGAGAGACACCTATAACATAGCAAGAATTCATTGTTTATAACAACCATTTACCAGCAAGCGGTCTGTCTAATCATTTGCAGAAATTCACCGCGATTGTGTCAATATACCCACCGTATTGCCATGCCGGTTTCTTCAAAAATTTGCAATCATTCATTACAATAATGGCATAATATTATTAAAAAAGTAATATCAACCATAATAGGTACTTACCGTACACTTGAATGTTGTAATACGACGCTAATTACGTTAGTATGGACGAAGATACCTTGACCTGAGTATTAATGACACCTATACGATCGCAAATGTACTCTGCCAATTGTGAATTTAAGTACTTCAATGATATAATAAAAAAAATGGTTCGTGAATTTGACCAATCTTTTAGCTAGATTGCCGAGAAAAGGGTTATGTATTAGTTTTATCAATAAAACATTGATTTACTCTTGATACCTTTTGATACATTTTGATTAAGACAGAATCTATACAAATAAATAAAATTGGAGTGTCTGTTTGTAATATTAAAATAACCGCTTTCTACTACATGCATATGAATGTATATACGGTACACATACCAAAATATATATTTTTAAATTTTTGGTCTGTCTGTCTGTCTGTCTGTCTGTCTGTCTGTTTGTTTTGGCTAATCTCTGGAACGGCTGGACCGATTTGGACGGGACTTTCACTGACAGATAGCTTATGTAATAAGGAGTAACTTAGGCTAAAAAAAAAACTGATTTTTTTATTAAGTACATTCCACGCGGACGAAGTCGCGGGCACAGCTAGTCACAAATAAAAATAAAAGAAACCATTTAAAAACTAAAAAAAACTTGAAATCCGTCTATAATTGGCGGTCCTATATGTTCACCGATATACATACATAAAAAAAAATATGTATACAGACGAATTGAGAACCTCCTCCTTTTTCGAAGTCTGAAATTAAAACGCGTCGTAGAATTCCTCCGCATCGCATGCTTTTGTGGCAGCGTTCCCAGAAGACTGGCAGCATTGCCACGTTGTATGGCAATGCTTATTCTCTGACCCTAAAAAGAGGCCCCCTGGTCACGAGAAGCGTCGACCATACGCTCGCAATCCCTGAAGAGATTGCGAGCGCTCGGCCCCATGGCCCCAACGTTTCGACTCCAAACGGCACAAAATTAATCTATAAGTCCTCATTTAAGGCTAAGCGTTAGTCATCTGAAGCTTGTAAATAATCTGGAAAAGCTGCTGCTTTGTTGCTACATTAATGTGCTACATGTTGCTACATTAATCCCAGTTGCATTCAAAGCTTGCATTTTTGAGCCCGGAGTCCGCTTTGCTACTCTTTTTTCGATTTTTACACGGCCGTCTGATCCATCAACTCAGAGAAGAAAACATGATCCAGAGTTCTAATTTGTCAGTTGGCAATTGATGGAGCCTTGAGTCACGAGAATCTTGATAGATTCCCGTCCGATCTGCGGTCTCCTTCTACTACAGACTACATACCGTGCAGGTTATTGTGACTTAAAATTTAGCTAAAACTGTATTTATATCTGCAAAGTACCGAAATAATAAAATAGTTATTTGTCTTCAAAATCAGTTAGACACTAAAAGTTTACATAAAATTACCTCGAGAATCCATACTCCATACTAATATTATAAATGCGAAAGTAACTCTGTCTCTCTGTTTGTCTATATGTTACGCATTCACGGCTAAACTACTGAACCGATTTTGATGAAATTTGGTATAGGGGTAGATTAGACCATGAGGAAGGACATAGGCTATGTTTGGTCGCGATAACCGACATCCACGTGGGCGGGGCCGTGGGCAAAAGCTAGTAAATAATAAAATAGATATTTGTCTTCAAAATTAGTTAGCTACTCAAAGCTTACATAAAATTACCTCGAGAATGTTATTATAAAACTTTATTGCATGGATCGTCAGTCGTCACCTTGGTAGTTCATTACATCATGTGCCGGCCGACAGTTGAATGCAGTGAACGTATAGTAACGTTCGATGAAGAAGAAAGTGCGCGGGCGCCGGTCAGCGAGTGACCGCCGCGAGGTCAAGGGTACCGCGAAGTTCGCTCAAGCTTTGCATGAACGGAACCTACGTCATGTGTACCTTGGGACACATATCTTGGACTCATGTGGTGAGGCGAACAGGGTCCTGGCGTGTGGATTTAAGGGTACCTATGCTTGGTGAATTGGAGCTCGTCCAGCGCTGTACACCCCCGCCACATGCCCCGACTAATTTGTTGCTACAATTTCTTTTTTTAACCCCCGACGCAAAAACGACGGGGTGTTATAAGTTTGACGTGTCTGTGTGTGTGTGTGTGTGTGTGTATGTGTGTGTGTGTGTCTGTCTGTGGCATCGTAGCGCCCAAACGGATGAACCGATTTGGATTTACTTTTTTTTGTTTGAAAGGTATATTAGTCGGGATGGTTCTTAACTATGTTTGAAAAAAATCGGTCCAAGATGGCCGCCGCCACAACATGTTGGAATACATATTTCTTCATAACTCCCTCAATATGGGTATCAAATGAAAGAGCTTGACTAGTAGATAAATTTAAAAAGTATAAAATAAAAATTAAATTAAAAATTTAAAAAACCCCCGTCACAAAAAACACTTCCAAAAAGTTGAAAATAAATTAATAAATTTTGATTCAACGGTTGCCATGTCGGGGGACCTTGAATTGTTCCAATAATATAACGGAAAGCTTAACCAGTTAGGGTCCCCCGACATGGCAACCGTTGAATCAAAATTTATTAATTTATTTTCAACTTTTTGGAAGTGTTTTTTGTGACGGGGGTTTTTTAAATTTTTAATTTAATTAAAGATTCAAAACACGGGATCACTAGATCGTAAGACACCTCCCTGACTCCTTAACCATTGAGATACCAACAGTGTATGAGATTCTATCAAGTTCCAACCATCAAACAATCTAACCTACGATCTAATACAACTGCCAATCATAGGACGACGCTCTTGCACAAGCTTTTTTATTGAAGTTATGGGATCAGAGAGCAGTTGCTCATTCGTTTAAAAAAAAAAATTGCCATCATAAAGAGTTTAGAGGACAGTCGATAGTATGATAGTCAAAAATTCTACATAAGACGAACCTGAAACAGTAATAATGACGATAAAATCACAGTAACTTAAAACATCAATTAACCTCTCAAAACATACTCCAAACATTACTACCAAGGTCATTATATAAAGACAGGCATAGACCTTCATTCCACCGGCACTGATAGCCACAATATCACTCACTAACAGTAAAAATAACCTTACATCGATGATATAATGTATTCTGTTGTCCATCGAAAATTTCATAACAAATACGTTAAGAAAACAATAATTGAATGCATAACAATTGTGTAAGCCGTTCTGGCTGTTCGTCCGACACTGACAAAGGATTGTCGTGAACCTCATTGCGACACCAGTCGTGACTCGAGATGGATACGTACAATATGGCTATAGTTCAAAAGTGAAGGTAATGTAAATGCCAGAGCTTCAAGCTCGCGTATTGTTGTTAAGTTAGGAATTGGCTGTGATTTGCAGTGAGATGTTTTTATCTAAGGTAATATCATGTGATGTTAATTGAAGTAGGTTTTGGTTGAGGTACAAAACAAATTTAGTAGTTAAGAAGACCGTATGTATTATTGCATTGTTTCTGTGAATGATCAGTGGGGTGAGCTACCTAAGGCGGCCTAAGGCTACTTAAGTCTACATCATATAAATAAATAAATATTCCACAACATTCTACACAACGCTATCTAGACCCATGGTAAGCTATTATAGCTTGTGTTATGGAATCTAGAATGCGGATAAACATACTTATATACTTTTTTTTTGTAAATACATACATATTATACATAGAAACACCCAGACCAATGCAAATACCCATATTCATGCATACAAATATTTGCACTGAGCGGGAATCGAACCCGCGCCTCCTGCGTGGCAGTCGCGTACACTACCGCCACGCCACAGAGGCTGTCATATTTAAGCGGTCCCCGGACAACGAGCGTGTGCCTAAGGTGACGGATGCTAACCTACTACTAATACTGCCAGTGGGGACGCCGTTTGACCGGACGGGTGAAAAGCCCTTGTATGTGGGGCCATTTCACCAATTTCCCCTATAACGACTGTCATACATGTTCGTATGGCAACCGGGACCGACGGCTTAACGTGCTCTCTGAGGCACGACCAGACCAATGCAAATACGCATATTCATGAATACAAATATTTACACTGAGCGGGGATCGAACTCGCGCCTCTCGCGTAGCGGCCGTGTTCACTAACACCACGCCCGCCAGGCGCCACGGAGGCTGTTGTTATGCTGGATGGGTATGTTCCCTTTATGTCGATTCCCGCTATGTCGAGCCAAAAACCTTAATGCTACCTAACGTAAGGATGAAGAGAATAATATTATTGCATTGTCATATATGGATTTTTTCAGGATAACTGCTTTATAATTCAGTTACAAGGTTTCACCAGGACATATTTTTAACAAACTATACCTTGCAAGTTCATTATAAGCTTGTAATATGAAGAAAAATAACTGCCATTTTTTTCTTTATGTATATTTTGACTTTGAGAGATACCTTTACCGTGCTTTGAGTATTGACTATAACTGTGTTGCTTTTCCTTTAAACTGAAGGAAATGCAGCACAGTTAATCCTTATTAAGGGGCAAGTTGGGGAATTTTCCATATCGTGCAGGGAAAATAATAGGTCTACCACTTAAACTCATTTGAATTTTAAATTAATGATGGAAAAAGCAAAAGTTCTACAACACATTTATAAAGTACCTATTAATATTTGTTAAGGTCTAGTGACTATAGACACAAACCAACCTAATTTCAACTTGAAGAACAATTTCTTAAAGCTCAATTTAGTATGTCAGCTGAATCCTTCGAGGTTCATGTCTGCCTCGCTTTATCGTGTAAACTTGACAAGCTTGCAAGCTTTTGCATAATGCATTTATAAGGTGGCATTCTTAATAGATGGTTTCCACACAGTCCGGTTTCACTGTATACCAGTCCGGTCCGGTTTCGCTGTATACCGGACCGGACCGGTATCGTGGGAATAGTTTTGTAGGGTATTTCACAAGATTTACTTAACTGTACCTTTAAGATCTCTCGGAGTCTAAATCAACCTTTTCTGCTGATTAAAGAGTGTTTTAGCGTTTTCCTCTCGGGGTTGGGGATTCTTCCTGCAATCCCGGGTCCTTTAAGCTGGGCGTGAAAAGGCATCTGATGAGGCCGTCGCTGACCGAGTGCCCGGCGTGGGACACGCCGAGGCGGGTCCTAGTGGCGGCTCTAGGGGTGGGAGTCCTCACACTCGTCACATTGCTCACAGCGATGGTACGATGCGCAAACGCTTGGGGTGCGGCCGCCTCCTTCTGCGAGAAGTAATGCTCGAGAAGGAGGCGGCCGGTCGGGTCCGGACCAGACTCCGGGCCCGGGAAGCCCGTGCAGAGCGAAGGCGAACCGGACGTCGGCTCCATGAGCGCTGGCCTGGGGGTGACCGGTGGAGCCGCCTGTCACCCTAGCAGAAGCAGGCCGCGGCGGCGGCGCAAAGTGCGCCTCCCCGTTACCGGGGCTAGATGGGGACATTTTGGTCCCCACAACCCGAAGGGGGCCATCTCGAAAGAGATGGTCCTGGGTCTGCCGGGGTGCGAGAGATATGCTTTTGGCAATCTCACCTCCGGCAGCCAAGGACCCAAGACGGCGTGCGTTTTAGTCGGTTCGAGTCCGACATAACCGCCTCCACCGGCTCCGTGGGGGTGGTATCCGTGGGGATTTTTCGCACGATAAAAAAAAAAAATCTGATGAGGCCGTCAAGCTGAGTGCCACCACTGTTAACATGGTACGTGTTTACGATGGTGACCCTCTTTCCGAGACTTTGCGTTTAGCTTACCCTCGCAAAAGCCAGCTGTTTACTTTGAAGTCCATTTTTTAATTTTTTTAAATAGTAATAATTTAAATAGAACCGGGACTGATTCTGTGATCAAGATCTTTCTATAATTGAAAGATTTATTTTAAAATTAATCCTATAGTTCTGAGTTTATCAATTACACACATTTTCTTTATATTAATTATATCTACATATATGCTAATGATGGGTGTGTCAAACAAGACAGTCTGCCGGAAAAATGTCTACCGGACAATGTAAATATCCCCTAACGCTCAGTTGCTAATATGCTTCGCACGTATACGTATTCGCATATTGTCGCTCATTGTTGTTGCGCTGGAAGTACTAAGACGTGGTTTGAAAGCACCGCGATCGTGATTATTACGTGAATAGCTTTTAGAAGTATGCAATAATCTTTAAGAATCAAAACTTATTTTATATTCTGTTGTAAGTATTATCAAATTGACGTAAGATAATATACATTTAAAGTATCTTGTATTAAAATAAATAATTTTATAACAACATTTTTGTAGTTGATAGTACATAAATTCGTTAATGCATTAAAAAAATCCATAGATTTTTACAATCTAGCGAATTAGGGACAAAAATAGGTATAACTGTAACTCGCGCGCGGTAGCGAGTTCCACGCTCGCCAGTTGAAGAAGAACTTATACGGGTATAAGTAATGTTATTAATTGAAATAAAATCGAGTATATAGGGCTTCACCTCACCAAGCCTTTAAGTCTTCTGATAGACCAACGAGTTTTACTGGGCAGGTTTACTACCCTTTATGTTGGTAGGCCAGACTAAGATGACAGTCGCTTCTGACAAAGCCAGCCTAAATAATGGAGTAGGAGCATATACCCCGGGATTTGAATGCAGGCTTTGGATGCTACAGGGATTGTCTCTCTGATGAAAAATAATCATTTAAATATGAGGTTTGAGTGTGAACCTTCGTGAGACGTCTAGCAGGTGTGTGGTGATACATGCAAATTCTATTCATATTATTTAATTGAAATATTTTTAAAAGCAACCAACCAAACTAAAACGACATTCCAATAGTTAATAATACTAGAATATTAGTTTTATTTTAATAATATTTAAATTAATAATTGCTTTCAACGTTTTATGACGAAGTATTGAAGAAGATTTAGGTAAATTCATATTATTATAAAATTGGAAACTCCATTCATTTATTTCAAATTCAAACTACGGTTACATTACAAGGACATAAGGTTCTTAGCTGTTTGTCAAAAATCAGTTACGAAAGTGGACTGAGCCAATTTATCTCAATACAATACAATGATTGGTATGATAGATGGCGCCCTTGGATTTATCGTTATGCTTACATTATACTATAGTGACACTAATATTATTTATTGGAAATGGCATAGTATTTGATGTTGTAAACAATCATGGGCAGTCTTGAACATCCTTACATACATTTTTTTTCCACAACATTCCACACAACGCTATCTAGACCCATGGTAAGCTTAACTAGTTGGTGTTATGGAATCTAGAATGCGGATATACATACTTAGATACTTTTTTTTGTAATACATACATATTATACACATTGGCAAGCGTGACACCTTCTACAATGTAGCCAGCATTTCTTAGGTCTACCCACTTAGCCGACGGGGATGACAAGGCCTGAAATTATTACCCACTTAGCATGACGGTTGCCACAAAACGTGGTCTGACGTGAAGGCTTCCCTACTGCGTTTTATCTGCAATATCACGGCCATGTTGGCTGCCAATAGATAAACAGTGCATACAATTTGACTCATAACTTCCGTTTTAAAACGACAATAATATTAAAGATAACCTTCCTACGGCCTCCTTATCTCTTGAGACGTTAAGGTGTAATAAAAAAGTGTTTGGAAATGAATATACATGATCCAGGGCTCAGAGATTACAAAGAGAGCAAACAGACAGACGATAAGATTTCGACATGATAGTAGTACTCACTGTTGTTCAAATAAACGCAGGAAGAACACTTTTTGGAACGGAATTTGTTGGAATATTTCTTTTAAACTCTCACGTTCCATGAATTCCATGATATACATACAATAACAATAACGGGAATTAACGCGATCATGGTATAGGCACATACGTACCTTTGATTTGCCTGACGTTTCAACCAGGTTACACCGACCGTGGTCACAGGCTGACTGACTCCGTCGTGCACGCCCACCGTCTTCGAGTCCGTGAGGTAGTAGGTTCTTCATCTACTCGCACATTCTCGAAATTTTGTTTTCGCCATGTACCGTCACATACCACACTCACAGTGTCCCTATTCTGTTAGCAAACTTTCCGGTGTTTATCCGACTGCGCGGAAAAGCGAGGCTGCATGTTTTTTATCACTGGATTCCATGTTGCAGATAATTTAAACATATCTTCCCGATTGAAATTTTTATGTTTCTTTATTTCAATCGCTTTCTGTGAACCGTTTCTCAGAGAGCTTGTTAAATGTCGGTCTCGTTCATCATGCGAACATCTTGTAGTCGTTACGCGTAGTTGGAGGTTTGAGCCCTAAAAAGTACAATAAACTGTTCTAACTACAAATTGTATCGGACTGCATGAAGGTCTTCGGGCTCACCTGCAACCTCACCTGCAAATTGCTACCATGAAATATCTGGGGAGACAAAGGGACTGAAGAAATCCTGATGTCTCCCCTAGGGGGCTAACAGGGGAGACACGAGACCGAAACCCTTTCGTTCATGAATCATGTGGCCGAAATTTACGAATATTACTAAGTAGCCGTTCAGATGGGTCATTCATCAACTCGCGGGCGTCAAACATGAGGGCGCCCGCGAGATGGCATTTTTTGATTTTATTTTATTTTACTGTCGTCGACCATTTTAGCAATCAGTACCTACAACCTTTTATAGTATGTGGTGCTACTATTTTTATTCCTAAGTACCTACATAGATACTAGATGTCTAAAATCAATTCAGATAAACCTACATCAGCTAAATTGAACCCATGACACTTTATCAAACGTAATCTCAAGTGGTGAATGCTAAAATGTGAATGTCATGCACTACCCACGCACATTATCTAAATTTTATCACTTCAAAAAACGTACCTAAGTCTAGAAGACTCCGATTTAACTATTTGTATTCAATAAACTTTATTATATGTAATCCATACTAATATTATAAATGTGAAAGTAACTCTGTCTGTCTGTCGGTCTGCCTGTCTGTTTGTCTTTATGTTACGCTTTCACACCTAAACCACTGAAATGATTGTGATGAAATTTGGTATATGGATAGATTAGACCTTGAGAAAGGACATAGGCTATGTTTAGTCGCGGTATCCTACATCCATGCAAAAACAGTCCCAGATGGAAATCTGCCAGCCCAGGCAAGAATTTCTGCCCAAGCCCCACCCCCCCTTCCCTCCTCCCTACGGCTTTCTTCTGGCACTATTACATATTCCTGGCTTATCTTAAAATCCCGGCATTATCAAGAAATATCTTAGTCTCTAATTTCAATCCCCGAGGAGGGCCAGACTGTAAGGGATGGCCCTGGGTCAGCCGGGGTGCGAGGGATACGTCGATGACAACCTCACCTCCGGCCTAGCACCTCAACCCGCAGTCGGTGTGCGGTTTTAGTCGGTTCAAGTCCAACATAACCTCCCCTTCCGGTCAGAAAACAGTCTCTAACTTCAATCACTGTACAACAAAACATTGAGCAAAAACGATCTAATATTTTGAATGCTTATCCCAAGTATAAAAGATTCACATCACATCATTAAAACACTCACAATTGAGTTTTAAAAAGTGTATTATAAAGCCTATTCTAAGGTCAACAGGTATCAAACGTGTACACGGAACTAGTGCATTACTTATCTATATTGCAGGTCATCACTCAGCTTACTCAACCATCGCATAGCATAAGGAAACAGTCTAATAATACCTCCATTACTTGTACTTTCACTATACCTGCTAATTTTGGAGTAAATTGTAATCACTGGTTAGAAGGTGACTAGGATTTTTTATATCTAGGATTTTAGATTTGTCTTGAAGATACAGAGTAGAATTTGGGCCACCCCATCTCTTTACATGCGGTGTGAACAAAGCGACTGAGGGATAGGGCTGTTTAACATCAAGCAGATATATACAGCCCAGATATAGGCTCTAGGTTCATCCCCTATTGGTTACATATCAAAATACCGAAGTTCATATTACCGACGCGCTGCGTACGAAAGACCGAATGTCAAAATCCCCAATTGTTCAATTGACCGAATGTTCGAAATACCAAAAGTACAATATCCCGAAGTACAAAATCCCGAAAATTAGATTTTTGGGTGATTACTTCTGATGGTTTTAGAAAAAATAACCACGAAGGCTAATGCGGGAGCTGTATGTAGGAAGGCTAATGTAATGATACGTACCCCCCTATTACGTGGGACCGAATACAATGATTGGGAAATGTGGGTGTTAATTCATATCTGGGTAACCCTCCGGGGACAAAGGCGTGATAATATGTATGTATGTATATTAATCACGCAGATGGTATTGTTGAAGTATTGGTATACTACGATCTTTGAGGCCGAACTGGTATACCTACTGATCTATGAACGAGGCTCTGGTATAGGTTGAATCTAAGGCGAACGACACTTGAGTCTTGAATCTCGTTTTATCTAAGACAGATTGACAGATTTGATGTACTGTCTGTTCTCAGATAAATTGAGATTCAGTATGTTGCTGGCGTACGGGCCTAAGTGTATAGTATCCGTATTTTAGACCCCATAATTATGTTGTGTCTAGCTAAATAGCGCAATGTAGAATGTCATAGAATAATTATTTTATTTATTTGCAGACACTCATGATTATGAAATTGATGAGGACTTAATTACTGTGTTCGGATGTGCTCTGAATGCTGCCATAATTATTTATTATCTCGTGACATCACGTTGTTTAATCATCATCAATTCTGTTCGCCTGTCTGGGCAACATATGTTGAAACCAGAAAATATAATGGTATTCGGATGTTTGTTACCCAATCACGCTCAAATAGTTGAGCGGATCTGGCTGGAATTTGCTACAGGGATAGATTATACATTATATTCTTGGGATATGTTCCCATAGGTTATAGGAACGGGATAAGAACTGTATGTGGGGAAACTGCAGGCAGTAGTTAATATTCAATAACTTTAATGAAAAGCCTCAAGAACCTTCGTTGCCGGAAGACGAATATATAGTATAGGAGAATTTCGAATACCCAAGTCGTATCCAAGTAGCTCATTTAGTCACTTGGTCAGAATATTCTTCTAGTACCGGGTATCTTACCCGGTCGCAGGTCTTGGATGTTCACTTTTATATCGAAATTCTAGAACTTATATGAAAAGAAATCTGTAAAATGGTAAACACTTCTATTGAGTTCGAATACATCGGGAAAAGTGAAATGCTCAAGTGGGACTTGAACCCACGATATTTCTTTTACAGGGGGAATGCACTTCCAGCTAAGCTATAGAGCCACACCTGAATTACTTCAAATTTCCCCTCTCTCTATATCCGTTTTTAAGGGCGTCTTAATGAGTATAACACAAAGTAATGCAATAAACGAATCTCCAACCGTATCTATAGTTCTCTCTTTCTTTGGCTGCAGGGCCGGCGCCATGTTGCAGCAAATCCTGCGCGACATGTGGGTGGACCCCGAGATCCTGGCGGAGCTGGACGAGACGCAGAAACAAACGCTCTTCTGCAAGATGAGAGAGGAACAGGTAAACTTCTTCTTCTTCATTATTAGAAAGCCAATAAATCATTACTGCTACAACTAGATAAAATGTTCAGAACACAAAATGGGTGTAGTCCACTTAGAACACACAGCTGAATAGCACGATGTGCTACAGTTCTGTGGTGAGGTGGTGAGGTTGTAATTAATTTTAAATTTGGAACAGGACGCAAAAAGTGAATAAATGACTTGTAAAAGAGCCTCCATTCTGTAATTCATCTACAAAAAGTTGCACATTCATCCATCAAGCTTAGTGTCTTCAAATTTTTCGTTCTGTACAGTCAGTTTTATATAAAAGTCTGCTATTCTCGTAAACTCTTCCAGCCTTCTATTGCTTGTATTAGCAGTGAGCTATCGCAGGTTTATAAGTGCCCGGTTAATGGCAACAGGCTCGCCACCTATTACATTGGTACCTAAACATAAACTGGCAAAATGTGGGTGCTGGCACCTCTGCCTACCCCTTCGGGGAATATAGGCGTGAGTTTATGTTATGTTATGTTTAGCAGTGCGTTCTTGTTGTAAATTACTTAGTGAGGTCTGATTCCGTTCTACCTAGAAACTCTCTACCACGATAAGCCCGATCGATTTTGTCGACAATAGAGTTTCTCAAACCTATAACATAATGAATACATTAAAAACAAGTAATGGCCTCTCAAGGCTACCGATTTGATATGCAGATTGTCCGACCATAAACTAAAACAAATGTAGTCACATAGGATATCGCGAATGCCTTTCGTTACGGTGTAAGCCGGTTCCGTGTGTCGTTCACGTGTGACTGGCTACGGAAATTACTTGTCATCTTGGTGGAGCTAGACTGTGTGTTGTACCGCCGTCATCATCATTATCCAGGCATTAGACACGGTTGCATTGGAAGCCGCCATCTGCCCGTTTGAATGTGCCTTGTTGCAGGAGGCGCGGTTTCAATCCCCGCTCAATACGAATATTTGCATGCATAAATATGGGTAATTTGTATTGGTCTGGTCGTGCCTCGGGTAGCACGCTAAGCCAGGGGCCTGATGACTCCTGCAGGAGACTCTACGCGGGAGTAGTGCGGTCCATGACCCTATATGGGTGCCCAATATGGGCGGACACCCTGACGGTCCACAATGCGCGTCTGCTGCGTGGGCCGCAGCGTGCAATGGCCAGCAGGGCCATTAGGGGGTACCGCACGATATCCCTGGAGGCGGCAAGTCTCTTTGCCGGATCCCTACCGTGGAACCTGGATGCGAGAGCCCTTTCGATGCTATATCGGTATCGAAAGGAGGTGCGGGAGCGGGGACGGGAACCCGAGCCCGAAGAAATTCGGGCCGTGAGGTCTCAGCTCCACAGGGACATGGTAGCGGAATGGGAGCTACGACTTTGGCGACCAAGCGCAGGGCACGCCGTAATAGCGGCGGTAAGACCCATCATGGAGGAGTGGCTAGAGAGGCCACACGGCAGCCTCTCGTACCGGCTGACGCAGGATCACCGGTAATCATCATCCGGTAATCATACCGGACACGGGTGTTTCGGGAGTTACCTGTGTCGGATCCGGAAGGAGCCAACGTCCGAGTGCCATCACTGTGATGCGAGCGAGGACACAGAGCTGCACACGCTGACCGAGTGCCCGGCGTGGGACACGCCGAGGCGGGTCCTAGTGGCGGCTCTGGGGGTGGGAGTCCTCCCACTCGCCACGTTGCTCACAGCGATGGTAAGATGCGCGAACGCTTGGGGTGCGGCTGCCTCCTTCTGCGAGCATTACTTGCTCGCAGAAGGAGGCGGCCGGTTGGGTCCGGACTAGACTCCGGGCCCGAGAAGCCCGCGCAGAGCGAAGGCGAACCGGACGCCTCTGGCCTCCATGAGCGCTGGCCTGGGGGTGACCGGTGGAGCCGCCTGTCACCCTAGCAGAAGCAGGCCGCGGCGGCGGCGCAAAATGCGCCTCCCCGTAACCGGGGCAAGATGGGGACACAGTGGTCCCCACAACCCGAAGGGGGCCATCTCGAAGGAGATGGTCCTGGGTCTGCCGGGGTGCGAGAGATATGCTTTTGGCAATCTCACCTCCGGCAACCAAAGACCCAAGACGGCGTGCGTTTTAGTCGGTTCGAGTCCGACATAACCGCCTTCACCGGCTCCGTGGGGGTGGTATCCGTGGGGACTTTTCGCACGATAAAAAAAAAAAACACTCTAAGCCATCGGTCCCGGTTGCCATACAAACATCTATGGCAGTCGTTACGGTTAGTTGGAGCCCACAAAAGTCCATAAATGGTCTAGCTGCAATGCTTCGATATCGTCTTTGGGTTGTGGAGGAAGTCTAGCCAAATCCATAGCCAGACTGATAATGCGGACCCCAGACTCCAGCTTCAGATGCGACTGGGATTAACGCTTAAAGGAAGAAGATTGAGAGTTACTGTTGCCTGACCAGCCAGAGTTGTGGTTATTAGCCAAAGGCTGACAGTGTTTTTCAGGTCACCCATATGGGTTTTCGTTTTGACCTAATGACTATTGAAAGAAAAGATTTTTTTTTACGTGCCTTCCGAAGCATGGCTGCAAGTGGTCAGTCACCAATCCAAATGGCAACCGCACAAAGCCGAACGGTAGGCGCACCTGGTCATGAGCGCTTTCTTCTAAGGGCGTATTGATCTGAAAAAAAAATGGCAATTTGATAGACAGAATTCATCTTCATATTTATAGTCTTTTCCGGTTGCGTTCGAAGTATTTTCATTTATACTATTACTTTTTAGGGTACTGAGATATCTGCTTATTTATCCTTGATTGGTTTATTGACTTTTTGAGTGCATCTAATGTCTCAGCCCCGAGAGGCAAGCGTACGCGAAAATCTCATCCGTTACATCGACTAGTAATGACTTAGGCCTCGAAGATTTTGGATATAGGATCCTGTAAACACACCCAACCTTCAAGAAGTCTTCCAGTTGTCAAATTCACTCTTTGAAAGAAGGAAGTACTCTGTAAGAAGGAAACACGTCAACGGGTACAGTATTCCGTTCTTGGTCATGTTGCACAGAAAGGAATATAAGTAGTTCTAGTCGTGTTGATTTCACATAACAACATAGCCTGCCCTCGGCGAGTACAACACGGCATATTATAAGGAGCCCTTATTCAGAACATTCAATTGTATGATAATTATGTTTACAATTATTAAGCACGCGCTGTTGTATAACTCTGCACTTATAAGGTAACTTAGTTATGCACTAGTTCCATAATTGAATTCTACTATGATTAGTCACGATTTCCTGGAGGTAAGACTTACTTGTCCGTTGGTAACAAAGGTCCGAACCGACCACCCAGAAAAGAAAGGTGGTTGGTTACTTTAAAACTGACCACCCATGTAGACAGTAGGTGGTTGGATAGGAATGAAATTCCTAACTGACCACCTCGGTGGATGGATTGAGTGGTCAGTTGGTAACAAAGAGAATAGGTTCAACGCTTGTAAGGTTTGGTCTAGCCGTAGGTATAATGACATTAAAATAGAACAAGAGTACGAGTGAGTTATCACAGCGTTGGTTACGTTTAAGTCTTGCATTTTGGAGCCTGAATCTTCTCTTTCCCTTGATTTAACTTATCTTGGCTCTTATAGTAGCTCCCACTATCTACAATCCTAACTACCACCAACAATTAGAAGGCATAGTCAAAGCCTGTCTCAACTGGAACTCGAAAGTCAGAAGGCTTGCAGGAGGTTGACTTGGGCTCCGAAGAACTTGATGGAGCCTTATACATCCAAGTAGTTGATATGGATAATAAAAGAAAGGAATCCGTACTTCCATCCATACTAATATTATAAATGCGAAAGTCTCTCTCTCTATCTGTCTGTCTGTATGTTACGCTTTCACGCCTGAACCACTGAACCGATTTTGATGAAATTTGGAATAGGGGTAGATTAGACCTTGAGAAAGGACATAGGCTATGTTTAGTCACGGTAACCGACATCCACGCGGGCCGCGGCCCAAAGCTAGTATGCCATAAGCGTATTTTCTATTTATATTTGAATATTCTTTTGGAGATGTACCCCCTATCAATGAAATGTACACACCAGATTAGGGCAATATTTTCCCTTGTCTGTTCACCAGAGCACTTTGGGTAGGTCAAAGCATATTGGTGGTGTTACTAGTGTTGCAAGTGTAATAGAAAATCAAACGAACTTACCTGTAAGTGAAGTTCGATGATTATTAAACGATGTGATTCGCACTTCGAGATTACATTATAATTTACTTGTAGTAGCACGCGTGAGTGCTGCCATCGTACAAGTAAATTATAATGTAATCTCGAAGGGCGAATCACAGAAGTTTAATAGGCGCCAGTTACCGACTTTGTGATGGTAACCAGTTAAAAAATAAGAAGAAAGTTTTGTAGCGACTGGTAATTCTTAAAAGCAAGCAAGTGTTTTATGTTTTATGTAGCCTAGTGGTATGGGTAATGGACTGCTGAGACGATGTCTCGGGTTCGATCCCAGGCTTACCATGGCACACACCAATGACTTGTCGATGCTTTTCGAAGTTATGTGTGTATTTATCGCAGGTTTATAAGTGCCCGGTTTATGGCAATAGGCTCGCCACCTATTACATTGGGACCTAAACATAAACTGGCGAAATGTGGGTGCTAGCACCTCTGCCTACCCCTTCGGGGAATACAGGCGTGAGTTTATGTTATGTTATGTTATGTTATGTTTTATGTACAATATTTTGAGACACGTAACTGTCTATAATGAGTTGTATATATAGGCAGTATCGAAAAAAGTACTCAAAATGATAATATTAATGCCTTGTGTTTCCCCCATCCTGTTGACTGATTGTTCTAATATTAAGTATCACCTTTAGTTCGGACGATAATACAATTTAAATCAATGAAACAGTTTTGATAACAAAAACTATATCGAGAGTATCATCAAATCAGCCTCGCGTAAACTCGGAGTCCTGAACAGAGTGAGACGTTTTTTCACGCCGGAGCAGCGGTGTCTTCTATATAAGACCCAAATTCGTTCCTGCGTGGAATACTGCTCACATCTCTGGGACGGCTCCGCAAAGTACTTATTAGATGCTCTCGACAGGTTGCAGCGACGTGCGGTCCGCATTATTGGGGATCCTGAGGTCACGAACACCCTCGAGCCTTTGCAGATGCGTAGAGATGTTGCGTCTTTGGCAGTTTTCTACCGTCTCTACCATGGTGAATGTTCTGACGAGCTCTTCCAATTAGTCCCACCCTCCCCTTTCCTTCACAGGACGACACGTGCAGGGCTAAGATGTCATCCATTTACGGTGCAGAGTATACCTGCTAGAACCAAGCGTTTCAGTGATTCATTCCTATGCCGCACCACTAAGACCTGGAATTCCATGCCAGCTCACGTGTTTCCTTCTTCCTACAGTCCCGGGTCCTTTAAGCGGGGCGTGAAAAGGCATCTAATGAGGCCGTCAAGCTGAGTGCCACCACTGTTAACATGGTAAATGTTTACGATGGTGACCCTCTTTCCGAGACTTTGCCTTTAGCTTAACATCAGGCGAGGTGAAGTCAAATTGACGTGTCCTGTATAAAAAAAAAAAATATTCGATTTGAGGCAACTTTGCTTCACCATGGTTTTAAGATCATTTTGTAGTTGAGATATTTCTGACGCTGACTATACTAGTATACTCTTTATATGATTACTATAATTGAACTTTCTATTTGGCGATCACTAGCGATTACGATACGTAATACCTACATACGTTTTTTGGCCGACATGTTTTGTGCTAATCATTTTGCGCCTTGTTTGTCACGCATCATTAAATAGATTCGAGTTAATGATGCAGAAGATTTTTATAGAGAAACCCCTTTACTAGATTGTCAAAGATAATAGATTGTGTTGTTGAAGATGGCAGATTTTGTACTATCGTCTAATGAGACGTCAATTTGACTTCACCTCGCCTGATCGTAAACTAAAGGCAAAGTCTCCGGAAGAGGGTCACCATCTTAAACATGTACCTATCATGTTAACAGTGGTGGCACTCAGCTGGACTGTCTCATCACCATCAGATGCCTTTTCACGCCCCGCTTAAAGGACCTGGGACTGTCGGAAGAAGAAAACACGTGAGCGGCAGGGAGTTCCAGGTCTTAATGGTGTGGCATAGCAATGAGTCACTGAAACGCTTGGTTCTAGCAGTTATCAACGATGGCTGGTTCTGTCTGCAAAATCTTGTTCTCCAAACTATCAGCCTGACTTGACCAAATGCCAATCACCAATAGTCACAAAGGGTATACTCACGGATACATCCCGTCATCTGAGGACCTTAGATGGCATGTTTAGAGGGTTTTGATTCGACATAACTGCCTCAGTTAGGAGGGGAGAGAAAAGAATATTTGAGGGGGTACGACAAAAAGGCTATAGGTACTCATGGGATTTAAACAAAGATAGCAGCTGTCACTAACAATTAACGATATTAATCTTAAATTATAGACTAGTGCTTATTAAACTGGATAGGACTTACCTACCTCAGGACACGTGGACCTCATATATACTCACGCCTGTAAATCCCCGAAGGGGTGGGCAGAGGTGTATTAGCACCCACATTTCGCCACCTATGATTTTTCGTCGTAAGTATTAGGGGGCGAGCCTATTGCTGTCAAGCGGGCTGTATGGACATTTAATTGTAATTTATTCATAATACCTACCCAATTTATTAATTTTGTGGCACGTCAATAATTTTTGTTTGATAAGGACTGGACAAAGCTGGAATGTTTATGTAATTTTAATTTTAATTTCAGAAATGTTCACTTTTTTAATTAAACTAAAACTAATATATAAACTACTAGCTTTTGCTCGCGGCTCCGCCCGCGTGAATATCGGTTATCGCGACCAAACATAGCCTATGTCCGTTCTCATGGTCTATTCTAACCCTATACCAAATTTAATCGAAATCACTACAGTGATTTAGGCGTGAAAGCATAACATACAGACAGACAGAGTTACTTTCGCATTTATAATATTAGTATGGATTCCATTTAACTAATCAGGGACACAATCAATTCTCATTGCTAACTAGACCCAATACTGTCGTAAAACTAATGAACGCAAAGGCGTGGCGAATGGTATCATTGTGTCCACACGATAAGCAGAGTAATTTCCTTTCAATTTGTAATGTCAAGATATCAGTAGGGCTTGGTCAAAGCAGTCAACTGACTAGATAAATACTTTTTTTTTATTATAAACTCACGCCTGTATTCCCCGAAGGGGTAGGCAGAGGTGCTAGCACCCACATTTCGCCAGTTTATGTTTAGGTCCCAATGTAATAGGTGGCGAGCCTATTGCCATTAACCGAGCACTTATAAATCTGCGATAAATACACACATAACTTCGAAAAGCATCGAAAAGTCATTGGTGTGTGCCATGGTAAACCTGGGGACCCACACCACTAGGCTACCGCAGATTTTTACCGCAGATAAATACTGAATTGGGTATTTTCGTACATACATGCTTATATTCACGTTTATAAATACTCGAAGGGGTAGATGTATCCTGTATTTTGCTTATTAGTACATTTGATATTCGTTCTTATGTTCATCAAGAAGGGCATTAGAAGGTTTATTTAGGGTAGGCAGCACGAGTGTAACGCCCCTGGTGTTGCATACGTTCTTATGCTCCACTTTCCATCAGGTGGGCCGTGTGCATGTCTGCCACCTAAGTGTGCCTATTGCCGTCAAATGGGCACTTTTGGGCTGTATGGTTACTGACGGAAGGAGAACAATCCTGGCTCTTAGCTTAGCGTTTCTGAATAAATTATGAAGAACACAAAATGTCAACAAACCTTTGCATAATTATCTACTTATATACAGGCTTGTATGCATAAACAGATAGACTGATGAAAGGAAATTATGCCGCTGCATTTGCTCTGTCAATATTAATGCACATACGCAAATATAACCGCAAACTCAAGTTTCCGCAGTAGGTATTATTAAGTACTTACCCGGCTTTGTGCCTCAGTAAATAATAATAATTAATAAAAAAAAATACTTATTCAAATATATTAATTATTGAACCGTTTGTTTTTTTAATATTAAAGTATACATTAAGTCAAAAAATACAATTTAGTCAATAAAATAATCTGCCCCTGACCGTTCCCGGTGCAAAAGTTCCATCACACTCGCCTCGTTTCCACGCTGGATTGCGATGGCCAGCCTTGCACCAGGAACGCTCCGAAGCGGGAGAATATTAATCAGTTCAAAACACAGTCTCGCAAATGTCAATAGCTTCTAATATCAAAAACGATCACGGTGTCCATGTTTTACCTTGGAAATTGTGTATCGAGAATATTGTTTTTGACATTTGAGAGATTTGAAGGATTGGAAAAAACATATTACTAGAATTGATATTCATTATTCATCATTATTGATTATCTTTTATTTTGTGTATAAATCGACTTTTTATCGTAAGTAGGTTCGTCTCAATGGCGTAGTGTTAGGAGGATTATATTTCTTCAGATGTAACCACTTGTAAGAAAGCCTATAGCTACAACTGGACGAAGTATGTTTGGTGGGTGGTACATAGATTGACAGCCGCAATTTCCATTCTATCAGTTTTATTTAAAGCACAGAATAGAAAATAGCACTGATGATTAAATAGACTACCTACATTAGTGCTGTACAGCTACAGCGTTTATAGGATCCGTGGCGTACCGGTAGTAAACGCGGCCGCTACGCAGGAGTTTCAATCCCCATTCAGTGCAAATATTTTTATGCATGAATATCGCGTAGTCGTGCCTCGGAGAGCACGTTAAGCCGTCGGTCCCGTTTGCCATACGAACATCTGGGTAGTTGGATCCTTAAAAATCCAACAGCTGGTCTAGCTGCAATGCTTCGATGTCCCCTTTGGGTTGTGGAGGTCAGATGGCAACCGCTTCACAGAAAAGATCGAAGTTTAGCCAAATCCGCACGGTAAAGCAGACCCCAGACTCCAAGCTGAAAGTTTCAAATGCTACTGGGATTTAACGCTAAGATGAAGAGAAGCTACAGCATCTGTAGGCACTAATGTAGGCTAGTTTAAAATAAAACAATCCCCTAAAGGATGATTTAGTTTAGCCAGTCCATTTCAAGCAAATCGTTCTAATCGAATACATAGGGAAAAATAATCTCGGGTGGGACTCGAACCCACAGTCTTTCCCTTACAGGGGGAATGCCTGACCAATTCCCGCCCGAGAAGATTCTTTTTCCCTATGTGTTCGATTTGTATAGTTAGCATACTTAATGCTGCAAAAAATCCTTCAAATCGTTCTAAATAAAACACGAGTACACCGAGACGAAACATGGTAAATTACTGGCCTAACTGAACTTTCAATTTAGTCCAAGGTCATTTCTTGCACGCCTGCATCTGAATAGACGGATCGTGACGACATTGTAATATCTAATCTTTGTATTGTCTATCACTTTTGTTTTAATAATAAATAGATTAAGGTCTATAATGCTACTGTGGGTGCTTTTAGGACTTTGTGGTATACCAAGATCGTCAGAGCTCAAGCTAACCTTGTCAGCAAGTCGTAGGTGCCCCTTCTGATTAACAGAAACCACTTTTTTTTCCGTGCGGAAATCCCCTCGGATGCCCCCCTGCCGGAGCCGGAAGGGGAGGTTATGTCGGACTCGAACCGACTAAAACCGCACGCCGCCTGTGAGTCGTGGTGCTAGGCCGGAGGTCAGGTTGTCATCGACATATCCCTCGCACCCCGGCTGACCCAGGGCCATCCCTTACGGTCTAGCCCTCCTCGGGAGGGGGGACAACGGTGTCCCCGACTCGCCCCCGGAATGGGGAGGCACGCTTCTCAGCGCGCCGTCGCCGTGGCCTGCTTCTGCTGGGGTGACAGGCGGCTTCACTCGTCACCCCCAGGCCCGCGCTCATTAACAGAAACCACTTTGGTGCATGCTTTTTTTATGGAATAGGGAGGCAAACGAGCAGATAGATCGCCTGATGGTAAGCGATCACCACCGCCCATGGACAAATGCAATACTAGAAGAGTCACAAGAGCGTTGCCTTCCTTTCAATAGAGAGTACGCTCTTGAAGGTTTCAAGGTCGTATTGGTTTGGAAATACCGCTCCCTAGCTCTGTCACGAGTTTGTGAAGTTAGGTGACAGCCGCTCATAAAATGAACCGTATATGCTAAAAGAAAGGAAGATAAGAAATAAATGGTTCCTAGGCTCAGAGGAAAAAGGCCTCGGATGCAATGTAAAAAACGTAAATGATGATGATGTTGAAGGATTTAATCCCTGTGAAGGAGTGATGTTACTTCGAATGAAAGGCAAATTCTTTGACCTTGGTAGAGGTTAACACTCAGCCATGACTCAATAGTTGCTGATGTTGGGAATGGTCTTCTTATTTATCCGAGCGCTAAGCACAGTTATGTCACATGCATTTTGGAGCCCAGAACCGTTTCGCTTCTTCTAAGATTTGGCAAATTTGGCTTTTAAAACCAAGTTACCATTCCGCGAAGTTGTCATTTCGAAAACTTGGCATTTTGAGATGATACCCCCGAGTGATGAGTGGTCGTTATTTTGCGAAGTTGGTAATCTGATAATTTATGATTTTAAACCTTTCATTCCAGGTGCGTCGATGGCAGCTTTGGGACGAGAAGATTAGTAAAGAAGACGAAAGGCCCAAATGTCAGAAGAATGGCAGAAAGCAGGTGCAGTTTCTGACTGGGGAGGATGGAGAACCGTGGGTACGTAAGCATTGATAAAGAAATAAATCAATAGCCATAAATATTATAAGTCGTTATATCAGGGATGGGCACTTCTTTTTCAATAGTTAGGCATGCATCTTCATAATTTTATATTTTACTATCACCATTATTACCACTATACTCATCAGCATCATCATCATAACTATCATTGTTATCATTCTCTACTAATACATCTTCATTTGTTTCTGCACTACGTTTCACGTGATCATCGTGGGTAGTGAGGTTGATTTCGATTCTATGTTCTATCTCGTGAATTAGTTATCGCAAATTATATTACATAGCATTAGTTTAGGTGATAAAAATAGATAGACAGACAACTCTTTATACACTACTTTGTACACTAAAATCAGAAAAAGATCTACATAAATCATATCTTAGTATCATTGTCAAGCCTGTGTTTACATGAAAATTGGGTTTCTCTAGGGTTTCTCTGTCTTCGAAAATCAGCGTCAGCAATATCTTGACTTATAGATTTCAAAATGAATTGAAAATTAAGATATTAAAAAAAAATTAAACTGTTTCATTGATTTCAACTGTAGTTTTGTCCGAATTATAGGTGTGTACCAAATATCAGACCAATCAGTCAGAAAAGGGGGAAAATCAAGAAATTAAGACCATTTTGAACACTTTTATCAACATCATTCTGATGCTAACTGAACAACAAGAAGTTATAACCAGAAATAAGTATATTGACGCATATAAAACTACGTTTATTAATTTCATAAAGTTTTTGGTAATCAGACAAAGACTATTAATAGTAGGTCGTGACGTAAGCCTTGACTAACGCCGGTAATAGTTTCATACAAATTATCATTCAGCCGAAAAGTGGCACATACTTCACAATATTCAGAGAAATATGCAAACCAAAGAATTAATCCTACTGCAAAATGATTCGATTATGAATTTTTAGTTTGTACTAATCTTGTTGCTAACTTTTCACCATGGCTCTACCCTGATGAAATACTAATCCTGTTCTCGCCACCCTCAAGAACTTATTCCTTAGACAAAATGTTATTGCGTGTATGTAATATACCATTCCTGCGGCGGTGGAATTCTCGGCGTGTCGGCGACACCGTTTTCCCCCCTCCCGAGAAGGGCCAGACCTTAAGGGATGGCCCTGGGTCAGCCGGGGTGCTAAGGGATATGTTGAAGACAACCTCACCTCCGGCCTAATACCACGACGTGTCGGCGTGTGGTTTTAGTTGGTTCGAGTCCGACATAACCTCCCCTTCTGGCTCCGCCGGGGGCGGTATCCGTGGGGAATTCCGGACAAATAAAAAAGTACCTAATGTACCATTCCTATCTCTGTAATTTTCCATCCATCCATCCATGCATCGTGTTGAAAAGTGAATATACAAACTTTTACATTTATAATTTATATAGAATACTCATCTTCTCTGCCTCGGAGCCCACGGTTAATTTTCCAAATTTTTTCCCTCCATATTGGATAGTATTGGGCATGCCTGGAGGTTAGCTGATATATTGACCTGCATGTTCCACGCTGCCACGCCAGCCTGTATTTCTCGTGTTCACCTCTCCTAAGGAGGCCTGCCCGATGCGGCATGGACAGACATTACATTAGTAAATCTACTAAAGAGTTAAACTAGTTACGACTAATTATACCTAAATACTAAAATTATAAACGGATGTTTGTTACTGAATCACGCCAGAATACGTTTATTGTATCGTGATGCATTAGTACTTATTCAGAGCTATAAAACAAAACAAAAAGAACCTTAGCACAGATGCAAATGAAGTAGTATCAGTTGTATTGCCTGTTAAAGTTAGACAGAATAACATTTAGACAAAATGTCAATTACCTCATGCAGTTGCGATATTGTAGCACACATTTGCCAGGGAACAAAGAGATTATCATAATAGCTTCAAGCCGCAACAAGTACAGTGCTATACTAATGGTAATATGATTTACATCCGCATTCAATAAGTTATTGGCAGACCTTCAGCGCGTTTTGTTCGACTCCATGTTGAAGGTTCTTTATTGTTCGTCAGAATTCGACCTCTGAAAAGTTTAGTGTAAGAGCATTTTGACATACTGCATCATCAATTTCGATTCTTCAGTTGTTAATGTTGATTTTAGATTGAAATATATTGTAATGGACATAGCGCTCTGTTGGTTTTTAGTCGTTTGAGAGTTGTTCTAGAAATCAGTATGTAGTATAGCAGTGCGTGCATTAGACGATTTAAAATCGATAGAGTAAGAACGATTGAAAATGATTGCCATAGTTCATTGAGATATTATTTTATTTGTTATGTTCATCGTAAAGAATAGGGGTTGATTTCTCTTGTTTCAAGAAAGGGCCCTCTTCAATTTCTTCTCACTGATAGATTGATCACAATCGTCATTCAATATTTTGATTTAATTGCGATAAAACCATCAGTGTAGCCGCAGTGTCTGATGAATAACTATTAGTGTACGGTGGCTCTTACCTTCAGTCGGTGTACTTAGTATAGGTTAATTAAATATAATTTATCGTGAATGTGGATTCAAATCATATGTTTTATAGTTGATATTTCTACTAATGTAGCTTTAGACAAATGTCATGGCAAGTTACCCAACACTTGCGATTTGTGCAATCGTATTGCACAAATTGTAGGTTGTGCAGGATCTATTATCTTTATAATTTATACCTTTGACCAAGCATGTTAGCAATTTCCGTCGCTGTCTCTAAATTTGGAAAGATCGCAACCTCTGATTTTGTCATTAGAATAAGAGCAATAATTCTGTTAATGATCTACGAGTACTTAAGTGTTTCGATTGTGATTCGCGGGCATTATGTCTTCTTTAATATTATTGGCAGCAGCAGAAAATTACCACAGAAAATTACTACAATAGGTCACTAAGTACTCCACACTCGTCCACTCGTGGAGAAGGGTAAAAGAAAATAAAAAGGAATTCAGTGCTAAAAATACTTTCCTCGATCTATTTTGCCATGCATCACACGACCTTGGAAAGGTGGTAGAAATCGAGTTATAGGAACCTCTTGCCACTGCTACACACTCCCTAACCTCTAAGTTAAATTGCTTGTGTTAATAGTAGGTTCACTTTACAGTCGAGAACCCTAAACCTATCAATCATATGGCTGACTCCAGTCAAGGTGTTAGTTCAGTGCATAATTTGATGAATTTCAATTTCCAGGTTTGGGTGATGGGTGAGCACATAAATGATAAATCCATAGAGACGATATTGGCGGAGGAGGCACGTGAGAAGGCGATCGCGCAGGCGCGGGAGGAGGTGCAGCAGTTGAGGAAGTCTGTGGAGAAGGAACTCACGCAACTTATCGAATATAAGCCACTTGATGACTTGGAACAGGTGCGTGTATGTACAGTCGACAGAGGATGTAATTGTGCACCTTTTTATACAACTTTATATGAAAAGGTGTATACCAGGGATCATTTGTGAAATATTTGGTCCGGTTTTGACGGTAGCCCGCAAGATAATGACTTTACTAGACAATTCGAATACATCTGGAAAAAGGAAATGCTCCCGTCCCGTGAACCCACGACCTTTCCCTTACAGGGGGAATGCTCTTCCAACTGAGCTATTAAACTACACCTGAATCACTTCAAACCCTTCTCTTTATATCTGTCTTTAATGGTGAAAGTTAGCTTAATAAATGCTATAAAATCATTCAAAGAAAAGACAATATTTAAAATGCTATCAATTCGAAAATAGTGGACGAAATGTTTATTCACGCCTTTTTTAAAAAACCCTGCGTAGTAGAAACACGTATACACGTAAAGCATTCTAGTTAAAGTGCAACAGATTAAATAGTAATCAAGAAAATAAAAGTGTTGGGAGAGGTCTGTGTCCAGTACTTGACTGCGTTGGACTAATTGATTGATTGAAAGAAAATAACTCTGCTTATTTTCATTATCATTATTTGATTTGCGTTTTACTGTCTGTAACAGGTAGGTGATGATAATAAGTTGAAAGTAAAAAAACAATCCTACACATAAAACATAACATAACATAACAATATTTTTGCACTACGTTGATTGTTTAGCGAAGAGTACTGTGACTCAAAACGATATTCTGTTTACGTTCCGTTGTAAATGGGTAAACGAATTGAGTCCCAGCGTACGATACTGTGGAAAATTAACAATGGTCATTCCAACTACTAATAGTGTATGGTTCCAAATATTTATACACACCTAATGATAATAAAACTGAAGTCACGAATTCTAAAGATACAACTATTAAAATAATGTCAATATGTATAGAACTAAATGTTAATCATAACATTAATTATACAAATGTTATTGTGGTACATGAGTTCCGTAACTTAGACATCTGATAATCACTTACTTTATCAAATCCAAGAAAACTAAAATACAACCAGAGAGGTATCGAGATTCCTAAAGTTCATATCGGAATAATTAAGTTTTGTTTGAAGAGAAAGTCGGAAATTATTAACAATGTAAAAAACTATGAATTGAGATTTTAGTGCTGCGACCATATTAACACCGACAACTAACTATTCAACGTGATTATTCTCCGTGATCCTGTCTGCTAAATAATAACCGAAATGTTGAAAGCAATGTCAATAAAATATCACCAAATAAATCGTCATAAAACCGGTTAAAAATAATTTTATTGTATTTAATACTATGATTTGATAACTAATTCAATTTCAGAAATTTGATTTATCTCCCAAAACCATGGATCCTTTGGAAGACACGCTAGAGATCTACTGTACGGTGGACGAGCTGCGCCAGCGTATCCAAGAGTTAGAACCTGATGTAAAGCTTTCTGATAAAGAACTAGAAATAAGAGACGAACTCGCTGATAAGGCAGACTTTTGCAACGAGACTTTGAAATTGGACCTGAACAAGAATACTCTACATTTCAACTTTATTGAGGGGAAAAGAGATGTATTGCAGGTTTGTCACCACTTTTCTTCATTCTAGCGTTAATTCCAGTCGCGTCCATAGTTTTGAACTCAGGGTCTAGACTTTATAGCTCGTTAAATTTAATTGAATGCACTTTTATGATTCGTCAGTATTAAGCAAATCATCATCAAAATCAGCAACAAGTTATTTCTGATTTTTATAGGAAGTAATTACCTATCTTAAGTTTAATTTATATTTCAGTTTGTCAAAGAATTGATACAAATTAATATAAATATATCTTGATTACAGGACATGGCTGTAAACAGTAGTGGAGATGGTGTAAGTGTACTAGTTGCGGCATGGGAACGACGCGTGGCAGCTGCACGAGCTGGAGATATACTGCGGGGGCTCAAGGCTAGGAGAGCTAGGGCTAACAGAATTGCTCAGCATAATGCACTATCGCACGACGCGACTTGGAGGGATCAAGGTGGGATTATCTTACTAGTATCATGGAGGATTATTGATTCTAGTTCAACGTTCAATACAAATTGCGCTCGCTAAGGCTTGAGGTGCTTTTAAAAAAATAAACGTATTGCAATGCGTTAAATTAGGTCTAAACACTATACAACTGATCACATTAGGAACATCTGCAAGGTATTATCGTGGTCAGAAATAAGGATTACTATAGCAGAGTGCTACAAGGTACAGGTCTAGGTCCCACGTATTAATAAATGTTCAATGAAGTATAACTGTCGATCACGTTTACAGATTCAAATATCATAATATGCTCGTTTTCAGAACGTAAAGCAAAAGAAGCAGAGGCTAGTATGCGCGAGATAGCACGAGCTGCAAGAGAAGCACATCGACGTAGCGCAAATATTGTTGCTCCAATCGATACTACACAGGGTAGGCATCTTTTGCTTTCATTAAAATACTTATACTAAAACTAAACTTCTAACCATTGCTATTACTTATGTTTCAGCTGGAAAACCACCAAATAGAGAAGCTGTGGTGGAGTGGTTTCAGACACATGAACTTCCACGTGGCGTAGGGCTAGACGAGAACAACAAACCGGTTGAATGGTTCCATGGTACGTTATTCTTAAACTATTTCTTTCTACAACTTTGAACATCCGTAATCAGAGGCAGATGCCCCATGCCATTAGTACTACTAAGAAGTACAACTAGTAGTACAAATCACACACCTTTGTATCTCTAGTACTACCAGTAGTACAAATGACACACCTTTGTATACTTTGTATACACGGCATGCATTGGCAGTACAAACACAGCTCAGATCGCGTACGCATTCTCTCATGTCGACGTGACGGACACTATCTGCTGTGCACTTGACAATTAATGTGTCTTCTTCCTTAAGGACCGTCGACCGTTGTCATCTTTTGTCGCTCGTCATCATCGTCCACTGCCTTTCGCAGTTGTTCACCAACGATCACTGTCTTCTACCATCAAACGCTTGAATCCTACATCTGTCGTAGGCATCATTTTTTTATAAAGGACACGTCCATTTGACTTCACCTCGCCTGATGTAAAGATAAAGGCTAAGTCTCGGAAAGAGGGTCACCATCGTAAACATGTATCATGTTAACAGTGGTGGCACTCAGCTTGACGGCCTCATCAGATGCCTTTTCACGACCGCTTAAAGGACCCGGGACTGTAGGATGAAGGAAACACGAGAGCTGGCAGGGAGTTCCAGGTCTTAGTGGTTATTAAACTACTAAACGCTTGGTTCTAGCAGGTATACCTTGACACTTCTTTTTCTTGACACTTATTTTTCTTCTTGACTAATTCTGCCTAACTGACTAAATCTGAATCATCCTGCTTCCAGGTTTGATAAGCAGACTGGCAGCAGAGGCCGCGCTCGCCAACAGGCCACCGGGGAGCTTCCTGGTGCGTGTGTCGGAGCGCGTGTGGGGCTACGCCGTGACGTACCGCGCGGGCGCGCGCTGCAAGCACTACCTGGTGGAGGCCGCGCCCGCCTACCGCCTGCTGCCCACGGGGCTCGTCACACACGACACGCTCGGTACGTACTCGAGAAAGAGACAATGGAGTGGGTTCGAGAGGACACATACAGCCCTCCAAGCACGAGAAATATGCGGCGGTACCTTTGTTTCCACTATACCAGATTCTCAATATACCAGATGATCAAAATACCAGATTCCTACTATACCAGTTTCTCAGGGAACTCAGAAGTTAGAGATTGCTCACTTTCTACAATTAAAATAGTTACTACAAACTAGGCGGTTGTACAATTCAAGCCACAATAAACAGATTGTACTGTATACGTCTTTCATGGGCGTCTGGCCTGAGAGTGATAGTTGGATACGCCTGTAACCCTAGCATACCTTAAGCAGGCTTGGTCTGTGGTGCCATATGCACCCCCCATTCTTTGGAGCTATATGAGACACTGTAGTTCCGATACCCGAGGTGGCTATCACGAAACCGAAGATGAATCTGGATCAACCAGGGTGCAAGAGAAAAATGCGTTATGGGCCACCCATATATCCTGAAATTTGTGATCCAAGACAGTGTACAGGATTAGTCAGTTCGTGTGTATATTTTTAGTGACGTACCTACTGCGCCTTGCATACTATTTGTTGGAGCACGTGTGGCGGATACCCCGTGACGTAAGAGTACTGTCTGTACACAGGACGAACGCTTCCAACAAACTAAGACCGTCACCCCTAACTATCTGAAGTCAAACCCTTGTTGATACTATAACAGATAATATTGCAATTATTAAGGTCACCTCCTCTGTGTATGTGCTCTGTGGTAAGGACCTTATACATCCAATAAAAGGTAAAAGTGAGATTCTTTCTAACTAGAAACTTTTATTTCCAGCTGATCTCATAAACTACCACAAAACAGTCCCGATCACAGAGAGCGGCGGCGAGTTGTTGCTGACGGCCGTGGCGCCACTGTCCACGCCGGACATCTTGTGCGTCCCGCCATCTTGAATATACCAGTCACTTAGTATTAGTGGAATGTTTATTTAAACTCGCAGTTACCGTTGTAAAGTCTAGTGTTTAACCTTTCTTGCCCGTGTTACTACAAATTTTACTACTAGTAGTAACACCGGTAACCATAAACCATTCTTACTACTGAAGTTAATGCAATGAAGGGTATTTAAACCGACCTTTAAACGACAGTAACACATACTATTTGTAGGTAAGGTATCGAATGATATGGTTTATTTCATTCCAAGACCAATAAAATAAAAAAACATTCTCAATAGAACTTATGATTTAACCTGTCAAGCCACGCAATAAAATAGAACAATAGATAAACAATAGACTCGCGGTGCCCGGGAACCGGATTTTATCTGAATACCCTCATTGTCAAGAATAAAATTTTACTGTAATATCACTAAAATCAAGGAGACAATCTGAAATAAGTATTTATCTGGAACTTTACTCTGTAATATGATAGATAATTTGCTGAAGAAAACTCTAAAGAAGTGAAAAAGAAAAAAAAAAACTAAATTACGCAAGTGAGATTTACAGTAAACCCAAAAAAATATGTTAAAGTCAAAGCTCAATCCCTTATAAAATAGAACGGTTATTTATTACCAAATTATTTTTTAAGTCGACTCTTCAGCTTTATCAGACGGACGAAACAGATGTTTTATTTTTATTGTATTTTGTAAATATAATATTATGAAAATTTAACTAAAATCATACGTTTTGTCCTTTGCGCACTTTACAACGGTAACTAAAATTCACTGCAAAGTATAGAATTTTATAATGTGACGAAATTTTTCGACAACCTATCTCTTCGCAAAACTATCACTTTGCCTGAATATATAGATCACGGAATATAAAACTAGAAGGAAATATCCTTAATGCGATCCGCTGCGTTATGCGTGTCACGCATGCTGGCGCCCGCACTGCGTACTGTTTCATGCAAATTGTATGTTTTATACAAAACAGGTACCCGCATGCATGCACAGACATGAGGCCGTAGATGGCCTTAGCCTGATTGGCATGGAAACTAGTATCATCAAACTCAACATTATGACTTATCATTTCACATAAAACAGAAAGTAATTAGTTAAAGCTTGTGTGCCAAGCTATCCTTTACATAATAATATGTAATAAATTCGTTGCACGCTGTATATACGCTTAGATCTTTTAAATGCGCAACGATTTTTCTACAGAAGCTTTGAAAGTATAAGAAACCTTTAGGTCGACAGTGACTACTTTTCATAATGACCACATTTTCTATATCATGACTATTGTTAGGTTTCAAAAAATATTTTTGGGCGATAGCTTAAAGATCAATGTGATTTGTAAAAGTGATAATTTCAGGAAGTAATTGGTCTTAGTATTGTAGTTTAATATAGTGGTCCGCTCTACGTTTGGAAATTGGCAATTACATGAAAGTGATCATTTCAAGAAAGTAGTCATTGTGTACTTGAAGAATAGTGAAGAAAAGTTAATAAAACCGTTTCAAGCCAGGACACATTGCTAGTATTATATTCCGTGGTCTAAACCCGTTGTTATGCAATATTGGTGCTACATTACAACCTTATGCTAAGCTGATCTCGATAGTTTGAAATTCTTCCTAATTAATTAATTATAAAATGCATTTCGTTAGCAAATAAATAATTCATATACAGAACAAAATTATGAGTTAATTGTCGTGTAGGCTAATGTGATATTTACCATTCCTTCAAACATATATTGCTTCAGTATTACCGCTTGTCAGGGGATATATTATAGCTTACGACTATTGTAATAGAGCACAAAATGGGATGCTCCAGACAATGATCTAATATTAAAAAGAGATAGATGGCGCTAATCTGTTACAAAGTTTACAGCTAGCCGTTGCCTTATGCACGTACAGTTTCGTACAAATTTTATGTATTTGCACGAAATTAGCACCACATTTGTACGAAACAGGCGCCCGCAGCGTGCAAATGCATGAGTCAGCGGTTGGCCTAACTGTTATACAGCGTGATAACTTTTGAACGCGCGTTGAGATCACATAATCTATCTAAATTTAATAGATCACTGGAGATATAGTTTAGGGCTTCTAATATTTAATCATTGGTTACTGAGGGTATACGTTTTGGTACATAAAAGTACCAATCTGTAAGTTTAATATATCCCCCGTGTTATCCGAGTTCTGATAAATTAAGCCAAAGTTAAATTGAACGCAGAACCGGAGTCTCCAATTTATGTTATAGCGATTTTGTATGCCATTTGTATCGTACATAGGTGACGTGTACATCTATGATATTATTGTACTTAGTCATTAACTGCCAACTAGAATAATATTATATTATTATGTAAATTATATGATTTTTCTTTTTATTTGATCCTCATAACAAATAGTATTTTCGACGGCTTGCTCCTCGGAAATACACTTTTTTAGATACACTTTTGAAAAATGTTCGATTACATTCCCGTTAGATATCTAGTGTATCTGTATCTTAGACCCGTATTCTAGAATGATACTCAACCTGAAACACGATCTATCTGAGGACAGATTGTATAGGCAATATGTCAAGCCTATCAATCTGTCTATACAATCTGTCCTCACATAAATCGCGATTCAGGTTGAGTGTCATTCTTGAATACGGCCCTAAATCAGTCAATTTTCAAAAATGTATATATGAGAAAATTGTGACCGTATCTACTGAGAATCAGCATTCATTCCAGCGTTTATCCTGGAGTCCGACGTCTTAGATAAGCAACAGTAGACAGCTTCTCATCCTACTGAAGTAGCTTATTGTCATATGCCTTTTTGCCCCATCAACAGGAAACCCTGTGCCAGAGCTAAAAATAGTTTAGTCGCGTTTGTTCAAATTGTAAAAAAAGTTTTTTTATAACCACTCCGAACCGACTAAAACCGCACGCCGACTGTGGGTCGTGGTGCTAGGCTGGAGGTGAGGTTGTCATCGACATATCACTCGCACCCCGGCTGACCTTGGGCCATCCCTTACGGTCTACCCCTCCTCTAGAGGGGGACAACGATGTCGCCGACTCGCCCACGGAATGGGGACATAAACAACCACCCAGAAACAAGATTTTTTTCCTGTTTTGTAGAATTTTTTCCTGTTTTTGACAATTGGACCAAATGCGATAAATGTGCGATAAAAGAATAATGCGAATTAGGTGATATTAAAAGGAACATTTAAATTTTATAAAGTGTTTATTAATATCGCGTGTAATAAAATGTAATTTATATATATTGTCATTGTCGCCGCGAGCCCCCGAGGGCACGACTAAACATGTCAAAACAAACATCTAAAACTTTGGCAAGTCTGTCCGTCAACAATTCTGTACCTTTACATTTTTATTAAACAGAAATATTAATTTTGTAAACACTCGTTTCAAACTAATCTCACTTTTATTATAATATCGATATAACAATATGAAAACACTATAATATAAAATTAATAAATAAGCAACATTTTTTATTTATAAGAAAAATTTTAGGAAATTTTCAATAGGACTTGGCCCTTTCCCATTTGAAAATATCGTTACTAAACGTTATTTATTATATCGATATTAGATTTTTTAGTTACATTTACAAAATTCCTAAATATACAATAAAAGGACACCATAATTTTTTTTGCACCTGACGGTCACGTTTCACAGTTTAACTCGAGCTGCATTCTACAGCGGAGAGATTAGTTACGTTTGCGGTTAGTTGTGTGACATTGTGGAATGAGTTACTGGCGGCTACTGGTAGTGCGTCCACCAGTACCCGCGGTAAAGTCACATGTACGGCAGGTTGGTCGGCGTTCGTGTACTCTGTGTTAGTTCAATTCCGCTGCGCTGTTAGAAAAAAATAAGTTTGATTACATTTCAGTGGATTTGTATTATACAAAATTTGATGTAGTGCCCTGGACTGTATGTTTACTGACGGATGGAGAACAGCCCAGTCTCTTACGGCCGTTCCCAATAACATACAGTTAAAGATAGATCGCAACAGTCAAATTTGACGTATCGGCTGTTTAACACGTTCCATGCGTTTACTAAAAGACAATACTTTCCCTGGGTGCTACATGACCTCTATGCATCCATATCCTTACTTGTTACAGTGCGTCATGAACATTATTTGTCCACATCAGCTCCTGTCTTTGAAAGGCCATAACTTTATGAAATTTATAGCTAATATAATAATTTTTACACCAAAGGCTAGTGAATATAATGTAGTATAAGCATCTCTGATCGTCTGCAGTTCTGATCAATAAATATTGGGACATGGAATAATAATTGTACTGAAACAAAATATCGATGGGTATTAAATTTTCTTTAAAAATAGGTATCACACTAGGTAAACTAGTTTTAACCTAGAAACGTAAAAGGATTATCTACGCAAAATAAATCAGTCTTACTTTTTTATCAATGGTAGATTGGTATAGTAATAACAATATTTGTATAAATACGAAATAATTCTCAGGCTACTACTATATAAATCTGTCTTAAAATTGAGATTTTACTAATCAACATTTATGAAATAGCAATATTGGCTTTATTATCCGCCATATCATATTCCTCCCCATCTTCACTAAACTCTATTCTTTTACGTGACTTTTTCATGATGCTAATATAATTATAATTATTATCAAACTTTGTGCTGCTACTGCGCGTCACTTTTAAAATATATTCATAAATATGTAATTATCTCTTTCATACTCATAGAAAAACCTTTGAAAACACCTGCCGCCGCGTAGGGAGAACTGTATTTTTGAGCGCCGCACCCTGCGTTGGTCGTCTATGGCCCTAGAGTTCACGAAGCACGGAACGTGTTAAATTCAAGACATGATTTTTTTTGCGGGAAAGCGCATCGCGGTATAATTTTATTTTCCGAAATTGGTGTGAAGTAGGATTTACTATGTTTTAAATTTAAACAGCCCAGCACTTTATCCGCAGATGCGATCTATCTGTAACTGTCAGTATGTTATTGGGAACGGCTGTTAGTCGCCCTATACGACACCCACGGGACCCTATCCCATCAAATTAAAATAATTTAGTAGCCTTCAATGTCAACTTACAGTGCTTTCCCAGTTGTCGTAAACCTTTGATACGGATTGGTGTAACTGGTGAGGCTTCTTGACCTTCTTCACAGGATTGTTGCTTGCTGTAACGTTACAACAATTAGATATAGGCATAGAGCGTCGCTAGCTCAGTGTTAAGAAGTCGGTCTACGATTGGAAGGTCCCAGGTTTACAATCCTGGCCATTAGGTAGATACTTAATCTAACATCATGCCTACGTGGAAAAGCAAATAAAAATATTTGGGCGGAGTCATAAAAAATTAAATGTTTAAAAATGGTTGAAAAATAATTCATTGTTTCCTACAGTTCGTAAAAATGTTGGTAGATGGCACCACCGTCGCCCTTAAAGACGGATATAAAGAGAAGGAAAATTTGAAATGATTCAGGTATGTAAGGGAAAGGGTCGTGAGTTCAAGCCTCACTTGAGCATTTCATTCTTTCCGATGTTTTTCGAACTTAAAAGTTGTCATAATAAATGCTATAAAAAATCATTCAAATGTAATAAGTTATTAAGCTGCAAAATTACCACGAGACACTTTTTTATGAAAGAAAGAAAGACTACATGAAGTGACAACATAAAACATATGTATTGATTTTTCATATTCATTATAGTTTTTATCATTGGAAAAAAGGGATGCTCTTTAATTATCATTTTTTAAAGTGTCCTCCACCGGGTCACACGCATCATGGGAGCCGAGCGGTACAGCGCTGCATGCCGGTTACATTTATAGGTACGATACGATAGTGACTTCTCTTACCTCCGGGTACATACGGTAAGGACAACTCAGGCGCCGTTTTCTTGTTGTTCTTCTTAGCAACGGCGCGACCGCGCAGCAAGTCTTCGTCCATTACCAGCTTATTGTTTACTCTGAAAAATAAGTTTTATTTTATAATTACATGCACAATGTATAATGGAACAATATTACAAAGCGTCAGACCATTTTGAGTACAACATTTGGCGGCAGATGTACCATTTTGAGCCTAACAAAAATTCGTTTCCATTGTGGGCTCACTTCTTGAATTGGAAGTAAAGCCAACGAGACGAGAGAAAAAAGTAAACAAAGCGACCTTTACTGAGTTACGTTGCGATAACCAGCGGTTATTTTCTCTGTCTTTATCGCACATGACACTCATATGATACGCGACAATGGCCGAGCTGTCGCACAGTGGTCCGGATTTGAAAAATGAGTGACTTAGGGATCAACTTTCTCTTTTCGAATTTTTCTTTATGGCAATGGATAGATCTTATTAACCCTAATAACAATTGTTCTAGGTAATTTTCTTAATGCTTATGGTTTGGGTAAAAAAAAATATTTTCAGTTTTCTTTGTATGGAACGGGTCATAATGAGTTCAATTGCTCCCAAGTCTTTAGCGATCCGGCTTTCAAACCTTTTTTTTCTTATTCCTTGTCCTATTTGCTATAGTATAACACTATTAACATGTACCTAAACTTGCAATTCTGCCAGATAAAGGGATCGAAAAAAGTGAAAAATATTGAATTTTGTTATGCTAAGTTTTTAAATTTTTTTACGTTCCTGTGGCCTATATTTGGTTTATGGGGCCCCACTAAGATTTTTAAGACCAAGCTTACTTCACCTGCTAGGCTGTACACAATGTGCACCTGGAGATTGATAGACTAGATACTGCCAAACATTATAAAATTCTACGTAGAATTCTATCTATACCAACAACTTATCTAATTCAATTCAAATTCATTTATTACGTGAAGTATAGGTAATAGAATATACCTACGTTATATTAGTCTAAGCTATGATCTGCCTGAGGCATACAAAATATTAAAATGATGTCAAAAATAAAAAAGATAAATATGTCAGAATCCAATTAAGTTAACTAGGTCAGAACGTAATCGCAAAAAAAGTCCAAATCAAAATTAATCGTTTCCAAAAGTCTAGATGTCGTCAAATTGAGTAAAGCTTGCAGTTTAAAAGAAACTCCATCTTCGGTTATTATAATGTCTTCCTACTCTGGATAACACCTTAATTTTGCTTCCAATAGTTTATGATAAGAGGGATACAAATCAGAGCCATCTTCGCGGTCAGATTTTCTGAGGTTCATATATTACCACTTAGATAACTTTAGTGAAACTGCTAAAGCCAGCGCTTTCTCGGGTAAATATGTACGACCTTTTCCTTTACTCTCTCTTAAACAATCTTTGACTTTTTCTTAATCTTCTGGGTAACTGAACAAATGATCCGTTATTTTTCCAATATCTTCATTTCCAGTAGATTTCAAGGTGTTTATTTTAACTAATTTTTGTTCTTCTGGCGACAACGATTTATTTAATCGCTCTAAACGTCTTCGTTTCTGTCTTAATCCTTCTTCTTCAAAACCTTTTCAGCTTCTGGTATTAATGGTGGCAGATTTTCAACATTATCAATTTCATCTTCTAATTCAGGATTCACTGATAGCCGAATTAATCCTTTAGGCCAATTTATTGAATTCTACCCACTTCTTATTTCTTCTGATAAATGGGGCTAAAGTGCGACTCGATTGTTCCCATTTAGTACCTACATTTGAGCAAAACCTCTGGCAAAATTTTCAGATAACAATATTATCTTAAATATTTAATAGTTGTTGTAGGTAAACTTCTAAAAAACTGTCCGTAAACTGTTTCAACTCATGTCATAAAATGACAAATAAATCCAAATTATTAACTAAACTCTCCATAATTAATAAAAGATCACTAAGTAAGAAGCAGTGCCAATAAACGAACACAAATAGTAAATTTAAAAACACTGTCTTTTTATGAGCCAGTTGCGAATCTTGAGCATTATAATATTTATATTGTAGGATGTCGGTAGATCAACATTTTGCACAATACTAGTAATAAATTTTACCCCAAACTTTATGGAAGAGTAAGATTTAACTATTTGTCTAAATTTACACCCTAGCTAGCACCATCCACGTAACTTCATGTATTTTATTTAGTAAATTATGTCATTTATCATGCTGAACACTGTTGTTCAGCATGACCAAGCTAAGTAAAGCTATTTTGACGCACCTAATAATTTTAATGTATTCGCTAAATCTTAATTTGACATTTTCACCTTTTTGTGATTTAATCTGATATGTATTTGACCCTTTAAAAAATCTAAATCTTATTTCTCCCAAACTTTTGGGGTAAAATATTGAACTGGTATTGCTCATTATTTTGATTTACCCACATACCTATATAGTATTATCGTTTTAAAGTTCTAATGTTCAGATATTAACATAACGAATTTTAAATGCTATGAAGTGAAACCGGTGAGGCTTAGGCAAACATATTGGATATTGTAATAAGTAGCAATGACTTAATTAGTTACATTGGTTATATCAAGATTCTGTTTAGGGTTCAAGTGATTATGACAATAATTAAAGAATGACATCAAATAGGAATAATAATGCGTAAATGAAGTATTTTTTTGTAAAAATATACCAGGGTTGCATCAATTTTGATATATATGTTATAGCTAAATTTCGTAATCTTACTATTTTATACTTGAACGTATGTAAAAATTCTATGTAAAACTTTACAATGTTTGGCAGTATCTAGTCTATCAATCAGCATGTGTACATTGTGTACAGCTTAGCAGGTGAAATAAGCTTGGTCTTAAAAATCTTAGTGGGGCCCCATAAACCAAATATAGGCCACAGGAACGTAAAAAAATTAAAAACTTAGCATAGCCAAATTCAATATTTTTCACTTTTTTCGATCCCTTTATCTGGCAGAATTGCAAGTTTAGGTACATGTTAATAGTGTTACACTATAGCAAATAGGACAAGGAATAAGAAAAAAAAGGTTTGAAAGCCGGATCGCTAAAGACTTGGGAGCAATTGAACTCATTATGACCCGTTCCATACAAAGAAAACTGAAAATATTTTTTTTTACCCAAACCATAAGCATTAAGAAAATTACCTAGAACAATTGTTATTAGGGTTAATAAGATCTATCCATTGCCATAAAGAAAAATTCGAAAACAGAAAGTTGATCCCTAAGTCACTCATTTTTCAAATCCGGACCACTGTGTGTCGTTGCGTGTTTCGTAGTACAGGAAAACTGTCAGCACAGCGGTTCAAAACTGTTTAATCTGCCATTGTAAGAGCAATTTCATTCCTGTCTGGAATGCGCTTTAAGTGATACGTAATAATTTTCTAATAAAAATGTTTGGAACCGCTGAAACTTTGTTTACCTTTTTTCTCTCGCTTCGTTGGCTTACTTTAGTACTTAAAACAATATATGAGGTACGTAATGTCACTCACTTTTTTATGTATGGTGTCCTGGGATAAGTATTCACTGGAACAGGAAACGTCTGTGAATCAAAAAGGTGAATTTCAATTTATTTATGACTGTACTTCATTGGGCATGCGACTTGACGATAAAAAAGGTATTTTTTGAATTGGAATTGCCCCACGCCCGCGGGGTTTCACGATAGTGAGTTGAAGAAAGACTACATCAATAGTTTGTGCTCGGTGTCACAACATGTCACAACACGACAACGTAGGGCCTCATTACAACTGTTCTCCTTTCATATAATTGGTTTATCTTGACTTATACGGGAGCGGGCAACAGGTTTTCCATTCAGGGTTGCGTATAAAATGGCAGTCATCTGACGCACAACCATAAAGGGAGGCCTGCGTCAGAGTGTCGTGCGTCAATCAGTAGCCTACAGGTTTGCTTGGGTCCTGAAAACCTTAATGGGACTAGGACTAAGCTAGAAAACCTCTGTGGCGTGGCGGTAGTGAACGCGACTGCTACGCAGGCGGCGCGGGTTCGATCCCCGCTCAATACAAATATTTGTATGCATGAATATCGCTATTTGAATTGGTCTGGGTGTTTCTATGTATGTTTAAAAAAGTAACTAAGGATGTTTATCCGCATTCTAGATTCCATAACACAAGCCATAGGCCGTGCCAGATCGATTGAGAATAAAATATACAGTAAATATCTAATTATGAGTAGTGATTTTTATAGCCTAGTGTAATGGACTGCTGAGACGAAGGTCCCGGGTTCGATCCCAGGTTTACCATGGGACACACCAATGACTTTTCGATGCTTTTCGAAGTTATGTGTGTATTTATCGCAGGTTTATAAGTGCCCGGTTAATGGCAATAGGCTCGCCACCTATTACATTGGGACCTAAACATAAACTGGCGAAATGTGGGTGGTAGCACCTCTGCCTACCCCTTCGGGGAATACAGGCGTGAGTTTTTGTATGTATGTATGTATTTTTGTATAACCAAAAATAAAAGGTCACGCGGGCGCCACGTGGCGCTGCTTTCGGTTTAAAAATTTTTACAACTCCTACGTAACTGGTCCAAACTGGTCGCAAGGTCAACTCTGTAAACAAATTTAATTCTCAATCCATTTTTCAAACTTACCATGGGTCTAGATAGCGTTGTGTAGATTGATGTGGAATACTATCACAAGAATAATGTATACACATAAGTATATTTTCTGTTCAGACTCACTTGAAAAGTGTCGTTGATAGCTCTGGAGAGCGTCCGTTGTGGAGGGTGGCCACGCCCCGCCGGCACGGGCAGCGTGGCGCAAGATGGCGCGAGCTGCGGACAACAATAAAATTGTGTGACAGCTAGTATTATTGTATCAATTTTATTTCGAGTTTTCCTTCGCTTGTATTGATATCGGCTGCGTGTTTTTCCGTTAGTCGCCTCTTACGACATGATGAAATAGGGTGGTGATACTTGTATACTTTCTTCAATATCACAGAGATTAATTAAGTTAACAATGTAAATCACACCACGCTAATTTGGCATTCACACTGAAAGGGGTAGACTTAGATCTCGTTCTGGCTCTCGATTCTGCTAAAGCTAAACCACAGTGGTGCCACCGTCATAAAAAAACGGCATTAAATAATAGAATCGATGCGATTAAAATTTAAAATTAAATGACTTTTTGCAGAGTTATTGAAAAAGTGTAATGAAACTGTTTTCATTTCATTTTGGACTATAATCGTATAGAAATAAAGTCTAAAATTTAATGTAATTTTTTGCCACCACAGTGGTTTAGCTGTAGTAGAATCGAGGGCCTGGGCATATTTTCAAGTACATAATCTTAAAATAAACACCTATTATAATAACGAATGAATGAAATTTATATTAACCTACCTCATGTGTCCCGTTTGTTGGAATGGCTGCTATCGACTGCGGCTTCTTCGGTTCGACATGGCTCGTGTCCATTTGAGTTTCTGAATCTTTAATATGAAACAAAAATACTTGATTTTAATCACATTTATATTATTTTCGATGAAGAACATGATGTTTCTACAAGGTTACACTGACTGGTTACAGGTGGAGAAAGGTATCTAACGGAAAAGAAAATAGGAATTTTATAAATAAGGAAGGAGGGAAGTATTTTATTTTTTATCGTGCGATAAATCCCCACGGATACAACGCCCACGGAGCCGGTGGAGGTGGTTATGTCGGACTCGAACCGACTAAAACGCTCGCCGTCTTGGGTCCTTGGTTGCCGGAGGTGAGATTGCCAAAAGCATATCTTTCGCACCCCCGCAGACACAGGACCATTTGCATGTCTGGGTGTTACTAGGCCTCTATAAAATTATACTAGCAGTCTAGAACCCACAACACAAGCTAGTGATACTATGCTTACTTTGGGTCTGGAAAGCGCTGTGTAGGATGTCGTAGAAACAAATGATAATGCTTAGTAAACAGCACTTACTGGGGGTGTAGTTATAGTCGATAAGTGATTCACCAGCGAGGCTACCCGTTCGTGACCTGCTGTTGTCCTGAAATAGAGAGAAAAGAAAATGCATGATCACTAAAATGTCAACCATCTTTTTGATGCAAAATAAGGTTCAAGGAAACTGATATTGCTACTCTTGTAGACCTAGTAACTTTTATAGTAATAGGAATATCGGTTTATTCCAGAAATCCCCACCGACAAATTCCCATCAGTGGGGATTGTAACTATTTTTTCCTGAAATCCCCACCAGTTAAATAGACTAAGCCTAGTGGGGATTTTTGGAAAAATAAGTAACAATCCCCACCAGATTTTGTTTACGATGATAGACTTTGCCTTTAGCTTACCATCAGGCGAGGTGAAGTCAAATTGACGTGTTCTTTATTTTAGAAAAACACTCATTTTACGTCATCATAAAAAGTTTTAATTTTTGTTTATAATTTAAATATTGAATTAAATAATGGTACATTAACGCATTTTTGTTAAATAATTTTAAAACAAAAACATTTGGTGGGGATTGTTACTTATTTTTCCAAAAATCCCCACTAGTCTGAGATTATGTAACTAGTGAGGATTACTAAAAAAAAATAACAATCACCACTGGTGGGGATTTGTCAGTGGGGATTTCTGGAATAATCCGACAATATTAGTCGACTATCCAACTCGTTTTATTTCGTATTTACAATGAAAATACGAAATGATTAAACCTATAAAACTGTGTAAAATGTTACAGTGTCTGCAAGAAAGAAGCCTTTTGACGCATAATGACCAAAGTGATCAGGACAATTTCGCATATTGATGCATTTGTAAAATGACACCGATACATCAACATTACTAATTTGAAAAATAATCAAGACGATTTCGTAAAACGAAACATCTGTAGTAGTTTAAAGGGTATTGGTGTAAGAAATTCTATTAAAACGTCATACTGGCCACTTGAAAGTTTACCTTTGAAAATGAGCTACTTCAAAGGATTGACAGAGATAAGTTTAATCATTTTCATTAGAGAATCGTATGTAATAGTAATTAAAATACAATTTAAAGGATTTACCAAGGATTGCCGCAAGTAAAAGATATTCTTCTCATAAATAAAAATGCATGTTGTCAAGCGCAAAACTCGAGAATTTTTCCACCGATTTTTCTTATGTTCCTTAAGTTCGACAATATGGTTGTATAATAAATGTTCCCATGGGTCACGGGAACAGGAATTCCAAGCAGGAAGAAAGTTAAGTTTACCGGTATTATATTTAGAGTCCATTGTTGTCGAGGCTTGCTGGTCATTCTTGTCGTGCTTTGATGGGATGACGGTGCCTGAAAAACAAATGGGAATATTGAATGTTAAGCCCAATGTTTCCAATTTTTTTAATGGTCATAGGCATAGTTTCCAGTTTCTATAACTTTACGACTTATTTTGTTAGCCTCTGTGGCGTAGCGTTTCTGAACGCGGCTGCTACGGAGGAGATGCGGGCTCAATCCCCACTTAATGCAAATATTTGTATGCACAAATATGGGTATTAAATTGGTTTGGCCGAGCCTCGGAGAGCACGTTAAGCCGTCGGTCCCGGTTGCCATATAAAGATCTACGGCTGTCGTTACGAGTAGTTGGAGCACTCAAAAGTCCAACATTTGGTCTAGCTGCAATGCTTCGATATCGCCTTTAGATCCTGAAGGTCAGATGGCAATCGCTTCACAGAAAATATCGAAGTTCAGTAAAATCTGGAAATTCAGGTAAAGACCCAGACTCCAAAATTGAAAGCTTCGGATGCGTCTGGGATTAACGCAAGGATGAAGAAGAAGTGCACGACTTTCTGTCAGTTGTGGAGTGTCATATAAATATAATGATGCCTTACTTCAACTTCTTTGCCCAACTTTTTCCTTAGCTCAGCGTTGAAATTTTCCGCGAAACCATCAGCTATGAAATATCTGAAAGTAGAGAATATATTTTTATATTTCTAGTAGATTTCCACTGCCATCTAGGAAAATGATATTCAATTTATATTTAGATGGAGGTTTAATCAATGAAGTCGAACTATCGAAATGTTGTTCGTGCAAATAATATGGTAAGAATTTCGTCCAGAAAATGAATCGAAGTCAAACTAGGAACTGCCATTCTAGGGGTGGCAACTGTAACGGCAGCCACTATTCTTTGAACTGCACCCCAGCTTATCATCAGATGGGGTTTAGTCAATTTGGCAACCTAAATATATACGAAAAAATACACTTCTCTATGTATTTGTACGAAACAGTACGTAATTCACAAATGTCACGTTTTGTTCACTCAACAGTGTTCAGCATTGACTGGTGTTATTAAAACTCACTTGTGTCTGAGTAGCGCCTGTGCCGAAGGCCTCGCCCTGGGCTCAGTCCGCAGGCAGGCGGTTAGGAAGTCTTTCGTCGGCCCGTTCCCGGGCAGGGTAGCCCTGGTAGTGATGGCTCCGCTTAAGGCCGCTCCACCTGCTAACCGGGCGACAACCTGTTGATGTCGTGGTGCTAGTTTACCTGAAAATCCATATTACTAATATTATAAATGCGAAAGTAACGCGATAACTGACATCCCCGCGGGCGGAGCTGCGGGCAAAAGCTAGTGGGAAATAAATTGGTACAACCACTTGGATGATTTATATATAGCGTGAAAATAAGCAAGCTAATGTGGCAGTGCATGGTCCGTCCTAGATTGGAGACCGCGGGAAGGCAAAAGAATCTGGCATTTCTAGAATATGGCATTCATATAATCTGGCGTTTTAAACTCATCTGGCATTTCTAGAATATGACATTTGTCGACGAATCCAAACGGAACATGACACCGAACCAATACGACCTCCAAACCTTCAAGAAAGGAGCGTACTCTAATTTGAAAGGAAGGCAACGCACTTGTGACTCTGGTGTTGCGGATGTTCATGGGCAGCGATGAATGCTTACCATCAGGCGATTCGTCTGCTCATTTGCCTCCCTATTCCATAAAAATAGACACCTCCTTGTCATATAGACCGACGACCTGAAAATGGTGGCTGTGTTATACTGGATGGGGGCGAAGAATTATCGTGACGGGTACTCACCAACAGTCTTAATAATGAGAGCGAGTTGATCGATGTCGGAGTCTCCGGGGAACAGGGGATCACCCGTGAGCATCTCTGCGAAGAGACACCCCATCGCCCAAATATCCACTTCTGGACCGTACCTGAAAGCGAGTTGAAATAAATTTGTTAATAATATTGTTGGGTAACAAAGGGTAGATTCTTTTTCTCGTGGTATTTGTTTGAGTTTGTTTGCGTGTTCGTTAGTTGAAGATTCCCGTGTCTCTTATTATTATAATTTTCCGCTAAAAGTAACAAGTACAGTTTTCAATAGACTCGTTTTTAGCCACCAAAACTTGCGACTGTCGCACCTGGGTCTACTTCTGCTTGGCATTTGAGACCCAAGATGGTGTGCAGTTTAATGAGTTTGAGTCCAATATAACCGTGACGCCGGCTGGTAGGCGGGGTTGGATCCATAGGGATCTAGGGGATGGCTAGCCCCAAGGCGCAGTCTCTTATTATGCCTTACTACTAAATGCAAGTTTTGATCATACACAACTGACCTATGTTCTGCAACTAGCAGTTCTGGTGCGCGGTACCATCTAGTGGCAACATACTCTGTGTACGGCTCTCCTGGTGCCGCGAGCGCTCGGGCGAACCCAAGGTCACACAGCTTCACTATACCATTGTTGGAGACGAGGACGTTTTCGGGTTTCACGTCTCGGTGAATTATCTGTAAATAGGGAGAAGTCATAATGAAAAAGGGATAGAAAACAAGACAAGAGGGGGTATTTTTGAGGCTCCACTAATCTGGTCCAAGCCAATCTCATCTATAAAAAAAATAGATTCGTTAATTGAGGCTCTGGCGGAAGATTTTCCTCTTAGTGTTGGAAAGTCAGATATAAAACCTGTGTAAGCTAAACCAAAAGGAGGAGAAGTAGGTCATATAATTATTATAAATAAATATTCCACAACATTCTACACAACGCTATCTAGACCCATGGTAAGCTTTTATAGCTTGTGTTATGGAATCTAGAATGTGGACAAACATACATACTTATTTTTTTGTAAATACATACATTTTATACATAGAAACACCCAGACCAATGCAAATAGCCATATTCATGCATACAAATATTTGCACTGAGCTGGAATCGAACCCGCGCCTCCTGGCATGCCTCCTGCCATGCCTCGCATGGCAGTCGCGTTCACTACCGCCACGCCACGGAGGCTGTCAATTATAAGGCTCTTGACTTCACTTGTGAGCTTCTTCGACAAATGAAATAGTAGAAAAATCTGTCACGTGTACTAAACGACTCATTTAAATGGTCAAAAAGGCTACCGATATAAAAAATCGTTGCAATTTAGTGTCGGAAAATTAATTACCGTTGTGTGAAAAGCAGTTGTCATTAAGAAGATGTGGTCATTTTGATAAAGTGGTCATTTCGGTAATGTAGTACTGAACCCCAAAAAAATACTAAGATAAGATCCGAAAAGTCTTCCAAATAACTTTCAAAAGTAGGGATTACAATGCATAACAGAATTAAATACACGTGCAAATTATAACCAAAAATATTGTTGATGGACGTACTGAATTCTGATGGCAGTAATCGATTCCTTTGAACAGTTGGTACAAGTGTTTCTTGGTAGTATCCTCTCCCAGTCCGCCAGTCGACGCCTCCAGCTCATCCAGTAGCGTGTGGTCCAAGTACTCAAACACGAGGTAAAACCGTCTCTTACGACGGAACACCTCAATCATATTCACTAAGTGGTCATGTCGAAGTTTCTGTGAGGAAGTATGAAAAAAGTTAGTGTCCTGACTAATAACATCATTTCATATTTGAAAATGTAACCGAACTACGTACTCATTGGGTATTATCCTATATGTAAAATAAATGAATATATATATATAAATATGACGTCACTAAATCTTTTTTCATATAATTCTTTCACCTATCGTATTGATGTTTGTAATTAATTGACTAGTCCGTAGAATATCCAAATCTAATCTAATTCGATCTGCTTACGCATTTAAAAGTACTCCTTTTACTTTTGAATTAAAATTTTAATTAAATTAAATTTCCAACACGAATGCTGAAAATAGTGAAAATATTGGATAAACTTGTTTAAAATAATATTATAGCATAGCAACGACGACCACCATTCAGACAGGTGTGTACGACTGAGAAGAAAAAGAAGAATAACAAAGCTTTAATAGGTCTCATTTGGTTTATTATGAAAGGTTTTAAAGCTACCAAGCTCTTTAATTGAATAACGGGGGGGAACGTTCTTCACCAAGACCTATGGACCCATGTGAACCTCAACGGTAAATCAATACAACTCCTGACTGACAGACGAGGCTTTGGCGCTGATGGGATTGGAAGAACAGCCAGAACGTTTTCAAAGATTTATGTATCACCTTAAGCATACGTATTTCCCTTAGCGCCATCTTTCTGACAGCGGCATCCTCTTCAGTTTCCAAAAACTTCTTTATGGCGACGAGTTGACCGGTGTCCCGGCGTCGGCACTTTAGTACCACGCCGTAGGATCCTTCACCCACCTATAAAAAAAGGTTAGTGATCATTTACCTTCCATTTCTATCTGCTGTAGTCGAAACAATATTAGCAACATGTGATTCTTTAGAATACCAGCCAATCAGACGTTGAGGGTTGCAAGTTAGGTTAGCATACATTGCAATGCTTGCCAATGCTAGCCATATACTCCATCCTAAGACTGCTTTGGATGGCTGACTATTTTTAGACACTGAGACCTCTCTCTAACTCAGTGTCTCAGAGAGAAAATTTGCCATCACTTTCGGTCTCGGTTGCCATATTAACAACTGTAGCATTCGTTACGGGTAGTTGGCGCTATAAAATATTTGACAATCTGGTCTAATTGTAGTTTTTTATTATGCCAGTCTGGTCTAACTTATGCCAGTAGTTTGTAGAACTTAGATGGCTGTTGCTTTACGGAAAATTTCGAAATTTGGCTGTTTCGTAGAGACTGAACGGCGACCCAATAGAATTAATAAAAGGCTCATAGGAGGAGGACAAAACAAAGAATTGCCTCAATATATTTCATTCCTATCAATCTTATACCGTTCGTGAGATTCCCAAAACATAACTGCGTAGCTGCACTGATCACGAACTATACTAGTAGCATCCTCAAAGTTTTGCTACCTCGACCTGACACGGCCTGACACAGGCTATAATTTAAGCGACAAAGTTAATTTCGTAACAAGAAATATTCGCGATTCTTGTACTACTCGTTAAAATTATTACTAATATTGAACATTACTAGGTAATACTTATTCATAAGTTAAGGATTTGTATTAAATACTTATTCATAAGTTCTGAATTTGTCGTAAATTGAAAGTAATTAGAATTGTTGACGAGTTTAATTCTTGAAACCTTGTTTCATGAAAAGTAATAACTTTTTTATCGATCGAAATACTTTTCAAATCTTTTTATTTGCCTACTTTTGATCACAGGACAATGGAGAATGTTTACAAATTTTGTATTCTAGCTCATTATATTCTATGTTGAAAATAAAAAATACAATGTGAAAGAATTATTTCGATAAATATCAACTTTCCAAGTTTCCAAGATATTATGTTTTCTTGATTGGTTTGTTAGTTACATGTAATATTGCGCGAAACGTGGTCATAAACATATTTTTCTACTTCATTCCTCATTATCATAATTCTAGATTTTATGCTTTTTGCACCCATTTCTTGAACTTGACGGAAAATTGAAAATGAAAAATGTTACCATACTCCGTCCATTATATTATTGTATTTTAGACAGCTCACTGACAGTGGTTGGTATAACTTTGTTCTAGCGTCAACGCCTGAAAATCCTAACAAAAATTGGGCGCCAACACGTCATTTTTCATTGACAACGTCACGTCAGCCAGAAAGCAATTTTAGGGATGGAGTTAGTCCATCGACTATTTTTATTATAATAAGTTGAAAATGTCACAATCAATATCGACTACAGAAAATAATTCTTCTAAAAAATATTACAAAACTGGCGGTTTTTTAACGATTTCTAAACACCAATTCGGATGTTTATAATTTTTAACCCCTTACCGCATACCAAGCCATATTTGGATGACAAAGTTTTAGATTTTTTTATAGGCTAACTATAAACAGTACCTTAAGAACCAAACTTACATCTGAACCAGAATTTCATAGTGAAACGGAACGTAATTAATTTGCACATGACAAGTGTCATCTGTCAAATATATTGTAGGTTATGTTGAGCGCGTACAACGGTGTTGGTGTGCGATAAAAAGTGTCATTTTGTAATTGAGAAATAAACACTAAAAAGGTGAGTACACTCATGAAAAAAAATATTACTACATTCTTTTAACTTTCTAAAATAAGGGTAAACATTATTTTTTTTGTTTTTTTGCTATCTTCATATGATTTGTTGCGCTTTTTCTAACCTGCCATATTTGGCTTCGTATGCATTTCACACTAATTGATCGCCGCCATATTTGGCTTGGTATGCATTACAGAGTGCTATTTTTGCTTTTTCAGAAATGGATCCCGCCCGCTTTTATGGCTATTATAAGCATGTTAACACTATACCTCTGTGGCGTGGTGGTAGTGCACGCGACTGCCACGCAGGAGGCGCGGGTTCGATTCCCGCTCAGTGCAAATATTTGTATGCATGAATATGGCTATTTGCATTGGTCTGGGTGTTTCTATGTATAATATGTATGTATTTACAAAAAAAAAAGTATATAAGTATGTTTATCCGCATTCTAGATTCTATAACACAAGCTATAATAGCTTACCATGGGTCTAGATAGCGTTGTGTAGAATGTTGTGGAATATTTATATTATATTATATTATATTATACCTGGTGATGGAAATGAGAGTGAAGATGACATTGATTCCGATTGTGATGAAAATTGTTTTACAAAATCAACTCTTGTACCCCCTAGAAGACATATTATCATACCTGAGTCGGATTCTGATTTTTCTGAAGAAGATGACGTGCCTTTGAGTAGTTTACAGTCTGCATCTACCTCTAAATCCAAAGGAAAAGCTACAAAAACAAAGGTCAACTGGAAAAACGGAAAAATGCCAGCTTACGATGCCAATAATTTTAAATTTACGGGTAACACAGATTTACCTGACAGTATAAAAAAACTGAGTTCCCCTGCAGAAGTCTTCGAGTTTTTGTTTACAGCTGATATGATTAACTTTATAACTGAGCAATCTAACCTCAAATCTATTCAAGATAATATTAACAAACCAGCAATGATTACGAAAGAAGAAATAGAAAAGTTTATTGGTATCATCATTTTTATGTCTTGTGTGAAGTTACCGTCAACTAGGAAGTATTGGTCAAAAGAAGTAGGGCAGTCGCAGGTTTATGAAATAATGACGTGTAACAGATTCGAATCTATCAAAAGATTTTTACATTTTAATAATAATGAAACTTTTGTACCTCTTGGACAAGATGGCCATGATAAATTGTTTAAAATTCGGCCTTTGCTGGACATGATTCGAGCGCGTTTGATGCTAGTCCCAAAAGAAGAGTATTTAGCCGTTGACGAGCAAATAATTCCTACCAAGTGTCGTCATGAATTGAAGCAGTATAACCCAGCTAAACCTCACAAATGGGGTTACAAAAACCTAGTTCTGAGCGGGGTTAGCGGCTTTAGTTATGATTTCGATATCTTTGCTGGAGATCAAAGCAATTCCTACCCTTCAGATGCGCCAGATCTTGGTGTAAGCTCAAATGTGGTAACTCGGTTGACATCTACAGTTCCACGACATAAGAATTACAAGATTTGTTTCGATAACTGGTTCAATAGCCCAAATCTTCAAGTATATCTTTTCCAGAACGGTTTGCTACCCTTAGGAACCGTGCGACTCAATCGTGTGCCGAACTCAAATATGCCTACAGAAAAGGAACTCAAGAAGCGTGGTCGTGGAAGCATGGCAGAAAAGGTAGCAGTCATAAATAAAGTAAAGTTAAGTCTGGTTTCCTGGTTCGACAACAAGAACGTCAATCTTCTTTCTGCTTACGTCGGAAGCGAGCCAACCACAACAAAACGGCGTTATGCTCGACAGGAAAAAAAATATATTGATATTCCTTCTCCCCAAGCCGTCGATATTTATAATCAACATATGGGAGGAGTCGATTTACTTGACTCCATTCTGGGCTATTACAGAATCCATTTGCGGTCTCGTCAGTGGTACAAAAGGATTTTTTTTCACATGCTGGACATGACCATTGTAAACTCTTGGTTGTTGTGGCGCCGAATAAATACAGACTCATCCTATATGCCTCTATTTGATTTTAAGCTAGCGATTTCAGAACACATGCGAAAGACAGGAAAAGCTCTTATGGTCAAAAAACGTGGCCGTCCCTCCAGCATCTTGGGAACTCCGACATCAAGCCGGGGTGGTACTCCCCTCAATGTACCCGACTCGCCAGTACCTGCGAAAAAGCCACGAAAAACTCCTGCCAGACATCAGGATCTTCCGTTGGATTCTGTACGCTCTGATGGGATTAGCCATTACCCAATTTGGAAAAAAAATACCCGTCAACTATGCCAATATTGTTCCAAATTTCGTTCGTTCACATTATGTGAAAAATGTAATGTGTACTTATGTTACAACGACAAACGAAACTGTTATAAAGAATTTCATGTAGCATAAGCATATTTTTCCCCAACTGCATACGAAGCCATATATGACCGACCAACCATTGGTCAGACTTCATACGAAGCCATATATGGCGTCATAAAAAAACTTTTATTATCTAAGCAAATAATTTTTTTTCTCACTTTGATCTCATTATGTAAGGTAAAATAAAGACATATGTACAAAAAAAAATTTTTTTTTCATCTCCTTCATAATTCATGCAATAAGGGGTTAATATATGAATGATTTTTACGGAAAAATGATTTTTGTAACTCCGTCATATATATAGACGGATTGTCAAAATTCTTTTTGATTTGAAATAGGTTGTGGGGGAACGAGGTGTGATGTTCCTCCAACACAAAGGGAGGATCCTCCGACCAGGCAAGGTGATCACGCCTGGCGGGCCGCGGCCCAACGATTGTCGTTGGGATGTTGTATATATATTGTACCAGCGCGCGTACTTCACTTTCGCGATGCAGGATTCGTAGTGACGTAGTAGTTCGGCTTGCTTTCGCTAGATGGCGCTGGGTACATGTGGTATCGCCACATCACTCCCCTCCAAGACCGGAGGTTGATTGCGATGAGTCAGCTGTCTTAGCTCTCTTGAGGAGCGTGCCAATGCCAGTCTTGAATGTTCCGTTTCGTCGGAGCTGGACGCCGCGTATTCCATTTGGCAGAACAGTCATCCTCGCTAGTCCCAGTGAGTCGGGATAACCGCTGGTCCCGAAGAAGCGGGGCAAGTGCGGTGCTGCGGTGCTTGCGGTCCTGCGTTGAAACGCCCAGTGAGTTGGGGCTTGAAGCGTCGAGATGAATGCTCGGCGAGCCGCCAGTGAGGCGAGGCGAATCCTCGGTGAGTTGAGGTGAGTAGCCCTCGGTGAGTCGAGGTGAGTAGCCCTCGGTGAGTTGAGGTGAGTAGCCCTCGGTGAGTTGAGGTGAGTAGCCCTCAGTGAGTTGAGTTGAATCCTCGGTGAGTTGAGGTAAGTCCCCCGTATAGTGGGGCGAATGTTGCGTAATGGCGAAGTGCCTTAGATGCAGGCATTGCAGGCGTGGCCGAAGGGTAACCAGGCTGCAGCGGTCGCTGCATGCTATGGTATCCATGTAAGGGCCGAAAGTGCTGGATGGCGAAGACTTGATTACCGCTCATGCGGAAGAAGTGAGTGGAATGTGACGATGAGGAAGCTGTTGATATGCACAGCGAAGGTTACGTGATCAGATCACGTCGGGGTCACCACTGTGGGGGAACGAGGTGTGATGTTCCTCCAACACAAAGGGAGGATCCTCCGACCAGGCAAGGTGATCACGCCTGGCGGGCCGCGGCCCAACGATTGTCGTTGGGATGTTGTATATATATTGTACCAGCGCGCGTACTTCACTTTCGCGATGCAGGATTCGTAGTGACGTAGTAGTTCGGCTTGCTTTCGCTAGATGGCGCTGGGTACATGTGGTATCGCCACAAGGTTTATTCGAAAATGGTCCCATTTAAATTCTATAAAGATCTGATGATGGATTTCAGAGACAGATCACGGAACTCTTCAATAAATACCAGGAAATCAGCATATTGGAATATTCTTCTAGAAGTCGGTTGTTTTGTTTTGGAGATTAGCGTGTGCCTTATGGCCCACAATCGTTTTACAATACATTTGTAAATTGTAGGTGTAGACACGAAATATCTACTGCTTTATTATTATGTACAGAAAGATAATAGATTATAATTCCACATGAAATCAAAAATTTATCATAATATTTTCATTTATCGATTAATCGTTTTTTTTATCGAGTTTTTTAACTTTGTCGATATTTTAAATGTTCACGCAATCACTACTTCCATCTGTCTAAAATACAATAATATGATGGACGGAGTATAGGTGTGCAAAATTGCCTGCAATTTTGTTAGTTTTTGTTTGATTAAAAAATACCATGTAGTTATGATTTAAAGTTCTGAAAAATATCGAGTCCCGGACTGACTCGCGCTTGAAGCGTGTGACATCATGTTATGTAGGCCGTTTATCGAGGAACGATATAGGGCAAAAACGTGAAAATGGAGAATACAAAAAAATACCTTCCTCGATAATCGGTCTATTCAAAACAAAAATAATTTTTGAAATCAGTCAGTAGTTCCTGAGATTTTTTGTAAAACGTAAGGGAGCGTTATCCCAAAGCGACTGGGCTACATAACATGACATCACACGCATCTAGCGCGAGCCGGTAGTCGAGCGGCCACCTCAAGAGTCTATAGTCCTCAAGAGTATATTATACCTTTAGAATGCAATCTACCCGTTTCGAAGTGCTTGGTGTCTGTGAGGAACCCACAGTGAGATAAGGCTACTCACAAACTAAATTTAGATACTAACCACAGCTAATTGCTCGTACTTATCCATACCACGGCTACTAGGCGTGGAGGGGGAGAGCCTGGCACGGTCCATTCTGAACGGTACACCCGAACAGACAAGACATTTTCAACAATTTACTCTAATAGACCTGGAACAAACAGAATTTACACATTATTCGACCGGACTGTTAAGGGTTAATTACGTAATTATCATCAATATCAAAAAAATATAATTATCTTCATTCAGATAGGTCATAAAGTAATTCTGATGATCGTTAAGATCAACCGTGATACTGGTTATTTTTCACATTCACAAGAGTATCACTATTTATTTTATTTATTTTATTTATTCACAGTAAGTACATATATATCTTATGAACTAATACATTGTCCCATAAAACCGTACAAACGGTTTGACTGTGGGATCAGGATTTTTTTTTTTTTTAGTTATATCTGACAATATTTACTTATGGCTTATGGAGTTTAAATAGGCGCGTGAGTATACATTTCTGGTGTCACATTATGGCAGTGAGTCGATTAGGTGGTATTTTAATTTAATTTTAAACAAGTTTGCTCTATTTTCTCTCCTTATGTCTACAGGGAAGCTATTTAATATGTAAGGAATTCTTTTATTTTACTATTCACTACATAGTATGAAGCAAAGTCGCTTTCTGCGTCTGTCCGTCCCTATGTTTGCTTATATCTTTAAAACTACGCTATGGATTTTGATGCGGTTTCTTTAATAGATATAGTCATTTTGGAGGAAGGTTTGTATGTATAATACTTACTTAATATAGAAGAGGGTGCAGCAGCAGCAACGTGATCTAACGCCACGCGGATGGAAATAAAATTGCAGAATGAAGTTTACCGGGTCAGCTAGTTACTTTATATTTTAGTATAAGGCGAAGTCCACTTGTTGTGCACCATATTGCGCGACATTGCACAACAAAGACGCGCAACAACGTAGAACAATGTCGTCTGTCCACGCATGATCAATCGACGATTTATGTTACGCATCAGCTAGGTGTTGCGAATGTTGCGCATAGTTGGCCAACACGTGTCGCGCGCCAAATGTTCTCTAAGGATACGAGCTCACTGGCCTCTGACCTAATTTTCTATACATATATGACGCAGGGGTATGTTTGTGGACGGTCGTTATTGGACAGATCTTCATCCATTACAATCACTATGAAATAATCGTGGCTCGGATGCAAACAGATTTTCGAAACGCGGTGAATTCAGAACAGTCGTTTCCTCCGATGACAATCGCAAAAAGCCAAAAGTTGAAATCTGACGGTTGCAAACCTTTCTTGTTTATTATAAACTGCACTGGCCACTTTTGCGGTAACGGATAAGAAGACCTCATTAGTGTTTTTAATTCAGTACCGAATACACCCAAGTAGATTCACTTGACGTTTCGTTTCAAGCTCTACGACAATTATATATTCAAACTTATAAAACTTCAAGTTCAAATAGTACTAGTTTGACCTATATGTGTACTGACATTAATAAATTAGCTATCTTTGGCGCCACAAGACCTACCTAATTCAAAGGTTTTTCCCTGTTATTAAAATAATTTTCAAAGACATTTCTACTTGGAAATTGTAAAGTACACCACTGAATAATTAAGGCCGACATACACGAAACGTTTCATTTGATAGTATTTAGTACTCACACAGAGGGATAGTTTCGATAATAATAGGTTGCAATGGCCTATTAAATAGTTTGTCGCTGTTAAGAAATTGATATTATGACGTGTGGTACAATTCAGAAACTGAAGCATTTCAAGTCGAAAAAGTTTAGTTTTTCTTTTGTTTTTTTTTTCTATATTATTATTTTTTAATGTGATATTTGAATAAAGAACTTTTAGATTATTTATTCTCACCATTTCATACTTTTCCTTAATAAATCTGAACTGAACGTAACCGCATCCCAGTTTTATGTAATGCTGTAAACAGCACACCTGCGGCCCATACCAAACAATGTTATTCTAGTAATTTTTACATAAGAGTAATCCATATCCATACTAATATTATAAATGCGAAAGTAACTCGGTCTGCCTGTCTGTCTGTCTGTCTGCCTGTCTATCTGTCTGCCTGTCGGTCTGTATGTTACGCTTTCACGCCTACACCACTGAACCGATTTTAATGAAATTTGGTATAGGGGTAGATTAGACCATGAGAAAGGACATAGGCTATGTTTGGTCGCGATAACCGATATCCACACGAAAGCTAGTAATAATTTAAAAATGAAATTGATAAGTATTTTAAAATGAATAAAGAGAAAAATATTTTTTTACCTCTAGAGACAAGGCCCACAACGGACGGCCACAACGCAGTTGCGAATATTAGGTATGTTACATAATAGAATCATCATCTTCTTTTTCACCTTATCGTATATCTCACACACGAAGCTTTCAGCTTGGAGTTTGGGCTCCGCTTTATTAGTCTAACTGCGTTTGTGAAACGACTGCCATATAACCTCCACAACCCAAAGGCGATATCGAAACATTGCAGGTAAACCAGATGTTGGACTTTTTAGGGCTCCAACTACCCGTAACAACTGAACTAGTTTCTTGTTTGATATTTGATTAAGTGGTTCCCGGCAGAGTAGAATTTGGGCCACCCCATCTCTTCCCAAGCGGTGTCGTACAAGGCGACTAAGGGATAGGGCTGTTTAACATCAGACCGATCCCGGGAAGCCCGCGCAGAGCGAAGGCGAACCGGACGTCCTCCATGAGCGCTGGCCTGGGGGTGACCGGTGGAGCCGCTTGTCACCCTAGCAGAAGCAGGCCGCGGCGGCGGCGCAAAATGCGCCTCCCCGTAACCGGGGCAAGATGGGGACACTGTGGTCCCCACAACCCGAAGGGGGCCATCTCGAAGGAGATGGTCCTGGGTCTGCCGGGGTGCGAGAGATATGCTTTTGGCAATCTCACCTTCGGCAACCAAGGACCCAAGACGACGTGCGTTTTAGTCGGTTCGAGTCCGACATAACCGCCTTCACCGGCTCCGTGGGGGTGGTATCCGTGGGGATTTTTCGCACGATAAAAAAAAAAAAAAAAAAACATCAGACTGATATATACAGCCCAGACTCAGCCTCATATGCATGGCTCGAGTCAACAATAGTGCCAGGAATACAGCAATAGGCTCACTCCGTATGACGTGGGACCGAATACATTGATTGGTGAAATGTGGGTGTTAATTCACCTCTACCTAACCCTCCGGGGATAAAGGCGTGATTATATGTATGTATGTAGATTAAGTATTTTCATAAACTACCGCTGTAAGTAAATCGCGTTAAGCTTATAACTTGGAAGCACATGTTGGTTGTGTTCACACAAGTAAAGTGGCTCCACATTTTGTATTGTGGTATACTATGTCATAATTACAGAATATTATATAAAGAGACAAAGCACATCACTTTAGAATGTTAGAGGATTCTAAGAATATATGCAATAGGCTATTTGGCAATTTTTTTTTTTTACTTTAAAAAAATAACCACTTTCATAAAATATAATATAGTTCGTAATAAAAGTTAATTAAAATTATCATTAATGAGGAATCTAAAAAGTTATATATTTTAATTGAATTTGATTTATATTTTGATTTTTTTGGGAATTTCAACTAATTAATATTTTCAGTTTAGATATGCAATATTTAGAACAAGCTATCATTTTAAGCAGTATTGGGAAGAATCGACGACTTAGTCAAATACCCTATTCAAATTATTATAAGGTTATTTCATAAAACCAACTTTTAGGCCCGTATTCAAGAATGACACTCAGACTGAATCGCGATTTATCTGAGGATAGATCGTGTAGACAAATTGATAGTTTGACATATTGCCTATACAATCTGTCCTCAGATAAATCGCGATTCAGGCCGAGTGTCATTTTAGATTACGGGCGTAAATATGTCATTTATACTTGTAATAAAATTTCAACCAGATCCTGTCAGATATTTGGACGTAAAATATCCAACTATCTAAATATCTTCACAAACTTTCACATAAGTAATAATCAAATCTAGTATATATACTAGAATGTGAAATTTAGTAATGGGCCTAGAATATTTGTTAATAAACACACGCAAACGATTGAACGGATCTGTCTGCATTTTGGTACAGGAATTGATAATAGTTTGGAATAACATTTAGGCTAAATACTTTTTTTTAACCAGGAATTAGGTTCTCATACATTAAGTAGCAGGAACGGGATCTTAATTCCACGCGGGTGACTAGTTTAGAATATTAATAATGTCATTAACGTATATGAAACGGGCGAACAAGTATGGAAACAATTATTAAGAAAATTGAAGAAGCGAAAGATGTATGCCAGGGTCGTAGCTGTGGTTTCTGCCTTCCCCACTAGGAAAGAGCGTGACGTGATAAATCTAATCATTTTAACATGAATGCTACTTATATATTTACCATATCTATATGAATGAAATTTTTACAGCATTTATTAAGCTAATTTTTAAAAACGAAATACGAGTACATCGGGGAAAAAGTAGTAGGACTTGAATCCACGACCTTTTCTTACAGGGGGAATGATCTCCCAACTGAGCTATTGAGCCATACCTGAATCACTTCAAATTTCCCTTCTCTTTATATCCGTCTTTTATCATATCTAATCAAAACTACACATTGCAATGACAGCCCACTTACAAACATGCCAACAAAAATAAAATTTATTACGAATCAGAAAAACAAACCGTTTGTTCTGTTATAATGCCGGAAATAATATAAAATATGGAAGCCTGTGGTGTGCAAACGAAGACGAATGTTCAGCGTCAGTACCGTGAACGAAAATAGAGCATAATAAATAACTGGAACTGCTTCGAACGAATAATGGCATGGAGAGGATTATCATATCAAATATTGCGTGTCGTATACACGCCTACACGCAAAACTGCGCACACGTTTCTGATTTTGTACGACGAGCGGTTCCTATAATCCGAATCCTGGCTTCCCAATAGGTCACATAGTACATGTCAAACTAGACTCTTCCATTGACTTGAACATTTTCAATTCACCTTTCGTCAATGTGATGTATATTGCCGTGTTGGTTCTCATCATCATCATCATCTACATAAAGACGTTAGTCCTGATTGCATTCGAGGCCACGGTGCCCTCGGAGCTCAGGGTCCAGCTTCCGGCTCTTCCTCCTCCACTTCGCACGATCTTGGGCGTCCAAGGTAGTGAGACCGTTTGCACGCGGTTCCCAGTTGAGTAGGATAGGGCAAATACGTCTCTTCGTAAGGGTGTCGTAAAAGGCAACTAAGGGATAGGACTGTACTCCATCTGACTTTGAACAACAGTCCAAAATAAAGTGCTTGACGACAACACTCACCTTATGTGGCACCGAAAATCATAGTTGGGGAAATCGAAGTGCTGAAACACCTTCGGCGATTTATGGGCGTGAATAGTCAGCAGTCCGACTGGGGGTTTAGGTTCAGAATGTCTAATCCATAAAAGATTGCAAAATGTCCATAGCCCAGAATGTCCAGGTCCCAAAATGTCCAAACCCCAGAATGTTACCTCCGCCCTACGGGATACCGCAGCGGACATATAACCTGGTGTTGTGTTCCCGGCCTTGAGTAGGGTAGCCAGAGCTCACTGGAGAGTTTTTGTACTGTCAGCCAAAGACTTGGCCTATATTGTTTTCTGCACTGACGGCACAGGAACTCTGTTCTTCCAGGGTCAGCAGCACGAATGTGACTTTTACTAACCCGACAATTAGTTCTCCATGTTTATGATATGTAATGAAGTTCAAGTTAGTTGTGGTCGGTTTTCAGTATTAACTATGAAATGGCCGAACGGTTGATATTCACAATCTACAACCCACAGGTGATATCGAACTCCTGTTGACTGGGTCGACGGACTTTTTAGAACTCCAAATACTCGTAACGTATGCCAATATGGCAACTCGGATGGAAGAGTAACGTGTTCTCCGAGAGATGGTGGGGATTTTATTTCTGTTAGTGGTCACCCATTGATTAATCTTGCAATGCGCTAATATCTTATGTTACTAGTTATTATAACTTTAATTTGTACACTATTTTTAACGGATTATGTCGAGATTTATTTGGTAGGTTAGTATTTATTATTCACAATAAGCCCGGCCTTTTTTCCAATGATATTTGCATAAACTTCTAATAGTATCTTGGTCTAAAAATGTTTTCAAATAAAATCCATACTGATATTATAAATGCGAAATTAACTCTGTCTGTCTGTTTGTGTTACGCTCTCACGCCCAAACCACTGAACCGATTTTGATGAAATTTGGTATAGGGGTAGATTACACCGTGAGAAAAGAGGACATAGGCTATGTTTGGTTGCGCGTGCGGAACTGCGGGCAAAAGCTAGTATGTAATTACTTGTAATAAAATTTAACATTGTCAATACCATAAAGTCCTTCATAGTCATCAAACATTTTTGATGACTATCTCACGCGAGGGTATTTATTTATTAGAACTTATTAGAAGCATATACACAGGGACACGGCGACCCTGGCAGTGATCGTATCGTAGTTCAAAATTATTATTTTATGAAGGATATTAAATTAGATTAATAATTATATGAATTACCTACTCAAAAAAGGGATCACAAAAAAAAATAACACCACCACCATTGTAACACGGCGGTGGTGCGCTGAGAAGCGCTCCTCCTCATTCCGGGCACGAGTCGGAGACACCGTTGTCCCCCTTCCCGAGGAGGGCATAGGACCACCGATGCTCTGGAGGCCTGGCACCGACGCATTGGTATCCGACTCCAACAAAGGCCGACTTTAATAAAGTTTACTTATAAACTTAAAATAGAAGCACGTTACCAAGTCAACGGTTGGTTCGTGGTACATTCTTTAGAACACAGAACAGAAAAAAAAACGCGACGGTGCGCTGAGAAGCGCGCCTCCCCATTCCGGGGGCGAGTCGGGGACACCGTTGTCCCCCCTCCCGAGGAGGGCCGGACCGTAAGAACCTCACCTCCAGCACTACAACCTTCAGTCGGTGTGGGGTTTTAGTCAGTTCGAGTCCGACATAACCTCCCAGCTCCGGCACCGGATGTAGGTATCCTGTTTTTTTTTTTCGTGCGGAAATCCCCTCGGATACCCCCCCTGCCGGAGCCGGAAGGGGAGGTTATGTCGGACTCGAACCGACTAAAACCGCACGCCGACTGTGGGTCTTGGTGCTAGGCCGGAGGTGAGGTTGTCATCGACATATCCCTCGCACCCCGGCTGACCCAGGGGCATCCCTTACGGTCTGGCCCTCCTCAGGAGGGGGGACAACGGTGTCCCCAACTCGCCCCCGGAATGGGGAGGCGCGCTTATCAGCGTGCCGCCGCCGTGGTCTGCTTCTGCTGGAGTGACAGGCGGCTCCACCCGTCACCCCCAGGCCCGCGCTCATGGGGGACGGAGGTCAGACAGTGCCCTCCGACGCCCGAGCTGCCTGCGCACGCGGGCGGCGCGATCCGCGAGTCTCTCTCGCTTGCGCCGCCTCTCCCGTTCCGCCGTCTCCTTTACGACCATTACCTGCTCGCTGAAGGAGACGCCGGCCGCCCACGCGTCCGCGCAGCGGACCATTGCTGTGAGCGGATGTAGGTATCCAAGGATATTTCCGCACGAAAAAAAAAACGGTCGCGATAACCGACAACCGCGCAGGCAGAGCCCCGGGGAAAAAGGTAGTGATAAAATTATTTTCAACTTTCTATCGCGTGTCTGTCACCAACACAACATTGTCATTTAATTGTACAATTACGTCACTAGTCACGCTTTAATTGGCCAAGGCATTAGTACGTAACGTGAACTACAAACTGAAGGTTAAGGCCAACTCACTAATGACTTCAGTACACACTACTTTAAATAAATTTACGTTCTACGGCACAACATTGTCGTTCAGTAAACAGTTTAAGTACATATGTTTGAGGTTGTGTAATTTTGGTAATAGTTCTATTATAGCTAAGGTTATTGACGGAATTATTGTAGTTTAGAATACTAGAATGAATTTTGTAGCATTAGGTAATCCTGATACATCGGTTGCTTTTCAATAGCCATGATAACAGGGAGACTTAAGATGGTGGCTGCAGTCTCATAGTTTGAACTGTATCTCTTTAAGCTTTATAAATACCTTATTCTGTATAATATTACATTGTATTACATAAAAAACGATAGTTAGATTATAATGCACAAAGGAGAGCTTAACTCAAAGTTGAGTTCTCGTCCAACAAACCCGGGAGTGTAGGGAGGAATTGCAATACAATGAGAGCCAAAGTCAGTCCAGACATGTGGAGAGAATAAGAAGAATATATACCAACAAATTATCTCAAATTACCCCAAAACACAGAATGAGCTCAGTGTCGTGAAAACCGGCACGTGTTGCTTATTTGCATATAAAAAAAATATACATACCACGAGATTATGTATCATCACACCGAAAGCTCTCGACAAAATGTATGAAACAAGCTGATTGTAATTACAACATTCATAGATAGTGCACATGCACGGTAGTGTTGATGTGTGAGAAACTTCAAAATGTTAGGGTTCGCATTATTTGAAATTGAGAGCATGCATGCATATGATAGAGAGGAAGCTTTACAAAATCGAAGTAAACCGATCTTCGCAGTCATCCTCGACGTATCGTTCTAGGCACCTTTGAAATGGACATCCCTTATTTTATGTGCCTTTGATCGTACCTCTGATTCGAACGTGCGGGGTGAGGTATTGAAATCTGCGAGGGGGTGTGACCTTCCGTTCTGTACGTTAGTACTATTATCTATTCTGTGGTATCATATAAACACACTAGCTTTTGCCCGCGGCTCCGCCCGCGTGGATGTCGGTGATCGCGACCAAACATAGCCTGTCCTTTCTCAAAATCATCTCATCTCATTTCATCAAAATCAGTTCAGTGGTTTAGGCGTGAAAGCGTAACATACAGACAGACAGACAGACAGACAGAGTTACTTTCGCATTTATAATATTAGTATGGATGTAGTAAGAGTTCTGGTGGCCGACAGGTTATGGGCCCACCACCATTGGTAGTACAAAAGTCAGTTAAACCCACATATGTGTACCCTTCGTGCGGGTAATGCCTAGTTCAATGTCAGCAATAATTCATGGTGTATTGACGTCCAGTGACACGATAGATTGATGGCTGTAATTTTTAATACACGTAATGTACATTTTTTTTGTATATTTTTGAAGTATGTTCAACTAAGAATAGATCGCACATGCGAGAATGTCAATCATGTCTTTTTAATGGATACTCTGTTAAGTGAACCCTTACGTGAAGGTCGTAAGGGTTCATATTGAGTATTAAGTTTCGGTCATATTCGAATACATCTGGAAAAATGAAATGCTCAAGTAGGACTTGAACCCACGACCTATACCTTACAGGAGGAATGCTCTTCCAACTGAGCTATTGAACCACACCTGAATCATTTCAAATTTCTCTTCTCTTTATAGCCGTCTTTAAGGATGACTTTAAGGGTAAAATAATGTCGATCATATCTCAAAAACATCTGTACGACCTTATTTTACGACCCTATAAGAGCTTCAAAATATAATAATGTCTCCGTTAGACCTTTTTTATATAGGTACCTACGTTTATATAAGTTAATATCAATATATTAAAATAGACAGTCTTGACATCCTTTTTGTATATTTTAGACGTTCTAAAAATGACGGTGAGCTAAGATCCTATCTATTTTTTTTTTTGTAAAAACCACCAATCCAGACGCTATCCCTAAAATGGTAGTCCTTACCTTGGCGATCTCGAGCAGATCAATGCAAATTCATACACACAAATATATTATTTGCATTGAGCGGGCATAGAACCCGCTCCTTCGTAGCGGCCGCGTTCACTACCGCTACGCCACGGAGGCTGTCCTATCCTGGCTGTATATTCACAGACTAATAAAATAAAAAAGAGGCACATAAAAAACGGAAACCTTAATAAATAATTAGTTAGAAAGTACTTGCGACCGCGATCCGTGCCGTGGGTTATAAATGGAGCTATAAACATTGTATTTGAATTGCTAATTGTTTGATAATCTGAATTGATAATAACATTTTATTACCCTTTCAATTAAACAACGAACAAATAGCAATGTAAGTAGCATTTATGAAAAACTATCTTTTGCCCGTGACTTCATCCGCGTTAAGTTTGGAATAGAAAGTTATGGGACACACTGCACCCGTTCGCGTGACCCAGATAAAGGTCCTTAAAGTTTCTGTGAGCTTGGTACTTCATGCAAATGTACCAGAGTCACAGAAATACTGATCCCGTGACCGCGACCCACATGAACCTATACCCGGGATAAAAAAGGTCAAACGGGATAAAAAGTATCCTATGTCCGTCTCCTGGTTCTAAGCTACATCACCACCAATTTTCAGCAAAGTTGGTATAGCCGTTCTCGAGTTATAAATAGTGTAATTAACACGACTTTCTTTTCTAATGTTTAAAAATTATTTAAATGTAGGAAAATTCCTGATTATTTGTCGAGCTAGAAATACGTATATCAATCAGATCGCAGACATTTCAAAGAAAGGACTGTCAAGAGTACCCAAAACTGGTGAAATATTAAAATAATTATAAAAGTAGATGAAGCGAGAGATGTACGTCAGGATTGTAGCAAGTGGAAATCTGTGTTCTCTGCCTACCCCGCTGGGAAAAAGGCGCAACTTCAGCTTAAAATTATATGTGCTTGTCTGTGAGTCCCGCTTATCCTCTATTCTTAGGCACACCATAAAGTATTGGAAATTTAACAGCTCACGTGTTTCCTTCTTCCTACAGTCCCTATTCTTATAAACGGGGCGTGAAAAGCATCAGCTGTCGATGGTGTTCGCAATGGTGGCCCCTCTTTCATGACTCAGCGACTCATTCCTATGCCGCACCATTAAGACCTGGAACTCCCTACCAGTTCACGTGTTTCCTGCTCCCTACAGTCCCGGGTCCTTTAAGCGGTGGTGACGAGTGGAGCCGCCTGTCACCCCAGCAGAAGCAGGCCACGGCGGCGGCGCGCCTCCCCATTCCAGGGGCGAGTCGGGGACACTGTTATCCCCCTCCCGAGGAAGGCCAGACCGTAAGGGATGGCCCTGGGTCAGCCGGGGTGCGAGGGATATGTCGATGACAACCTCACTGTTTTAGTCGGTTCGAGTCCGACATAACCTCGAGGGGATTTCCGCACGGAAAAGAAAAAAAAAGGCCGTCAAGCTGATTGCCACCACTGTAAACATGGTACATGTTTACGATGGTGACCCTCTTTCCGAGACTTTGCCTTTGGCTGACCATCAGGCGAGGTGAAGTCAAATTGACTTTATCTCTAACTTTATCGAAACAAATCATGTAACTAAGTTTAAATTATTTGCGTCATACATCAATGAGGTTTTCAAGTACCTAAGTAAAGTAGGCAAGTTTTCATAAAAAATAGCACTGTTCCGACACAAACGTTACATATTGATTTGTAATTTGTCAGTCGGCCTACTTGCGGCGCAGGGGTGTAAACTGAGTAGGTACCTACTGCGATACTAGATCTAGCTAATGGCAAAATGTCTGGACCTAAAAACTACAGAATTAGCTACTTTTAAACTATCGCGTTCCATGATATACAATAATAATAACGGGAATTAATGCGATCATGGTATAGGTACAGTAAGCTTCAGAGAAAAGGAACCCCCCTTGAGGATAAAACCATTATCAAGGGGGGTTCCTTTTCTCTGAAGCTTACTGTACTTAATACGTACCTTTGATTTCAGTCAGCCTGTGACCACGGCCGGTGTAACCTGGTCGAAACGTCAGGCAAATCAAAGGTACGTGTGTACCACCTAGTCGCAACGTCAGGCAAAATAACGTATGTAATTTTACCATGATCGCGTTAATTCCCATTATTATTATTGTATATCATTGAAGGCGAGAGTTTAAAAGTTAGTTTGTAAGTCTTTGGTTCTTTGGTTGGCAAATCGCTCGCTGGCTGGCGTTTGGTAGAATAGAATGACGAATGTATATGGGATTAATTTTTGACGTTTATGACATGATATCTCCATCTCCTCATCCATCTCATGCCTCCATGGCGTGGTGGTAGTGAACGCGACTGCCACCCTGGAGGCGCGGGTTCGATTCCCGCTCAGTGCAAATATTTGTATGCATGAATATGGCTATTTGCATTGGTCTGGGTGTTTCTATGTATAATATGTATGTATTTACAACAAAAAAAAGTATATAAGTATGTTTATCCGCACTCTAGATTTCATAACACAAGCTATAAAAGCTTACCATGGGTCTAGTTGGCGTTGTGTAGAATGTTGTGGAATATTTTTTTATTTATATGACATTCATTAACGCATTTCAATCAATCAGTCCACCGCAGTCCATTGCTAGACATAGGCCTCTCCCAATGTGCGCCATTTCATCCGATTATCCCAGCCACCTTTTCAAGGTCGTCAGTCCATCTGGCTAGAGCGTGTCCTACCTTGCGTTTGCCTTCATGTGGTCTCCACTCTAGGATTCGTCTGCTCCAACGGCCATCGGTCCTTCGACAGACGTGGCCAGCCCATTGCCACTTGAGCTTGCTTATTCTGTGAGCTATGTCGGTAACTTTGGTTCTGTGTCGGATGACCTCATTTCGAATTCTATCCTTCAAAGAAACTCCAAGCATAGCTCGCTCCATAGCCCGCTGCGTGACTTTTACGTTATGAACTAGCCCTGCCGTCAGTGTCCACGTTTCGACACCGTAAGTCATAACAGGTAGGACGCACTGATCAAAGACCTTTGTTTGTAATTAACGCATGTCATTAACGTCAAATCTCAAACGTCAAACGCCGGCTAGCAAATGGCCACTTGTCTAGAGGGTCTGTTCATTAGTCTGTCACCCTTGATAATACAAAAATACTGTCGCTGTTCGGTATTTCTTTAAGCATAGTTCAAAAAACCTTGGACTGAATTTATAAAACTTGAGTGAAAACTTTTCCTATCAAGATTATAATCAGAAAACTCACAAGAATTGTACTTTACTATACCCAAGTTCCATAATAAATAAATGTAAAAAGTTAGTATCGGTATGCCCAAACAAAAATATTGTCGCATGCCTCCCGTGATTTCAAGCCGTATACCGAATGGCTAATCAATAAAGTGCCTGTTGTACTGCCACTGTGGAACCTGAAAACCCGGCTATCCCGATTTTATTTATTTTAGGGATACACAACAGGCAGTACAATCTGGCTGTGTAGAAAGACACAGATTCAGTAAAAATTAGGTACGTTTTTAAACGCGTGATTTCGAAACTTTTAATAACTTCTAATAAATTTTATTTTAATTTCAAAATGTGATTGAAAACGAATTAAACTAGCGTGATTGGTCCATGATTTTGAATATATTCTCCAGTCAAACTCTCCTACTCCGCCATAATTAACTTTATCTTGGCTTTTATAGGAGTGACTGCTCTCCGATCCCCAACCGTATGAGGAAAAGCTACACTCATGTCTCGTGTACTGGCTTGCAGCACTTGCAGTTGCAGCTGACTTTAACAGTCAAATGTCTAAAATACGTCAGCCTCCGTGGCGTAGCGGTGGCGAACGCGGCCGCTAAGCAGCCGGCGAGGGTTCGATCCGCGCTCAGTGCAAATATTTGTATGCATAAATATGAGTATTTGCATTGGTCTGGTCGTGCCTCGGGAAACACGTGAAGCCGTCGGTCCCGGTTGCCATACGAACATCCATGGCAATCGTTACAGGTAGTTGGAAAAGCTAACAACTGTTTCAATTAAAATGCTTTGATATCGCCTTTGGGTTCTGCCAAATCCAAATCCACAATTAGACTCACACAGACTCCAAGCTGAAAGCTTTAGATGCGACTGGAGTTAACGGTAATCACTTTCCATAAGGTGGGCCCTGTGCTTATCTGCCACCTAAGTGGTATAAAAAAAACAACGCTACGATGAAGAAATCTACGCCCCCATGATAATCAAATAATAATAATAACAAACCAACAAAAAAAAACAAACGAAAAACTAATTATCAACAAACTATTTTCAAACAATTGCACCCCTATTCAAATGAAAAATGTCGAGCATTTTTTTATATTTCTCATGCTGAGCGCATAAATCAATCGCTAAAATTGTAATTACGTTACCTGCTGTCCATATTTTATATTAACTACGGGCAGAGGCAGGCACGGGAGCGGCCTCGTTTCTCTTCTCCCCTTATTTTTTGTCGACTAAATTGCTTAATAAGCAAGCAATATGTCTAGTGATGGCAGTGTAAAGTATCGATAATATAGTTCTTACTTCAATAAATACCATATTGAGAGTTAATGACTTATTGACCTATTCTGAACGTTATGATGTACCCACGAAGAAGAGTGTAAATTGTAAAAGTACTAACGGGTAAAATTGTTTTATTGTGAAAGCGAAAGTATTTATATGATCTACAGATTTTAATTATTAACGTAGACTTTTTTATTAAATTTTCCTGATAGGCAATTCAAGTATGTAGCTACAATGTACTGAAAGTCGGTTTAATACTTTAAATAACGTTGAGATTACTTTTTATTAAAACGGAGTTTTAAAAATATCATTGACCCATACTAATATTATAAATGCAAAAGTAATTCTGTCTGTTACGCTTCTACGCCTAAACCACCGAACCGATTTTGATGAAATTTGTTATAGGGGTAGATTTTACCTTGAGAAAGGACATAGGTTATGTTTTGTCGCAATAACCGACATCCGCACGGGCGGAGCCGCGGGAAAAAGCTACAGACTCACGCAAGACTATTATGCCACCTTTTAGTCGTTTCGGTATTACAGAACTGGCAAGGTAAACTTTACAAGGGCATCTATAAGTCAAGTCATCGATATTTTCCCAACACTATTGGTTGTATGGAAGGTTGGCAAAGCAAATATCGTTAGGAAGCCGGTCACGGCATATCACGTGACATTGTGTGACTGTTTCCTTGGAATCAAGGAAGTGATCAGGTCTTGTTGTGTGTAATCAGTGTAGTCACTGATTTTTTCATCACTAAGGTATCAAACAAGTTAAGTGCATATGAGTAATGTTGCTAGGAATGATGTTATACAAATTCTCAGTACCAGATTTATAACAAATCTGGGCCTCGATTCTGTTTAAGCAAAACCACAGTGATGCCACCGCCACTACAAAAAACGACATTAAATAATAGACTTTAAAGCGACGCAGTTAAAGTTGCTTTTGCTTTAATTGAAAAAGTGTAATGAAACTGTTTTCATTTCATTTTGAACTTTACTCGTATAGTAATAAAGTCTAAAATTTAATGTCATTGTTTGCAGTGACTGCGGCCCCACAGTGGTTTAGCTTTAGTAGAATCGAGGGCCTGGTTAACAATAATGTTAACGCGATCGTGGTTTAGGTACCTTCTTTTTACCTTTACGTTCGTAAGAAGATCGGTAGATGACTCCACCGTCACCGTAAGGGTAAAATAGAAGGGAAATTTGAATCACATCGGGCGTGTCTCGGTAGCCGAGTTAAAACACACCTTTATTTCGGAAGATAATCTATATCCACACTAGTATTACAAATGCGAAAGTGACTCTGTCTGTCTGTATGTTACGCTTTCACTCCCAAACCACTGAACGGATTTTGATGAAATTTGGTATAGGGATAGGTTATACATACCTTGAGAAAGGACATAGGCTATGTTCGGTCGCGATAATCGACATACACGCGGGCGGAGCTAAGCAAAAGCTAGTATCATATAAACAAAAAAAATAGTTTGATTCTCTCTTAATATGAGAGTTTTAAGATCACGTTGAAACTTCGTCGTCAAGATATTTATGACGCTAACTGTACACCCACTGATATCTCAAAACTATAGCTAACAAAAACTGTTATAGTCGTACGAGCAAATCTGTAAACCTGAAGAGGGACGGGACGTTAGGCCCGCTCCTGAAAGCGTCAGCGGCTCAGTGGTTAAGGAGTCGGCCTTACGATCGAGAGGTACCGGGTTGGATTATAAACTACCGACGTGAAATTGCTACTTACGTCAAAATTCCCAATCAAAATTTTGTCATAGGCCTATTTCTTTTAATTAGTAACGGCTGTACATTATCCATACTAATATTATCAATGCGAAAGTAACTCTGTCTGTCTGAAATTCGGTATGGGGATAGATTAGACCATGAGGAAGCACATAGGCTATGTTTGGTCGCGATAACCGACATCCACGCCGGCGGAGCCGCGGGCAAAAGCTAGTATTATATAAAAGCACGAATTGAAGCTTATGTTATGTTAATCATCACAAGAATTGCTTATTAACGTACGTGTTAATTGAGCAAGTCATACTTGTCAAATAACAGCCACATAATTACTGTGTGAAAATATAATTGGAATTAATGTATTTTGTAGCACTTACAAAACTATGCTCGTAAAAAAGATTGTATTGTTGTAATATAATAGGTAATACAGGCTTTGTTATGGTATTTATAAGTTTTATAGTGAACGAATGTTACATGGAAATTTGGCCTAATAAAAAGACATAATATCGTGAAAATTAAAGGACGCGTGTTAAAAAAAATGACATAACGAGAAAACGACCACATGGTTTTTTTCTTTTACCGTGGGGGAAATCCTTCATGGATGTTATACCGGACTCCTACCGACTAAAACCCCCACGGTATCGTCCAGTAGCCTATAGTTGGGAGCTCCGGGTAAGCCCTCGGAAGGATGTCCCAGGGCTCCCAACAGACCCACGGCTTCAATGCGGCCTCGTCTAAGGGTGGTTCGGGTGCTATACCGCGTCTATCACCCGGATCTACCGGGGGGTTTTCGGGTGTCATCCCGCTTCATACGAGGGAGGGGGGACGTGCGTGAATCCGTCACGTCACGCTGCCGTCATGGGCCTGCTTCTGTAAGGACGATGAGCAGCCAACTCACCGTCCTCAGGCCCCCGGTCATGGAGGCCGATGGTCTTCGGCGAAGACACGTCGGCGGCGCCCAAGCCGCCGACTGCGGAACTCGGGTGGGAGAATTCTCTCCCGCTAAACGACCATATGGTAATAAAAAAAGTATATGAAATATTTTTATAAGTCGATTGAATTAACTTGACTGGTAGAATGCCCAGGGCTTTAAGTCCGCCTTTGTACACTTATTTTATATCGCTTTCCGTGTCCCTATGTCCCTATGTATCCTTATATCTTCAAAACCACGCTACAGATTTTGTTGCGGTCTCTTTTAATAGATATTTAAATTCAAGTAGAGTGTACAGCGGGAACGGAATCGGACGCCACGTGGGCGGTAACAAATTGGCGGTACGAAGTTCGCCGGGTCCGCTAGTAAAGAATAAATAAATAATGTACCCGAAACGTCGGCAAAAGTAAACTTTCCAAAATTTATCGCGTGAAGTATAAAAAAAACTATCAGTGTACACCACGATAGTTTTAAAATAACAATATACCAATAGCCCGGTCAATTTAGACATTTTTCTCAGAAACGGTGGCTCGTAGGAAAAAACTGATAATGTATTTTTTATAGATAATTTTATAATCTACAATTTTTGTGTGAAGTACTTTTATGAAAAACGTACCGTTTTGCTGAAAATCGCAAAAAACTAATTTTTTTGACCTTTGACCTTAATTTTTTTTTTCCTAACGCGGGAATGATGGGGAACTTTGAGGTATTATTTATAATTATGTTTTGAACAATTTTACTCATTTTCAGCTTGGTGGGAATTTATGTACCTTCACTCTAATTTTTTGGTTTAAATTGACCGGATTAAAGGACTCCATGAAAGTTAACTATTTCACAGATTCGTTGATTAAAAAATCACAACTACGTTGTCAATGTCAAAACATCTATAAGTACTGTTAAACACATAAAAGATAATGAAGTGCCGTTTGTCAATTTTTTTTGTAAAGAATATTAGCAACCGAAATTGGTAATATTCCCACAGATCCCTCCAAGTAAGCTAAATTGCTTGTGCTAAACAATAAATGAATAGGCTACTTAGCCTTCTTTTTACATTCGAAAAATGACCACTTTCTGATAATATAATGATCTGTAAAAGTAAATTTTTCGTACGACAAATACTTTTCAAGATATTTGAATTTGAAAAATGCAATTTGTCGCGCCGCCCGAAAACGCTCCATACAAAATCGCACGAAATTGTGACGTCGCGCTTCGGTAGTGCGTAGTGCAAATGTATGGGGTGCAAGAGAATATCGCATTTATCTCGGTCTATGTTGCATTTATACGTATATAGTTCATAACAAAATTTATTTAAAATTTAATGAGGAATCGAAAAAGTTATATATTTGGTTTGAATTTGATTGTTTATATTTCAACTAAATTTCAACTAATGAAAAGTCATAGTTTCAGTTTAGATATGCAATATTTTATTTTGCTAGGCTTATTTTTTAAGAACAAGCTATCATATTAAGCAGTATTGGGAAGAATCGACGACTTAGCCAAATAGCCTATTTTACAGCATTATGTATGCTAACTATACAAATCGAATACATAGGGAAAAATGAAAGTTCTTTTTCGATAGACACATAAAATCTAGTACAATTTCTGACACACAATTTTTTACGTGTACAGTTCTAAAAATACGGTGTTTGGAGCTGTGTTAAGAATTATAGATAATGTCAATATGTGACCTTTGTTGTATCGACACACACAAGCCTTTATGACGTATGGGCACGAACGACGAAAAAAAACAATGTCACGTAAAGATTCAATGTCGATAAAACTAGCCTCAATAGAACGGGCTTGTGTAGTTTTTTATCCTATAAAAATATCTGATGATTATTTGAAAAGCTTTTTAATAATGTAGTACTATTACCTCTTTATTTTGTTTTTTGTTTGTTACTAGCTGACCCGGCAAACTTCGTTTTGCCTTAGAAATTAGAATCAATGATGTTAACTTGTGTTTACCTCAATTAGCTGTACCAAATTCTCCTAACTATTTTAAGAACTGAAAGCATGTCGAAATGCTTTGGGCCCCATACGCCCACGGAGCTCCCGACACCAATAAGTCACCGGGGCCCATTCTGTAAGAATGGGCCCCGGTGACGGTCTACGGAGCCTATATACCTATGGGACCCATACAACTAAATCCCTCTATGCTCAAGGGCGTTCATACTACCATGAACCGTTCAATTTTTCGACCTAAATAAAAAAAATAGCCACCATAAATATTAAATCCTTTCCATCGTTTGCTTAACGCGAAAAAATCGCATTTTGTTCATCTTCTAACGATATTTCCAGCACGCACTACATATTATGTAAACGTCAGATAACAAATTTGGACATGGCGCATGTCGGGTCAGCTATTTTATGTGGTGGATAGGTATTCTTAAATTTCCTAATTTTCCGCGCAATTTTCTTCATTTTTTCTTTCATAAGAACCTTCTACTAACAATAACAAACACAACAAAAAAGAATTAGCGAAATCGGTCCAGCCGTTCAGGCGCCATGTCGTGATCAAGGGAAGTAGGGGTTCATTTTTATATATATATATATAGATTTCTTAATTTAAGTAAGTCCTAGAGTGGAGACCGCGAGAAGGCAAACGAAAGGTAGGACACCCCCTAGCCAGATGGACTGACGACCTGAAAAACACACTGGACAGACTGGATGCGTAAATCGAAGGATCGGGTGAAAAGGCGACATTGGGATAGGCCTATGTCCAGCAGTGGACTGCGGTGAGCTTTGATTGATTGATTTATTCTGTGATAGTGGATTCAAACGATTAGGACGATAACGTCCCTCTGTCGAAACGGCCCGCTGCTAAAAACATTGGTTTTTAGTGAATCGTCACATTAGCAAATAGTTCCGTTCGCTAATCGTCCTAACACTAACAAATACATTTTTACCAAAAGAGAAACAATGAAGTACAAATAATGGACCTGGAACTCCCTGCCAGCTCACGTGTTTCCTTCTTCCTACAGTCCCAGGTCCTTTAAGCGGGGCGTGAAATGGCATCTGATGAGGCCGTCAAGCTGAGTGTTAAACTGGTACATGTTTACGATGGTGACCCTCTTTCCGAGACTTTGCCTTTAGCACACACGTCAATTTGACTTCACCTCACCTGATGTTAGGCGAAGTGAAGTCAAATTGACGTGTCCGGCGGTATAAAAAAACGACAGATAAAAAATAGAAAAATCATCCTCACGTTAGTCCCAGTCGCATACAAGACCTTTACTTCGGAATACGGAGTCCGCTTAAAAATTTTCGGCTGTATTGAGACCGTTGCCGGCTGACCTCCTAAGCCCATATGAGGATTAATTTGCCAAGCAATTGTAAAAGTTCTGACCAAGAGCTCATGATGAGCAGACTTTTGCCCGCGGCTACGTGGGATGACAAAGTAGACTATGTGATATTCCACACTATTATTAAGTTCCAATCAGCATTTTGCTTGATTGTTGAGTCTGTTTCTCTTGATGATTTGTTGGACATTGCTGTTGGCTGGACAGTGTGTATTTGACATTACCTATATATTTTGACATTATGACACTATCTACCTGCTAATATTGACATGAAATGATCTATTGCCGATGAATCTAAAATATTTATATCATTGTTATTAATAGTTGAATTTGCACATTTTCATTATCTATATTTGTGTACTAAACCCAAATAATAAATTTTGCATGCCATGACTGGTGATAATACAATGTACCTACCACTGCTATGTTTTTATGACCATCTGATTCTCACATGTATTATGCAAATAAATGATATGTATGTATTTGTATTTTTTCTATTCGATTCTATTCGATTATTTTGTTCTATTCGATTGTTTTTTTTTTCTATTTTTCAATTCGCATCCATTCAGCTGTTAGAACATGATTGAGTAACCAATATCCATATGTTTGAAGGTGTAATGTCCAAAGGCACGCCGCCAGATATGGGATTAAATGCTGAAATATTTTTTGGGAAAAAAATAAATCATTGCCGTCGAACAAGGTAAACAATAAAAAATTCAATATTCACAAAATATTGAATTGAAAACATTCATTATTTTAAAACCCTATAATAACAATCAAAATAATGCAAAAACAAAAGGCCCGTGTATCAATAATCTTGTTTATTATCCATAAACTTAACTTCGACTTAATTTGCAAATTGCGACAGTAAAAATTACGATCGTCAACTGATTAAAATCAAAATTCAGGAAGCAAAACAAAGCCGTAAAATTTTGAAAAGTAGAACAAACTTACCACATTTTGTTATACAACAAACACACAACACATTTGACCATTATACAACAAGAACAAAAATTTAAAACAATTGTTTGGTAAATCGTTGTCACTTTGAACTCGTAGCGCGGTTACGGCGTAGAGCGGCTACAGGGCGGGCGGCTACGAAAGCGCGTCGGCGTAGACTGCCGCACGGAAGGCTTTTCGTACGGCAAGTCCACCTGTACGGAGTTATGACTACGGGTGATATTTTTGAATTATTGCAGTTATTAATTATCTTCATTTTATGATGGAGCAGATAATCTTGCTGATATTGTAAATGTGAAAGTTGATGTATGTGTTTGATGCAAAAATGGCAAAACAGATTTAGATTATATTATGATATAGAAATGACATAACTCATAGGCTAATTTTCTGAGAATAGGACCCTTTAGGTCGAGGAACGGAATGAGTATTTAACACACTCATAGAAAGTGGCAAAAGAGAAGAAAACAATTGGGGAAAGGCAATTTGGCATTTTTTAACAAGACAAAATGGGCTGAATAAAAAGAAGAATTCTATCACAGGAGGTTTTAACTGTGAGACGACTGTATATATGCTAACTGTTTAATGTAGGACCCAAAAAGATCTTTAGTGTGCAATTCACATGCTGGCCGGTACACCTGCTTACAGGTTGAGAGGTCTGATGAAAATTTCAGTTCTATAGTTAGATCAGGTTATCGTACTTTGTGGTTCAAACTACCTATGATGTATGGGACAGATGTTCATACGGCAAACGGGCGACGGCTATACGTGCTCTCTGGGGCACGTTTACAATGTGTTAATAATAGTTTTTTTTTTCCGTGCGGAAATCCCCTCGGATACCCCCCCTGCCGGAGCTGGAAGGGGAGGTTATGTCGGACTCGAACCGACTAAAACCGCACGCCGACTGTGGGTCTTGGTGCTAGGCCGGAGGTGAGGTTGTCATAGACATATCCCTCGCACCCCGGCTGACCCAGGGCCATCCCTTACGGTCTGGCCCTCCTCAGGAGGGGGGACAACGGTGTCCCCAACTCGCCCCCGGAATGGGGAGGCGCGCTGTTTAGCGCGCCGCCGCCGTGGCCTGCTTCTGCTGGGGTGACAGGCGGCTCCACCCGTCACCCCCAGGCCCGCGCTCATGGGGGACGGAGGTCAGTCAGTGCCCTGTGTTAATAATAGTCACCCATTCTTATTTTTCACGTGCGAAAAATCTCACGGATAAGTTGGAGTCGGTTGGGGGAGGTTATGTCGGACTCGAACCGACTAAAACGCATACTGTCTGTGGGTCATAGGCTCATAGGGCAAAGCCGAAGGTGAGGTTGTGATATATATCCATCGCACATAGGCGGACTCAGGGCCATCCCTGTCTGGCCCTCCTCGGGAGGGTGGACCATGGCTTCTACAGCTTGTCCCCGGAAACGGGGGGAAATAGTCACCTATCCTAACAATGACCTGCTACATCAACATATAACATAATAAAAAAAAGCAAAACAAAATAACAACAACAAATGAATAATGAAACATGTACCAGCATCATTACAGTCCATATCTAGGTGAAGCCGAAGCGGCACGCGCCGCACACATACACACAAACTCATACAGACACAAACGCACACACACACAACGCCGTGAAATGTCGCGAGCTCGTAAATAAGCCGGCGCACGACAACCATGAACGCAAGCTGCAGTGATACCTGCCTGCTTGCCGTGCTAGAGATGTAAGGCTCTGTCATACTGCGAGCGGGGAGAGGGAATATATTACAATTTGACTTGTATAGTGCAACAATTACTTGATGGCTAAAATGTACACAAAGCGCATCGTGAGTGGGAAAGCGTTTAAAAATGTCAGTCCTTCATGAGCGCGGGTCTGAGGGCGAAGGAAAATACTAGGTAATAATAGGCCGGAGCTTGCCATACTCAACGAAGGAGGGCAAGGCAAGACACTAGGTAACTGATGCCTGGGTGGGAATTTTGGGAAACTTCTTTCTAGTGTATATCCCGGGTCCCCCAAAATTAAAACAACAGCAACATAATTGCGCACATTGGGAGAGGCATATGTCCAGCAGTGGACTGCAATAGGCTAATTGATTGATTTACATATACCAACCCTAATTAAAATAACAGTTTTTTTTTAATAAAAAGAATATTAGGACCGTAGTTACTAATATTCCCTCTAACCCCTCCAGCTAAGCTAAATTGCTTGTGTTAGGAGTGGGTTCACGTCGGTAGTGTAATGGCCAGGATCGAACCCGGGACCTCTCGATCGTAAGGTCGACTCCTAGTTTACCACACAATAATGCCCGCTTGACAGCAATAACCTCGTCCGCTATTACGTGGTACTGAAAATAGTTGGTGAAATTTGGGTATTAATACTTCTACCCCTTCGAAGATTTACAGGCGTAAGTATATAGTATATGTATGTATACTGTCTGTCAGTCTAATCTACCCCTATACCAAATTTCATCAAAATCCGTGGTTTAGGCGTGAAAGCGTAACATACAGACAGACAGACAGACAGACAGACAGATATTAGTATGGATATGGATACTGGGTGATTTTATAGTCGTTTCGGATAAAAAGAATTTGGGCTCAGTTCGATAGCAAAATCAGCAGTATTAATTTGGCGAAAGAAAGAAAAACTTTTTTTTTTGATAATGTATGAGAATAATGTTCAGGTGAAAGGAATAATGTATGGGGGTTGTAAACATTTTTTTTTTCACCAAATTAATACTTTCAGATGATTTTGCTATCGAAATTATGCCCATGTTCTTTTTTTTTCCGGAACGACTATTAAATCACCCAATATCCATACTAATATTATAAATGCGAAAGTAACTTTGTCTGTCTGTCTGTATGTTACGCTTTCGATTTTGATGAAATTTGGTATAGGGGTAGATTAGACCTTGAGAAAGGACATAGGCTATGTTTGGTCGCGATAACTGACATCCACGCGGGTGGAGCCGCGGGCAAAAGCTAGTAAAAAATAAACCACAAATCCGCTCACAGTAGGACCACAGCCCAGTAACGAGGTATATCTTCATCAATATTACGACGCAGGCAATGTTTTTGCAAAGCCCTCACATAAAAGATGACAGACCAATAATATTTCAAAAACTACTTCATTCGGAACAAGCCTGATGCAATGTTTCACAAAGAAACGAACCTACGTACAGTGCATTGACTTGTGCTGTTTATCTACTATATAAAAATAAGTCGGGTTTTCCTTCCTGACGCTATAACTCCAGAACGCACGAACCGATTTGGCAAATTTTGGTATTGAATTATTTGTGGAAGTCCAGGGAGGGTTTGTACGTTGAGAAAAATTCGAATAATTGCCGGGAACCGACATCCACGCGAGCGGAGCCGCGGGCAAAAGCTAGTCTACTATATAAAAATAAGTCGGGTTTTCCTTCCTGACGCTTTAACTCCAGAACGCACGAACCGATTTGGCTAATTTTGGTCTTGAATTATTTGTGGAAGTCCAAGGAAGGTTTGTACGTTGAGAAAAATTCGAATAAATGCCGGGCACCGACATCCACGCGAGCGGAGCCGCGGGCAAAAGCTAGTCTACTATATAAAAATAAGTCGGGTTTTCCTTCCTGACGCTATAACTCCAGAACGCACGAACCGATTTGGCTACTTTTGGTCTTGAATTATTTGTGGAAGTCCAGGGAAGGATTGTACGTTGAGAAAAAATCGAATAATTGCCGGGAACCGACATCCACGCGAGCGGAGCCGCGGGCAAAAGCTAATTTCTTTAATAAAAATTTTGAGTGTGGCCACCAGGATCCCCTAACCCGATCCCCCAGGGGATCCCAGTGAACTCGTCGGTTCACCAGAATCCCCTTGAAATAAAAATAAGTTTAAAGATGTTTTCACACTGTTTTTTATTTTACAATTTCTAAGAAATTACCTACACTTATGTCATTGTTTAATAATGTTACGTCTTTTTGGCGGTTGCCTTCGCTTTTGTTCAGCATCTCTTTTTAATGCATTCAATAACTGTAGTATTATTGGGCGTTTTCGACCAATCATTTTGATTAAACCCGGAGTTCCAACTTTCGCAACAGTTATTGGTGAATGACTTCGCTGAAAACCGACCACATTTTTCTAGTTTCGTCGTATGTTTGAGCCAGTATTTAATATAGTTTACTAACTTTAGCAAGTTTGGATATTCTTCACTCATATTAGTATGTTTTTTTTTTAATATAGTTCCACCCTTCAGTAATAAAATCCGTAGGTCTGTAATAATGGCAGTGCACCACACAACAAAACCAGTCTCCTAGTATAATTATGTTTTTAGGTAAATTTAGGTTTTTACCCTTTTTACGAATATTCCGCTTGACATGGAAATAGCATATTTTTATCGCAGCATCAGGGAATTTTTTCTTGAAAGCATTAACAGCCGCTTGTTCCATATCCATTGTTATTTTTATCGGGTAAAAGTTATTTATTTAAGATGCAATTCATTTAAAAAATAAATCATACGTCTCCGTTTTTCTATCACTCAACAATGCGTAAAGTAAAGGTATAACATTTGTTGTACCTAGCGCAGCGTCATAAAACATTACCATTTTTATAGGTTTTCTTCTTGTGGTAGTTACGTCCATCACAAAGCATCACTTGACCATGCTTTTTTATTATATGAATTGAATTTTCGTTATCTTCCATTATAATTATTATGGAAAATAAATGCAAAAGCAACGCAATGGAAAATCAGGAAATGAATGTCGCTGGATTGACATTAATAAAGTCATTTGATAAACAAGAATATTGCATTAACTAATACTGGCCAGTTCAAATCATAAGTTTGCATGATTGATTCCATTGAGTTAGGTTTACGATCGATTCAGTGTGTGTAATAACATCTTTATAAAATTTATTTCAAGGGGATTCTGGTGAACCGACGAGTTCACTGAGATCCCCTGGGGGATCGGATTAGGGGATCCTGGTGGTCACAGTGAAAATTTTGGAGCTCTGAAGTAAAATCCTGTTTCTTACTATCTATGTATCGATGTAACGATTTACATAAACAATAATGTAAATCGTCACATCATGAATGACGATAGCCTAGTGGTATGGGTAATGGACTGCTGAAACGAAGTCTCGGGTTCGATCCCAGGTTTACCATGGCCACACCAATGACTTTTCGATGCTTTTCGAAGTTATGTGTGTATTTATCGCAGGTTTATAAGTGCCCGGTTAATGGCAATAGGCTCGCCACCTATTACATTGGGACCTAAACATAAAGTGGCGAAATGTGGGTGCTAGCACCTCTGCCTACCCCTTCGGGGAATACAGGCGTGAGTTTATGTTATGTTATGAATGATAATGATGACCAAGTAGGTCTTCTTCATCTATTATTGGATATTTGTAAGATTTTTTACTCAATCATGCTCAAATGGATCTGGATAAAATTTGGTACAGGAATAGATTAATTGTTGGAATCTAAGAGGTTAATTCATCCTTGTAATAGATGTAATCAAAATATCAACAAAAACGTAAATTAAATCGTCTAATTTCGATTTATTCGACGTTGGTTATGATAAAATAATTAGCACTAAGAAAGACTCTCTTTTTTTTTTTTTAAAGAATATTAGAACCGAAGTTACTAATATTCCCTCTAACCCATCCAACTAAGCTAAATTGCTTGTGCTAGGAGTGGGTTCACGTCGGTAGTGTAATGGCCAGGATCGTAACCTCCCCTTCCGGCTCCGGCAGGGGGGGTATCCGAGGGGATTTCAGCACGAAAAAAAAAAAAAAAAAAAAAAGGGGACCTCTCGATCGTAAGGCCGACTCCTTAACCACTAAGCTAGCGACGCTTCTAGAAGTACCTACCTAAGATTATATAGTGTATCATATTTTTTGCTGCGATTTAGTTATGAGAATTGCATGCCTATTATGGTAGAATATGGCGAGACTTGTCAACCTACGAGTATAACACCCTATGTAACCCATATTTGCAAGAAATAAAATGATTTATGATTTATGACCAATGTCATATTAACTGGCCTAAATCTTTTGCAGATTTGCTATCTCAAAATCAACCATTTTCTTTCGTTGCGTCAAAAGACAAAGTAGGCCATAATAATATTAAATAATAAAAGACAAGTGGTGTGGTTCACATCGTGTGGCGTGCCCCACTTTTCAAGTACTGTTTGTAATTATCTAACTAGTACAGACATCAAAGGAACATAGCATTAAAATTAAAAAATAAAAAACCCGACTGCCACTGAAAAGACCGAAATAAGTTTGATAGCAGGCGGTACCCATTAATTTTCATTCGGTTTATGATTGACAAATGGGTACCGCCTGCTATCAAACTTATTTCGGTCTTTTCAGTGGCAGTCGGGTTTTTTATTTTTTAATCATTTGTTTTATTTTATACTTTTTAGCTATGATATGACATGTATATCTTTTTGTAATTTATCCCGTTTATACTTGAAATAAAAACTCAAATCAACAAGTAAGGTAAGTAAGTGATTGTTTTGTTAAACAACTTTAAATCGTTATATATCCTAAACTATTATTTAAAATGAAAAATTATAAAAGGAACCTAAAGATGATTTTAAAATACCTATTCAACGACACCCCACTTGACATAGTTCATTGACTTTTATTTTTTTCATTTTGACAATATGGCGTCTGATTGTCGCTGTGGTGGATTTTGATTACTGTCATGTCTTTAGTGACACTCGCAAGGTTAAGACGAATCGATTGACGTATGAATTATTAAAATCGGCCCATGCATTTAGTCTCTAGAACGCCACATAGAAACAAACATACATACATACATACATACATACATACATACATAGACTGATAAACACATTACCCTCCTTTGCGTCGCGCAGTCGGGTAATAATAGATACCAAATACAGACTTCGACTGGCCTTGTATATACTACCTACTCTTCAATTATATCCTCCGAGGAGGGCCAGACTGTAAGGGATGGCCCTGGGTCAACCGGGGTGCGAGGGATATGTCGAAAACAACATCACCTCCAGCATAGCACTACGATTCTCAGTCGGCGTGCAGTCTTAGTCGGTTCGAGTCCGACATAACCTCCCCTCCCGGCTCCGGCGGGGGAGGTATCCGTGGGGATTTCCGCACGGAAAAAACGCTATTACATTATTTTAGGTCTAGCTCGGGACTATATCTTAATAAAAAAATAATAATTGTTTTTTTTTACCAATTCCAAAGTTTTTTCCAGGCTTTATATAACTTAGGTGGCAAACAATCTAATGAGGGGTCACAACCCCAGTGTATCACACAGAACGTGTGTAACACCCGGGACATTAATGACTTTTGTAAATCCCCGAAAAGGTAGGCAGAGGTGTTTTAACACTCATATTTTATTGCCAGCTATGATTTTCGATTAATACAATATGATTCTTGACAGCCTCTGTAACGAGGCGGTAGTGAACGCTACTGCCACGCAGAAGGCGCGGGTTCGATCCCCGCTCAGTAGAAATATTTATATGCATGAATATGGCTATTTGCATTGGTCTAGATGTTTCTATGACATACATAAACTCACGCCTGTATTCCCCGAAGGGGTAGGCAGAGGTGCTAGCACCCACATTTCACCAGTTCATGTTTAGGTCCCAATGTAATAAAATAATAAGGTGGCGAGCCTATTGCCATTAGCTGGGTACATGTATAATATTTATGTATTTATAAAAAAAAGTATTAAAGTATGTTTATCCACATTCTAGATTTCATAACACAAGCTAGTTAAGTTTGGCATGGGTCTAGATAGCGTTGTGTAGAATTTTGTGGTATTATTTATTATTTTCGGTATTACGTAATAGGGGGTGGAGCATATTATCGGCAAGCAGGCATGTCATGGCTGTATATTTTGTACATTATTTACACGAGCCAAATGCGGGCCTGAGGCTACGGTATGATCATCATACCGTCTTACCTTCGACCAAAGTAAACCGTGCACTTTAGTAGAAGCGTCTACTCTATTTGCATTAATTTTTTCATTTAATACCGGTCTACATTCTTCATTCAATAAAGTTCCCTTCCTACTAACGACTTCTGTTAAACAGAATTTAATCCACCAATATCGTGATCGGAACCGCTTCGTAATTCGCAATTATTTGCACTTAAAGCATATTAAACTACCACTAATGCCATCTAATTCGTGCGCTAATGCCGTAGCAGGAGACATTATACACGCTCGTTTTAAACTACAAGTATGAATAGAGTTATAAATATAAAGCATTGTTACGGGGTGCTAGTTGGGTAACCTCCACGTTGGCCTTCCCGTTTCTTCCCCCTTTGGACCGCGGTCCTGGGGAGCGGAAGCGGGAGGGCTGGTGCACCCTGGACAACGGCTAACAGACTCCCACCTTGGGAGTTCTGTTGGCCGTTGACGAATAACCCATCGGCGGACCTCACTGAGGTGAGGTCGTGGGATGACGGGTCTGCGAGGCCCGTGGTCGTCGGCGTCCCTCCCAGTATCCCTCTGTTTTCAGAGAGGACAGGGGAGAGACGCTTAGACAATCGAGGTGGGAGTGGCCCTGTTAGGGGCAGCTCGTGGGCCCTCCACTTGTCCCTCTGTTTGCAGAGGGCGTAGTGGAGGGCGCGCTCTAGGGCGGACGGGTTCTCCAACTTTGGCTTCGTCCAGAGGTGGGGAACAAGGTCTGGTGCAGACCACCGTGCGGCCAAGCCGTAAGCTTGACCTAGGTCAGGAACGGTGGCCCCTAGTGGGCTGCGAGGAAGACAACCTCTATAAAAAATTACCCCCAGGGGCGGACGGACTTGGTCTGGTGCAGACCCCGTTCGGCCCGGCCGTAATCCTGAACTGACAGGACCGGTGGATCTTCGGATCCGCGAGGAGTTAACCTCTTTAAAAAATCCCCAATCCCAAGCTCTGACGCCTGGCGATGGGATGAGTGGCTGGAGGGAGTCCAGTCCCAAGGGCGTCAACGTCGGAGGACGATAACCTCAAAATTAATGATGGAACAAACCGATATCGAAATATCTACCCAGGAGGGTCCCAGCCTAGCTGGGGAGTCCCTCCCGTTGCCAGTCGGCAACGGCAGTCCCCAATCGTATTCTGGGGGGGACAACCATCATTTGAGCCCGGCGCCGAGCTCTAGATCCGGCCCCAACTTAAAAAGTAGCGCGAAGGTCGCGCTACCCCAGGACGATTCGTCGTCCTCATTGGCGGCAGCGGTGACGTCAGAGGAGTCTGGCGTCACCACCGAGGTAGAGAGGCAGGCGCTGCCTGGGCTGCAGACGAGGTCTGCAGCCAAAAAGCGCAAGGGGAAGGGAAACAAACGGGTTCCCCTGCCGCTGGTGGACGAGCGGGATGAGGATTTCATCCCTCCCGGTCTTGGGTCGGCCGCCGGCGGCAGTAATAACAGCAGCAGCGAAGAGGACCGCCCGTGCCCCCCTAAGCCGAAGGTGCAGGCTACAGGGCGTAAAAGGGCGAGGAGGAGCGGTGGGAGGGCCGCCCCCCCTCGGGACTCCTCTCCGTGGGTGGGTGCATCCAGCCCGGAGAGGGAGGTGGCGCTGGACTCGCCCATCTACAGGAGGACAATGATCCTCACTCACCGCCTTGGCCAGATAATGGCGAGACAAGCGGAGTCTGCGACTCCCGAGCAGGCAGAAATGCTCGGGATTGTGGAGCAGATCGCAGCCGCCGGTGAGGGTCTGGCCGCCCAGATGGAGGAACAGGCGAGGAGGGAGGCTGAGGCCCAACGGCGGGAGGTCGAGTCCCGGCGCCAGCTCCAAAGAGTTACGGCGGAGCTGGAGGACCTCAAGAGAAGGGTGGAGCACCTGACCGAGTTGCCGGGAGTGGTGACTCGGTCAATGCGGAAGGCGCATCTAGAGCGGTCGGCGCAATCGGCACTGGCGGGGCGGCCAGTGCAGCCAGAGCGGCCAGCGCAGACTGCGCAGACTGCGCAGCCGCCGCAGCCAGCGCAAACCGCGCAGCCACCGCGGCCAGCGCAGACTGCGCAGCCACCGACTCGACCGGCAGAGCCGGCGTCCTTGGCCGCATGTATGGCGGCCATACGCGCCGAGATGGTGGCGCAGGAGGAGCGCACCAATCGGCGGCTGGAGGCAATCCTCAACATCGCCCGGCGTCCTCCTCTCGCAACGCCGGCCGGGTATGCCGCCGCAGTGAGAGGGGGCCCTGCTTCCCCAGCGGCGGTGCCGGCTCACCGCCCCCCTCCAAGTCCTCCGGGTCCCGCTCAGGGCAAGGGTAAGGGGAAGGGCAAGGGCAAGGGGAAGAAGTCCCCAGCCCTGGCCTTAGCCCCGCCCCCAGACCGGGCTTCAATGCCGGCCCGGGCCTTGGCTCCGGCTAAATCCTCGAGCCACCCGTCAGGGGGCTGGGAGGTAGCCGGAGCCAATAAACAGAGACGGAGAGCCGCCAAAAAGGCAGCCAAATTGGCCAGAACGGCCAAGGCTGCCGCGAGGGCAACAGCGCCGAGGAGGCTCCGCGCCCCACGATCGACGGCCGTCGTCATTACATTGACGGCGGATGCGTCGGAGAGGGGAGTGGAGTACGCCCAGGTAGTGAGGCAGGCAAGGGCCTGCATCGACCTGGGAGCCCTCGAGATCCCGGATCTGGTGTGCAAGCCCACGCGCACCGGAGCTCGGATCTTCGAGGTCCCCGGCGCTACCAGCGGCCCTAAAGCCGACGCCCTAGCAGCTAGGCTAAGAGAGACGCTGGACGCAGCTGACGTCCGGGTGTCCAGGCCCAACAAGTGCGCAGAAGTGCGCATATCGGGTCTGGACGACTCCATCACGGCCGAGGAGCTTAAGCTTGCCGTGGTGGAGGCCGGAGGCTGTCCTCAGGACACAGTAAAGGTCGGAGCTATACGCTTCGGCCGGCGTGGACTGGGGGCAGCAGTTGTCGGCTGCCCCATCGTGGCAGCCCAAAAGGTTGCCGATGGGCGGAGCCTCCTCATCGGGGGCTTCCAGAAGGTGCAGGTGCGGCTCCTGCAGGCCCGACCGGCACGGTGCTTCCGGTGCCTGTCGGTGGGCCACGTAGGGGTGCAGTGCACGGCGGAAGTAACGGTCGGTGACCGTTGCTTCCGCTGTGGCCAACCCGGTCATAAGGCCGGTAGTTGCGAGGCTCCGTTGCACTGCTTCAGGTGTGCAGCGGAGGGCAAGCCGGCCGACCATAGGGTTGGTGCCAAGGCCTGCACCGCGGGGAGGCCGAAGCCGGGAGGCAGGCGCTCCGTCTCTGGTTCGCGGCAGGGCGCGGAGATGGGGGTTCCATAATGGATCCTCAGCTCCGCGTCCTGCAGGCAAATGCAAACCACTGTGTCGATGCTCAGGCACTTCTGCTCCAGAGCACCGCACAGTGGGGCATTAATGTCGCCGCTGTCGCCGAGCCGTACATTCACCGGTTTCTCGGGCCTGCCTGGGAAACCGACCTGGACGGATCGGTGGCACTGGTGCACAACGCCGCTGCCGGCAGTCCCCCCCTTGTTGTCGTGACAAGGGGGAATGGCTGCGTAGCGGCACTCGTGGGGGGAATAGCGGTCGTGGCAGTCTACTTCTCGCCGAGCCGAGTCATAGATGAGTACCAGCAGTGGCTGGATCATCTGACCGTCGTCGTCAATACCTGTTACCCTCACCCGGTTCTGGTGCTCGGGGACTTTAACGCCTGGTCTCTGAACTGGGGTTCCCGGCGCACGAATCCGAGGGGCAGGGCAGTGGAGAGCTGGGCTGATAGTCTCAGCCTAGTTCTCCTGAATCGCGGGGCCGTCGCCACGTGCGTGAAGAGCTGGGGCGACTCAATTGTGGACCTTTCGTTCGCGAGCGCCCCGCTCTCAGGCCGTGTGCAGGGCTGGCGTGTCCTTGAGGAGGTGGGGACAGCGTCGGATCACCGATACATTCGGTTCGACGTCTCCCCTCCTGCGGGCGCCGCGCCGTTTACACCGGCCCCACGCGAGCCACGTTGGGTGCTTAAGCGAATGGATCGGGAGGTCCTCCTGGAGGCCGCCATCGTACAGGCCTGGGCCTCTGCGCCGGACAGGCCTGTCGACATAGACGATGAGGCGGCGTGGTTCCGGGAGGCCATGACGCGTGTCTGCGACGCGGCTATGCCTAGGGCTCCGCCCTATAATCCGAGGCGTCAGGTCTACTGGTGGTCGGCGGACATTGCGAGGCTCCGACAGGCCTCCGTGATCGCTTTCCGCCGGTGGACCAGACTCCGAAGGAGGCGTAGCCGCCCCGCAGATACGGAGCCCCGAGAGGCGGAGCTTCATGCGGGGTACAGGGAGGTCAGAAAGGCCCTCCGAGTGGCCATAAGGCAAGCAAAGGCAGCAGCTCATAAAGAGCTGCTGGAGACGCTGGAGCGGGACCCATGGGGGCGGCCTTACCTAATGGTAAGGGGCAAGCTGCGCCCCCGGGCCCCGCCATTGACCCGGTGTCTCCAGCCGGAGCTGCTCGGAGGAGTCGTTGGCTCCCTGTTCCCAGCGCGGGCGGTGGAACATATTCCACCGCAGATGACTCCGCCACCTAGGTCGCCTATGGTGCCCAACGTGGATGACGACGACGTGCCCGAGGTCACTTGGGTAGAGCTAGAGCTGGCGGTGTTAAGGCTTAAGGCCAAGAACACCGCCCCGGGACCAGACGGCATTCCAGGCCGAGCGTGGGTCCTAGCTCTAGGCGAAGAAGACGCTCTCGAGCCCCGACTGAGAGGGTTTCTCAGCGCATGTTTGGAGCGAGGCCAGTTTCCGAAGATGTGGAAGACGAGGAAACTGGTCCTCATCCGAAAGGCGGGGCGCCCGGCGGACTCACCGTCCGCCTACAGGCCCATAGTGTTGCTCGACGAGGTGTGCAAGCTCTTTGAAAGAGTCATTGCAAAGCGCCTCGTCGAGCACCTATCCAGGGTGGGGCCTGACCTGACGGATGGCCAGTATGGCTTCCGCCGGAGGCGCTCCACCGTGGATGCCATCATGCGCGTGAGGACTCTGGCGAAGGACGCCGTCACTCGGGGCGAGGTGGTGTTGGCGGTGTCACTGGACATCGCCAACGCCTTTAACACCCTGCCCTGGAGCTGCATTAGGGAGGCGCTCGTGTATCACGAAGTGCCTCTCTACCTTCGCCGCATAGTCGGGGCGTATTTATCGGAGAGAGCAGTCGTCTACCCAAGTGCGACCGGGCTCGGTCGGCGAGAGATGTCGTGCGGTGTTCCGCAGGGATCGGTCCTGGGACCGCTACTGTGGAACATCGGTTACGACTGGGTGCTTCGCGGTGAGCTCGCGGACGGTGCCGCCGTCACGTGTTATGCGGACGACACGCTGGTGACGGCGTGCGGGTCTACATACCGCGAAGCGACCCTGAAGGCCACGACCGCGGTTGCCCAAGTCGTGGAGCGGATCCGGCGGCTGGGTCTCGAGGTGGCTCTGCATAAAACCGAGGCCATGTTCTTTCATGGGCCTCGGCGCGTCCCACCAGAGGATTCCAGCCTCATAGTGGGAGACATTTCCATCGCCATCAAGCCCCAGATGAAATATCTGGGACTCGTTCTCGACGGCCGGTGGAACTTCGGGGAGCATCTCCGAAGACTGGCCCCTAAATTGAAGGACACAGCTGCCGCCTTGGGGCGGCTGCTGCCCAACATGAGGGGGCCGGATGACTCCTGCAGGAGACTCTACGCGGGAGTCGTGCGGTCTATGGCCCTATATGGGTGCCCAATATGGGCGGACACCCTGACGGTCCACAATGCGCGTCTGCTGCGTGGGCCGCAGCGTGCAATGGCCAGCAGGGCCATTAGGGGGTACCGCACGATATCCTTCGAGGCGGTGAGTCTCCTTGCCGGATCCCTACCGTGGAACCTGGATGCGAGAGCCCTTTCGATGCTATATCGGTATCGAAAGGAGGCGCGGGAGCAGGGATGGGAACCCGAGCCTGATGAAATTCGGGCCGTGAGGTCTCAGCTCCACAGGGACATGGTAGCGGAATGGGAGCTACGACTTGGGCGACCAAGCGCAGGGCACGCCGTAATAGCGGCGGTAAGACCCATCATGGAGGAGTGGCTAGAGAGGCCACACGGCAGCCTCTCGTACCGGCTGACGCAGGTGATCACCGGACACGGGTGTTTCGGGAGTTACCTGTGTCGGATCCGGAAGGAGCCAACGTCCGAGTGCCATCACTGTGATGCGAGCGAGGACACAGAGCTGCACACGCTGACCGAGTGCCCGGCGTGGGACACGCCGAGGCGGGTCCTAGTGGCGGCTCTGGGGGTGGGAGTCCTCACACTCGCCACGTTGCTCACAGCGATGGTACGATGCGCGAACGCTTGGGGTGCGGCCGCCTCCTTCTGCGAGCAAGTAATGCTCGAGAAGGAGGCGGCCGGTCGGGTCCGGACCAGACTCCGGGCCCGGGAAGCCCGCGCAGAGCGAAGACGAACCGGACGTCGGAGGTCGCAGAACGACCTCCGTCCTCCATGAGCGCTGGCCTGGGGGTGACCGGTGGAGCCGCCTGTCACCCTAGCAGAAGCAGGCCGCGGCGGCGGCGCAAAATGCGCCTCCCCGTAACCGGGGCTAGATGGGGACACTGTGGTCCCCACAACCCGAAGGGGGCCATCTCGATAGAGATGGTCCTGGGTCTGCCGGGGTGCGAGAGATATGCTTTTGGCAATCTCACCTCCGGCAACCAAGGACCCAAGACGGCGTGCGTTTTAGTCGGTTCGAGTCCGACATAACCGCCTCCACCGGCTCCGTGGGGGTGGTATCCGTGGGGATTTTTCGCACGATAAAAAAAAAAAAAAAAAAAAAAAAAAGCATTGTTACTGCTTCATTATGAAAAAAAAAAACTTAAACATATCATGTTTATTTGCAGATATAGTTTTTTTTTACAAAAACCGGATTATACCTACACATTGGGACCTAAACATAAACTGGCGAAATGTGGGTGGTAGTACCTCTGTCTACCCCTTCGGGGAATACAGGTGTGAGCTTATGATATGTTATGTATGTATGAAGTTCCGTACACAACTGAATCTTGACACGAAAATAGAAATAATTATGTCAAATTATGTAAAAATAAAGCGCTCAAGTGGTACTTGAACCCACGACCTTACCCTTACAGGGGGAATGCTCTTCCAACTGAGCTATTGAGCCACACCTGATTCACTTCAAATTTCCCTCCTTATATATCCGTCTTTAAGGGCGATGGTGGCGCCATCTACCAACTTTTTTATGAACTGTTGGAACCAGTGAATAATTTTTCAACCATTTTTAAACATTGATTTTTGAATTTAAAGTTGGCATAATAAATCCTATAAAAGTTTATTCAAATAATATGTCTCTTTTTCTTTCAGGTTAAGATTCACTTTATTTTACAAAAAAAAAATTAAAATGAAATTATTCGGGTACATATTTTTGCGATCTTGACCGTGCTATCAGCGGCTTCGTTCCGATATGGCTAAGCCTGAACGGCTATCGGAGATCGTGTAGTTTTTGGAAGTCGGCAGATGATGGGAGCTTCAGTCGCTAAAATATGACTATAGAAAGTCCTAAAACATTTATTATTATAAAAAGCTACTAGGCACAGCCTGTTACAAATAAAAAGAACCAACCACGCCATTTTCTTCAGAAAGCAATCAAATTCTAATACAAAAAAAGTGCACTCAACCCTTGCATGCTTGCATTTTTCTGCACGCTTATTGCTAAGAAGCATTATTACGCATAACCGATGATTATCGGTGGCCGTCGGTCACGTGACCCCACTGCGGGGTCACTGACTGCTCGCGTGTGGGCGACGGTCAAGGGGTTGCCAGGTGTTTTGGATTTTTGGTGGCGAATTTGCATGCCTTCGCTAGATTTCGCGAGATTTAAGACCAGATTTGCATTACGTGAAAATTGTTTATGTTATGAGTGGGTTCACGTCAGTACAGTAATAGCCAGTATTTCATTTCATTTTTTTCATTTCATTTCATTTCATTTATTCATTAACAATTTTTTACAATCGTGTCTGAATGTTCAATCAAATTAATCAAATTAAAACATAGTACTTATCACTAACATAACATCAATTAATTAAAACATTGCTCATAAAATAAAAATCAAAATAAAAATAAAAATCAATCTGTCAACATATTAAAATTAAAGTTCACATAAAAACTCACAATCACAGAAATTTCATAAAATAAAATTAAAAACTGGATAAATTCAATAAGTACAATGTCCAATAATATAATTTATAAGTCAATTTGTGAAGATTGCATGTCATATTTAATTAAATTGTAAATGTCAAAGAAAATAATTATATTTTGTCGTTATTTTTTCTCATTGCGATAAATTCGTCCAATGAATAAAAACAGTTACTATGCAAATATGTTTTAAGTTTTGTTTTAAACAAGTATGTCCTATGAATATTGTTTTTTAGTTCAGTTGGTAGGCAATTGAACAATTTAACGGCCTGATATGATACACCATGTTTTACAATATCTAAGGTAGGAAGAAAAGCTGACTTCATTACATTTCTTCTTGTGTTTATTCTTAAATCCCTTTCATCCTCCGTTTCAAATTTATGAATATTTTTAGACAGATGGCTCAAAACCATAAGTATGTAAAGGCTCGGAACCCAGGACCTCTTGATCTTAAGGCCGACTCCTTAACCACAAAGCTACCGCGACCCAGCGTTGCGCTTCGTTCGTTATGATCTATCACACGCTTTAGATTTGCATTTTATGATTAGTTTGAAGTAGTTCAGCTAATCGTCACTAGGTGGCGTTAGCTATATAAAGATGTGTTCTACCCAACCTCTCTAAAGAAATTTCGTATATGAAAAGTACTGTGATACATGTATTGTGGTCTCTGATACCGTTGGTAAAGCCAAATTAATGTTTCTTCTAACTCTCCCGTCAATTGAATAAGACTGCATTTGACATCTGTTATAGGTAAGTACTTTTTATATTTTCAGTTAAGAACAATTTGTAAATTTTTAAACGTTTGAAATAAATATAAAGTTTTAAATGATAGTCTCTTGAGACTCGAGAGTCTGAAGTATCAAAATGGGGTCACAAATAACATAAGAAATTATGTAAGAAAATTAAGTGTTAAAATATAACATGGCGGACTGTGATGAAGTAGGCGATAACACACAAGCATCGATCATAGATTGAAGTGCAATGGCCCCAAAGTATTTATGGGGTAATAAATAGTTCTGAGAACGTGGGGTAAAAACTTACCCCATATTTAGCGACGAGCCTTTGAGGTTATTCCCGAGGGGTGATTATTTTTGTATTACGATTAACATGTTAGACTTATCGTTATAAGAATTATATGTCACGTGTCACTGAACTGCTACTAAATACCGAAGCAATTACTCAACTGTGGCTCGAACCCACGACCAAGTATATTAGAACCGAAGTTACTAATATTCCCTCTAACCCCTCCAACTAAGCTAAATTGCTTGTCCTAGGAGTGGGTTCACGCCAGGATTCGAACCTGGGACCTCTGATCGTAAGGCCGACTCCTTAACCAGTAAGCTACCGACGCCTTTCCCTTACAGGGAGTATACTCTTCCAACTGAGCTATTGAGCCTCTCTTCCTTCTCTGCACAGTAGCTCAGTTGGTAGAGCATTCCCCCTGTAAGGGAAAGATCGTGGGTTCAAGCCCTACCTGATAAATTCATTTTTCCTGATGTATTCGAATTGTATCGTTAGCATTGAATAGCAATCGCATTGGTCCGTTCTCTCAATAGGCTCACGATACGATTACGATAGTTATTCGTGGTAGGGGTACTGATGAGGCCGTCAAGCTAAAGGTTACTATTATAACATTGCTGATGTTTATAATGGTGATGACATATGAATGGACTATTAAGAACAGTCTGACAGGATACTATAAGTTGGAAGTTAGGAGGGAGGTGGCTTTAGTCACCTACTTGATTAAAGTGTTTCGTGGGCTAATACACAAGCCAGCTATCCTACAGGAAGTTGGGCTGTGTGTACCAGAGGGCTACGTGATGAGGCGGCGGCGCCCCCCGTTAATGCAGGTGTGCCGCGCGCGTACCAACTTGCTGCAGAGGGCACCGCTGACGAGGGCGCTGCGTGCGCTTAATATGATGGCTGACAGATTGGATTTGTGCTTGTTTTCATGCTCCCTGAATGAATTCACAAGAGCCAGTTACTGTATTTTGAGCGAAGGATTCTAGGTGAAATTAATATAATCTTTCGACATTAAATTTTTGTGAATTCTTGACATTATGTATGTAATTTTGACAATTTAATTGAATTAAACTACTGATTGACATAAATTGAATGATTATTGTGACATTATTATTTGAATTATTATTTTGACATTATTATTGGAATTATTGTTTTGACATTATTATTGGAATTATTGCTTTGACATGATTTATTGAATTATTATTTTGACCTCATTAATTTAAAATGACAATTATATCTACTTTTATTAATTTTTCAGTATAAATATTGTGTGAGAATTATTATTTATTATAGAATATATTTGAAGCATGATGAATTGTGAATGTATTTGTTATAATTAAGTATGTTGCTACTTTGTCGCATTGGGTTAGCCTGTAATGACATAGTAGGTATGTATGAAATAAATAAATAAATCTGAATAAACTCAAATTCGAAAGGTTTAGTACATTTATTTGGCCATGCCATCACTAGGGGCTCTGATAGGAGGGTCGTCTTCCCTGAGGTTTTGCTTTTGGCTTATTACTCGTATCAAGCGAGGTGAAGAGAAATGTGTCTAAAGTATAAAGAATAGAAATATTAAACCAGTACATTAGTCTTTACATCCATACTCCATACTAATATTATAAATGCGAAAGTAATTCTGTCTGTCTGTATGTATGTTACGCTTTCACGCCTAAGCCACTGAACCGATTTTGTTGAAATTTGGAATAGGGGTAGATTAGTCCTTGACAAAGGACATAAGCTATGTTTGGTCGCGATAACCGACATACACGCAGACGGAGTCGCGGGCAAAAGCTAGTTCAAACATAAAACAAACTAAACGCCTAACATTGATATCTTAGCAAAGCATTAACCGTCTACTACGACTCGTAAAACTAAGTTTATGCGGTCATGATATCGTTAGCGGTGTACCGCGACCGTGGTAGGCCCCTAACTTGTATTTCGTTGTTGAATTTATATTGCACATACTAAGTTAAAGCCTACTCCTCCGGTATCTTTGGTTCTACAAAATACGTGCAGTAGATTTTCTAGCAGTCAATAATACCCCCATATTTTATTCATGTATCTCAAATGTAGATACTTTTGGACTCAAGTTTGGACCGTGTGGGTCTGAAAAGGTCACATTGAGCGATTTCGCTAAAGATGAGTAACTTTATGAATTACCTATATATGCTAATACAATTCTGGAGTGTCAGTGAAAAGTGATTTATCTCGAAAATCATAGTTTTGAGAAAATCCAGTTTAAAGTTTTAAAAAATTGTCACTCATTTTACAGTGAAATAAAATAAAAACATGCTACTGCGATTAATAGACACAATAATAGCAAAGGTTTTTATGGCCGAATTGGAGGATTTATATGTATAGTTTTTTTTTTATTTATGAAAATATACAGTTATATCAATAAACACATCAAAAATTTACTAAATAATTTTGTGACCATTAATACAAATTAACTTGACTTACTTTACACATTGTCTATTGGTTTCATGACAAATGGTACAAGTTTTTTACATTCTATTGCTGTGCTCTAGACAAATGAAAAAATAGAAAGTGTTGAAATAAATATTATTCATTTAAGTAATAGCGAGTTGTATTGAGCGTTTAATTATAAATTTGTCAGAAAAAACACATTCATATCATTAGACACCTCTAGAGTCTGTATAAATATGATGTGTACTTTGATACAAAGTGTGGTTAAGATGATACAATTGAACATATCAGCGTGTATATTGATATTACTTAAGTATATAGGTAGTACTACATTACAGTAGTATTACACTACTAGTGAAATAATATGTTCTATGCTACCCAGTTGCGTAGAATCGTTGAAAGCTACTAGTGATGATGTACAATCAATCAATCAACTAGCCCACTGCTGTCCACTGCTGGACATAGGCCTGTCCCAATGTGCGCCATTTCATCCGATCCTCCCCCTTCCGCTTCCGTCTATCCCAGCCACCTTTTTCAGTTTGTCAGTCCATCTGACTAGGGGGTGTCCTACCTTGCGTTTGCCTTCTCTCGGTCTCCACTTTAGGACGTCTGCTAAAACGGCCATCGGTCCTTCGACAGATGTGGCCAGCCCATTGCCACTTGAGCTTGCTTATTCTGCAAGATACGTCGGTAACTTTGGTTCTGTGTCGGGTGACCTCATTTCGAATTCTATCCTTCAAAGAAACTCCTAGCATAGTTCGCTCCATAGCCCGCTGCGCAACTTTTAGGTTATAGACTAGCCCTACCGTCAAAATACAAACGTGTCCACGTTTTGGCACCGTAAGTCATAACAGGTAGGACGCACTGGTCAAAGACCTTTGTTTTCAGGCATTGCGGTAGGGGAGAAGAGAAGACTCGATCTAGTTTGCGAAATGGTAGTTCTTTCTTGAAGTTTTTTTATTTATTTTATTTATTTATTTGTTTTATATATTTAGATACATCACCCTTACAGTACAAACCAATACGGCAACGATCTTACCACTTTTATGCAATTCAATCGTACGTTGTTTTTACCGAGCTGGATTACCTGGCCCACGTATACATATTTTTGCACAACTTCGTGGGTCGCCCCTTCGATGGCAATCGGTTTCGGTGCAACATGTTCGTTGAAAATTATCTTGGTTTTATCCAAGTTTCCACTGAAGGCCGACGCGTCGAGAAAATCATACAAACATAGCACAAATCCCTTCTTTCCAAGCTACCAGTCTTTGGCCTGCCTCCCGGACTGTGCAAATGGGTAGCAAGCTTACTGCAGGGGCACCGTATTCGCGTGACGGACGAGCTTCGGAGTTCTTGCAGGTAAATGCTGGCTTGATGCAGGGTTCTGTTGTATCTCCCACTCTCTTTTTTCTGCATATCAATGACATGCTTTCTAACGGTAGCATTCATTGCTATGCAGACGAAAGCAGCTTTACACGGGAGTTATTACGCACATACTGCGGCCAAGATATCGCGGAAAAAAGGCAACTGCTTGTCACTGAGCTGGACCGGATCCTGAACTACATTTCTCAATGGGCCGTTGAGAACCTGGTCGACTTCAATGCCAAGAAGACGCAGGCATGTGCGTTTACAGCAAAGGTATCTTCTTTCCTTCCCCTTCCCACTCTTCAGAGCACGCCACTGCCACTGCAGGATAATCTCAATTTTCTCGGTATGGATGTTCGCTGCAAACTGAATAACAAAAGCTATATCGAGAGCATCATCAAAACAGCCTCGCGTAAACTCGGAGTCCTGAACAGAGTGAGACATTTTTCACACTGGAGCATCGGAGTCTTCTGTACAAGACTCAAATTCTTTCCTGCGTGGAATACTGCTCGCATCTTTGGGGTGGCTCCGCAAAGTACAACTTACTAGATGCTCTCGACGGGTTGCAGCGACGACGTGGGTCCGCATTATTGGGAATCCTGAGGTAACGAACACCATCGAGCCTTTGCAGATGAGTAGAGATGTTGCGTCTTTGGCAGTATTCTACCGTATATACCATGGTGAATGTTCTGATGAGCTTTTCTAATTACTCCCACCCTCTCCTTTCCTTCACAAGACAACACATACAGGACTAATGCCATCCGTATACGGCGCAGAATATAACTTTTAGAACCAAGCGTTTCGGTAACCCATTCCTATGCCGCACCATTAAGGCCTGGAATTCCCTGCCAACTCACGTGTTTCCTTCCTTCCTTCCTTCTTCCTACAGTCCCGGGTCCTTTAAGCGGGGCGTGAAAAGGCATCTGATGAGGCCGTCAAGCTGAGTGCAACTACTGTTGACATGGTACATGGTTACGATGGTGACCCTCTTGCCGAGACTTTGCCCTTAGCTTACCATCAGGCGAGGTGAAGTCAAATTGGCGTGTCCCATAAAAAAAGCTTATGATCTTTATAATTGAATGCTACATTACTTGAAGACGCCAGCTAAATAGCCTCAGACAAATTTAACACACTCACCAATACATACACTAACATATTTCTCTCAGTTTACTAGTAATTCTTGCATACATTCTGTTCTTTGCCTACCTACTTCTCTAAAGTAGTTCAACTTTTCTAACTTATGTCTAATGTTATCTTAACTTGTTAAATTAACCACTAATTTATATTTCAGTTAAATAAATAGCTATAAATATTAATTCTTCTTTAATACTTACTTACTTAAAAAAAAACTATCAATACCTAATTATTATTGTTTTTTTACCCTCCTTTCTTAGTTATTAATTTATTTGAAGTAAAGTTACTTTATTTTTTCAATTTATCGATTCTTATTACTTACAGTTAACATCACATTCAGTTACTTATCACATTCTTTCATTTCAGTACCACCAAATCATTCTTGAAATAAAATTAAATATGAAACAAACAATGATGACCCGCAGCGCTGCAACCCGTGAATTGCAACAGAAGTTAAACCTCACCTTAAAGGAGCTTGAAATCAGCAATATACTCAATAAGCAGCTGATAGAGGAGCGGGAAGAGAGTGAAAAGGAAGTGCTAAATGTGGTTGAGAAAAATACCGAACTCAAAAAAGAGTTGGCTGGCCTACATACTGAAGTCATGGAGCTCACACTCCAACGAGATCACCTCCAGGCAACACTGACAGGCCTAGAGGAATGCAGCAACACCCACGAACAGGCTTTGAAACGCATAAGCTTTCTGGAGTGTGAACTGAGTGACGTGCACAATTCCATTACTCACATGGAATCTATCAGGTTGGCAGATGAGGCTGCTTTCTCCAACAGCCTCTATAATGAGCTGGTGGCAGGGGAACCAGACCTGATTTGTCTGGAACCATGCATCACTGCAGACCTGATAGATATCACAACACCTAACATCCCAGTTGCATCAACGGTTATAGCCTGTGATGATAAATTGTTATTAAATTCCTCAATAAGGTTAGTTAGCAGTGGCAGAAATAAGTATAAAAAATATGTTAAACTCAATAAATTTATTAGTAAGTCACAGAAACAGATCAGGTACCTCAAAATGGGCATTAACAAATGTCGTAGAGCCTGTAGGTCTAATGTAGAATTGAGGCAGTTAATAGAGGTAGGTAAAACACAGACAGAACAATATGAGTCTGATTTATATGAACTCCAGCTAGAAATCTCACATTTAAATGACTCCTTAAATTCTGTTACACTAAAATACCAAACTGCTCAAAAGGAGATAGGTGAGTATATTGAGGCATTAAATAGCCTAGTGGACTCATGTCATAGTAATGAAGCAAGATTTCATTCACTGGAAAACCTATATAGGCAAAAATTTGATGACTGTGACAAATCCTTGCCATGCTCCACCCCCCCTGTCAGTGACACCATACGGGTTCTCTCTACTTGTACCAGTACTCCAGACTCTGCATGTGATTTTAATGTCAACATTAAGCCGCCTAGTAATACAATGGTATTTTCTGACAGTGTGGGTCGCAATATGGGCTCAATGTTTAGTCGTCATTTGAAGAACTGTATGCATCATTGCATGCCCAATGCGACCTACTCTCAAATTATAGACAAAATTGTGTCTTCTAAATATAACAGTAGTTCCACTATTGTGTTGCTGGTGGGTGAAGGTAATGGAGTAGGCAAGAAAGAATTAATGTACGGTATAGACTGCTTGAGTAAATTAAAAGTATTTAAAATAATATTATGTGCATTCCCATATGTGTCGTGCCAGTCTGCATGTTACAATAGAAATATACATTACATGAATAATTTTATTCATACCACTTTTATATTTTTTGACACTAATAATTTTATTAGTAGTTATTGTTTTAAGACCAAAGATAATATTTATCTTACAAAATATGACAAACATAAAATTGCTACATTGGTGGCAAATAATATTAACTTTTGGACGAGTTTACATTGTAAACAAGTGAACGACCCAATACATACAGATTTGCCAGGTACTTGTAGTAGTAATTCTGTATGTTTACCAGATAGTTGTACTGATTTAAACTAAATAATCAGACAACAGGAATGCCAGAGCTAAAGATAGTTCATCAAAACTTGCAAGGCCTTCCTGGCAAAGAATTAGTAGTTGAGTTATTCCTACAGGAATTAAATGTAGATATTTTGTGTTTAACTGAGCACTGGCTAAAGGAGACTGAGATGATGTTCAGTATAGATAATTATACAATTGTAAGTTGCTTTAACAGGAAGTCTGCTGAAAGAGGTGGCTCCATGGTCTTAATAAAAAATGGTCTCCGCAGTAAAGAGCGGATTGACATTGTTAGACTTTCTGTTGAGCGCTGTGCTGAGGTGGCCTGTGCCGAGCTTGATAATTGTGTAGTAGTATGCGTATACAGTCCACCAAGGAGTGACTTTGGAACTTTAATTGGGGTCATGGACAAAGTTCTTGGGATAGCATCAAGTAATAATAAGAATATAATTGTATGCGGCGACTTCAATGTAAACATCTTGGAACATTGTAAGAGAAGTACTCAATTTTTAAACATGTTCAAGAGCTATAATCTTGAAAATATTTTCTGTGAACCAACCAGAATCACTGCTGAGACTGGCAGTTGTCTAGATAATTTTTTTTGTGATTGTGTATACTCAAATAAGTCTGTAATTAGTAAGTTGCCCTCAGATCACCGGGGTCAAATAGTATCCTTTCCTATAGGTAATAATAGTAGACCTAAAGAGAAAATTATGTGTAGGCCCATAACTTTTAATAAGATTAAAGAATTCAAAGACTTGTTAGAGAATAAGCTCAATTCAATAGCTTACTTAGGTAATAATCCTGAGGTTCATTATAATAGTTTATTTAATAAATTAACAGACGCCTTTTCACACACATTTAAACAAAAAATTCAAAAACTTAATACGAAATCTAAATTCTGTGAATGGGCTACTGTAGGTACATATAAAAGTAGACGAACGCTATTTGATTTATACGCCCAAAAACAGTACAGATTCGACAATAGTTTCACTGAATATGTTAAAAATTACTCAAAGTTATTCAAAAAGGTATGTAGACAAGCAAAGGCCATTCACATTAAAAGAAAGATAATTGAGGCTCCTAACAAAATGAAAGAAACTTGGAAAGTTATTCACAAAGAGTCTGGTAGATGTAAATTGAGTGATAGTGTTCCTAAAATTAAAGTAGGAAACAAGGATATAACCTCCCCAAAAGATGTCGTAAATGCTTTTGAAGACTATTTCACCAATATTCCAGTTCAACTCACTTCCTCTATTAATTCAAGCGCTCACAGTGCTGTTGCCCTAGTTGAGAGTAATATTAGTTCTTCTAAATTTAACTTCCAACACATTGATCCTAATGACATATTAAAAGCATTTAAAAATCTCAAAATCAAAATGTCTAAAGATTACTGGGGCATGTCAGTTAGTTTAATTAGTCATGTAATTAATATCATTGCACCTGATTTAGCACTAATATTTAATGAATGTGTAGATGAAGGCACGTTTCCTACCTTAATGAAACACAGTAAAATTATACCATTATTTAAGAAGGGATCTAAGTCAGAACTTGGAAACTATCGCCCCATCTCTATTTTGCCGGCTCTGAGTAAGGTGTTTGAGAAAGTGATGCTCAATCAAATGCAACTATACTTCAATACCAACAATCTTTTCCATAGCCAACAATATGGCTTTACTGGTGGAAAATCTACCACTGATGCGGGAGTTAGCCTAGTTAATCTAATCTACGACGCTTGGGAGGGATCACAGGATGCTATTGGGGTATTCTGTGATCTATCTAAAGCATTTGATTGCGTTGACCATCAGACACTTTTGCTCAAGTTACGTCGGTACGGTTTTGGCAACAAATCTATAGAACTATTAGAATCCTACTTAACAGATAGGCTGCAGACTGTTGATGTAAATAACGTTAAATCAAATGGGTCAAACGTCAAGATAGGCGTACCCCAAGGATCAATCTTAGGACCTTTTCTCTTTTTGGTTTATGTCAATGACCTACCTTATATGATCGAGGCACACGCCGGAATAGTATTGTTTGCAGATGATACATCGCTGATATTCAAAGTAGATCGTAATAGTACAGATGCGAATAATGTAAATAATATCTTAAACGTAATTTCAAATTGGTTCTCTGCAAACAACCTATTGTTGAATACAGAAAAAACCAAATGCATTAAGTTTACACTGCCTAATGTAAGGCAAGCTCAGGTTGATATCGTGCTGGGGGCGCAAAGGTTAGAATTTGTAAATAGCACTACTTTTCTGGGAATCACAATAGATTCGAAATTGCAATGGGATCACCATATCACTGCTTTGGCCAATAAACTCAGCTCTGCTGCTTTTGCTGTCAGACGGATCAGGCAGTTGACTGACGTAGATACTGCTAGACGTGTACTTTAGTTACTTTCATAGCTTGATGTCCTATGGAATACTACTTTGGGGGAATGCCGCAGACTTAGAAACTATCTTTATATTACAAAAAAGGGCAGTACGTGCCATTTACTGTTTAGGTAAGAGAGATTCTCTTAGGGAACGATTTAAAGATATTAACATTTTAACTGTAGCTTCCCAATATATACTCGAAAATATACTGTATGTCAGAAAAAATATATCTAATTTTACAAAAGTAAGTGACATTACAGACAGAAATCTGCGCAATAAAAATAAACTGCTCCTTCCATGCTATCGGCTTTGCAGAGTTAGTGATTCTTTTAGGGGGGATTGTATACGTTTTTATAATAAATTGCCTGAATCAGTCCTTGGTATGCCTGACAATAAATTTAAAACCTTTGTGAAGACCACCTTATGTAAAAAAGCATACTATAGGACAGATGATTACCTTAAAGACAAAAATGTCTGGCTTGAGCATGGTGCAGGCCCCTCCTAAATTGCTTTGCTGTAACTACGGCATAATGTTTAAATAGGAACGCGAACTTCTTTTTTTATTTATTTTTGTTAACTTAGGTTAATTATTTTATTATAAGTTTTTTTTTATATACTTTAATTATCTTGACACGAGACATATGTACATTCGTCCATATTTAGTCTTAAGAACATACTTTTTTTTTTTTTTTTTGTAAATTGACGTCCAGAAAATGCTACAGTGGAGTTTGTTGCGCCGTTTCTTCTCCACTGGTGCCTAGGAAGCGGTGGTAAACTTAGTTTTAAGCAGAATTTGACGTCAAAAAGCTGTAGTAGTGCTACACAATTTTGAATAAATACCTTGAGTTTGAGTTTGAGTTTGAATTTACTTTATTTAAATAGCATTGTTATTTTCATTTGCACAAAACTTGTATCAAATAGTAATAAGAGATCCGGTTCTTAGCATTCCATAGATTCACCGTGCGGTCGCCGGGTCCATGGCGTGATATAGAGAGTGGCAAGTCGGTCGCATCACTAAACAACGTTATTGCTCTTTCACTTGGGTATTCCTTCTTGTATCATAATATTACCATCTCGTTTACATAGTTTAACGCGGGTAGGGGATCGCGGGAGGTGTTCGCTGAGGATTTGTATTGCTTTTCACTAAATTTTAGGTGATGAAAATATTTGAATAAGCTTGTGTTTTTGGTACAACTATAATTGTATTATTAGACACTTATACCGACATTGTGTTTATATTGATACTAATTTAGTTATATCACTCGACACATTTAACGATTGTAATAATATAATGGTGTTAATTGATTCTCTAAGAATTGTATCACTTTTCACGAACGAATGTAGGAGTAAATTTAAAAAGTATAATATTGGAAGTGTACTTATATTACAATGCACTAATTCTAATCTATACATCTACATTGTGTTAAACTCGTTAATTCAATTTGTATCATTATACAATACAGAAATAAAAAACATTGTTCAGTTCAATTGGATATGATTTTAAAAGTATTATTTTACACAATGAAATGGTAAAAAAACGTTCAGGTATATCATTATGCACCAAATCAACTCGCTCATTTTAAACCCTAGAGATACGGGGATAAGAGTCAAAGATAGATATTTTTTTATAGATCTTCTATATGAAAAAATATAATAAGTAATATAACTCGAGATGTATCACTTTTCACTGACGCTCCAGAATTATGTATATAAATTAATTGTAATTTTGACATCTTTTAGGAATTTTTCTTTGGACATGCAACTTAATCATAATCATAATCATATTTATTCTGTGGATCATAGGTTAGGTATAAAGGTCTTATAAGCTATGTTATGTAGGCTATGTCCTACCACATGTGGTTTACAGATTATTGCTATAACTGACACACAATTGCAATTTTAATAGTATATGATACATGAATTATTATTTAATCGTTGTCAGTCTCTTTGTTTAAGTGTCAGTCTTTATTTACATATTGTTTGGATGATTTTATATGTTAATAGCTTTGTTGTTATTTAATTAAGATTTTCAATACAATGTAACATTGTTCGAGAAATAAATTAATATTAATTTCAATAATACAGTAATTTACATTTTTATAATAATACTAGCAGCCCTAGCAGATATTGTCCTCTCTAGTAAAGCGGTGTATACCAGCAGCAGCGCCACCTACCAGCTCCAATTGTTTTCAACCATCCAATGAATGATACACACAGAATTACATCCAAATCGCATCAGCTAGGTATTTAGGCGGAGTTAGGTGACACTGTGACAGACACACGAACAGAAGAATCCATACTAATATTATAAATGTGAAAGTAACTCTGTCTGTCTGTCTGTATGTTACGCTTTCATGCCTAAACCACTGAACCGATTATGATGAAATTTGGGATAGGGGTAGATTATACCTTGAGAAAGGACATAGGCTATGTTTAGTCGCGATAACTGACATCCACACGGGCGGAGCCGCGGGCAGCAGCTAGTTTTATATACTAGTAAAAACAAAGATGATACCGTAAACGGTGTGCCGCAACCACAGATATCCGTGATATCCGTGGCCGCAACCGTGGTTGGCCCCTAACTTCTATTTTCTTGTTGAATTTATATTGTCATATAAATGTTCTGTTTCAGAACGAAAATAGTCGCTTGGGAAAACCATGGCAGGGAGTTCATTCCACACACATACTAGTACAAGCGAATAATTTGTAAAAGTAGCTTGTGTATACTGCTACTCGCGCATGTAACTCGCATCTTTACTTGCACCACGTAGAAGTGCCCTAAGGCATAGAGCTGTCCATCCGACAGTAAACATGCTCTGTAACGGAAACATTCACTGCTATGCAGACGACAGCACCTTACACGGGAGTTATTACGCACATCCTGCGGCCAAGCAGTCTGATATCGCGGAAAAAAGGCAGCTTCTTGTCACTGAGCTGGACCGGATCCTGGACCACATTTCTCAATGGGGCGCTAGGAACCTGGTCGAGTTCAATGCCAAGAAGACCCAGGCATGTGCGTTTACAGCAAAGGTATCTATCTCCTTTCCTTCCCCTTCCCACTCTTCAGAGCACACCACTGCCACTGCAGGATCACCTCACTATCCTCGGTATGGATGTTCGCTGCAAACTGAATAACAAAAACTATATCGAGAGTATCATCAAATCAGCCTCACGTAAACTCGGAGTCCTGAACAGAGTGAGACGTTTTTTCACGCCGGAGCAGCGGTGTCTTCTATACAAGACCCAAATTCGTTCCTGCGTGGAATACTGCTCACATCTCTGGCACGGCTCCGCAAAGTACTTATTAGATGCTCTCGACAGGTTGCAGCGACGTGCGGTCCGCATTATTGGGGATCCTGAGGTCACGAACACTGCCAAAGACGCAACATCTCTACGCCAAAGACGCAACATCTCTACGCATCTGCAAAGGCTCGAGCCTTTGCAGATGCGTAGAGATGTTGCGTCTTTGGCAGTTTTCTACCGTCTCTACCATGGTGAATGTTCTGACGAGCTCTTCCAATTAGTCCCACCCTCCCCTTTCCTTCACAGGGATTAGGCGTATAGTGACAGAAACGCAAAATGACAGATTAGCGAATTGACAGAAACGCATAATGCCAGGTGTAGCAAAATGACAGATTCGCAGAATGACAGATTCGCAGGATGACAGATTCGCAGAATGACAGATTCGCAGGATGACAGATTCGCAAAATGACAGATAAATCTTGAATTAAATAAGCTCAAATGCTTAACAAAATTATTTATTTTTTTATCATAAATCAACATACATTTTCAAAAATTTTAACAGATTGTAAGGGTCTCCCTTAAAAAAACATAATGGTCTAAACTAGACTTAGATACTTAATGTCGTCATCAGATATTTATGTCGTCCTCGTTAACCTTGCGAAAATATTTTTTTTTATAAATTGTTTTGGCGTAATTTTCTTTTCTTTTAATAATTCAGTGTACTTCCTAAGTTGTATATTAAATGCAATGTCCGATTTACGTCGATTTTTTTTTGCAGAGTAAAGGTGGCTATTTCTTATTATGTAGTCATAATAAAAAATAATAATAAAAATTGTTTATTTTCTAGCTACAGGGGCTCAGAGTGTGTTAGTACAATTGCTTAAAAACTATGTTAGTAACAACAGGATTAAAATTAAATAAATGTTAAAGAAAGTAGGTAGGTACCCACCACAGGCAGCCCCATCAAGATGCCGATAATACATGCAGCTTGATGAACCTACCAATGGTTGGACCATCCAACCTCTCAGCATACACCTTCAGGATGCTGTTATTGCTTCCCCTCACTCTGTGTAATATTGAGGCCACCTTCTTACGCATAATTGCGTAGTAGTCATCCGTATGCGCGTCAGCAAACATACCGGATGCACTACAATAACGTGGAAGCCTTAACAGCGCCCTGAAAGCATTATTATACTGGATTCGTAGGGTGTTGTCTGATTTTTGGGTATGATTGGCCCAGAGTCCGCTGGTGTAAAATGTTTGGCAGAACGCCTTGTATAGTGTAATTTTAACAGGAACTGAACAACCAGCAAACCTTCGAGCCACCATATTACCCCTCACAGCCAAAGCCCTACGCTCCCTTAATGCTAACTTAACGCCTACATAATGCTTACACTCATTAATTAGTTTTTGTACAAAATGACATACTTGGGGCTTCTTAGGAAATTTGACGCCAAGTCGATGGTGCCAGCCCTCCAATGCATATTTTCGGAACACCTCAATAAATCTGGCGAAAATTTCTTTAACCACTGACCTTCGAAATATTTTGTAAAAGCTTTAAGTTCCCTCGATTGTGAAGCATCTCTTATAATTGATTCCCAACATGACCGTATATAATTTCCAGGTAGAAGAGGTAAACACGCTGTCATTCTGGTAATGTTTCTACCTTCCTGGGAGTCATATAATTTTAAATCCTTTGCCTTTTTTTTAACGGCTTTTTGGAAGTGAAAGAAGCAACCGTTAATGGTTACATCAGGAAATACAACTTTAACAGCATTAATTATAGCATTTTCGTAATCACATTTATCGTCAACCCCAATGTATCTTTAAGTAATTGAAAAAATCGGACATACGTCTCTTCAGTCTTATTTGGTAATAAACCATAAATCAGAGGGCAAATATTTGTTGTATTTTCGTCAGAGCCTAAATCAAAATGCACACTGAAAAGTTGGTAGAACGGTTTTGGTGCACATTTAAAGGTACCGTCACCAAAATATATTCCCGCTGAATCAGATCGAATGACCCTTCTGGCACCTTGCGTACAAAAAATCAAAATTTTATCACTTCCACCATCATCACAAACCAAAAAATTTTTAGCTAATATGCCTCAGGTACGATGACGTCCTCTAGACGTGAGAAATTTAATTTGTTTGATTTATAAAAAACTTTCCTGGTCCTGTAAAGGTTATCTTTAAACTGTTTGAATTCTGGTATATAATCTAAATACTTTGAACCTTCGTTCTTTAAAGCTTCGAAATTTTTTTCATATATGGGCTGTATCGGACCCAAGTCATCGCATACTTCCTTTTTGCATTTATTTTTGACAATAAACACCTCATTTGCTCTGGGTTGTGCTATACATGTGTGTGTACTCATCCGAGTTATATTTTTTCTTTCAATATCTACAGTCACTGACGCACTGCATTCAATACGCCTGACACACCTCCAGTTTGTAGTATTATTTTTATTACGAACATTTATAGTATACCGGTAACCCTCACACAAAAGCGTTTCCTTTCCTTTTTGATTTCGTTCAAAATGCAACACCTCACCTTCCATTTTAAAACGATGAACACTCTAATACTAAACAAATCCGAGGTGTGTATCATCCAGAAATAATAAGCCGCGGTTTTCCCTTTAATGCACTATTTTATTATATTAATACACTCGTATTTTGTAGTAAACCACATGACAGTATTATTCAACCAAACTAAGGCTTTATTCAGCATTAAATGACACTTGTCAGATATAACGAATATATGAGTAAAAACAGAATGCACGAAAGAGTTTACACCACACAGTAATTAATTTTGATAGACATCGGAATTGGACGGTACTTGTAAGATGAAAGATTTTTTGTTGTACCCACTTTAACCAATACGACCAATGATAGCACATAGACTATATAAAATTGTGCTATGTCTGGGTGTTATTTATCTATATTAAGTATGTATTTACTCAAAAAAAAATATAAGTGTGTTTATCCGTTGTCTAGATCCCGTACCACAAGCTTTAGTTAGCTTACCATGGGCTAGATGGTGCTGTGTAAAATAGATGTCCTAAAAAAAATTGTTGTAACATACCACTACGTGGGGGGGGGGGGGGGTCCGGTGTTAAGTCCTTAGTGGGGTAACTTCTACCAGGGGAATTTACCTCAACCATAAATGCTAAGACGACAACAGCGTACGCCTAGGTGAGCGAAGCTAGGCTGTTCGGCGCGCACCGACAAGTGCTTCGTATACGTCCTCGCCGCCCCCAGACCGCCGCCGCGGGCTGGGGTCGGGCCTGCCTAAATGTTACAGTTCATAACGAGCCTCGCTCAATCCACCTACCTCGGAGCTGTAGCAGCAAAATATGAAGCACGAGGGCGAACCTTCGGCGCCATAACCGGACAATCTGGATAGGGGAAGAAAACCCTGAAACAAAAAATAACCCTGTGGCTAGGCAGTCACCTGCGTCATGGACCTACGCAGTCGAGCGCCGTACGCAGGGATGAAGGGATCCTGGAGGGTTGAGCCGAACGACGCTGGCGGTTATGCGTTCGCGAGGCAACACGCCCTCTTTGGCCTGGATTTCAGGTTAAACGGTGGCCTCAACCACTAGCCATGGTTGGGGAAATTAGGCCATGGTGTCCCACTTGTGGGTCACCGGCGAGGAGTGGAGGGTCCACGTAAGTGGTAGGTAAAGGTCATGCTGACGAGGTAAGTGAAGGTTAACCAGGCGTTGTGGGTAGGCCTTTCTCATGCCCCAACGTCAACCCGATCGAGCCTCCGATGTCGCACTGTAAACCAGCTCTGCACTCCTATATCTCTTTAAGAATTAAGTCGAGTAAGGTACTCCCAGTTGCGGGCTCCGTTGGCAATATGCAAACAAAGTGGTCACCCTGGAAAAAGGCCAGTGGGCCATCAGTAGTTTTCACCCTTATAAGGCAGCTGGCCCGGACGGGATCATCCCTGCTATGTTACAGTGGGGCAACCTACCGGTTGCGAGCAGACTGGAACGTATTTTTAAAGCCTGCCTGGCACTCAGATACGTTCCGAAAGGATGGCGAGAAGTGGGAGTCATCTTCATCCCGAAGCCAGGAAAGGGTGATGCGCCTAGCCAAAGTTGAGTAAACTTAATTTTTCATATATTCGGCATAGTTTCATGTCGAATATAAGAAAAATTAAGTTTACTCAACTTTGGCTAGGCGCTGTACAGTCACAAAACTGATTACACGAATCCCAAAGCACATCGACCAATCAGTCTGACCTCCTTCATGCTAAAAACCATGGAGCGCTTATGCGAGAGGGAGCTGAGAGATGGTGCACTAAAACAAATACCCCTACACGCAAACCAGCACGCATACAGCTCCGGTAAGTCAACGGAATCGGCCCTCCACCTGGTAGTCAGCCGGATAGAGGAAGCGATAGAACAAAAAGGCATCTGCCTAGGAACGTTCATCGACATCGAAGGAGCTTTCGACAAAACCAGCTTCACCAGTATTAAGACCGCCCTGTCAAAACATGGAGCGGAACCGGTACTAACAGACTGGATAACAAACATGCTCAGTAAAAGAGTGGTTCGCCTTGAGAAAGAAGACCAGACAGCCCTGATAGCCAAAGGCTGCCCACAAGGTGGTGTAATCTCCCCCCTCCTGTGGAATCTAGTGATAGACGACCTAATCACAAGGCTGAACAAAAACCGAGACTACACAATAGGCTATGCTGATGACCTAACAATCCTTATCTCAGGTAAGGTAGCGGGTACGATCTGCAACCTAACTCAACAAGCCCTGCGCATTGTAGAAAAATGGTGCAGGGAATTCGAACTATCAGTGAACCCGAACAAAACCGAATTAGTTATGTTCACAAACAAAAGGGTACTAGGCGAATACCGATTACCAAAACTCTACTCTTCGAAACGGAACTCCAACTGTCAAAAGAGGTTAAATACCTAGGCGTCATTCTCGACAGCAAGTTGACATGGAATAGCCACCTAGAAAACAAATTAGTAGAGGCCGGGATTACCTTCTGGCAATGCAGAAGAATGATTGGCAAAAAATGGGGGCTAACGCCGAAAATCATCCTGTGGCTTTACGAAACAGTGATCCGTCCCATGATAGCCTATGGCGCTATTGTCTGGTGGCCGAGGACCGAAAACAGCACAATATCGGCTAAACTACAAAAGACCCAAAGATTAGCCTGCATGGCAACCACTGGCTGCATGAAAACCACCCCCACCGCGGCAATGGAAGCCATGCTTGGACTACCACCCTTGGATCTGTTCATCCGCCAGGAAGCAACAGCTGCGGCTATACGCCTGAGGGCACTCAACCTATGGAGCGAGAGAAATACACGACACACTTCATTGCTCACTGAGCTCACAAAGGAGATACCTATGATAGGAGCAGTCAATGACCGTGTACCTAAACAACACCTTTTCGACAAAAAATACAAGATCCAGCTTCACGAGGACCACCGCTGTGAGGCCTTATGCCCAACGGAATTGCGTATCTTCACAGATGGATCCAAAACAGGTACTGGCACCGGGGCCGGCATCTTCTCGGAGGACCTCAATATATCAATTTCGACACCGCTGGGGACCCATAACACAGTATTCCAAGCGGAATGTATGGGGATTACTCTGGCAGCCTCAGCGGTAATGGCCCGGCAAGTGATAGGTTACTCAATACGCATACTGTCAGACAGCATGGCCGTGCTACAAGCATTAAACTGCCATACTATTAATTCAGGATTAATACTGGAGTGCCATCTTAAATTAAATCAAATAGGTCACACTAACAACATAACTCTACAATAGATCAAAGGCCACAGCGGCTCGCGAGGTAATGATGCCGCGGACGAGCTTGCTAGGAGAGAATCAGACATGGTTGCAATGGGACCTGAACCCATAATACCGATCCCCTTTGCATACCTACGAACCATAGTGAACCAACGAACGAGAGACCAACACAACAGAGAATGGATAAACCTGGAAGTATGCAGACAGGCCAGGGAGGCAATCCCTGTGCTTGATAATAGACTGACCAGGCGTCTTCGACAACTGAACAAACGGCAACTACGCACGACTACGGCTGCCATCACGAGGCATGGTTCCTTCAATAAACACCTTTATATTTTAGGTATCACCGACAGCCCTCTCTGCAGAGCCTGCATGAACGAGGACGAAACTGCGGCACACGTGCTCCTACACTGTCCTGAAACCGCCACATACAGGGCTAAGTACTTCAGAAACACAGGTACGCTCCGGGAGATCACCAGCAGTGTGAATAACCTGCTGGGGTTCTTCAACGAGTTGGGGTGGATCGAATAAAATCCCACCCTCACGCAAAAACCGCGCCTTGTCGTGGAGTTGCGGATAACAGCCCGTGATACCATACCATACCATAACATACCACTACGTGGCGCTCGGGTGAAGTCGTGTGTCTGCTGCCTGGCATTATGCGTTTCTGTCATTTTGCGACACCTGGCATTTTGAGAATCTGTCTTTTTGCGACACCTGGCATTTAGCGAATCTGTCTTTTTGCGTTTCTGACCATTTGCGACTCAGTGCCAACATTTGGCATTCTGCTAATCTGTCATTTTGCTTTTCTGTCATTATACGCCTAATCCCTTCACAGGACGACACGTGCAGGGCTAATAGGTCAGCCATTTACGGTGCAGAGTATACCTGCTAGAACCGAGCGTTTCAGTGATTCATTCCTATGCCGCACCACTAAGACCTGGAATTCCCTGCCAGCTCACGTGTTTCCTTCTTCCTACAGTCCCGGGTCCTTTAAGCGGGGTGTGAAAAGGCATCTAATGAGGCCGTCAAGCTGAGTGCCACCACTGTTAACATGGTAAATGTTTACGATGGTGACCCTCTTTCCGAGACTTTGCCTTTAGCTTAACATCAGGCGAGGTGAAGTCAAATTGACGTGTCTTATGTAAAAAAAAAAAAAAAAAAATACAGCTCATGACAAAGTACCCTCTTGACAGCAATAAGCTCGCCCCTATTCAGTGAAACCGAAAATCATAGTTTGGGAAAACTGAGTGTTAAAACAACTCTGCCTATACCTGCGAGGATTTACTGATCACAATCGGTTGGGTAGAACTGAAAATATGACCAAAAAGTATACCCACATCCACGCAGGCGGGAGGGTAACAGCTAGATTTCAACAGAATCCATACTAATATCATAAATGCAAAAATAACTCTGTCTGTGGGTAGATTAGACCTTGAGAAAGGACATAGGCTATGTTTGGTCGCGATAACCGACATCCACGCGATCGGAGCCGCGGGCAAAAGCTAGTTTTATATTAAATGAACTGTTTCAAATATATCTAGGTTTAATGCAGTCAATTTCTCACAGGAACACAAAGTATTTGCATCACGAGATCGTAAATAATTGTCGTCGAGTGTAAAACGAATGTCTGTAACTTTGATAAGTACTTTGTAAGTACAGTCCGGGACAGAATGTCATGGCGTGACAAAGTTTTGCCGTCACTGTAGCAATATTACTGGAGTTCACTTTTTAATGCTTTTAAATTTTTGCGTGTCCACCTGTCTCCAAAAGTCTGAAGTAGCTATACTGATTTTGACAGGATGTTTACTAATAGATAACTGATGTAATAAGGTGTAACTTATGTTACTTTTATTCTCTAACGGCCGTTCCCAATAACATACTGACAGTTGAAGAAAGATCGCATCTACGGAAAAAGTGCTCGGCTGTTTAAATTCAAAACATAGTAACTCCTATTTCACACCAATTTCGGAAAATAAAATTATACCGCGATGCGCTTTCCCGCAAAAAATCAGTTACCATGTTTTCAATTTAAACAGCCGATGCGTCAAAGACTGTTGCGATCTATCTTCAACTGTAAGTAGGTTATTGGGAACGGCTGTAATATACTTAGGGTTTCAAGCAAAAAACTTAAAACGATGATCAAAACCCAAGTTAAAGAAGTCGCGGGCAAAGCTGGTCCAAAATAAATAGACTTTGTGTCTAACTTAAAAAAAGACCAACCCCGCAAAAAACAACCATCAAAGCCCTTTTGTTTTCGAAAAAATCTGAACATGTCGTTCCCAAAAAGCTTATTTTCATTGAAGCATGGCTGCCCACTTGTAAAATAAATTTACGAGCTCATGTTCCAGGAAATTCGTTAAGTCCTCGCATAGTTTCGACTTGAAGTGCACTTCTGAAATACTTAGGTATACTTTTTTAATATCTACTTCTTACACGCAAATACTGAATAGAGTTTTAAATCTGATTAGAGAATCGTTTTTAAGTCGGTTTTATTGACTTTGTAATTATGTAAATTTTTGTAATAATTATGCAAAAGAAGAAGAATTTATCATTTATATATATTACATTTTGTCGGCGTGACGGTAGTGAACGCCACTGCTACGCAGGAGGCGTCTGGGTGTTTCTAGGTACAGTGAATCCTGGATAAGTAAGAAACCTCTATAAGTGGAACTAATGCTGAGGTCGTAGCACTTTGGCACTGAATTGCCTCTATTAGTGGGACGAAGCAAACCTCTATATCTGGGATTCGTTCTTTCGATTTTATCGTTCAGGTTAACTCTATAATTGAGAAAGCAAGTGAATTTTATATGATTAACCTTTGTAACTGAGATAATATCGTTTTGTTTGTTTAGTTTCTCATTCATAATCTACCCACAAATTCCGCGCTTAGCTAATTTTGAGTTTTAATGATAATAATTTGAGCCTCCCTTTTTGGTTTTTCTTTATTATTATTGGAATGTTTATTTGAAATTTGTGCGTTTGTTGGCGTTTATTATATAACAACTATTAGGTTTTAAGAGTTTAATATAAGCATACCATAATTTTTGGTCTTTGATTGTAATATATACAAAGTATCATTGATATCAATCATATCTAAATAGGTTAAATATGAAAAATTGTAACACTCTTTTCGGTGATTTTCACGATCTGGCCCCTTAAGTTGTTATATTAAAATGTGCGCGCATCGTCGCGTCACGTTGCGTTTCGGTGTGAGCTGACGCTAGCCCAGTGTCTCAGATATGGGTTTAAATAAATATCTGTCTCATTTACAGAGGGTTCCATTAATAGAGGTCAGAATACAGGTAATTCTAGTTATAGAAGTGCGATTATAAATCAAATAACGTATTATGTAAGCATTGTACGTGAGTCGTCTAACTCGTTATTAGGAATTAAAAAAAATAAATAAATTTTATAAGGTTTTATTATATAAATTTAATCAAATAGAGAATTTGGCACATTAAATTCAACACAGATTTCATCAGAACATGTCTTCCCAAATATTTTTCTTATATATTAACGTCAGTTTTTCACATATTGTTAGCTCCTGTTTCGGCATATTTGAGAAAAAATGCAAAAACATGCCTTCGTATTTTTCAGATTTAACCCAATAAATCAACACAAATTGATAAAAAAAAAACACTTTTTGAACACTGAAGAAACCAATAAAATATAGCGTGTACGTTTTTTGTACCTTTACAAATAAGGACTTCCTCTTTTAAAGCCCTAAATTCTAGATATGTTTTACGTAAATTCTCCATACAGGCTAAGTGAAATAGGCTCCAGTTTTTGAGTAAATTCATATTGCAAATGAGTGATTTTAGCAATGAACCGATATACATTTGAAAGTCAAAGACTTCTTGATAGGGAAGACAAAACTTATTTGATGATACATTTAGTAATCAATCTAAAAAATCACTTCAAAGTTACTGAAAAACGCGTAAAATAGTGTCTTTTTTCTGCCATATTTTTTCTCATCGCCCGTCAGTCGCCCACGGGCCTTCGAAGCAGGAGCACGTCTCTTTGGCGCGTGATGACAGTTCATGCATACACAAATAGGCCTACCAAGAAATATATGAAATGAAAAATGACGCCACCGTCTTCATTAATCATTTGGACGGCAATAAAATAGTATGCATTTTACAGTGACAACCATAGTTCCGATTCTGTATGGGTGCTTAGGGGTCCCACCAAGATCTTCGGGACCCAAGCCAACCTCACCTGCAAGCCGGTGCACCTGCTGAAAAACGAACGAGGCTCTGGCGCTGGCTTTCCCTTCAGGGTTGGGGGGTCAGACGGCAGTCGCCCCCGGAAAGGCCAAAACTTAGCCAAATCATGATAGGCAATGTAAGGGATCGCGCGAGGGATAGGGCGCCGCCGCAAAACGGCGCGCAGGAGTGTCGCCCGCCTCTTGTGACAAGTGGACGAGGGCTACCGTGCCTGAGCCGGGCACGGCTAAAGAAGATAGGCCAAAATCGCGATCCCCGTAAACTCCGCTTCGCAACGTGGAACATCGGCACGTTAACTGGCCGCGCGAGGGAGTTGGCCGCCGTACTCTCCAGGCGGAGGGTGGCCGTGGCGTTCCTGCAGGAGACTCGGTGGGAGGGCAGTAGCTCCAAGCTCATTGGAGACGGCTACCAGCTGATGTACACAGGTGCTCCTGATGGGCAGGCCGGGGTGGGCGTGGTGCTCTCCCGGGAGCTTCGGGATGACGTCTTGGAGGTGAAACGCCATAGCGCCCGACTTATGGTTGTGAGGGTGCTTGTCGATGGGATTGTAACCCACCTGATAAGTGCCTACGCTCCACAGTCTGGGTGTGGCGAAGCCGAAAAGATCTCGTTCTGGAACCAACTCGGGGGAGTGCTCCGTGACATTCCGCTGTCGCAGGAGATTGTTCTGGGTGGTGACCTGAACGGTCATGTGGGTGGTGGGTGTGAGGAGTTTGGGCGTGTCCACGGTGGTTATGGATACGGTAGCCGTAACCCAGAGGGTGAGCATATCCTCAGAACGGGTGCGGCTGCTGATCTTGCCATCGTGAACACGTACTTCAAAAAGAAGCCCGAACATCTTATCACCTACAAGAGTGGGGGGCGCGCTACCCAGATCGATTTCCTGCTCACTAGGAGGCACAGCATCAGTAGGGTAGCAAACTGCAAGGTTATACCCGGGGAGAGTCTCACTACGCAACACCGTCTCCTTGTCATGGACCTCCGCGTAAAACCCAAAGGCAAACGAGTTGAGCGCGGCCAACACAGAATCAAGTGGTGGCTGCTTGATAAAGCCAAGTCCCAGAGTTTCGTCTCAGCTATCGGTGATAAGTACACTAATGCTGTAGACGAACCAGTGCAAGATAGCTGGGACAAGATTCAGGCAGCTATCCTTGAGGCGGGGAAGGCAGTGCTCGGCACGTCTAAGGGTGGACGCAAGTGTGACAAGGACACCTGGTGGTGGAACGACACAGTCCAGAAGGAGATCAGGGTGAAGAAAGCCCTCTTTAAAAAGTGGCAAGCGTCCAAATCTCCCGAAGACCACGACGAGTACAAAGAGGCTAAACGCGCCACTAGGAGAGCCGTAGCCAGGGCCAGACGAGAACACTTGCAACCGCTATACAACAAGTTGGAATCGTCTGAGGGGCAAAAGCTCATCTACAAGTTGGCGCGCTCCAGGGCCAAAGCGGTGCAGGCTATAACCAAGTGCCGCTGCATCAAAGACCCTGGAGGAAACCTGTTGTACGATGAAGTCGCGGTGAAGGAGAGATGGCGCTCATACTTCCACGATCTGCTGAATAAGCAGCATAAAGAGGTGCAGCCACCAGATCTCCCTCCAAATCTAGGACTAGTGCCACCGATAACGCCTGCTGAAGTTCAGACTGCCATTCGTCACATGAAGAACCGGAAAGCTGACGGACCCGACGAAGTCCCCATCGAGGCTTGGAAGGCAATGGGTGCCCATGGTGTGGGCATCCTCGCAAATCTTTATAACCGTATCCTCCTCACCGGTAAAATCCCAAACCAGTGGAGGCTGAGTGTTATTACGCCAGTCTTCAAGGGCAAGGGATCGGTGCAGGAGTGTGGTAGTTACCGAGGTATAAAGATAATGTCCCACACCATGAAGCTTTACGAGCGGATAATCGATTCCCGGATCCGACAGGAGAGTACCCTCTCGGAGTGTCAGTATGGGTTCCGCCCCGGACACGGGACTATGGATCCGGCGTTCGCCCTAAGGATCGTCGCGGAGAGATACAGGGCGAGGAACACGCCCCTGTACTGTCTATTCCTAGACATGCAGAAGGCCTTCGACTGTGTGCCTCGCGCGATGATCTGGTGGGCACTGCGGTCCAAAGGAGTCCCAGAGGCTTACATCGACACCATCCGAGACATGTACCAAGATTCCGGTTCCGTGGTTCGGACCGCTGTTGGCGACACGAAAACCTTCCCCATCACCGTCGGGGTACACCAAGGATCCGTACTCAGTCCCTACCTGTTCAGCTTAGTGTTAGACGTTCTGTCGGACAGTATCAGAGACTCACATGAGCAGCCTCCATGGTTGCTTATGTATGCTGATGACATTGCGCTGATGGACGCAGACAGGAACAGATTGGTGCGACGTGTGAAAGTGTGGAAGGAGGCGCTTGAGAACGGCGGTCTGAAGCTAAATGTGGCGAAGACAGAGTACTTGGCGTTAAACTCAACAGATCCCACACCCGTTCGCATAGGCGATGACTTGGTCGAGCGCACGGATCAGGTCAAGTACCTGGGATCTGTACTTCACGCTTCTGGTGACATCGACTACGACGTCAAGGCACGTATTGCCGCCGCGTGGGCTAAGTGGCGGGAAATGACTGGCGTCACTTGCGACTCTAAAATGCCAGTCAGGCTGAAGGGGCAGGTCTATAAAACGATCATTAGACCTGTCCTCTTACACGGCTGTGAGGCGTGGCCGCTGTTGGAGCGGCACAAGCAGATGCTGCGTGTCACGGAGATGAAAATGCTGCGGTGGATGTGTGGAGTCACGCGTAAAGATCGCGTGAGGAACTCACGCATCCGAGGCAGCCTTCATGTCCGTGACATCGCAGATAAAATGCAAGAGAGCCGCCTCCGCTGGTGCGGCCACGTCTTGCGGAAACCGCCCAGCTACGTGGGTAACAAATGCCTGGCAATGGCGCCCCCACCCGGTCCAGGTAGAAGGGGTAGGCCCAAGAAGTGCTGGCTTGGCGTCGTGGAGGGTGACATGCGTGAAAACGGTCTCACTACCTTGGACGCCCAAGATCGTGCGAAGTGGAGGAGGAAGAGCCGGAAGGCGGACCCTGAGCTCCGAGGGCACCGTGGCCTCGGATGCAATCAGGACTAACGTCTTTATGTGGATGATGAACCATAGTTCCGATTTTAGCCATTTCACACTTTCGTTGGTACATTTATAGCATAATGTTTTAGATTTTGACATACTTGCTTTAAGGTTTGAACTGTAAAGTTGGGGATATACCTAGTTAAAATATTTTTTGTAGAAACAATATTTTTAGGTTCTGTTGTAATGAAATTATAATTAGATACTAACTTCATGGTCTATTTTATATGATTGTATAGGTAAGTATATATGTATCTATATTGTAAAGTAGCTGTTTCCGTACATATTAGTAATAAAAAAAGTTTCGTTGGCTTATGTTATATTAAAGATACTGATTCATATTTAGCAGCATCACTAGAGTCGCAGGAGTCGCGGGTATCAGTTAGTGCGACCACCTAGTAGACCTGGTGCACTGGATTAGAAGCCTTATGTATCGCAATGTCGCAGATATGCAAGAGAGCCGCCTTCGTTGGTACGATCACGTCAATCTGCGTCTGATCGATAAGGAGCGAACGTCCGAGTGCCATCACTGCGACGCGAGCGACGTCACGGGACTGCACACGCTCACCGAGTGGCCGGCAAGGTGGAAGCTCGTGGCGGCCCTGGGAGTGAGAGTTCTCATCCTCGCCACCTTGCTCACGGCGATGGTCCGCTGTGCGGACGCGTGGGTGGCCAGCGTCTCCTTCTGCGTCCTCCTTTTTTTTCTTTCTAATGGTCGTGAAGGAGACGGCGGAACGGGAGTGGCAGCATGAGAGAGAGAGACTTACAGATCACACCACCCGCGTGCGCAGGCAACTCGGGCGTCGGAGGGCACAGACTGACCTCCGTCCCTCATGAGCGCGGGCCTGGGGCTGACGGATAGAGCCGCCTGTCACCCCAGCAGAAGCAGGCCACGGCGGCGGCGTGCTAAGAAGCGCGCCTCCCCACTCTCGGGCGAGTCCTGGTTGTCCTCCTCCCGAAGAGGGCCAGACCGCAAGGTATGGCCCTGATGGTTAGCCGGGGTGCGAGGGATATGCCTAAGACAACCTCAACTCCGGCCTAGCACCACGACCCTCAGTCGGCGTGCGGTTTTAGTCGGTTCAAGTCCGACATAACCTCCCCACCCGGCTCCAGCCAGGGAGGAAATGTAGGAAGAAGAGCTGCAAGACGGACCCTGAAACTGTGCAATTGGGTTGCTAGGTGCCTGCAGGAGCGCCGTATTCGTGTCCTCTCTCCCCATCACTCTCTTTCTTCAGCTTTCATTGCAATGCAGATGATAGCACCTTACACGAGAGTTATCACGGAAATCCTGCGGCTACACAGTCTGATATCGATGAAAAAGGGTAGCTTCTTGTCACTGAGATTGTCCGGATCGTGGATCACATTTTGCAATGGCGGTCTGAGAACTTGGTGGAGTTCAATGCTAAGAAGACGCAGGCACAGCAAAGGTATTTTCTTTTCTTACACCATTCCACTCTTCAGAGCACGCCACTACCACTAAACGACAATCGGATCGACATCTAGTAAGGTCGTCAAGCTGAGTGCCACCATTGTTAACTAAGTACGTGTTTGTAATGGTGGCCCTTTCTTGACACTTTGCCTTTATCTTACCGTCAGGCGACGAGAAGTCAAATTGTCGTGCTCGGCTCCTATACATTTAGATTAATATGCGCGCTCTATACATAAAATATAAACTAATGTGATCTTCGGTATCTCGTAGTTTGATATTTCGTACAGTTTTGAACTTCGGAATTTTGTAATTCGGAATTTTAAATTTCGTTATTTTTGTACGTAACAGGCAGGTATGGTCTGTCTACGCGGTGGGCATTTTAATTTTATGAGTATTTTCAGTATCCTCAGATATCAACAATTAGGTGTAGGTATGTCCCCAGCCTTATTTTGTTCGAAATCTCATAATCTAGTTTAACATGCTATGTATGACACTGAAACAAAAGACATGCCAATGACGTCACGTAACATAATATGACAGGGATGAATGTATAAGAAGAAAAGAGATACGAAATGTAATTGACAGACGTAATACGTCACAATAAATCATATTACTCAAAAATGCACTCTAACCACAAGGCTTAAAATAGTTTTTTCATCATTGGTAAGACAATTTTCACCATTATTTTGACTGGTAAAGAGCGTCTTGCAGCCCACTGTGCGTCTCGGTGATGTGTGCGTGCACGGCTGCGTCTGTATTTTGACAGATTTTGAGTCGTGCGCTCCGCGGACCCGGTCCTTAAAATATACTTTATTTACAACACGAAAAGATACACATTTCATTTTGAGAATTCAGAATACGTTGCATCAACGTGCATCATCACGCAGCACTGCGCCTTGAGATGTCTCGCGACGTGTATCAGCGTTTTTCAAAATTTTACTACTAAGAGGGTAAAATAGGTGATAAACTTTTGTATGGAAAGTTCGTCATTTTCAAAGTTAAAAGCATGAAATTTCGTACACCTACGTCTTTTGAGAAATGTTTTGTCGCGATAACCAAAATTCACGCGGGCGAAGTCACGAGGAAAAGCTAGTACCTCTATAAGTGAGACAAAGCAGCTCCCTTGAGATTTCACTTGACCTCGTACCTACATTTGTACTACACATAGCACATGAGAATAAAAAAAATCTGGCGCCATAGTTTTGTATTAAATTACTAATTTAAACAGGTTTCACTGTTTAATATGTATGTATTTACACAAAAAAAGCACAAGCTAGGTAAGCTTACCATGGGTCTAGATAGCGTTGTGTATGTGTAGAATGTTGTGGAATATTATAGTACCTACCTACATACCTACATTACATAATACACATACATACAACCGCGGTAGCCTAGTGGTATGGGTAATGGACTGCTGAGACGAGGTCTCGGGTTCGATCCCAGGTTTACCATGGCACACACCAATGACTTTTCGATGCTTTACGAAGTTACGTATTTATCGCAGGTTTATAAGTGCTCGGTTAATGGCAATAGGCTCGCCACCTATTACATTGGGACCTAAACATAAACTGGCGAAGTGTGGGTGCTAGCACCTCTGCCTATCCCTTCGGGTAATACAGGCGTGAGTTTATGTTATGTATGTTATGTTATGCTTCTTACATTCCACATCCCAACGGTTCACCATAACATTGTAACAAAAGCGTAAACAACACGGAGCCTGTAAAATATGCTGACGTGGTTCACTCCTATCAGTTCCCAGTATGAACCCGACAGCTGTTGAATGTTACTGGACCGCTGATACAGGGTTCTGTGAAACTGAACGAGTACTTTTCGTTCTAGTAATGAATGTTGATTCTATGTGTATTTACTAGATAAGCTGTTCGTAGAAAAAATGGGGAATAATTTTTATCAGCAAAGATGTTGGTACTCAAAATAATATACTATTATGTAATTGTAAATTGGAAATGTTTGTTCGCGATGGATGAAAAAACTACGGAACGGATTATTAGAAAGGTCTTGATCAGATTTAAAATCTTATGTTTATTTGATTGCAATCGGTTGAGTAGAACCGTAAACAATATTGGTTGCTGTGGGTCGCGGTTACCGCCGTATCCCAGTAGTTCCATTCTTACGGGATCAGTATTTCTGTGACCCTGGTACATGTGCATGAAATACCAGGCGCACAGAAATTTTAAGGGACTTTATCCTAGTCGCGGGAGCAGTGTGTCCTAAACCTTTATATTCCAAACTTAACGCGGACGAAGACAATGGTCCATTCTGTTAGTATAAATCTCAGAAAATAATGTTGGTAATTATAATTATAGACATTTTTTAAAATTTAAGCTAGAGTGACCACTAAAATTATCGCAAAATATGGTAGATCTGCCGACAAATAATCGACTATTGCGCAGTGTCATACCGTGCGCCTCGACATGGATAGATCTGAGGGATCGATATAGGTTAGAAGACGTCCAAGGTAGCTTTTGTGATTGATAACTGATAATGCATAAATAAATCCATACTTCTATACTAAAATATTATAAATGCGAAGTGAGGTAACTCTGTCTGTGTCTGTATGTTACGCTTTCACGCTTAAACCACTGAACCGATTTTCCTAAAATTTGGTATAAGGGTAGATTAGACCTTGAGAAAGGACATAGGCTATGTTTTGTCGCGATAACCGACATCCATGCGGGCGGAGCCGCGGGCAAAAGCTAGTGGGGAATATTTTTTTTACAGAACAGTTTATAATGTTGGTACTCAAAATAATAAAGGTAGTTATTTATTCAGACAATGGTCCATTCTGTAATTATAATTATAGATATTTTTTTAACTTTAAGCCAGGACGATCACTAAAATTATCGCCAAATATGGTAGATCTGCCGACAAATAATCGACTATTGCGCAGTGTCACACCGTGCGCCCCAACATGGATAAATATAGGTTAGAAGACGTCCAAGGTAACTTTTGTGATAATACATGAATAAATAAATAAATAATATTCTACAACATTCTACACAACGCTATCTAGACCCATGGTAAGCATAGTTTAACTAGCTTGTGTTATAGAATCTAGAATGCGGGTAAACATACTTAGATACAGAAACACCCAGACCAATGCAAATAACCATATTCATGAATACAAATATTTGCGCTGAGCAAGGATCGAACCCGCGTCTCCTGCGTAGCAGTCGTATTCACTACCGTCACGCCACAGAAGCTGTCTGTTATTGAGGCACTGAGTTTCTGAAAGTATTTGCAAATAAGCTGACGCGGGGATATAAGGAGCTCTATCAAAATCTTCGAGGCACAAGCCAACCTTACTTGCAAGCCGATAAAGTTGCTGATTGATGGACAAGGCCCAGAGGCTGGCTTCTTTCTTGGGTGTTAGGGGGTCAGCCGATAGTCGCTACCGTAAAAGGCGAGTGACCCAAATTATGACAAAGTGGGAGAAAACAGCCCACGCTTCAGAGGAAACTTTGAATGCAACCAGAATTGGCTATAAACTCTCCCGAAACAACATTATGTAAGTGTTTTCCTGCTGTGGTTTTCCCAAGCGATTACAATATACCCAAAAGGTACAATCTGCCACCTCGAAAGAGATGTTTAGGGTCTGCCGAAGTGCGAGAGATATGTTTTCTGCATTCTTACCTCCGGCAACCAAAGACCCAAAGACGGCGTGCGTTTTAGTCGGGTCAAGTCCGACATAACAATCTCCAACGGCTCGGGCTGGCTGGTATCCGTGGGGATTTTTCGCACGATAGAAAAAAAAAGCGACTACATGGGGATCTTCAAGAAGGGCATTATTGAAGGTTTCTTCAGGGTCGGTAGCATGAGTGTAACGCCCCTGGTGTTGTAGACGAGCATAGAACACGGTAACCACGTTCCATCAGGTGGGTTGTGTGCTTGTTTGCCACCAAAACTGAGACGAAAGTGATTGCTAAAATTTTCCCAACGCCTATGCTTACCCCCTCTGCGATATACTACCGTGAGTATATTCCAGAAACGTTCCCATCTATTATAGTTAGCGTGCCGTGACGGCGACCGGCGTCTGTAATTTAGTACAATTATTTTGATAACCCGCGATAACATCGTGTAGGAATGAACAATGTGGTTCTAGTTACCGAACGAAGTCGCGAAAGTTTTCGGTAAAACGATAAATGTAAGTAGTAATAAGCGCAAAAATCTTAGAGCCTCCATCAATGATATATCATAAACTATAGATACGTCATTCAGGACATAAACTAAGGATAAGGTAGCCTAGTGGTATGGGTAATGGACTGCTGAGACGAGGTCTCGGGTTCGATCCCAGGTTCACCATGGCACACACCAATGACTTTTCGATGCTTTTCGAAGTTATGTGTGTATTTATCGCAGGTTTATAAGTGCCCGGTTAATGGCAATAAGCTCGCCACCTATTACATTGGGACCTAGACATAAAATGGCGAAATGTGGGTGCTAGCACCTCTGCTTACCCTTTCGGGGAATATAGGCGTGAGTTTATATGTATGTAAAACAATATTACTAGTTACTAACAGCCTCTGTGGCGTGGTGGTAGTGCACCCGACTGCCACGCAGGAGGCGCGGGTTCGATTCCCGCTCAGTGCAAATATTTGTATGCATGAATATGGCTATTTGCATTGGTCTGGGTGTTTCTATGTATAATAATATATTTACAAAAAAAAAGTATATAAGTATGTTTATCCGCATTCTAGATTCCATAACACAAGCTATAAAAGCTTACCATGGGCCTAGATAGCGTTGTGTAGAATGTTGAGGAATATTTATTTATTTTATAATAATACGTCAATAACGCCCAAAATGAAACTGCAGTATATTTTTCTATTCTTTTTTTATTTATTAGTCCATAAGGGATAAAATATGCAATATAAGAAGATAAAATGAAAAAAAAAATTGTACATATCAAGTTTTAGGGGTATACTCAGCCGTGTACAGTGGGCGCTTTAGGAGTGAAATTGTTTGAAACAAGGTCGTTCAACACATAGCGTTTTCAAACATATTTCGCAACGCCAGCGAAGTCTTTGGTGACAGATAACACATCGCAGTGGGTTTTCCATCCGTTCAGGATTATGACCATTATTGTTCCGACCCCTTAGTGCCGCTGAGGATGACGGACGGCTCTTAGTTTTTGTTGGACGTAAATAAGTCCGTGCAATAATTCGTCTGAAAGATAACTGGTCCATGTAAGTTATCTCTTCTTTAGTTTTACTGAGCAAAATATGTAGTCGCCAAGCATTTGATATCACCATATCTAACAAATAGGTAAATATAACCCATCACCACTTTTTTCCTTTTATTGAAATCCGATAAAGGCTGATAGACTGATCCATTTGGCGAACTCCACCCATTCCTTTATTATAGTTGACAAACATTTTAGGTATATTTACGTCAACCTTTTGCTTTCTGATGTTACACCATCGTTTGACTCTACGTCATCAAAATTAGTTCCCATTGTAACGACATTATTGTCCTTCCAACGTACCATAGCTATCTCATTCTTAGTATCAAAACTATAATCATATTCCGCCCTAGGCTTCGTCTTCATATCTTTTACTGTGATCAGGGGACATTTTTTCGTCCGATTTTCTCTAACGGTTTCAGTACCTCTAATACCTAGTCTACCCAAATCGAGTAGCAATTGATGATTGGTAAAAAAATTATCGAAATATACGATATGCTCTTTAGGAACTACAGGCATTTTAGCCAATAAAGATTTCACGACTCTCGCACCAAGGGTATCATCAATAAGTTCTGTGGGCCAGTTATCTTTCAGACCCTGGAACCTGGACCCTGGAACGTCCTTAGGGAAACTTGAAGCCACCACAGCCGGATCTGGTGGCACTAATACCATATCGTACTTTTCATCATTGCTTTCATCAGCCAAAATTGATTCCAAAGCTTCCTCCAGTCTCTTATAGCTGGTAAATACGTTCCGATTAGCCATTTCAACTTATAAGTAATACTGTAAACAAAACGAAATAAAATATTAGTACGAATCTGCCCGCTGTACCCGCCTGTGTACATCAAACGACACAAACCCTACTTTACAAGTTTTGTGATAAACCTTCATTCTTATGTTATTATTGCCAACACAAATAAATAGTCTCCATAAAAATACAAAAAGAAGTTGAAATATTTCACTATTTTTGATAAAAAACAACAAAATAATCTTACCTTGTATGTCGTGTCCGGACTCCGTATTTTATTACAAAATAAGTGACATTTATTTTCGCGCTACCGCCAATTTTTATTTATTATGTGGTGACTAGTGTCATCTAGATATGTAATTTCTAACTACCTTCAACACTTACCACAGATAAAATACATAATTTATCGCTTAAGTAGTTGTACCTGTGCAGGTACAGAGGGCGGTAATGGGTTAAAGGCGTAGTTATTTATTTTTTCTGTCGCGTCTCTTATTGGTGGAAAAAATGATGACCATTTGGTAATAATTTTTTTGTAGACATTTTAGAGGGAGAACAACCTATCTATAGTTTATAATATAGTATCATTGGCCCCCATACAACAACCTATCAACGTTTGCTAGATCTGTGATATGATAACCCTCCTTGTTCAATAATTGGGTATTCTACTGACTAGTCAAATTAGTTAAGTACTTTTTACTAAACGTCAAAACGATATATGTTAACTTGTATGAAAAAAGATTTAGTGACGTCATAAAATTTACTAGTCAAATCAGTTACTATTATAGATTAGGTTGGGTGCATGATTAAAACTATAAAATAAGAACCGATGTAATTTTTACCGCTCTTTTAACATTCTTAATTTAATATGCTCGGTTAGATGATTTATTTTTACTATAGGAGAATAAATTGTGCAACAATGTACCCGTAGCTCTATTTGGATATGCATGCTGTGTTCACTTCCAGAAGGACCAACACTACCTTGACTAAGATTTCGCGTGTTGAGCTTGCAATTATGTAGTGTGTGTCCAATTTAGTGAAAGTGTGAAACATTTAATAAAACCCGACTACCGAAAAGTAACAAACAAGAAAATATCAAGGATAGCCGTGGTCGTATGCCACTCTTCCCTGGAATATATTGTTTTGTTAGAGTAAGTGGCATACGTGGCTATCCTTGATATTTTCTTGTTTGTTACTTTTCGGTAGTCGGGTTTTAGTTTTAAACTTTATTTTTTATTTATATTATTTTGGGGCAAGGTAAATCTAATAATTTATACATATTTAAAATGTGCTTTTTAAACCCTTTCATTTGATACCAAACATGGCATATTTATCTCAAATTTATTTTTTAACACAGAACCTTATAAGCGCTAGAGGGCGCCACAAAAGACTGAGTGACGCGTCATATAGCCTATAACCATCAGACGATAAAGTTGCTTGTAACGATACCTCATTTGTCCAGTTCTAATAAGTAGTTGAGGAGTTATGAGGGAACAAATGAACATAGATACATAGCCTGTTAAAATCATAACCCTCCTTTTGGCTTCGCCGTAGTTGGGTAAAAAAAACGTAAAATAGAAACTAAACTCAGTTTACAAAACAAACCAAAAAGTCTACTTAAGCGTCGTTTGAATGGCCGACTTGCACGTCACACATAGTAAAGTGATCATACACGCATAAAGACTTGTACAGACACCGAATAGCTGCTATCGTCTGCAACCCAGCTTCGACCAAAAAAAATATGTAGTTTGGGCGAAGGTTATGGTGACAATTTTTTCCCTATCACGTCAGAAATTTACACATCTATTATATACGTATATTTTACTGTAAAAATATTTTTACGCTCTTTTCAACGAACCATTAAAATTACGTTGCATAAGCCTGGCATTTTATTTGAAGATTAATCCACACATTTGAGCTTGAATTAATCTAGTCATGGAAAAGCTCATTGTGATAGAAGAAACCAAACTCAACATGGAATTCCCATTATCCGAAACATTATAAGGTCTTCAAAATATTCTCTACTACAATTTACTTATGTAACTAACACAAATAAATTCTTTGATATAACAAGCAGGTTTTTACAGGCTTAAAGGTTTAAAACTCTTTGGCTGTCGTATAGGGTACAGTGACATAGCCTACAGTGGCATAGCCAAATAATACAGTGACATAGGCTACAGCGTCATAGGCTGCAGATTCATAGGACATGGTTCGCGTAGGTACTCTATAAGCGACAAAAGTCTCAACTTCTGAACTCCCCACTACACCAGTAAAAACAGTCGTAGAAGTGTGGCGGCACGGTGACCCAGGTGGCCGAGCACAGGATGTCCGCGGTAACTTACAGTGCTTACAGTACTAAGGTAGACATACTACTTCCTTTATTCAGTTATATGATAGAACATTTTAGCCACGTTACGTTTTTGAGGATATTTTCCTACACAGGGTGAATTTGGCTCAAAATTGTGTCTTCAATGACAAATCCAGTGTCGTATACAGGGTGTAATCGTTAAGTGTGTCCAGGCGATTATTCCGTAACTATTACAGATAGGAAAAAACTGTAAACTGATATCGAAAGTACGTTACCTAGTGAGTAAAATGACATCAATAACGTTCTAAAACTCAAACGAGATGTATCTAAAATTTTAACATTAAACCCTCCCATACATTTAGTATGAGATTAGTAGAAAGGTTTTAGTGTCCTTATTTTAAAAGAATATTTTAGCTTAGTACTGATATAAAGGAAACTGTTTATTAACCTAGCAGAATAATAAAATTAAACATAATAATATTTATTTATTAGTAAGTACAATTTTTTTTTGTAGTGTGTTGCTTTTCAGTCTGCTCAAATTAATGCGATATTGAAACACGGTTTATTACTAATTTGAAGTGGTAAGATAATTAAAAAACTTTTAAATTTAAAAGCGTCGGTAGCTTAGTGGTTAAGGAGTCGGCCTTACGATCGAGAGGTCCCGGGTTCGATCCTGGCCATTACACTACCGGCGTGAACCCACTCCTAGCACAAGCATTTTAGCTTAGTTGGAGGGGTTAGAGGGAATATTAGTAACTTCGGTTCTAATATTCTTAAAAAAAAATCTCATGTATCTACTTGAAAATCATCATTATCATAATCATAGGTAATCATAAAATATGATTAAGGTAAAATGAGTACTAGACCACTTAAAATAAGGAAACTAAAACCTTTCTACTAATCTAATACTAAATGTATGGGAGGGTTTAATGTCAAAATTTTAGATACATCTCGTTTGATTTTTAGAACGTTATTGATGTCATTTTACTCACTAGGTAACGTACTTTGGATATCAGTTTACAGTTTTTTGATATCTGTAATAGTTACGGAATAAACGCCTGGACACACTTAACGATTACACCCTGTATATAATTGACTAGTCAAATTAGTTACTTTTTACTAAATCTCAAAAAGTTATAAGGTAACCTGTATGAAAAAATATTTAGTGACGTCATAAAAATTAATAGTCAAATCAGTAACTATTATAGGTTGGGTGGATGAATAAAAATAAATAGAAACTGTAAAATAAGAACGACGTAATTTTTACCGCTCTTGTACCATTCTTAATTTAATAAGATCGGTTAGATAAATTATTGTAACTATAGGATAATACTAATACCCATTTTTAACCCCCGACGCAAAAACGACGGGGTGTTATAAGTTTGACGTGTCTGTGTGTGTGTTTGTGTGTGTGTGTGTGTGTGTCTGTCTGTGGCATCGTAGCACCCAATCGGATGAACCGATTTGGATGTAGTTTTTTTTATTTGAAAGGTATATTAGTCGGGAGTGTTCTTAGCTATGTTTGGAAAAAATCGGTCCAAGATGGCCGCCGCCACAACATATCGGAATACGAGTTTCTTCATAACTCCCTCAATATGGGTATCAAATGAAAGAGCTTGACTAGTAGATCACTTTAAAAAGTATAAAATAAAAATAAAATTAAAAATTTAAAAAACCCCCGTCACAAAAAACACTTCCAAAAAGTTGAAAATAAATGGAGTTTGCCTTTTAACTTTAACGGTTGCCATGTCGGGGGACCTTGAATTGTTCCGATAATATAACAGAGTGCTTAACCAATTAAGGTCCCCCGACATGGCAACCGTTAAAGTTAAAGGCAAACTCCATTTATTTTCAACTTTTTGGAAGTGTTTTTTGTGACGGGGGTTTTTTTCTTCCGCTATGTGCCGCTTGCTACTGGTAGTGACCGTGGCTGGCCAAAGAAGGAAGTCTGAGGACAGATTGTATAGGCAATATATCAAACTATCAATCTGTTTACACAATCTGTCTACACAATAAATCGCGATTCAGACTGAGTGTCACTCTGAAATACGGGGCTTAGTAGCATAAACCGGCGTATTTCAGTTTTTTAAAGTACCTAGGCGTGAATAGTCTGATGCAGCATTATGAGGAATCGCAAAAAAGAACTCAAAGGAGTCTCGCTCTCGACTGCCTGGAGCCCGATTTGATGAAAAGTAAAACTGCTTCATTTGATTTGTAAGATTTGTTACCTACCTGCTTAAGTACTGAGAAAAAAACCATGATTTCATTCTGTTGCATGCTATTGTTTGTAAATGTTTTATTGGTCACTAATTCACTATTATAGCTGACCCGGCGAACTTCGCACCGCCAATTTTTTCCCGCCCGCGTGGCGTCCTATGCCGTTCCCGCTGCACCCTTTACTATATTTAGCATGTATTATACATATAAACCTTCTTTTTGAATTATTCTATCTATTAAAAGAAACCGCATCAAAATCTGTACCGTAGTGTTGAAGATAAAAGCATAGGGATGGACAGACGCGGAAAGCGACTTTGCATAATACTATGTAGTGATTAAAAATCAGGCTAGTTTGCTCATTTGTAAAGAAGTGCAAACAGGATACTTTTTTTGAATAAATTTTGCGCTCTATTTAGCCCGCTTGTAAACACGAGTGCAACAGGATAATTTTTTGCATAAATTTGGCGCTCTACTTAGCCCGCTTGTAAACACGAGTGCAACAGGATAATTTTTTGCATAAATTTGGCGCTCTACTTAGCCCGCTTGTAAACACGAGTGCAACAGGATAATTTTTTGCATAAATTTGGCGCTCTACTTAGCCCGCTTGTAAACACGAGTGCAACAGGATAATTTTTTGCATAAATTTGGCGCTCTACTTAGCCCGCTTGTAAACACGAGTGCAACAGGATAATTTTTTGCATAAATTTGGCGCTCTACTTAGCCCGCTTGTAAACACGAGTGCAACAGGATAATTTTTTGCATAAATTTGGCGCTCTACTTAGCCCGCTTGTAAACACGAGTGCAACAGGATAATTTTTCGCATAAATTTGGCGCTATGTGTATAGTCATGCTCGTAGTGCGGGGTTTTATAGTGTCATCGGAATGACAGCTTCCTATGAAAGATTACGCGTTGGTGGCTATTACATTCACATTTTTTTGCCAGTCTAGTGGGATGCCTATTGCCTACATAGGTTAGTTTATCTATGTAATTATCTTGATTCTGTGACAGTAATTAGTCCGAAAGTCTGGATCTTGATTCTGCTATTGACAATTTGTATCTATTGACACTGTCACCATAAGTTATTTAATTATAGACAGTTACAGCTAAAAAGTTAAAGTTAAAAATTAAATGAAGAGAGTTCATTACACTTTATCAATCACTACAAATTGTCATTTAATGTTAGACTAACAGTATGGAAATGAAGTGTCAAAGCCCTGTTCCATAATAATCATAAAATCTTACCTTGAATAAAAAATTCTTCAGAACTTGTGAGAGAAGTAAAACTCAGGTTCTTTATGAAAATAAAGTTCATCAAATTATGGCAATATTATTTTTCACTTGGAATAAAATCTTGTAGAAACAGAAACTAGAAACTCGGTTTGTCAGAAAACTACCTACTGTCAAATTTTAGAACATTTTTATTTTATACGTCAAATGTCGTTTTTTAAATTTCATATTTCATAGTAAAACTTTTTGTTATGTTAGACCAGCATGACTTGTGAGCATGACACATTAAAAAAAACATTGAAGGTTTTTTTTTATCTGTCGATTTCGATATTTCCACCAATAAACCTTGGCGAAACACCGAGCGGGCACTTTTTAAGTGTTGTATATCAACCTTATGTTATATCATACATTGCAAAATCCTTATTAATCTCTGTCTGTCTGTCTGTCTGTATGTTACGCTTTCACGCCTAAACCACTAAACTGATTTTGATGAAATTTGGAATAGGGGTAGATTAGACCTCGAGAAAGGACATAGGCTATGTTTGGTCGCGATAACCGACATCCACGCGGGCGGAGCCGCGGGCAAAAGCTAGTTGAATATACGTCTAGATTATTGTTACTCAATCATGCTCATCATATCAGTATTGCCATAGCGACACAACTGTCAGGACATATATTTTACTGCCTTTCCCGGCGCGGCGTCCCTTGAATCATGGACGAAGAAAAGTTGATCGGTTTGATACAGCGTTTAATATTATTTTTATTTACGTCGGAGTTGGCAATGAACTGGACATCCACAGGGCAACCAAGACCATTTTACGGAGCTTGCTCTTAGAGAAGCGAGCATACAGGTTGCATGCTCGAGCACTCAAGAATTCGGTGTGCGCCAACGCCAAATGAGCACATAATTTTCAATTTTATAGTTGAAGTTGAAACTAATAAGAATGGAGCTTTGAGAGTGAAGCAAAGAAAAGTTGGCAATTGAACTAATGTATAAATTTAATACGAAAGTAGCTCTGTCTGTTTGTTTTTATTACGTTTGCACGCCTAAACCACTGAACCGAACTTGGTAAAATTTTCTACAGACATGGCCTGGAGCTTGAGAAAGGATACACACTACCATTTATTACGAAAAATAGGTCGAAATTAGGGGTTGAAAGTTCGTCATTTTGAAGATAACTTGATTAAATTGGGAGAGGTATGAGCGTTGTTTGGTCGCAATAACCGACATCCACGCAGGCAAAGCCGCTCACATCAGCTGTACAGAATAAAGGTCAAAAACAAATAACTAGTTCAAAACAATATTGATTGTCACAAAGCTGCAAATTGCGTGTAAAGCACAAACAGCTGATACATCAGTAGGTCACTGAGTTCATTTTGCTAATGTCTGTCAATTAGACCTATTTTACCGTAGCTATTATAACACAAGCATTTTTTTTAATGCGGGTGTTAGGGGCCCCGCCAAGACCCTTAGGTCAAGGTCAAGGTAACTTCATTGATAAAGTCTGTAAATTAGGGCTTTTTTTCATATCAATACATATATACAATTCACCTTTATCCCCAGAGGCTTAGGCAGAGGTAACTTAAGACCCACATTTCAACAATCGTTGTGTTCGGTCTCACGTAATATAGGGTGAGCCTATTGCCGTATTCTGGGTACTATTGTTAATTACTCAAGCCAAACATTTGATGCTGAGCCTGGGTTGTGTATATCTATCTAATGTTAAACAGTCCTATCTCTTAGCCACCTTGTATGACACGCATGGGAAGAGATGGGATGTTATGGGAGTTAGGGCCCTATCAAGACCCTCAAGGTCAAGAAAATTTCATTAATAAAAAAAAGTTGTAAAATGATGAGGCCGTCAAGCTGAGTGCCACCACTGTTAACATGGTACATGTTTACGATGGTGACCCTCTTTCCAAGACTTTGCGTTTAGCTCACCAGCAGGCGAGGAGCAGTCAAATTTACGTGTCCTTTATAGAAAAAAGAAGCTGGTATACTTGCTGATTAATAGGCAATGTTCGGGTGTATGCGTACCTTTCGATGTGTTGGAAGGTAAGACTAGTCACTCTTGTGAACGCCAAAAATTTGTCCCGGCTTTCGCCTGACAACGGAACTACGTGACAATACATAAATACCTACATAGTCTCATGCCTGTTTTAAACAGTTTATATCTAAAAACTCATTGATATAGCGAAAGCTAAAAAATAAACGCGAGCCATTTTTTCATATTGTTTCAAATGCAACCTTTTTTATGTTTAAACCCTTAAACAAATCACATGGTGTCCATAAATACTGTTCAATGAAGCAATAAATAGAAATGCTTTTATTATAAAAACTAAACAAATAATACAATAAAATATTACCCTGTTACGTCTTTGTGACGCAATGGTCAGGATAACTAAGCCGCACAGATGTTGCATTTGTAGTGCACTATAAAAAAATATAAAACAATGCACTCAATGTTGTATCCGAACACGTGTTTCGTTTGTTGAGAAAGTTTTGAACGTTTGTATTTGGAATTTTATTTTTATTCTATAACGGTTTTTAAATTTAAGCTATCATGGTCACTGATGTAGAGATATTTCGGCGCTGTTACAAGCGCCATGATCATGGTTATCGGATATCGGACTCTAGAAAAAATACATGGTAAATATCCCGATATCTCTAAAGGCAAAGTTTTTAAATTATTCTTTTTTTAAAGCTAATATATTTCCATTTTCACAGTAAACGAAACAACATTCATTATTATAATCCTGTGAAGGTATCTGTAAAAGTAATTTCTAATTAAATTTTTAATAACATAGCGAAGACGTTTTATATCAAAGACATGTCAAGACGAAAACATAGGGAAAAAGAATCTTCCCGGGCGGGACTCGAACCAGCAGTCTTTTCGTTACAGGGGTTCAATTCAAGACATGTCAAGAGTACCCAAACCTGGGAGGCATGTAAAACGAATATGAAAATAGAAGAAGCGAAAGATGTTATGCCGAGATCTCTCGAGGAAGACCCTATTTATTACCCTAATATACGCTATGTACTTTTTTCGAAAGAAGACTTATTAGTAATAACCCCTCTAACTAAGCCAATCGGCTGGTGTTACCGTAGGTTCACGCTGGTAGTCTAATAGCCAGGATTTGAACCACAAACCTCTCGATCTTATGACCGATTGTTTAAAACTAGCGACGCTTTCCAGGTGTCAATCAGCAAGTGAACCATTGCTTGCAGGTAAGGTTGATAGGCCTCTAGGGGCCCTTGGAGGGGCCCCATACACCCATATCTATCTATCATCATACAAACATCACCAAATAAACATAGAAATTGTATATTTATTATTCGTCCATACAAACTCCGTACCATAATCAACTCAATTGGTCTGTATGGCACTCCTTAATTGACACAATAGACGAGAGTCCAGTAACCTTACCCGGATAAATTGAAATGACATTATTAACCGCAATATTGTGAATGTAGGAAGTGTTTTCAATTTGCTAGTGTTATACTCAATGTCTTTAATAAGTATTGATATTTGAAATTGACCTCTTTACTACTAGTTATTTTAATGAGATTTTATATTTGAAATTCATGTGATGTTTGCGTGATTTATAAGAAGCTTGTTTCTTTCTCGTAGAAAAAATATAATAGGTTAAATTTAGCTTAGGAAGGTGTATAGTTAGTGGCCAAAATAAGTATGGCGTTTATATGGACTTACGGGGCCAAGCCAGCTGTTGAATATTGCGACACCTCCGGGCACATGCCTAGTTATAAGTTTGTTTTAGTTATCTGTGATCGTGTAGGCACACCACCAATTACTACATTGTTACGCTCAAGTAAAAGGACACATTCGCAGCAGCCAATGCATTGTTGTTTTTTTACATTGAAGGAGCCCGAATTCCGACACCAAACACAGCCTCATCTGCAAGCTAGTACAAGTGATGATTGCCGGACTAGGAACTGATGCAGGATTTCATCTCTGGATCAGATGGTAGTCACTCCAGCCAAAAAGTACTTCTACGACAAAACAAAAGGACAAGAAGACTTGACAGCCTCTGTGGCGTGGCGGTAGTGAACCCGACTGCCACGCAGGGGCGCGGGTTCGATCCTCGTTCAGTGCAAATATTTGTATGCATGAATATGGCTATTTGCATTGGTCTGTGTGTTTCTATGTGTACTTATGTATTTATAAAAAAAAAGTATCAAAGTATGTTTATCCATATTCTAGATTCCATAATACAAGCTAGTTAAGTTTACCATGGGTCTAGATAACGTTGTGTGGAATGTTGTAGAATATTTATATTTATTATTTACCTAAGCGGGCCCCCTTGGCTCTGAAGTGCAAGCCTCATGACATTTTCATACTTACATGCTTTACTGTTCTTTAAAAGTAAAAAACTATGACACTCACCGAGATATTTAACGTGTTTTTCATCGTTTTGAAACTTTCGAGTGCCTAATTACTGTGTCATTACACAACCTTGGACCATGATCATTAAGCTTATAACAATGCCGAAATATCGGTTATAATTATAAGTAACTAGCTTTTGCCCGCGGCTCTGCCCGCGTAGATGTCGGTTCACTATAGTGGTACACTATAACCATGTCAATACCAAATCGTACGATAAAAAGTATTATTTACTAGCTAAGCCCGCGGCGCCGCCCGCGTGGATGTCGGTTATCGCAACCAAACATAGCCTATGTCCTTTCTCATGGTCTAATCTACCCCTATACCAAATTTCATAAAAATCGGTTCAGTGGTTTAGGCGGGAAAGCGTAACATACAGACAGACATACAGACAGACTGACAGACAGACAGACAGAGTTACTTTCGCATTTATAATATTAGTATGGATTCAATCAATCAATCACCCCAATCCAAGACTTGCAAACCAACCGTAGTTAGACACTCCATCATGTTTAATGTGTCAAAAATGTGAAATTGAAAAATTGTAAACTAGATTTATAAGTGTTATTGTAAGAAACTCCTTCATCTTAATTCATTTGTATACGCGTTCTTGTGGAATGCAACCTAGGCTCTAATCCTATTGCTTCGTAGTATTATTATATTTCTTATTGGTTGTAATCTGTTACGTGTGATAAATAAAAAAAAAAAAAACAATTAGCCCACCGCAGTCCACTGCTGGACATAGGCCTGTCCCAATGTGCGCCATTTCATCCGATCCTCCGCCTTCCGCATCCAGTCCATCCCAGCCACCTTTTTCAGGTCGTCAGTCGATCTGGCTAGGGGGTGTCCTACCTTGCGTTTGCCTTCTCGCGGTCTCCACTCTAGGACTCGTCTGCTCCAACGGCCGGTCCTTCGACCGATGTGGCCAGCCTTTTGCCATTCGAGCACGCTTATTCTTTTTATTAATATTTATTGGCTTGAGTATATTTTATGAACAGACCCTACTTATAAAATGTGACCTATGTAAACAAAATCGTAACATGAGCTCTTCAGGGTGTTTGAGAACTTATTTCTTGAGAGTCAAGTGTGAAAGAAACTAGCCCATTAACGTCAAGAGGTTCGTTTTGAGTGTGCAAACACTGCTAGCTGTGACATATTGGAATTTTTATTTATATTTATTGCTCTGATAGGCTGATGACTTAATAACCTCCGTGAAGAAGAAGTTAAGTATTAAAAAATATTAAATACTAAGTTGTCTAATGGCTCCACCCGCAAAAAAATCGAATCCCGTTCCCGTAGATCCTAGATGTCTTAAGTATGAAAATTATCCATACTTATACTAAATTATACAAATGTGAAAGTAACTGTCGTGTCTGTCTGTATGTTATGCTTTCACGCCTAAACCACTGAACCGATTTTGATGAAATTTGGTATAGGGGTAGATTAGACCTTGAGAAAGGACATAGGCTATGTTTTGTCACGATAACCGACATCCACGCGGGTGGAGCCGCGGGCAAAAGCTAGTAGTTTATAAATAGTTCGGGACTTCAAGCGGTAAATTTTGGAAAACTAGCGGTAAATTTTGGTATAGGGGTAGATTAGATCAGTCGCGATAACCGATATCCACGCGGGCGGAGCCGCGGGCCACTGCTAGTAACATTTATCAATCTATTGTAATCTTATTATTATATTATTATTATATCCTTGTATCAAATTTTGCCAGTTCTGTTCAGCTGTTAGACCCTAATTTACTAACAAATATGTTGTAAAATATCACATTTTGAGGTTGAGGTCCGAACAAATAAGTAAGTATAAATAAATAAATGAAAAATTACCCGCAACATTCTGCACAACGCTATCTAGACCCATGGTAATTGTGCGTTTTACGAAATCTAGTATGCGGATAAACATACTTAAATACTTTTTTTTTGTAACACCCAGACCAATGCAAATACCTACCCATATTCATGCATACAAATATTTGCACTGAGCGGGGATGCACCACGCCACAGAGGCTGTCAAGTATTGTTGGTTTTATAGTTTAGTACGAAAAGAAATGTATAAATTCATCCCTTCCTCTAATTTCATGTATCAATAGCGAGTTACAAGTTAAAGCTCATTCATACAATACCTTGTTATTCTACTTCATAGTAGGAGTACGTTAATCTAAATATATAACAAGTAGCCTACTTATAGATATACCAAGCGGGAGGTCCCGGTATGCTTACAATGCTAATATTATCAGCTTCCCCTCGGTTCGTACGCCATAGCAAAACTATGTACTGTACTGTACATTAGTAGGTATTGAATTTCTTATAATCGTCAACTTAAAGTGTATAATAGCCACAGTATGGTTAAGAACAGTAGGTGAATAACTCGGATCATCAATAAAATACGGGTTATTTCTTCTTCGTACCAAAAAACTCATACCATTTTAAAAATTTATTAGTCAGACTGATTTTCACTTATTTTTATTCATAAATCTTAACACAGCATTTTAATCCATGTTTTTTTATTAACTCATGCCATTTTTTAATGTTTACTATTCTTAATTTATACCAGCTCCTATTTTTACATAACATAACATAAACTCACGCCTATATACCCAGAAGGGGTAGGCAGAGGTGCTAGCACCAACATTTCGCCAGTTTATGTTTAGGTCCCAATGTAATAGCGAGCCTATTGCCATTAAACGGGCACTTATAAACCTGCGATAAATACACACATAACTTCGAAAGCATTGAAAAGTCATTGGTGTGTGCCATGGTAAACCTGGGATCGAACCCGAGATCTCGACTCAGCAGTCCATTACCCATACCACTAGGCTACCGCAGAACACTTTGTTCTTTTCCTATAAAACAATATGTTTTACAATTAAAGTACGGTTTACAGTAATTCGAATAACTGAGAAGGCCTGCAGGTTTAATAAACTGTTTTATTGGTCTTATGTAGACTACGTCAGGGTATTACAGCTGATAGAGAGACTAGGCTCATGGACAGTCTCTTCATTGAGTTGAGGAGTTAGATAACAACCATACCCATAAAAGCTACGATAAACTAAATTATTGAGAAATAGGAGGCTGTAAAGTGTAATCCTTGAATGCGGGTTGGTGCTTGAATGAAAGAGAAGACAATGTTCTTCTGAGTTCTTAACTACACTGTGGCTTCAAGCAATGCAATGTAGTATTAGAATTATGCTGACAAATTTCTAAGTAAATCTTTCTTCAAGGAACTAAGTTACAATATGATTATTATAACTACGCAGTTGATTACAGTTTGGAGTAGGACGCTGAAACTAGATGAATAAGTTAAGATATTTTGGCATCTATGTTTAGAGACATAATGTTCCTTTTTGTAATATTATCATTGCTAGTAAAAGTAGTGCATTACTTCTGATCATGGATTTTCATTGATTTATCAGTTTTATATCATTATTTTCCCACGGATACCTCTTCCGCGGGTCCCAACTAACTGATTCATCAACGCAGAGCCTAAACCGCTAGACCTGCAAACTTAAAATTTTGACAGTACATGCATTTTGCACTAAGAAAGGATTTTTGGAAATTGCTACAAGGGGGTAAAATAAGGGTTGGAAGTTTGTACGAAAGTCCGTCATTTTCAGAGCTAGATGCACTGAATTTCATAAACCTGTCTTTTAAGAAATAAATGAACACGTGTATCAGCGTTTTTCAAAATGACAATGACTAAGAGGGTAATATTGGTGATAAGATCGTCGAGTTCGTCATTTTCAAAGTTAGAAGCTTGAAACTTCGTACACTTACGTCTTTTGAGAAATGTTTTGTCGCGATTACCGACATCCACGCGGCCGAAGCTGCGTGCAAAAGCTATTCATATATAATTACAGAGTATCCCATAAAACTTTCTCATCTTTTGTTTATATCCACAGATGGTCAGCTGGACCCTGAATGCAAAACAATGCCATTAAATTATTGACTTTACTAATTTAGAATGAAAGTCCAAAATGGAATGATCAAGTCCGAAATCATATCGAGCCATTACCGCCGACTTAGCGTAAGCGACTAAAAGCAAATTTTACAGGAGGAGCTTTTTTCTTAATATTTCAGGCAATTGTTGTGCTATAGAAATGAAATTGACGACAGAGTCATAATTTTTGACGATAAATAATTATAACAGTAAAAAAATGTAAAATGTTCGAGATTTTTGGTATTTTTGGCGCCTACGATGAATTCCCTGTCACTGGAAAAACCATTACGGTGTTTGAGATAAACTATGTAGCAATAAAATAAGTAAATTTTATCCAATTTTCAACGAATACTCCTACGTTTCATAGTGTTTTTACAGAAGAATTTAAATTTATTTAATTGAAACAAGAAATAAAAATGTATTAAAATATTTATTATCTTAAATTATTCATTTTTAAGGAATGATGCGTGACAAAAACAAAAATAAAATCAATGGCAAATTTCTCATTGAAACAATAACATTTTATAAGAACAAACATCAACATTAAACCAAAATTACACCATCTAAATCAGTCTTACATAAAAATTAAATCAAGGAGATCGACCCTAGCAATACTGCGCAAATTAAACCAATGAAATTAACCTACTATTAAAAGTTAATCAAAATGTAAACCTAAAATTAAAGTAATTATTTTCTGTATCAGTATCATTTCGGTCTCTTATTTAAAACAATCGGTTTAAAAATAATACAACCTCTAAATCAGTCTTACCTAAAAATTTGAAATCAGCTAAAGCAATATTGCACAAATTAAACTAGTAAAATAAATCTGTTAAAATCTGTTGGTAAAAACCAAAATTGTCTTTCCTGTTATACCTTCTTACACTACAAAATAAGGGTTATTAGGACAATGACTGTTTCGTTAAATGGCTACTCATTACGAACGACGACATCGCAAAATGTCCACTGCTCTAGTCGTTAAATACCTTGGTCGCAAAATGACTACATTTCAAAAATACTCTTTTACTAGCAGGTAGTTAAGTTAGTTCGTTAGTTACGCACATGTATGCAGCCGTGACCCCGGCAAGATTAAAAAAAAACATTATTGTCAATGCCGCATAGAAAATGGTATGTGAGAGTATGGCATCAGTGAAAAAACTTTTCGAAAAAACTGTACTACTCGTAGAATACATCGATGAAGATGAAGATGATTCATCATTTTGCTGGTGTAGACGTTTTGCGTTTTAGGCAATATGCGGTTTAGTCATTTTGCTGGTGTAGACGTTTTGCGTTTTAGGCAATATGCGGTCTAGACTATAAGCGATCTGAAAATTTTGCGATGTCGTCGTTCGTAATGAGTTTCTACCTTTCCCTTACAAGGGGACTGCTCTTCCAACTGAGCTATTGAGCCACACTTAAATTTAAAAAAAAGAACTATTGTCTCTCTGCGCCATTTTATTCTTTAAATTGATAATTAGTAAGTTGAAACAGTTTTACTTGATTATTAAAGTGATAGTTTCAATAAACAGTGTATAAAATTTCAATTTGTAACTAAATTATTTATAATAAGTGAATTGGTGCAAATATCAAACATAATTGCATTCAAAAATGTCGACCCCCGCAGCGAAGGTATCTACGAGTATACCCAATAATTACACTTCATTATGGTTTTTTGAAAATAGCGAAATAGACTTTGAATATGGATCAAATTATTAGATCGACATCAAACACAGCTAGTGCTCAAAGCGGACCAATGCAATTATACCATGAGCCACTTAAAATCTCGGCTGCTAAGTACAAAGACCTGGTAGACCTGTGTAATAAAAACGCAATACCAAACAGGTACCACGACGAATATTTAAGTATGGGACATGATGGAGAAATCCCTGATACAATGAATGACACCGACGAAGATGATGCTGATACAGAAAATTAAATTAAAGTGTTAATTTTCTATGTTTGTGTTGATTTATCTTAGATTGTAGGTTGTTATGCTTAATTATTTTGGGGTTATTAGGACAATGACTGTTTCGTTAAATGGCTACTCATTACGAACGACGACATCGCAAAATTTTCAGATCGCTTATAGTCTAGACCGCATATTGCCTAAAACGCAAAACGTCTACACCAGCAAAATGACTAAACCGCATATTGCCTAAAACGCAAAACGTCTACACCAGCAAAATGATGAATCATCTTCATCTTCATCGATGTATTCTACGAGTAGTACAGTTTTTTCGAAAAGTTTTTTCACTGATGCCATACTCTCACATACCATTTTCTATGCGGCATTGACAATAATGGTTTTTTTAATCTTTCCGGGGTCACGGCTGCATACATGTGCGTAACTAACGAACTAACTTAACTACCTGCTAGTAAAAGAGTATTTTTGAAATGTAGTCATTTTGCGACCAAGGTATTTAACGACTAGAGCAGTGGACATTTTGCGATGTCGTCGTTCGTAATGAGTAGCCATTTAACGAAACAGTCATCGTCCTAATAACCCAACGATACTACCGTCATGTACTATGTCGGTTACGTTAACAAGTTGACTCGGTTCCTATATAATTTTTAGATTTTGAATGAATTTGCGATAAATATTCATATTGTCGCCTACGATAATATTTAAAAAAAATATATGGTTAAGATAAAATTAGCTTTTGCTATATCTCAAAAATTAATGAATTTAGGCGGAAAATGGCAATAGAGTAAGATCCGTTATGGTTTGAAATGTCTATTACGATAAAAAAAGTTTTTTTGGAAAAATGTCGCTTACGATAAGTCGGCGGTAATGGCTCGATATTGTACCATCAGAATGTTAATTGAGATTTTCTTCATCACTTTTCTTCCACGCAGGCGATCCACAGGCATCAGCTAGTTAGTGTTCATAGATACTTCATACAGCTAGTATAATTAGTTAGTTAATTCAGTTTTCTTACATTAACCCGTTCACTTGTACCAAGTATCGCAATGACAAAGCGTCTAGTCGTATAGCGCTAAACCAAAATATTGTTCTCCTATTATAGTCCCAGTAGCATTAGAATATCTAGTTCCATTTTCTTATAATCTTTTGAGTGACATGTATTAGCCATAAATAATCTTTTAGTGAAATGTACCATATAAGTATGTAATCGATTTGACCAAGTTTAGTAAGTACTCCAAAAATTTTCATTTCAGTTTTCATACAAACTCTTAGTGACCTGTACCAAGTATCGCAATGACAAAACGGGCAGGTGTATAGCGGTAGACCAAAATATTGCTCTCATATAGTCGTTGACTATGTACTAAAAATTATAATGCAGTAATTTTTCATCGTAGGTAATTCAGTTTTCACAGCGTCTCCTTGACTTGTACCTACCTACCAAGTATCGGAGTGATAATACGGCAACCAATCTTATGGTGGTAGGCGGTGAATCATCTCCTGTAGTCCCTTAATCAGCAATAGAATTCTAATCTATACATATATCATTATTAAAATATCTAGTTCAGTTGTCTTATAATCTTTTAGTGACATGTACCAGACATAATATAAGTACCTACCTAATATTCTATGAAGTCATATAGATTATGTACTCAGAATGATAATCCAGACATTATTCATCTTAGCTAGTTCAGTTTTCATACCATCTTATAATGACATGTACCAGATATAGGTAATATTTTTTTAGTGAAATGTGCCATTAATCGACCTCAGACTAATTACTCAGAATGATAATCCAGATATTATTCATTTTAGCTAGTTCAGCTTTCATACAATCTTTTATTGACATGTACCAGATAAAATATTATTTTTTAGTGAAATGTACAAAATTTGGTAAATTAATCGACCTCATAGACTAAGTACTCGGAATGATAATGCAGATATTATTCACTTTAGCTAGTTCAGCTTTCATACAATCTTTTATTGACATGTACCAGATATAAAATATTTCTTTAGTGAAATGTGCCGTGTTTGGTAAAGTAATCAACTTCATAGACTAATTACTCAGAATGATGAGATAATCCAGACATTATTCATCTTAGTTCAGTTTTCATACAATCTCTTAGTGACTTGTACCAAGTATCGGAGTGATAGGTAATACGACGTCCAGTCGTATGGTGGTAGGCGGCGAACCAAAATATTGCTCTCCTGTAGTCCCGGCGCGGCGCGGTCGGCTGCGCCCACATGGTCGCCTCTAGTGATGTCACCATCGATACAAATTATTGATAGAACTATCGATATTCTTGGGATATGTTCTTTAATTTTATTATTTGAGGTACGTCTATAGGATAGGTACATATTATACACAATTGCAATTGGGGTACTACTTTTAAGATGTATCCCTATTATCTTTGGATTGTATATGAAGGTTGTGAGTACGTGTTTGATTTTTGGAGGAAATATTAGAATACAGTGTACACTGCAAAGCTTGTCACTAACAGATCCTTCAAGTTGAAGGCAAAGTATTAGTATTTTATTTGTATCTATATAGGTGGCCGTCATTTTTCAGTGTATTTTTTTGAAATAAAATATAAAATTTTACAATTGATTCATAAGTATTTAATTCGTACTGAACAGATCACTAAGATAAGTAAGTATATTAGCGAATAGATGGCATGTGATGTTTCATTGAATTGACCATATCATAGATGACGCTGTTATCAATATACACACGTACTGAGCAATGAATAAGCATAAATTTGAACAAAATTTTTTTCCAACGTATTTTGATGATCCTTAATTATGACATATTCCGTTCAAATTTGATTTTGTTAACACTTGTTGATTATTTTCTTGAATAATAATGCACTTTTCGTTGTTATAATATTGTTTGTTGTTTGAGATTTTTTCACTTGCACTGCCGGTTTATATTTACTAAATTTAGTTCACTGGTTATTTATATCGCCACAATGTGTTTGTAGATGTTGTTATTGTACACTTATTTACATAACTATATGTCTTTTATTGCTTATCACTATTTGTAACTATTTTAATTATTTAAAAAACTCGGGAGACACTCAAACACCGTGTTTACTTTTCCGCGCCATCTAGTTCTTCTACATTTAGTTATTCCTACGTATATTTTTTATCCGGTGTTTTACCATAAATTTTCATTTGATTTAACCAGTTGATTTGAAAACATTATCTCAAATTCACAGAAATGTCTACTCGATATTTAACAAAACACAGAATCACATCCCTAATCGCCAGATCTCCCGTTCTTAAGGAGCGGCTGCGCTAGTCACAGAGTAACCAGCGCGCGCGCGCCCGTCCGAAGCGCGATCCAAAAATACCCGCCGACCCGGCCGACACGCCATGGCCTGACAAACAAAGACTAAATAACCACTCATTTTACCATAATTTTGGGGTATTTACGTGTTGAAAGTGAAGTTCTGATGTTGGCATGTCGCCTACTGCTATCGGTGCGGATTTGCCGCAGTGGTGTGGCAAGACTGAGAGCTGTCCCCAAGCACTGCTGGGATGGCTGTACCTGACCCATGACCAGAACGATCAGGTAACTATCACAAGTTAAAAGTATCTGTGGAGTAATCACAAACTGAGTGTCTTGTAATTAGTACCAAAATAGACTTGCTCTTCGTCTGCAATTTAGATTATTATATTGTTGATCTTTGTTGGGACAGCCCAAATTTAGTCAAGAATACTCAATGCTGTATCTTGATTTCATATAACAGTTGTGTGTTAGCTACTGTTATTTTCATTGGGCATTTCTCCCTGTTCCGTAAGACGTATGACGTCACGTCTATAACAAAATAAGTCATGAACGTTCCACCAACAGAACTGATACCAACTAGATTGTTTTAACACCTCACCTAGCACTCTCCGGTACGATGAACGGTACCAAAACAACGCCGAGCATCGGCAGTGACGTCACCCAGAGCAGCTTGCGCCAGTCGTGAAGATACAGCGCGATCCAGGGTAGTGACAGGCAGCCGCCGCCGAAGTCGCTTCGACGGTTTCGCGGCTTTTGGTTTCGTAATGTACTTTTCACTAGACAGTAAACTTTCAGCCCATTATAAAGTGCCCGCTTGGCGGTAATAGACTCGCCTGTTATTACATTCATATTTGCCAATTCCTTCAGGCATTATAGGCGTGAATATGTAAGTGTGTATGTATGTAGTGTACTTTAGATTTTCATTGAAACATCTAATGATTGCCGTTCCAAGCGTAGAATACAGAAATAGTCGTTAAATCATCTGAAATGATTTTATTTTCTATTCAATTTTCTCAATTCGTAATAATCTATGAATTAAATTAGTGAAGTCTTCAGTAAAGCTCGATGGTTTATACGTGAAAGCAAGCAAAGCACAGACGGAGGGAGTGTGGATTTTTTAGAAGTTCACAAGGTGATCATTTCTAACCTTCCATTTTGTATTGGAAGTAAACGTCACAACCAGGCGCATTGCCACGTCCCATAATAAGATCTATCAATTTGATACCTTGCCTCATGATGAGCTTCAATCTATACATATAAAATTACTGGACTGACTGACTGACTGACTTCATCAACGCAGAGCCTAAACCACTGGACCTACAAACTTGATATTTTGACATAGGTATGCATTTTATGATGTAAACATTCACTAAGGATTTTTGTAAATTCTGCTACTAAAAGGGTAAAATAAGGGATATACATTTGCATGAAAGTCCGTCATTTTCAGAGCTAGATGCACTTAATTTCATAAGCCTGTGTCTTTAAAAAAATAAATAAACTAAGCGTTTTTTAAAATTTTAACTAAGTACTGAGAGGGTAAAGTAAGTAATAAACCTTTGTATGGAAAGTTTGTCATTTAGGCACTATCAAATATGGAGTACGAAATTTTCACAGGCGAAGCCGGGACGGGTCAGCTAGTGAAATATAAAAAATATGAAAATCGATTTCCAAATCCATTGATGTGAATTCTCAAAACGACTTATAAGTTATAAAGTTAGTATAGCAGCTGAATTCAGAGAACAGACTTAGCGAAAGGTTCAAGTGCATACCGCAACACGCGATGTGTACAATATCAAAACTTTTAAGAATGTGAGATCGAAATAGTACCAGTAGGGTTGCAAAGCGCTCGGTAGGGCCAATTCTGTCTAAATACTGCCTGCCCATACTCGGTCATTGGCATAAAACTGTTTATTAAACGCGTATTAAAGAAACCAACTTACTTAAATCTTGACCCGACTTGCTAAAGAAATGGAGCCTTGGTAAACACGAATTGGTTTGATATAAACTGGAGGAATTGGAGACATTGAGCTCTTCCGTCACCGTAATATCTCGATTCTTTACCAGAACATGATATTTCCTTCTTCCTGCAGTCCTTGAAAGACCCGGGACTGCAGGAAGCGTGGCGTGAAAAAGCACCTAATGAAGCCGTGAAGCGTACGGTGTCTGTAATGGTGAATTGGTGTCCCTCTATGTTGAGACTTTACCTTCAGACTAGTTGGAGATGAATTGAAATGTCTTTCTTATATTAAAAAACCTCTGTATAAAAGCTTAGGTTACAAGCAGTTGATGGTTGGTTAATGACCTTTCGCTGTATCAAATTTATTGTTTCGTAAAGGCAGTAAGTCATAGTTTTATAGGTTTTATTAATAGCTGCTTTTGTTAGATTCTAAATCAGTTTTGTAGATGAATTTTCTATGAATTCGTTAGGGATAAGTTTTTGCTTTGAAAGTTTCCAAAATTCGTTTGCTATTACTAATTTGTTAGTTTTGATTTATCTGATTATTATTCTTAATCAGGCAGCAGTTGATTCACCTGATAATGCCTATATCCTGTTATTCTTCACCAACTTAAACTTGAGTTCACAAATGCTTATCAAGTCTGTTCTTGAATTGATTCACACATTGTGAAGATATTACGTCTTCTGGCAGTTTGTTCCATGTTTTGACAACTCTATTGCATAAGAAATACCTATGCGGGTTTTAGACGCTACAAATCCAGATCCACATTCTGTCTATCCCAATCGCCCTCGTTCAGGTGGTCAGTTGATCTGGCTAGATCCTACCGCTGTTGAAACCATGTTATTCTGTTTACAATGTGTAATTACCTCACCTGATGTCATCAGTGGTGGGGAATTGCGTGTAGCCTTCTCAAAATATAGTCATCTTCTTCATCCTAGTGTCAATCTTAGTCGAATTTGAAGCTTTCAGCTTGGAGGCAGCCTTTTGGTCGGATTTACCTGAACTTTATTATTTTCCGTTCCAATACAAATGTGATATCGAAGCCTTGTAGTTAGACCAGTTGTTGGACTTTCTATGGCTCTAACTACACCTACCACTACACCGTTACACCTCCAATTGAAGTTCGATGGCAACCAAGACCAACGGTTTAACGTGCTCTCCGTGGCATGAACATACCAATGCAAATACTCATATTCATGCATACAGTGGGGATCAAACCCGCACCTCCTGCATAGAGACCGCGTTCACTACCGCTACGACACAGAAGCAGCCAGTCAGCCTTCTCAAAATATAGTGAACTAGCTTTTGCCCGCGGCTCCGTCTGCGTGGATGTCAGATTATCGCGACCAAACATAGCCTATGTCCTTTCTCATGGTCTACTCTACCCCTATACCAACTTTCATTAAAATCGGTTCAGTGATTTAGGCGTGAAAGCGTAACATACAGACAGACAGACAGACAGAGTTACTTTCACATTTATAATATTAGTATGGATAAACGGAAGAGGTATGGTGATCCTATTCAATCTACCCCACCGACACAACTCTGCAACCAACAAGAAACAAAGCAGGGATAAACTACAAAAAACCGCTAGTATAGAGCAAAACTATTCAGCAGAACGCAATCCAGCTTCCTTCCAACTCTGAACAATCCTTTACACCTCCAAGCATTCCTGTTTCCCTAGTACAATATCATTCCTTGGTGCACATGCCCGGCGTGTGTATGGCCATAACTCTAATAATAGACCACATCTTTCGGTAGTACCTGTCTGGTTCGTATCACCGATGTCAGCACGGGTCATTCATCAACTCGCGGGCAATAAACTTGCGGGAAACCGCGAGTTGGCAACTTTCAATTTTTGATTATTTTCCTGTCGTCAACTCGCGCGATTGTCAAAATTGACGTATTTGTATACAGTCAGTTACGAAAACTTTGTAATAAATTTAATATAGTTTGGTACCTATTTAAAATGTAGGTACTTTAGAAGATATTTTAGGCTATGTTATAGAATATAGTATAATAGAAGAAGTTTGTAAGTGGTATCAAGGAATGAAAAAAGAACATACTACGAAAAAGGATCAAAGTAATATCACAGAATAGGTACTAACGTATGGAAGCTCACACCCCCGCGCAGATTTCATTTCCTCACCCCGCACGTTCGAATCAAAAAAATCCAACTTTAATTATTATGTAATCGATTAGAATAATTAATAGATCAGTTACAAAGTTTAGCAGAGTAGGTACCATTTTTTGATTGATTTGCACATTTTCAAATGTTAGTTCAATATAATAACATTACAGTCAACGTTCGATCTTGAAAAGTGTGTAACGAGAATACCATTGTAGACATTTGGGAGATTAGATCGGGATTAGATTTTGAACAGATTTTTGTTAGGAGAATTACCTTTCAACTAATAACAATAAAAATCCTCTCAAAATCGACTAAGTCACTTTACTTAGCAAACAAATAGAATATCAGACCGAATGATTGACAAAATTTCCAAAAAAGCTATTTTTTATAGTATCTTGTATCCATAGTGTTTTTTTTTTATAGGTATTATAAATCCGAAAGTAACTCTGTCTATCCGTCTGTCGGCTTTACACTTCCAGTTAAAAATCTATTATTTTAACGTTATAAACAGACACTTCAATTTTATTTATTTGTATAGGTATTATAACTAGGCAAAATGTAAAATAATTATAAACATGTTCTGAGTCCATGGGAACCGCGGAGGAACATGGGACATGGTAGCTGAGTGGGAGCAACGACTTGGGCGACCAAGCGCAGGGCACGCCGTAATATCGGCGATAAGACCCATCATAGAGGAATGGCTGGCCACACGGCAGCTTCTCAAACCGGCTGATGCAGGTGACTAACGGTAACAGTTACCTGTGTCGGATCCGGAAGGAGCCAACGTCCAAGTGCCATCACTGTGATACGATCGTGGACACAGAGCTGCACACGCTGACCGAGTGCCCGGCGTGGGACACGCCGCGGCGGGTCCTAGTGGCAGCTCTGGGGGTGGGAGTCCACACACTCGCCACATTGCTCACAGCGATGGTACGATGTGCGAACGCTTGGGGTGCGAGCAAGTAATGCTCGAGAAGGAGGCGGTCGGTCGGGTCCGGACTAGACTCCGGGCCCGGGAAGCCCGCGAAGAGCGAAGGCGAACCGGACGTCGGAGGTCGCATAACGATTTCCGTCCTCCATGAGCGCTGGCCTGGGGGTGACCGGTGGAGCCGCCTGTCGCCCTAGCAGAAGTACGTCGCAGCAGCGGCGCAAAGTACGCCTCCCCGTACCCGGGGCTAGATGTGGACACTAAGGTTCCCACAACCCGAAGGGGGCCATCTCGAAAGTGATGGTCCTGGATCTGCCGGGGTGCGAGAGATATGCTTTCGGCAATCTCACCTCCGGCAACCAAGGACCCAAGATGGCGTGCGTTTTGGTCGGTTCGAGTCCAACATAACCGCCTCCACCGGCTCCGTGGGGATTTTTCGCACAATAAAAAAAGGACCTGCGCTTGTCTGCCACTGTGATATAAAAAAATTAAAACTTATCTCCACAATACATAAAAACACAAAAATTCCACATTTTTACTAGACGAAATCTTAAATGTATAAAAATTTACTGCACTATTACTTTTTACCCATAGTTCTATCCTATTTTGGTCTTATCAATATTTAAGCTTATTTTTCATTAGCTTAAAATGTACTTTGTCTTATCCTACAATAAAATTTAATCACTACAAGAAAAAGACGATATTCCTACGACGTTTCATTCATATGACATCGTTGTCATAACCATAACAAATAGCATGTTTTATTCATCATTGGCCGTCTCCTCCTCACCTCATTTTGCACGTTTATATCGAAATCTAAGACAAATTAATATAAAAAAGTAAACAGTTACTTTAACTTTAACCAATGCGGGTGTATAAATGCACAAAAAGTTCGTTTTATATTAAATTTTTAGTTTCGATCCATTTTTCTGACTGTACTTTAATATTCACGCGAGTTGACGACAGCAAAATAAAATAAAATTCAAAAATGCCAACCCGCGGTTTCCCGCAAGTTTATTGCCCGCGAGTTGATGAATGACTCGTCAGCACGCGGTCACTCTGACAGTTTTTATGTAGTGACTTGCGGAAGAAAGTTTTATTTCTCGATTTCGCGAATTCTGTCCAGTTTCTGTCCTACTATTCGAATGAAATTTTTATAGCATTTATAATGCTAACTTTTTAAGTTCGAAATACATCGGGAAAAAGAAGCGCTCAAGTGGGACTTGAACCCAAGACATTTCCCTTACAGGGGGAATACTCTTCCAACTAAGCTATTGGGCCACACCTGAATCACTTCAAATTTCCCTTCTCTTTATATCCGTCTCTAAACGGTGGAAAGAGAAGCGAAGAGCTTCTTTCCCCGATGTATTATATACTACTAATATAAATAATATAAGCAAAAGTTTGTGCAGATGTTTAGAGGTTTGTTACTCAAATCCTACTCAAATAACTGAACGGAATTGGTTCTCATAGTTTTGTATTTGGTCATAGTCTATCTATAACCAATAAAAAATGTTCATCCTGTTTATGAGGCGTATTTTATATCACGCATTGTCATAAAACACATATAATTTGCAATTAGACCGACGCGACGTTTCAGCCACTTTTAGCAGCCATGGTCGCGAAGTCAGTGAGTCATTCAATTCAATTCAAAATCACCAATTAATAGACCAACGTCAATATAAAAATAATATTAAAGTAGCAAATGGAGAACCGGGTCGACCTGACCTGAGAAGACTCCGGCAAGAAACTCTGCGTGTATTTTTTCTATGTACAATATACTAAAAACACATGTATAATAAAAACTTCACACCCATGGTTTAGTGAAAAGGGTGCTGGAATTGCACTATGAAAACGTACTCAACCCGTGGTACCACTGCGATGTTCAACTGGTTGTATTACCACACCTCGGAAGCTCTGACAAAATGTATGAAAAATTCAAATTGTAATTACAACATTCATAGATCGTGCACATGCACGGTAGTGTTTATGTGTGAGAGACTTAGATAATAGTACTACTACTAGTACTATTTTATCTATTCTGTGGTATTACGGAGAAGTAAAGTAAACAGTATTAGCAATCTTTTTTTTAAGTTGCGTTTTACATTGCTGGTAAAGCAGGTATTCAATTCAATTCATTCATTCAATAAAGTTAAATAGTTACTGTTTCAATCAATTCAATCCCTTCGTCTCGATTACTACTTTCAAAATAACTGTAACAGCGTTCATTGTTCCCGATAGTTCGTAAGACTATCGATAGATGGCTCCACCACAAACCCAAAGACGAATGTATTTCTAATCTCCGACGACGAGTCTGAGTACTGAGTAGCCCAATTGGTTCAACCTGGAACTCCCTGCCACGTGTTTCTTTCTTCCTACAGTCCCGGGTTCTATAAACGGGGCGTGAAACGGCATCTAATGAGGCCGTCAAGCTGAGTGCCACCACTGTTAACATGGTACATGTTTACGATGGTAACCCTCTTTCCGAGACTTTGCCCTTAGCTTAACATCAGGCGAGGTGAAATGAAATCGAAGTATCCGGTATAAAAAAAACAAATCCCCTTACATGACTGATTCAACTCCCTTCTAAAATGTTCCATTTTTCGATCTAAATCGATACTAGTATATTTACAACCTGAAATAGTTCCTGCGACACACGAGACATAATTTCACGCAGTCCGAACTATGGGCAATAGTACAAACATAATTAAAGATAAAATCTCAAGTTCGCGGCGAGGCATCAAGGTGATCAAAGCGGCGAGCAGGATGCAGTCTTTAATGAGAAACTTGAGAGAAAATTGCTTGAAATGTTCGGCCTGTAACACGATTTTACATAAGAGAGTTTAAGTCTGAGCAAGTTTTGGAACTTTTGATACTAGACTGGAGTTTTTTAATTAATAATTTGGCTATATTATCTACATCTATATACTCTTATATCATTGGAAATTGGAAATTTTTGTTCGCAATGGACGCAAAAACCACTGAACGGATTTTGATGTGGTTTTTTTTAACTAGAAAGGTCTTGATCAGATTTAAAATCTTACGTTTGTTTGATTGCAATCAAACAAATGTAATGTAGTTTGCTTTGGGTCGCGGTCACGGGATCAGTATTTCTGCGACCCTAGTACATTGGTATGAAGTATGAAGTACCAGGCTCACAGAAATTTTAAAGAACTTTATCTGGGTCACGGGAACAGGAGCAGTGTGTTCTAAACCTTCCTATTTCGAACTTAACGCGGACGAAGTCGCGGGCAAAAGCTAATTATTATTATAAAGAGGTAATGTTTATGACTCACAAACGGACAAACTTCGTAAGCTCTGAATTAACTAAATAAAAGCTAAATCATTTGTAAGTGTCATGAGCTATATTTATCATCACTCTATCGGAAGGGTTAAGGGTCCTTAACACTTCTCAACAGTGGCAGTTCCTTAAATCCTTGGGGATTGGTAAGGTCACCCATGATAACCTTACTGATATGGACCTCAATGGATTAAATGCCCATTTTTCAGTCCCTCCAACTACTATTCCTAGTCATGTTAAATCTTCTACCTTAAATTCTCTCTCTTCTCTTCCACTACCTTTAAATGCTCCCTTCTTATTTCAACCGGTAACAGAAGCGGATGTTAAGAAACATTTAAAATCCATATCTACTAGGGCGGTCGGTAACGATGGCCTTCAACTTCAAATGCTTCTCCCCATTGTAGATCTGATCCTTCCTATCCTCACCCACATTATGAACTACTCCTTATACTCTAACTATTTTCCGTCATGTGGAAAAAAGCTTCTACCATACCTCTGCCCAAAGTACCCAATCCTACAACACACTCCCAATTCCGCCCCATTTCTATCCTTCCCATCCTGTCGAAGGTACTTGAGAGTATTGTTCACGATCAACTGACGTATTATCTCTCCTCTAATGGCCTGTTGAGTCCTTTCCAATCTGGCTTTCGCCGTGGCCATAGTACTGTAACAACTTTAGTGAAAGTAACAGATGACATTAGATTGGCTATGGAGCACAAACAATTAACAGTGTTGGTCTTATTGGACTTCAGCAGTGCCTTTAACTCTGTTGATTTTGACATACTCTTAGGTATTCTTTCATCCATAAATGTTTCTGCCTCTGCAATCACTTGGTTCAAGTCCTATCTCGAAGGACGCTCACAATCTGTTAGAGTGAATGACGCTTCCTCCGATTGTTGTGACTTAGTGGCGGGTGTTCCTCAGGGTGGTGTCCTTTCTCCTCTTCTCTTCTCTGTTTTTATAAACGCCATCACGAAGGTCCTAACCTCGCATTATCATCTCTACGCAGACGACTTGCAAATATATCGACATTTTAAAGCTGATGAACTAACTGGGGCTGTGGCTGCCATGAACAATGACCTTGAAAACATCAATATCTGGGCCCAATCCTTTGGACTGCTTGTTAACCCAAAAAAATCTTAAGCACTCATTGTTGGTGGTAGATACAGCTCCGCCTTCTGAATCATGATTCCCTGCCTCCAGTAACGTATGATTCAGTAGCCATTGAATACTCCAAAAGTGCAAAAAATTTAGGCGTGCACATAGACTCCATGCTTGCCTGGGATATTCACATCGCGGAGGTGAGTAGGAGAGTATACTGCTCATTTCAATCTCTCAAACGTCTCCAGACACTCCTACCTCTTCAGACTAAAGTTACTCTTGCAAAATCTCTTCTACTCTCGCTGTTAGACTATGCTGATGTCTGCTTTCTCGATGCATCGGAGGAACTGCTAAACAAACTTGAGCGCCTGCAGAATTTGGGAATCCGCTTTGTCTTTGGTCTGCGAAAATACGACCATGTGACGGAATATCGCAAAAGACTCAGCTGGCTCCCTATTCGGCAGCGCCGTAACCTTCATATTCTTACTCTTCTCTATAATATTCTTCATAATCCTAATGCTCCAACTTATCTGCGGGAACGCTTTGAGTATCTTGTACCCAGGGGTAAACCCTGTCGTCTTTCTACCTCTCTTCTGCTTCGTACACCTGCACATAGTTCCAGCTGCTATGATGGATCCTTCACGGTCCGGGCAGTACGTCTTTGGAACGCACTACCTCACTCCATTCGCTGTAGTAATACTCTGGACATCTTCAGGAGAAGAACTAGGGAACATTTCCTATCACAATAATGTAGTCTGTATATTTACGTATCTATTTATGCATGTATGTCTATGTATGTCTATGTATGTGTATAGTTTGTATATATGTATGTGTGTATGTATAATTGTCTAGGTGGTATATGTATGTATGTATGTATGTATGAATAAATATTGTAGTATGTATGCTATAATATGTGTGTATTGTGTATAATGTACCCGTTTAGGTAGGTACACTTTCTTATTCATGTTCCTTTATATATGTATTCCTTCCTTTCCTTCCGTTCCTTTATTTCTGTTCTTTATGTACACTTCACATCCCCCTTCACGACCATAACTTCTCTGTCACTCAAAGGTTTGCTGGTAGAGAACTCATTTTGAGTTAAGCTCGCCTTTGTACATGTTATCTGAAATGTTTTGTGTATAGTCTCTGTACTTTTTTGTGTACAATAAAGAATTAAAGAATTAAAGAAGGGTCAGCAGCGGTAAAGGGATCAGAAGTCCACGCAAGTAGACAGACAGACATGAAAAGACTTAAGTATTTACTTGATTATTATAAGCTACTATTATTAAGGAGCAGTTTTAGAACATCAGATGTCTATCTGCACAAGCAGCGAGGGTTCAAGAGCACACCTATTTATGAAATACATAGTTGTAATTTCTATTTATGTATTTTAATCTTTTGAATTTTTATATTTTTCAAGCATACGGCCGTGTGAGACCAGCGCATGATAAATCTAAAATTGGAGTATACGTGTACCGTCAAGAACAGGGAGGCTGCCGTTAAAGTAGGTATATTCTAAAACTATAGACCCCACGAATCACCCATGAGAGAAGTTACTTCGATAAAGGACACGTCAATTTTACTTCACCTCGCCTGATGGTAAGCTAAAAGCAAAGTCTCGGAAAGAGGGTCACCATCGTAAACATGTACCATGTCAACAGTGGTGGCACTCAGGTTGACGGCATCATCAGATGCCTTTTCACGCTCCGCTTAAATCACCCGGGACTGTAGAAAATTTCAGTAGGGGTTCGTGTACCAATTTTCCGAAATTTCGGCCCCGCTACTTCGGATGTTGGTACTCTTCATAGTCTTAGTAGATCTAAAATTGCAGGCCCGCATAAATTATGACAGAAAAACCTATAATTAAAATTTATCATATACCATGAAGTCAGGTAGGTACTTCAGATATCATTCCGTAGGGCTCAATATGTTATATGGGATAAATTCTCGGAAATTTCAAACCACAACTTTGGATACGCTTTTATACTCGTATTAGAGCTACAGAACGTCTGTTATCTTTAAAATAGACTGATGATGGTATCTAATAGCTACTAACTTTGTCTCACTAAATGTTTTTCATTATGATGAATGGGCGACCACACACAGAGTGAAAATATATGCAGCTAAAACTATATATGACGCAATTAATGCCATTATAATTTATAATGATAACCTTTTTATGTTTTATCCGTAAATTTGACCGCACCACACCAGCTTATAAGATAAGGTAAAGACAAAAAGTAGTGGCCACCATTCTCGATGCTGTCCTTTTTCCTGTATTTTTTTCACGGGCCATTTTAAGCCCGAGGATTGTAGGAAGAGGGGTTCATTAAGTAAAGAATTGCAGTTCTTTACCATACATTTAAATAGACGATTCTGAACGGATTGGTACATCAATTGGTAACGGCTGTTTCTTGCCTCAGCTGGACTCGGGTCGGCCGAAGCGAGGAATGCCGGGCATGATGGGGGTTCTCGGAGGGGGTAGACCTGCGATATGAATGTGGAATTACTCCACAGACAATGGCCCATCTGTTAACGTGTGCTAAATGCCCATAGACATATACACCGCAGGACCTTGTGTGCGCCTCCGAGAACGACATACAGGTGGCAGCACACTGGGAGAACATAATTTGAGGGCCGAGGCGCCATCGCCACGATAGAAGAAGAAGAAGAAGCAGAATTAACTCACAGCCTTAGTTATGCCCTTGTTGTTCAAAATAGGAAGGCTGGGATTATTTGTCGCTCGTCAAATCACTCACAAATTAATGAATTGTACTGGCATTGGTTGCAACGTCCCATTTATGATTCGTCCTAATCACCTGTACTTTTTACATTATAGTTAAAATGTTAAGACATGTGGTTATGTGAGGTTTGTTCAGTGTGCTTCAAATGTCAATTAATCATAATATGCTGAAACTGTGAGCTTAATTAACTTTTCCATCTAAATCTCAGTCGACCCGTATTCATAGCAAGTGTGTCATCAATTTTTATGTTCTATACTATGACTAGCTAACCCGTCCCGGCTTCGCCCGCGAAAATTACCTACGTATTCCATATAATATAGTGACCTAAATGACGAATTTTCCATACAAACGTTTACCCTCTTAATAGTTAAGTTTTGAAAATCGTGTTTAAAAGGTTTATGAAATTTAGTGCATCTAGCTCTGAAAATGACGCACTTTCATACAAACTTCCATCCCTTATTTTACTCCTTTAGTAGCAGAATTTACAAAATCCTTTCTTAGTTGATGCTTATGTCATAAAATGCATCTACTGTCGAAATTTCAAGTTTGTAGGTCCAGCGGTTTAGGCTCTGCGTTGATGAATCAGTCAGTCAATCAGGACAAGTAATTTTATGTGTATAGATAATTAACTAATTTTTCTGATAGCCAAGGGAGAATCACTCAGCGGTTATTATCATTGATAGCTCCAGTCGTGGCAATAAAATAACTAGTCTCTCTCTATTAGCTTTGTTGCAAGGAGTTTACAGTGTAAATAGACAACGTTTCAATATTTATACATGCATGTATTTTAATCACACGCGTTTTGCATCTATCGTAAGTTTTTTGAGCAAGAAAGTCAACAGTTGATTATTTTAAGCAGCAGTAGGACGAATGACTTAGCATTGAATCAAAAATAAACAAAGTCCATTCTTCCCAGCCAACAAATTGCACCTAAACGAAATGTGGAACATAGTTAGCGTTTCCCAAAATTGCTCCACCCACTGCTATGGCGCGTATTTTTAGATTCCGGTCAATAAACAAATGTGCAGCATTAAGTAAATCTGTCTTCATATCAAACTAACAAGATACATTTATTTCAGATTTGGCTTCTTTAACAGGTTCACAGTCCAAGCTTCAGAGAGGAAACAACCTCCAAGTCCAATTATTTTTTTTAGTAAAACCGATATTTTAGGGGTTCAGGTAAATTTATATATTTGGTAAATTATATATAATTAACGGAAAATAGTTTTTTTTTAACATACCACATATGGTCTGTGGACTCATTAGAACGAATTTGACTAAAAATTCCACCTGATTTCACGGGCCATATGCGGTCTGTGCATTATTTTAGTCTATATTCTCATCATAATAATGACATTTTAATAAAAAAAAATGCTGCTCTATGCTAATAAATCATAATTTAGACTTTTGACATCAAATAACTATTGACTTACGTGACAATATCATTGTTTTTGCCTTTTGAAATCACTGTAGTCGGTTTATTTTTCAAGAACTTTTTTTTCAAAAATCTTTTTTTTTTTTCAATAAATAGTTTTATTTTTCATATTCGTATGTATTTTTTTCTACCTATCCTATGCTTGTTTAGCTAAAGAAGGAATAAAACATAGTAAAATCAGTGTAGAGTCTAAAAAATATGAAGGTACAAAATAAAAACGTATTTAAAAAAACGTCACACGTTTCTTCTTCATGTCCCAGCACTTTTTGTGTTACCCAGGATATGTCCTATCAAGTCCATGTCAAAAAATAGCCTTTCCATCCACGTCCACAGCTCTAAAAAGCTTTGAAATTGTATGGACAAACAGACCACATATGGACCGTGGACTGATAGTACTATTTCTCTACAGACCACATATGGTCTGTGGACTGTGAACCTGTTAAAATACGTTTAATCAGCGTTAAGACATTTCATTTTTTCGATTCAAATGTCGTTTTAGTTAATTTTCATTTCATCGTCATTCATTTTATTTTCTTTTCAAAACAAACCAACAAATGCGCAAGCAATGACACTATTGTTTATGTAAAAAATAATAGGATACAACGGCAGAACTTCGATAGGTATTTCGAATGGGTTGTGGAAGTTTCATTCTTTTGACAATGATTTTATGGTTGTAGAGGTTAGAGAGCAGTTACTTCACAGAAAATATCGAAATTTAGTCGCTTTGCAGAAGGCCTCGGACTCAACCGGGATTAACGCAAAGATGATACGAGATAGAGAAAAAAGATGATTAAATTTTCAATGGGAGACTGGAAGGTTATTTATATTTAACCCATGTGCGAGGGATATGTCGAAGACCACCTCACCTTCGGCCTAGCATAACGACCCACAGACGGCGTGCGGTTTTAGTTGCTTCGAGTCAGACATAACCTCCCCATCCGGCTCAGGCAGGGGAGGGGACTTCCGAACGTAAAAAAACCCTCAAAATCATCCTCTGGCTAAACCCATTCTGATTAACATTTCTACTACTAAGATTTTAGTTAAATAAACATTTATCAAACGAGAATCAAACCGTCAACATTCAGAGCGAAATCAATTTGAGTGATAAGGATAACTACATAAATTGTAACACCATAAGACCAATTTCAAGCTGTATCAATTGCAGATTCATCCATACAAAAACATATACATTCTACTAAAAAAATCTTCTAGGAATATAAACAAAACGTTCAAAAACTCACTCACATTGAGCTTTTATTCCATTCGTGTGAGCGAATGATTCACGGCGTCAACGCACGTTCGAAATTGGAACGGGCGCAATAATTCGTTGAACAGATGCGTGCGCGCACACCGACCAACCAATGAGAGTGCGTGGTCCATTATTTACTGCAATTTCATTTGTTTAATCGCTCCCGCATATTGGTCGTGATTAAGGACGTCTAAGAATGTCACAGAGTTTAAAAGACGTTGTGTCTGATGTTTTTTCCTGTTAGAAATGATTTACAGGTTTTGAGTTATTTTCATTAGTCGTTTGGGTGTGATAGACAGATTTTTAGTTTTGTTGTAATGTTTTGTTATTTAATGTGTATGTATTACAGTAGGGGATTAAAGGAGTGAACAGAAATAGGTTAATTGATGATGATATAATAAAATGCTACTTATTGAAATAGTAGGCAGAAATTCCAGAATTGCTTGAGCTATGAATTCTGCTTACATATTGGTGTGATGGTTGAGCGATCCGCATCGATTGTGGATTTGATTTCCGCGTATGAAATTATTCGCCTTTGTACATATTATTTCTTTTCTATGTTTAAATGCCTTTGTGTACAATAAAGTATAAAAAATAAATAAAATAAATAATTTGCACATATACGTTATTTTTGAAAAGAGATAACCATACCCTTAATGTATAAGTTCTCACTCTTCTTAACATATTTCACTTTTTTATCCACATTCTTAACTGAAAATTTTATTTGCTCAGTTCCACAATAACAATGATCTAATCTTTCATTCCAGTGGGTGCCAGGCTCAGTATGGGGTCCTCTACCAACAGCAGCTCCAGGAGGTGGAGCGCCTCCTGCAGACGACAACAGTTCCCTGGCCGAGCAACTAGCCGCACTCTCACTGAGACGTCCACCAAGACCCCCACCGCCAGCGTACATGTGCCATCTTTGTTTCAAGAAAGGACATTACATTGGGGATTGCCCGCAGGTAACTTCTTTATGCTATGTCTTTGTTATTGACAGCCTCAGTGGCGTGGTGGTACTGAACGCGACATCCACGCAGGGGGCGCGGGTTCGATCCCCGCTCAGTGCAATTTTTTTTTTTTAACAATCCACACAACGCTATCTAGACCCTTGGTAAGCATAGTTTAACTAGCTTGTGTTATGGAATCTAGAATGCGGATAAACATACTTAGATACTTTTTTTTTGTAAATACATACATACTATACATAGAAACTCCCAGACCAATGCAAATAGCCATATTCATGCATACAAATATTTGCACTGAGCGGGAATCGAACCCGCGCCTCCTGCTTATCAGTCGCGTTCACTACCGCGCACACAATATTTATATGCATATGGCTATTTGCAGTGGTCTGGGTGTCTCTATGTATAACACAAGCTAGTGAAGCTTAGCATGGGTCTCAATAGCGTTGTGTGGAATATTGTGGAATTTTTATTTTACATATTTATTTTATTTTATTTATACATGAAGGGCTTAGATGTCAAACGCTTATGGAGCAGAAGATTTTATCAAGAACCAAGCGGTTCTGTGAGTCTTACCTTTGCCGCACCATAAAATCTTGGCACATGTTTCCTTCTTCCTACACTCCCGAGTCCTTTCAGCGGGGCGTGAAAAGCATCTCATGAGGTCGTAAAGCTGCCATTGTAACATTATTGGTGTATGTAAAGGTGATCCTCCTTTTCGAGACTTTGCCTTCAGCTTAATATCAGGCGAGGTGAAGTATAACATGTCATGTATTAAAGATATTAGCGTGTTTTCCCGTTGCATCCGAGGCTTTAGTCTCAGATCTCGGGTTCCACCGCGCTTCCTCCATCGTCTCGTATTGGTTTGGCATTTACGGCGTTTATGAGACCTCGGAAGTACCCGCTGCTCAACCGTTCTAAAGGAAAGCCAACGAGACGAGAGAAAAAAGGTAAACAAGCGACCATTACTGAGTTACGTTACGTTGCGATAGCTAGCGATTATTTTCTCTGTCCTTGTCACACAAGTCACACGTACGTGGCAATGGCCGAGCGACTGCTGTCGTTGCGTGTTTCTTAATACAGGAAAGCTGTTAGCACAGCGGTTCTAAACACAAACAATTTCATCTGTCAGGAATGCGCTTGAAGTGATACGTAATAATTTTCAAATAAAAAAGTTTGGAACCGCTGAAAATTTGTTTACCTTTTTTCTCTCGCTTCGTTGGCTTTACTTTAGTCATATAGAAATTTGCTGGCCGGATCGTGGAATACAATGACAAATTATGAAATTTGACGTTTATGGCAGTCGTCAGTCGTCAACGATTGTCGTATACGTCAATCGCATATATTCGCCATTCTATTGCACGATCCGGTCAGCGAATTGCCACTTGTCTATATAGTATGAGAGATGACGACATTAACTCCAATCTCATCCCTTAACTGAATGAGATGTGTATCATTAGATGCGTCTTTAATTGGAGAACACGAAATGGCTGTGCTGCAAGGCTGAAAACCTGGTCGTGATACTAAAAACGAATTTTGAAAAAGCTAAAAAAATCAATGTCTAATATATTAATTCTACCGAATTTCACGTCATTTCGACTCTAGTCACGTGAGTAGACGGCAGTTTTCAATCGTTTTGGAGTACCAATTCATTACATCAATTAAAAGTACCACTACAAAAGAAATTCAAACTGAAACGAGCCGGTCAGTACACACGGACGTCTTAATTTTACGGTTGGCCAATCCAAATTAGGGGGCTGATAGAAATACACACTATGGCAGACAGGAACGTGATTACTTAGATTACATCATAATGTTCCTGTCTGCCATGCATGCCATACGTGCAGTTCGTATCATAGGTGATCCTGAGGTTACCAACTCCTTGGAACCTCTGCAGTTGCGTATAGACGTTGCCTCTCTGGCCGTTTTCTACCGCCTCTACAACGGCGAGTGTTCTGAGGAGTTATTTCAACTGATCCCACCCTCTCCCTTCCTATCCAGAACAACACGTGCTGGTCTGCGGTGCCATCCACACACGGTGGAATCCATACCATCTCGCACTAAACGGTTTGGCCGCACGATAAAGAGCTGGAATGCTCTGCCCGCCTACGTGTTTCCCTTCTCTTACAGTCCCGGGTTCTTCAAGCGGGGCGTGAAAAGGCATCTATAAAGGCCGTCAAGTTAGGGACCACCATTTTACGTCCAATGGCACCAGTAATGGTGGTCTGTATCTTCTGGACTGCACTTCAGCTTTGTTGCCATCTAGCGGGGTGCAGTCAATTGACGGACCAAATATAAAAAAATAAAAAATAATAATAAAGCAATGTCTTACAAACTGCATAACAGGCTTATATACTGATTTATCCACCATTGGTGGAGTGGGAGCGATGCTTGTGGTTACGTCCTATCTTCTCGTTGACTTGCATACTTTTGTTATGGCATGGCAGAGGACGTGATTTCTTAGCTTCTGCATTCTAATTTCCTTATAGAAATCACGCTTCAGTCTGCCATACACACGTTATACCACCTTGGGGAATAACCTCGAGTAATAATAATAATAATAGTCTGCTAAATGGTATTTCCGTTACCAAAGAAATGATGGCGGGACTCCGCGGTATGTCTGCTATAGATTACCGGGCAATGGGCCAAGTTCACGCGAAATATTTATAATATTTTGTTTCTATCAAAACAAAATATTTTAGAATTTAGTAATTAATAATTAGCAATATAATGTTGTATGGTAGTTTTATTTGAATACATCGGGAAAAATGAAATGCCCAAGTGAGACTTGAATCCACGACCTTTGCCTTACAGAGGGAATGCTCTGCCAACTGAGCTATTGGGCCACACCTGAATCATTTCAAATTTCTTTTCTCTTTATATCCGTCTTTAAGGGCGACGGTGAAGCCATCTAAGAACTTTCTTACGAACTGTTGGAACCAATGAATGATTTCTCAACCATTTTAAACATATAATTTTGATGACTTCGCACAAATATTTTAATGAATTTTTATGCTAACTTTAAAATACAAATACATCGGGAAAATTAGCATAATAAATGCTATAAAAAATCATTCAAATGGTAGTTTTATTTTTAATTTTTGTGAGTGTGACTTTTTAGCACTGAACACGGATACAGGCATAGGCATCTGTGTTCAGTGCATAAGTTAATTAAAGAGTGGAACTCCCTGCCTGTATTTCACATTATTATAATATTTGAGAATTGTAATATTTTATATCATTTGAAAATTTTAATACAATAATAAATGTAAATTTTTGTGTCATTTACGCATGCAATAATTAAGTTACAATAAAAATGATACAATTTAAGAAATAAAGAACAATAATCATGTCATATAATAATCACACCCATAATTCGAATTTCTGAAAAGTTATTGGTAGGACACGACGATATTTCTGTCAAATTGAGCAGTTCAACCGAGGAAGTCCCTCCACCGTACAAAATACCGCGTCTATAATAAACCGTGTTGTGTCCCTGGCGGTGAGTCAGTGGGAAGACGAAAGGATTGTCCTGCTTTGTCTTCTACACTGATGGCACAAAAAACTCTCTGTTCTTACAGAGTCGGTAGTATGAGTGTGACTCGCCTGTTATACGACTATAGGCCACGGTAACCACTTTCCATTAAGTCAGCCGTATGCTTGCCTGTCACCTATAAAGTCACGGGTCATCTCGTGATAATCACGCGGTTTATAGATGTTCACAACCATATCCACTGCGTTTATTCCACATCTCTCAGCACAGAGTGCGCGGTCAAAGTTTACTATGAATGAGATCCTTTGATTCACTCACAGCAGTATCTTATCTTAATTGAACCAATCATTTGACTTGAGATTTATGATGTAGTGGAAATGGAAACAACCTGAATATCGTTGATTTATAACATACATAGCAGAGGAGTGTCCACTCCGTCGATTCCCTGGATGAATGCGTGAGCTACATGACCTCACACCGGCAGCAATAGATTGGCTTCGCCAACTGGACGTCGCGTCGACATATCAGGACTCGAGTAAAAGCCAAATGATGATAAAATACACTTATTGGGGGATCATATATTATATCTGGTGCTATCTAGTGATAGGAAGCCAAACTACTTCGTTCATACTACTTCACTAACAATCCTGCATCGCGAAAGTGTAATTCTCACACTGGTGTAGGTAACATAGGTCGTATGTGGCCGTGGGTCCAAACTTGGTGGTCGTAGGAGTACGTAGCCAACATAAAGACATAGGTACAACATCCCTATTAAACTTCCTCTAAATTTGACCATGGCTACACTACATACGACAATGTTATGGAGGATAAGACAGTAGTGTAGACTAGAGAAAGAGCTGGGGTAGAGCGACTCTCCCGAGAAGAGCCAGACCGTGAGGGATGGCCCTGGGTCAGCCGGGGTGCGAGGGATATGTCGAAGACAACCTCACCTCCAGCCTAGCACCACGACCTTCAGTCGGTTCGAGTCTGACATAACCTCCCCTTCTGGCTCCGGCAAGGGAGGTAACCGAGGGAATTTCCGCAAGAAAAAAAAGGGACAAGATGGGGACATCATGGTTACGTACACTCGAATGGAGCCATCTCATACTCAGGTATTTCAAGACCCGAAACGGCGTGCGATTAAAGTCGGCTCTAGACCGACATTTCCAAAGAGATTTCCACACGAAAATAGGACAGTTTACACTATACTGAACCTTTTGTAATATTTTGATATGACACACGTTCCCGCAATATCAATCAAACTATGCTACAAAGTTGTAACAAGGCTACATTCATTCCAATCCCGATTCCTGGAACAAGTTTAGCTATAACTCACGGCTTCTAACAACACTTTGTTCTATTGCGTACAGACTCAACCTTGTGCTAACTACCGTTCGTTGAACTAAGCGAGTCAGCGATAAAAACTAATATAAAATTTAGACAATCTATTTTTGGGTTTTGGAAATAGGTCCTATTATCTATTCTGTGTAGGTACTTGTTATAGTAGTTATATTTATAAGTAGATTATAGCACGACCGGTTTAGAGCTAGAAATTAACGTATGGTTATATTTTATTAAATAATTTACAAGTAAATCCAATACATGGGGAAAAATGAATCTTCTTGGGTGGGACTCGAACCCACAATCTTTCCCTTACAGGGGGAATGCCTTGACCAACTCCGCTACCGTGACACGCCCGATGTGATTCAAATTTCCTTTTTATTTTATCTATTCAACGCTATTTATCTAGTCGGATAAAATAGAAGGTAAATTTGAATCACATCAGGCGTGTTTAATAATTATAAAAAATAAATTATTAAATAATAAGGGTGGTATTTAAACGCAAATCAAATAAAATACTTTTTTTATGAAATAATAATCAAAATTTCCATCAAAATTACTGATTGCACAGCAGAATACTAAACTCAAAAGTATTAGAAAACATACAATTTTTTTTTTTTTCGTAACGTACGGCTGTTTATCTTAATGCAAAGCAGTTTTATTAATGCACTGCTAATGTTGCCTGACTAAAATAATCCAAATTCACATTTAAATACTGATTGAGCAGCAACAAACTACTTACTTGCTTATAAAAAAAATAACCGCGAAGACTATATAACCTAACCTATCCATTTCGGGGTGGGTGGTGATCATTCTGAACTCAATTACTTAGTATACATGCTACTCGGATAGATATTTTACTTTGACAATGAGTATCTTCTACATGCGCACTAGTTAATTTGCTGTGCAGTTAGTATTTTTGATAAACATTTATAATTTTTGTACAATTTATTTTTAATTTATTAGATTTAAAAAAGCATATAAATGATGAAAATATATTGATAAGTGATTATTTATTTGATGTGCAATTATTAATATTCCAAATAATAAAAACCTAACTGCTGCTGAAAAGATTGAAACGAAAACATAACTTCTCTGTGGCAGTCGGTTAAAAATATTTCAACTAAAGATAATATCCTCCCAGATGTTTTTGTATTCGTTCCGTTTGACATTAATACTCGCGAAAAACTCATTACAATATTGCCATTTCGTTTTGCCACAATGGTACCTATTCTGCTGTCATAACACTCTTTAGACTGGAATTAAAATTAACTTATTTCTGTATAGATAAAGATAAGACATAACTTTATTTTATAAAGAGTGACAAAAGTTACTACAACTATACCCCGTCCATATATTATTGTATTTTAGACAGCTCACTGACAGTAGTCGGTTTAACTTTGTTCTAGCGTCAACACCTGAAAATCCTAACAAAAATTAGGCGCCAATACGTCATTTTTCATTGACAAGGTAACGTCAGCCAGAAAGCAATTTTAGGGATGTAGTTGGTCAATCGACTGTGTTTTTATTATAATAACTTGAAAGTGTCACAATCGATATCGATTACAGAAGATGTTTTTTTTTTATATTACATAACTGGCGGTTTTATCCGATTTCTAAACAACAATTCAGATGTTAATATTTTTTTATATTTGTATGATTTTTACGGAAAAGTGATTTTTGTAACTCCGTCATAATATTATGTAGACGGATTGTCAAAATTCTTTTCTTGTTTGAAAGAGGGCTATATGAGATATATGATATAAATATGGCTATAGATTTCTAAATGGTCCCATTTGAATTGCATAAAGATCTGATGATGGGTTTCAGAGACAGACCACGGAACTCTTTAATAAATAAATTAAAATAAAATAAAAATACCAGGAAATCAGCATATTGGAATATTCTTCTAGAAGTCAGTTGTTTTGTTTTGGAGATTAGCGTGTGCGGTATGGCCCACAATCGTTTTAAAATACATTAAATTTGTAAATTGTAAAATATTGTGAAATATCCACTGCTGTATAGAAAGATAAATCATATATTTATTTATCATAATATTTTCGTGTATCGTAAATAAATAATGTTTTTATCGAGGTTTTTAACTTAGTCGATATTTAAAATTTTCTTGCAATCACTACTGTCATTTGTCTAAAATACAATAATATAATGGACGGGGTATAGGACATTATACCGCAGTTATGAAATATTACCGTACTAGCTTTTGCCCGCGGCTCCGCCCGCGTGGATGGCGGTTATCGCGACAAAACATAGCCTATGTCCTTTCTCAAGGTCTAATCTACCCCTATACCAAATTTCATCAAAATCGGTTGAGTGGTTTAGATGTGAAAGCGTAACATACAGACAGACAGACAGACAGATTTACTTCGCATTTATAATAGTAGTATGGATACACAACAAAAACAATATCCCCACTCCCGTGCTAGGCGCGCACCGTAGTGGAGAAACCGTCCCAGCTGCACATAAGCAGCAATCGTAAGAACTACAGCGAACAATGCAAGTAGCAGTACGAGATACTGGAACCCCAACAGTAGACAAGCCTATTATAGGGGATTTCTTTGGGTCTTTTTCTTTCTTTCTTCTTTCAACTTAATTAGCAAAAGTCATAATCATCTTTTTAGCCTTATATCCTAGTGGGCAAATTCGAAGGTTCTACCTTGAAGTAAGGGGTACGTTTTCCAGCTTTTACTTCTCTACTTCGCGCAGTTTTCAGCAATTATCTACCATTATTGCTACACACGTCACACTATCATGGATGCCGACGGCCATGAACATGTCCACAAAATGTATGATATTTTCGTAACACAGCAAATTAATTGTACGAGAGTAGTCTTTGCTGGTGCAGCCTTGTTTTGTGCCAGCTGCCGGACTAGAGTGTATAAAAAATGCTTGGTCATGCCAGTTCTGCCATGCCCCGGTAGTAGGGCAGCTTAAATAAACAATTACCTGTTGGTATAAAAAGGGAAGGGGGGAGGGCGCGGTCTTGCACTATGTCTCAGTACCAGACATAGTGCAAGACCGCGTGAAATTTAAAAGTGATAGTACGAAAAGTATCGGAAAAATGAAATGCTCAAGTGAGACTTGAACTCACGACTTTTCCCTTACAGGAAGAATGCTCTTCCAACTGAGCTATTGAGCCACACCTGAATCACTTCAAATTTTCCTTCTCTTTAAGGGCGATGAGAAAAAAAAAATTGTGAAAAGGATCGCAGGCTCCGAGATGAAAACTTCAGAGGAATCAGACGCAACCGGGACTTTTTTTATACCACTTATGCCTTGATCACACCCACCGAGTGAAGTGGCGAGACAGTGCTGCTGGGTACAGTGGTGCGTATGAAATACTCAGCGCTATGTTCATACGCACCGACCATGGACCGAGTGCACTGTCTCGCCACTCCATTCAGTGCGTGTAAACAAGGCATTAGGTGGCAGGGCTCTGTCGCAAACTGACCACTTCTCAAAATGACTATAGGTAGCAAGATGTCCCTTTCTCAGAATGTCCCTGACAAGTACACGGCCCTCTTGGTTGGAAGTGGTTACCGTGGCCTATGAACGTATGCAACACCAGGGGCGTTACATTCGTGCCACCGACCTTGAAGGAACCGTTGGAATTAACTTGAGATGGTGATGACTATGATCTCAAAACTTTCATTGAATCTAATGCTATCTGCTTAAGGTCTAAAATGGTAATCAGATACCAAATAATGCAAAATTAAATTTTCGATAAAATAATTGAATTTAGAGAAAGTTTGGTTTAGATAGACGTACAACAGAATCGGCCCCAAGCACCAATGTCATGTTTTCTCAGAAATTGATATGAATTATTATACTTTATTTAACTAGGTATATTACATAGCAGACGTTTCCTGATGATCTAGTGACCTTTAGTTAGTTTCTAGTTTACTTAGTTAGTCATTGTTGCAATAGTTATGTTCTGATGTCGGCGATTACGTGGAGTAGTTAGAGCAATTTACTGTAAGGAATAAAAAATGATATCGGGAAAGTTCACTCAGGACCGTCCAGCAATACGCTTAGAGGCGACCTATTGTTCTGCATAGCTGTCATAATATTTTTATTTTCTTTCTTTTGTTTCTTTTGTTTCTTTTCTTTTCTTTTCTTTCTTTTCTTTCTTTTCTTTCTTTTCTTTCTTTTCTTTCTTTTCTTTCTTTTCTTTATTTTCTTTCTTTTCTTTCTTTTCTTTCTTTTCTTTCTTTTCTTTCTCTTCTTTCTTTTCTTTCTTTTCTTTCTTTTCTTTCTTTTCTTTCTCTTCTTTCTTTTCTTTCTTTTCTTTCTTTTCTTTCTTTTCTTTCTTTTCTTTCTTTTCTTTCTTTAAATCGGCGTCGTTTAAATGTTTTGATAAAAGACTCGTACATAAAATGACTCAGGTCCGACTCGCCGCAAAAAAGGAATCGAGCGCAAAAAGAGACTCGAGTCCTTTTTTCACATAAAAGATTTCGTAAAGAAATTAGTATTTTAGTCTTCGAGTCCTGTTTTAAGGAGTCGAGTCTTATGATACATCAACCGAGTTCTTCTAAAAGGACTCAAAGACTCGAGTCCTTTGCAACACCACTCAGGGTTCAGTAATAATACAATTTTGTAGCTATCAAATCAATCAATCAACTAGCCTATCGCAGTCCAATGCTGGATATAGGCCTCTTCCAATGGTGGGAGGCTTTGGTCTGCTGTTTCCACGTTCGCCAGACGGGTTTTATTTTGAGCTTGCCTTCTCTCGCAGTGATATCTTCTGCATATTTTCCCGTTAGTTGCCTTTTACGACATCCTTCGGATGAGATGTGGTGGTCATATTTTTTTTTTTTTATATAGGACACCTCAATTTGACTTCACCTCGCCTGATGTTAAGCTAAAGGCAAAGTCTCGGAAAGAGGGTCACCATCGTAAACATTTACCATGTTAACAGTGGTGGCACTCAGCTCGACGGCCTCATTAGATGCCTTTTCACGCCCCGCTTAAAGGACCCGGGACTGTTGGAAGAAGGAAACACGTGAGCTGGCAGGGAGTTCCAGGTCTTAGTGGTGCGGCATAGGAATGAATCTCTCAAACGCTTGGTTCTAGCAGGTATACTCTGCACCGTAAATGGATGGCATCTTAGCCCTGCACGTGTCGACCTGTGAGGGAAAGGAAAGGGTGGGACTAATTGGAAGAGCTCGTCAGAACATTCACCATGGTAGAGACGGTAGAGCGTTCTATTTCTTATAGGTTATGTTGTCTTATAGGTGATTAGAAAAAGGCGCGATAATTTTTTTTCCTGTGAAATTCCGTACGGATATCCGCTCCTTTCGCAGTTAAGCAATTTAAAGCAACCGTAATAAGGCAAACTTTTCTCATCCTGGGCCATTTAAGACTTTTGAAGATGGCTCCCTCGAATTTGGGAACCGTGGTGTCGACTTTGAGCTATACCCAAGTTATACCTATTAGGATCTACAAATTGAAATCTTAAGGCAAAACTTCAGCTTACTTCGGTTTTTGTATAACATTTCTCTATCATACAACGGACAGGACGGCAGGTCTATAAAACGATCATTAGACCTGTCCTCTTACACGGCTGTGAGGCGTGGCTGCTGTTGGAGCGACACAAGCAGATGCTGCGTGTCACGGAGATGAAAATGCTGCGGTGGATGTGTGGAGTCACGCGCAAAGATCGCGTGAGGAACTCACGCATCCGCGGCAGCCTTCATGTCCGTGACATCGCAGATAAAATGCAAGAGAGCCGCCTCCGCTGGTGCGGCCACGTCTTGCGGAAACCGCCCAGCTACTTGGGTAACAAATGCATGGCAATGGCGCCCCCACCCGGCCCAGGTAGAAGGGGTAGGCCCAAGAAGTGCTGGCTTGGCGTTGTGGTGGACATGTGTGAAAACGGTCTCACTACCTTGGACGCCCAAGATCGTGCGAAGTGGAGGAGGAAGAGCCGGAAGGCGGACCCTGAGCTCCGAGGGCACTGTGGTCTCGGATGCAATCAGGACTAACGTGTTTATGTGGATGATGATGACAACGGACAGACAATTTGATACCCTTTAAAACTATTATTACGTTGAATGGGTCGGCTGTAAGTACTATATAACAAACTAGCTTCTGCCCGCGGCTCCGCCCGCGTGGATGTCGGTTCCCGGCAATAATTCGAATTTTTCTCGCCGTAAAAACCTTCCCTGGACTTCCACGAATAATTCAAGACCAAAATTATCCAAATCGGTAAAGGCGTTCTGGAGTTATATCGTCAGGAAGCAAAAGCCGACTTATTTTTATATAGTAGATTATTCAGAACGGTCTGTAATTCGCGAATTAAATCCATTTTTAAGGTTGGTGCGATGCTTGATCGCAGCGATAACTGGTCTGCATCCGAAATAAAATAAATTTGCAAGAACTGTGGGTTTTGGCCTGATGGTGGTAAAAGGCTACCAATAAGATGATACACCTGTCCTTCAATTTTAAAAGTGGGCATAAAATGACCTTCCCTGATTTCTTTAGCCCCAAAAGAAGTCATTTGAAAAAGACTATTGTATTTACGTGTATTTGTTAAAAAATGACCAGATAATGGATGGTTATTAGTTAAAAGATTTTTTATTATTTGTGGCGGCTCCTGAAGGTTAGGAAGACAAACTTTACCTGAAGCACAGCACATACCATTAGGTTCGTCCACCCATTTCTTGGCAGAGCAGTTAGAGCAGATCTTATTCATGACTCCGATTTGGACGGATGCTTGTTGTGCATAATCAACCTGCGGATCATATCTGAAAGCCAGTCTGTTGCTGTTAGCTAAACTTCGATTGCGAACTCTATTTGTGGACAACTGCTGTCTCTCTGCCTGAGCTCTAAGTCGCTGCAAACGCTCGACATTCGACTCGCTTTCGCGCAACTGAGTGGTCCTTATATTTTGTTCAAGAAGACGTTGGGAACGCTCCAGCCTCGACTCTTGAGCGCTTAGCTCGGAGGTTCTCAGACTTTGTTCGGCAAGGCGTTGCGAACGCTCGACACTTGACTCTCGCTCGCGTAAGTCAGATGTCCTTACATTGTCTTCATGAAGACGTTGGGAACGCTCCAGTCTCGACTCTCGTGCACGTAACTCAGAGGTTCTCAGATTTTGTTGTGCAAGGCGTTGCGAACGTTCGACACTCGACTCTCGTGCGCGAGCCTGAGAGTTTCTCTGATGTTGTTCAGCAAGGCGTTGTGAACGTTCAGGTGAAGATTCTCCCATACGACGTATTCTTGCTGCCCGTGCTTGAGAACTATGTTTAGAAAGTTGGGACCTGGCTCTCTTAGGCATTTTCAAATGTTTAAGAAAATGTTAATAGCCTGTAATATTCTAGCTCTGAAAAGAACTGTTGTTTAGCTCTGAGAAGAACTTTTGCGTAGGTGTAGTTTTAAGAATGAAGTCTAATAAAAATCGAACGAAAATGATTAGACTTCGCGCACGACCGCTGCGTAGGGAGCCGACCGGGCGACTGAGCCGCGCGGGTACCTTACTCATAGACCTAAACTCCCCTCACGCACGCGCACCCCCGCCTTGGTGACGCTCACTTCGCAACGCAGAAATAGTAATATTTTAATTTCGCCATAACTTCAAAACCAAACGTCCAATTTTAATCTTTTAAATACCAAATATTATCTACATAAACTGTACTTAGTGATGAAATAATTTATTTTGATAAGGATTAATAGCATGAGTAAAATAAATGCGTTTAAATGTAGTCCAAAAAAAAATTAAGATTTTTTAATAAAAAAATGGTTGTTGTGCCTCACTCGACATAGATAGGTATAGTGTGTCGCGGACTTTTATGTATATATTTATAAGATCTCCAATTAATTAGAACATTTTATGGTTCTATCTTTTATAGTTTAGGCAGCGTACGCAAAATAAGTAACTTTTCTGGTTGATTTTTTACACCTTGTGTCCGAAAAACCCAAATATTTTACGGATCCCTATTTTTTTCCAAAATAAAATTTAGCCTATGTTACTCGTGGATAATGTAGCTTTCGAATGGTGAAAGAATTTTTAAAAACGGTCCAGTAGTTTTTGAGCCTATTCATTACAACCAAACAGACAAACAAACAAAGTTTTCCTCTTTATAATATTAGTGTAGATATCACGTGCATAGTTCAGAAATAAAGAGTGTGACTAAAACACGTGAAGAATGAACTTGTTTATTGTATACGCACACGTGTCAGATGTGACCATCACGTGCCATGTGTATATTATTGTAAAACGTGTCTTTTTCTTAACTAGCGTTACTTCTAGTAGAATCCTAAGCTTTTACCTCAGATTCAGGATCCGCTTTTCGATATTTTCCGTGACGCGATTGGCATCTCAAATTCACAACCCGTATCGAAGTATTGTAGTTAGACCTCGTGCCAAATGGAATGAATTTGATTGGAAATGGAAAAGCGCAGCACACGCACGGGGGCATGGGCCTGCTACGACTGTGCGTATTGAAAAAGTGTTTGTTTACCAGCGAGCGATCTTTTGTTCGTCCTCCAATAGTTAACATTTTATTTTAATACCTGCATATTATTGCATTATTATTTTATTAACTATGTTCGTGTTTATTTGCCATTACAGTTTAGTAGGTAGTTTCTTAAGTATGCAACAAATGTAATGCTATACTAAAGCTTGCATAAACATAAATTTCAATTAAACCCATTATAAGTATTTTCTGTATTTAATGAAAAACATAACATAACATAAACTCACGCCTGTATTCCCCGAAGGGGTAGGCAGAGGTGCTAGCACCCACATTTCGCCAGTTTATGTTTAGGTCCTAATGTAATAGGTGGCGAGCCTATTGCCATTAACCGGGCACTTATAAACTTGCTATAAATACACACATAACTTCGAAAAGCATCGAAAAGTCATTGGTGTGTGCCATGGTAAACTTGGGATCGAACCCGAGACCTCGTCTCAGCAGTCCATTACCCATACCACTAGGCTGCCGCAGTTGTATTTAATGACCCACATAATAATATGTGTATAAATTCTCAAAAAGCGCAATAGCTCTGTGTAATGTAAACTAATTATTTTGTAAACCTTTAGGATTTAATTTACCCTGGAGTTGTTATTTATTATGTATATTTCATGCAATAAATACTTTGAAAAATCAAAATCAAATGGTTTGAGAATAAAGTTCATTGACCGAGGTGACCTTGCGACCAGTTTAGACCGGTTACTTAGGGGTTGTAAACATTTTTCACACTGTAGCTAAACCGATTGTAGCGCCACGTGGCGCCCGGGTGTACCTTTATTTTTGTTACACAAAAATCATTACTTATAATACGATATTTACTGCAAAATTTAATCTCAATCGATCTGGCACGGCCTATAGACCAGTAGTTGGACTTTTATAGCTCCAAGTACCTATCTAATGGCAGGACGACACGTGCAGGGCTAAGATGCCATCCATTTACGGTGCAGAGTGTACCTGCTAGAGCCAAGCGTTTCAGTGACTCATTCCTATGCCGCACCACTAAGACCTGGAACTCCCTGCCAGCTCACGTGTTTCCTTCTTCCTACAGTCCCGGGTCCTTTAAGCGGGGCGTGAAAAGGCATCTAATGAGGCCGTCAAGCTGAGTGCCACCACTGTTAACATGGTAAATGTTTACGATGGTGACCCTCTTTCCGAGACTTTGCCTTTAGCTTAACATCAGGTGAGGTGATGTCAAATTGACGTGTCCTATATATAAAAAAAACCAGGACAACGGCTTAACGTACTCTCCAAGGCAATATCCACGGCAATATCCAGACTTAACAAATACCTACCCATATTCAGGCGTTTATACGTGGTCTGAGTGCCACCATTGTTAACATGGTACGTTTTTGTAGTGGTGACCTGCTTTCCTGAGACTTTGCCTTTAGCTTACGGCGAGGTGATGTCAAATTCACGTGTCATTATGTCAGCCTCCGTGGCGTATCGGTAGTGTTACGCAGGAGGCGCGGGTTCGATCCCCGCTCAGTGCAAATATTTGTACGCATGGGTATTTGCATTAGTCTGGGTGTTTCTATGTATAATACATATGTATTTAGAAAAAAAAATGCATTAAGGTATGTTTATCCGCATTCTTGATTCCATAATACAAGCTAGTTAAACATGCTTACCATGGGTCTAGATAGCGTTGTGTGGAATGTTGTGAAATATTTATTTATTTATTATTTATAATATTCCAATACCCTACAGTTAAGGTCGAGCTGCACGATCAGGGTAAATACTTAACTGAGCGTCAGCTGTTCATACTGTTTATGATTTTACAATAACAATCACAAAAGAAACAACAGAAACGATTCGATCCAGTGCAACAAGCCCATTCATAACCTTATTACTAACTAGCTTTTGCCCGCCGTTCCGCCCGCGTGGATATCGGTTATCGCGACCAAACTTAGCCTATGTCCTTTTTCATAGTCTAATCTACCCCTGTACCACATTTCATGAAAATCGGTCCAGTGGTTTAGGCGTGAAAGCGTAAAATACAGACAGACAGACAGACAGACAGACGGACGGACAGAGTTACTTTCGCATTTATAATATTAGCATGGATTAAACGGTACGTAAATGCCTCCTGGTGCAGTATTTTATTTATACAAACTTTTCTTAATAATACAAAGAAACAAAGAAAGAAGATTCGTTCATTACACACTGAACAAAAGAAAAACAAAAAACACACAAAAAAGGTAATCCGACCAATAATAACAACATATTTTATATTGTTGTTATTATTGCAATACATGTAAATATTATAATATTGCAGTAGATAGGTAATAAATAACAAATACTTACCATAAAAATAGAATCAGACAATTTGGTGCAGTCGTTGCTTACACCTTTTTCGTGGGCTTTTCACCCCGAATATCCGGCTGGTTGGGTGGAATCAAACTGACTAAAAACGTACACCATCTCGATTTTTTAAATTCCGGGGTGTAACGTATCTTTCAAACGATCGATGTAGGTACCTATAAGAGAATTTTAAACGATGATGCTGAACCAATTTCAATTTCGTTCGGTTATTACAATTTTACGCTTTTTGAATGGTTCAATGTGTAAAATTTATTTATGCAACCAAATGTTTTATTTAATGTTTTAACATTGTTAATGTTTCTCTTTGTATGATACATGTCATCACCTATAAGTAACTCTTGTATTATGAATTGGAGCTAGATACCTACATTTGCTACATGAACTTGTATGAATTTAAACAGTGCTGGTGGACCTAAATAAAAAAAAAATACAAATCACTATTTAGGCTCAATGCATGTCCCTGACAGTGTCTGCTTTCATATTGAATATTTATAAACGACATATTTATAAATGACATACTTAATAATAATCTTTTTTCACGCAAAATCAAACTTAACCCACAGTTACTAGGGGTTTTTTTTATCGTGCGATAAATCCCCACGGAGCCGGTGGAGGTGGTTATGTCGGACTCGAACCGACTAAAACGCACGCCGTCTTGGGTCCTTGGTTGCCGGAGGTGAGATTGCTAAAAGCTTATCTCTCGTACCCCGGCAGACCCAGGACCATCTCTTTCGAGATGGCCCCCTTCGGGTTACAGTTACTAGGGTTAATGACCGCATCGCCGTAACACTCTCTCACGTATTGGATTTTTATTTAAAAAAAACATTCTTCATTTTCAGGCTCGTCCAAAAGGCGAGGGCCTGACACCATACCAGGGGAAAAAGAGGTGCTTCGGGGAATATAAGTGCCCGAAATGCAAGCGCAAGTGGATGAGTGGCAACTCGTGGGCAAACAATGGACAGGAATGCATCAAGTGTCGCATCAATGTCTTCCCACATAAACAGGTATGAAGAAAAAATTAAATCTATATACTCACGTCTGTAAATCCCATGGAGAAGGAAATGATAGCGGAGTTGTTGCAAGGCAATCGAGTCACGTGCCATCCAAACGTCAAATGGACTCATTCGGTAGGAACGTTATACCTATGACGTCCTTCGACTTTTGACACCCCGCGCGTCTCTTTTCCCACCCGCATTCAGTGACGCGTTTTTATTAGAAGAAAATATCAATAGGGTATCTCCGTTACTTAATAATATTCTGTCCTCCATGGTAAATCCCCAAAGGGGTAGGCAAAGGCGTATTAGCACCCACGTTTCGCTGATTATGATTTTCAGTACCACAACTTAATAGGGTCGAGCCTTCGGGCCCTTTACTTTGGGCTGTATGTTTACTGTCGGATGGAAAACAGTCCTATCCCTTAAGTCGCATTTTACGACACCTACAGAAAGAAGGGTGGTCCTATTCTACTCCGCCGAGAACCAAAATGACAAAAACTAACTAATAACCGTATTACCCCTGTTTTAGCACATTACTGTCCATCCCAAGGTTGCCTGGAAGAAATCGCTTCCAGAGATAAGGCCGCCCATTGTACATTATACTGTATCATGCTACCTACTTGTTCCAATGTAAATATATTGGTCTACAATAAAGAATTATCTATCTATCTATCTAACACTAAATGTAAGTCAGTTCAGTTTAAGGCTTTTTAAAATACCAACAAGATAATAATAGACAATATAACTTAAAAATATGGATTTGATTGTTATTTAAATAACAATTAAATCTAAAATACATCATAGAATTCTTAATACAAAATAACACTGGACCTAAAACAGTGAACTTCCTAAGAGAAAGTAACACTAGGTCTAAAATATATAATGAGATTCGAAGTACAAAATTACACCAGACCTAAAATGCATCATGGCATTCCTAAAGTATGATGATTAACGACTTTAATTTGCAATCGAGATATCGATGATTGGAATTTAATTGCAGTGATTTATTTGATGGATACAATGTGAAATTATCTGAAAGGTTGTCTTTAGTGAATATTTGAAACTCAAAAGGTACAAGCATTATCTTCGTAGAGAGGTCGCAAGTCACTTACGTAAACTCAGTTATCTTCTAAGGATTTTCTTCTTTAGTACCTACCCATCTAACTATTTAAGTTCCACTACAATCTCTCTCTGCTTGTCCAAAGTATCTAACACATACTATATTGTCTAATTTCGTAATTTCAGAGGCCATTAGAGAAACCAGATGGCTTGGATGTGAGTGACCAGTCGAAGATTCACCCTCAGCATTTGTGCCAGAAGTGTCGCTCCCTTGGGTACTACTGCCGCAGGGAGTATTAGAAAAGAAATTTATGGAAGCAGTATTTTTAAGGTATATATTTATATGTACAGTCACCCTCATAAGTTGCTGAACACAAATTAATTTACAAACGATCTTTACATTATAATTGATGAAGAAATCAGTTTTGTAATCTTCAAAGGACTTTTTAATTTGTCTTTTGTTTTGTCTTAAGTTTTAGAGCCATATGGTGACTGTACTGTTCTATATCTAATATGTTGAGGTTTATTATGAGAAACATGTTAATAAAAGACGATGAGAAAGAGCAGTGGTACTGCTAGTTTTGACAGTACTTTGATGAAATTATTCATCATTATTTTGTAACCGCATTGAAGATGAATTTATAATTATAAAAATAACTATTATTTCTTGAAACCTTATGAAGTGACTATGAATCAAATTGTTTATTAATAGACGAGCAACCACAAAAGTCCAATGAATATAAAATATTTGGTCATGAAACTGGAAAGCGTTATATTGGTAGTTATGTACTTATTTTTACTTAAAATTTTATACCATATAAATTAACGTTAGTATAAGACTATTATTGATAAAGATATAAGTTAATGAAATGTATATTTCGTGGGTTTATTCAATGAGGATTTTAACATAGTTCGTACAGTTGGTAGCAGCTTGTTTTTTTACTTTAGCTTACTCCAGTATCCTATAATGTCTTCCTATTCCTCCTACCTCTATTTGTCCCGGTACAGCGTTACCATCTTGGTGATTTTCATCTCTCAGTTCATTCGATACAGTCTTCGCTCCCATTAAGTGGCCTTAATCTTGAGGCCCACGTTGTCGAATTATTTTTGTCAATGCTTTACTCAACGGACTATAATAATTTGCAAACTATTATTACTTAAAATAATACCTTTGATCGATTTAGAAAAGAAAAAAAAAGATCGGTCCAGGCACGATTTGACCCTTCCTTTCTAAATCGCTTTGAATTATTAGCGTAGGTACTAAATGCTGTAAAATTCCTTTCCTTTCAAAATCGATTTCAATAGTTATCACACTAAATGTTGTACAATATCATTCAAATAATGCCTTTAATTGAATTTTAGTAATGAAATAATATCATTGTAATTCCAGTTGCATAAACGACTGGGATATTTTTCTCTCAGTAGTTTTATATAAAAACGACAATAATCCTACAGGGATGTTGTGGTAATAGTCACACAATCATTATCTACTAAACCAACCACACTCATTGGAGCTAGGTATCCAATAAATATTTATATCTCTTGTAGATAAATCATTTCAAAAACTGCCTTTTTTCTTCTTCTAAATGGCTTCTGCAGCGAATCGTCACAATTTGCCAATGTGAAGTAAAATGTCTAATATATTATATAAAAAACCCCCTTCACAAAAACACCCCCAAAAAGTTGAAAATAAATTTTAATTCAACGGTTGCCATGTCGGGGGACCTTAACTGGTTAGGTACTCCTTTATATCGTAAGGTGGGGGACCTTACGATATAAAGGAGTACCTAACCAGTAACCAGACATGGCAACCGTTGAATTAAAATTTATTTTCAACTTTTTGGAGGTGTTTTTGTGAAGGGGGTTTTTAAATTTTTAATTTGATTTTTATTTTATACTTTTAAAATTGATCTACTAGTCAAGCCCTTTCATTTGATACCCATATTGAGGGAGTTATAAACAAATATGGATTCCAACATGTTGTGGCGGCGGCCATCTTGGACCGATTTTTTTCAAACATAGCTAAGAACACTCCCGAATAATATACCTTTTAAACAAAAAAAAACTAAATCCAAATCGGTTCATCCGTTTGGGTGCTACGATGCCAGAGACAGACACACACACACACACACACACACACACACACACACACACACACACACACACACACACACACACAGACAGACACGTCCAACTTATAACACCCCGTCGTTTTTGCGTCGGGGGTTAAAAATCATTAATGGCGAAACGCCGATGTCAAATTTTTCGAGAAAACAGCTATTTGATTAATACACGAATACACAGACAAAACAGCTAGGGTTGTCAAATACTGTGGTACCGGCTAACATTCACAAGTTTTAATCAATAGATGGTAAAATAGCAATCTGCCACCAACTTTACAATAGATAATATTCTCCAAATGGCATTACAGTGACTTACGGATTTTTTTATATGTATATTTAGACATTTGAATATGCCTTATCGTAGTAACACGCCATTTTAGGATTATGCCATGTTATGATAGTGTTATTGAAGAATGTTCATGTCTTAACAATATTTTTGCAATGTATATTATGATATATGGGTATCTCACTAACACTAATAACATTAGTTATATAATTAGCTACAAAGGTTGACAATTATATTATTTAAAAAATATATATTCATACAAATAAATCGAATAAAACGCAATACATGTGTAACTAGTTGTGCTATAGCAGGATGTCTATTTCTGTTATTTATTTATATATTTTGTATGTTCTGCTTAATAGTGCTACCTGAATTTCGTGGGTATAATATAGAGTGGTTGTAACCGCCAAACTTTTATACATTTATTTTCATTATTCAGCATTAGTAATAATAAGTATTCACCAACCAGTTAACAGACGTTGTTGCATTTCGTAAGAAAGTATTTTATCAGTCAGTTTAAGTCAATATAAACAAATGTAAACACAATACATTAAGTTATAGCTATTGAAACCTGTATGTTTTTCATTTTCTTGTTAAGTATTTGTTATTCAGTCTACAAATTGATGTAGATTGATGAACATGTAAATACAAATACATAATGCTTAAACTGCTTGAAACAATTGTCGCAAATCGAACAATATTACCGAAGCTTTGTTTCCCCGCTGCTGTCTTATCTTTTGAAGGATAATAATGAATCATTATGTATGTCCTATTCTTACTTTGTAGTGACATATAACAGTCTGGTGAAACAATATTGGAATGTGTAGATAATTGTTATAGCTTTGTAAGAATATTCATATAATAAAATGTTATTCATTATTTCTCATGTACATTGTAGTATTTATTGGTAATATAATTATTTTCCTAGTATGCAAGCAGCTGTGGAAACAGGTTATAGTTCTTATAAAGTAGTGTTCAATAGAAGAATCTTATAAAAACCTAACATTTTATCCATCGTTACTAATTTTCAATTCACAAAATCTTTTCACATTCTAACTTCAACAAATTTCGATGTCAAAATGTTGATAAACAATTTGGAAGTTTCAACCACTCTATATCGTTTCACGATAGAAGTGCCTATAAGGCTTGAACTACATCTGACAGCACCGCAATACACCCTGTGCTTGGTCCATATCAACTCTAATATTTAATTGCACGATGTTGCCACGATTTTTTTTTATTACATAAACTACATAATTTATATCTCTGTGCTATATCATTACTTGCTATAGTTATAAGTGTCTTACTAATAAGAACGTAATCCCAAAGAGCAAAGTGAATTCTAAATGTGCCAAAAATATAGTTATAAGCGTTTTTCAGCTTGTTAAAAAGTGCCATAGTTTATAGTTTGATTTGATTAATTAAGGATACAATAACTGTCAGAAGTTGAAAATGATAAAATTTGATATTGATGGAATTATAATACTCCCCAAACAGTCATTTTTGTATCAACGAATTGGATCTACTCGATACAATCGGAAATGTTGGTATCACAACAAAGGTTTCTTGAATGCTGAGTTGGGTTACAAACTTCTCTGTTAATTTCCACAGGAGCTATAACTTTATCTCCTAGTTGTTAAGTATCTATTCCATTTTTTGATATTTTCATCCAGGTTTCAATTTTTGCAGTGAAACTAGATAAAATTTATAGTTTTGGTTTTCAACAGTTATATACTAACCAAATAAATTTTAAGTGTAATGTCGCTGAATCTAAGGTGCTTATAAATTAGTAAATCATTATGTCTGTGTGTTTTTGTGTTCAGTTGTTCTAAGAGGTGGTAATCAAAGCTGGTTCACTATCAATTTGCATAAAATAATAACCATAAAATATTTTGGCAATATGGTAATTTACACTACTGATATTTTTCATATTTTTTTATCCATAACAAATTTAGTATAGTTATTTGTCTTAATCATAAATAAAATTAGCCTTATTATATTTAAGCATAAAATTTAAAAGCGTAAATGAGGTGGTAAAATATAATTTAAAAAAAAATAACCACGAAGGCTAATTTCGCATTTTTGCTTATGGGCAATTGCTCCTGCATTAACCTTCTAACCTAACCAAGTTGGGTTGTGTAGTGGCTGTCCTAAAACAGCCTTTAAAATTTATGCAACTCCTTCTTATGGCAAAACATATTTACTAAATGATAGTTTTGCTAACATTTGCATTATACCAAAGGATTATTATGCAGTAGTATTATTATGCAAAAAACGTATGCCAAATTCATTGTGCTAAAACATTTAGCCTTAAAAATTTTTGCCATGAGGAGGGATCCCATCAGAGCCATTATCAATCGTTTCATATTTTAAAGCTGGACTAGAGTCTAAATCAGATACAAATCATCCAAAGCGTACTTTAGCTGCTGAAAGTTTATTATCTATGTTAATAGAACTCATAGAAGATAAAATGTGCTAGGCATCTATTATTTCATCATCATCACTGTAGCTAATGTTGGTTGTGTCCAAAGCTTCACCTTGGAGCTCTTAGTCCACTTACCTTGCCTTATGAATTACTATCTTTAATTTCTTGAATTAAAACACGTCTCTTGATTAGAAGACTTTCAATTTAGAAATTAACACGCCTACTTCTAGTGAGTAGGGTAATCTTTAAATAGGGAGCGCCTTATTTCGTAGAAAGAAATTTCATAGAATTTCATTTTACAGAAAATGTTTCATATCATATTTGGTTCTTATATTTTTATTTCGAATATTATTGTTTCAAAGGCAATTTACCACAATGAATCACTTTTCACAGAAACACAATTTAATGAATTTTTTTTCACATATTTTTGTTTAACATACTTATCAAACTGTAGAATTATTATTTAAGGAATCTTAAAAACAACCACTAACCACCATCTATTTCAAACAGTAAAATTTAGATACATTTTTTTTCCCGATTGCTTGTAGTAATTTAATTAGATAATACCCCGACTCGGATAGGTTAGGTTAGAAGGCTAAGGCGAGAGCGAAGCGAAGCGGAGCTCTCGCCTTAGCCTTCGTGGTTATTTTTTTTAAACCACCCAGAAAATATCTTTGCGCAAATAAGTTTTATATGAAATAACCAATATAAAAAAGAAGAATATTTGATTTGTTATTCTATGAAATGATTATTCTAACATTAAAATTTATGTGAAACAAAAGTCAATGATTTAAAAATCTTTAAAGTAAGTATTATGTATATTGATTATTCTATGAAACGAAATTATGCGAAACATTTTCTGTAAAACGAAATTATATGAAACTTTTGTCTATAAAACAACGCACACCCCTTTAAATAAAATACATATTAGTTGGTTTCATTTCTATTATTCACAGTGAATAAAATAAAATTTATTCTTGGAAAAAAGGTCTATTTACATGAACAATGTACTAATTCTGTCAAACTGTATCTATGAGTTACTTATTCTAGTGTATGCACATTAATTGGAAATTCAATTGTGATAATGGAAAAAACTAATTCTTCCTAAATAAGACATTGAAGAAATAAATATGTTTAAAGCTAAAACACGACTACTGAAAAATTATCGCTCTAAAAAGTATCAAACAAGAACATATCAAGGATAGCCGTGGTCGTATGCCACTTACTCTACCAAAACAATACAATCTAGGGAAAAGTGGCATACATACGACCACGGCTATCCTTGATATTTTCTTGTTTGGTACTTTTTAGAGTGATGATCAGTCTCAGAGTCAGGTTTTAGTTTAGATTAGTATACATTTTTGGTTCAATCCAGGCCATTACACTACCGACGTGAACCCACTCCTAGCACAAGCAATTTAGCTTAGTTGGAGGGGGCTAACCCCTCCAACTAAGCTAAATTGCTTGTGCTAGGAATATTAGTAATTTCGGTTGCTAATATTTATTACAAAAAAAAAACAGACTGTCAAAATATTACGGTTATAAGAGGCGGATCAGGGCACCGAGATGCTCGTCGACACCTAAGCGCCTGGACTATAAGGTCGAACGACAACCTGCGTACTTACCATACGTGAAAGGAGTAACAGATACGGTTGCTAATATTTTGAAGAAGTTCTCAGTAAAAACTATCTTCACTCCATTCAAAAAGCTGTCACAGTACCTACGCACGCCTAAAGGCAGTTTTCCCTTGGAACATCCAGGTGTCTACAAAGTTGACTGCAACTGTGGTAGCTCCTATATAGGCCAGACTAAACACACTGTCTCATGCCGGATCAAGGAGCGTATCAGGGCGGTCAAAAATAACGAGCCACAGAAATCGGCTATCGCTCAACATCTCTTGGAGGAAGAGACGAATCACTGGAATGAGTTACACAACCCTCACATTCTCTCGAAAGAACGCCACTATATACCCAGAATGGTTAAAGAAGCCATTGAAATTAAAAAGTTCAAAAACTTCAACCGGGAAGATGGGTTTCAACTGTCGAGTGTCTGGCATCCAGTGATTCGTATGTTCACAAAACCTGAACAAACTACATGTCCAAAACCCATGTGAGTCGAAGCTGTGAGTGTTGTGTGTCTCGAACGTGTTCCAGTGCAGTGCGAGAACAGATCAAATTCAAAGCGAATTAGATCAAAATTATAACGCTACCCGTTATGATTTTCACAGTCTATTTTTTTTTCTGGAAAAAATACAGTCAACATGATTTATTTAATAAATTAATAATCATCACTATCATCTTAGCGTTAGTCCCGGTCGTATCGGAGGCCACCTCGGAGTCCAGACTCCGCCTAAATGTGGCTAGCATAACACTTTTTTTTATTTAGGACACGTCAATTTGACTCCACCTCGCCTGATGGTAAGCTAAAGGCAAAGTCGCAGAAAGAGGGTCACGATCGTAAACATGTACCATGTTAACAGTGGTGGCACTCAGCTTGACGGCCTCATAAGATGCCTTTTCACGCTCCGCTTAAAGGACCAGGAACTGTAGGAAGAAGCAAACACGTGAACTGGCAGGGAGTTGTATGTATGGCTTGCATGACACTTTTTTTTATTTAGGACACGACAATTTGACTCCACCTCGCCTGATGGTAAGCTAAAGACAAAGTCTCGTAAAGAGGGTCACCATCGTAAATATGTACCATGTTAACAATGGTGGGACTCAGCTTGACGGCCTCATCAGATACCTTTTCACGCCCCGCTTAAAGGATTGTAGGAAGAAGGAAACACGTGAGCTCGCAGGGAGTTGTATGTATGGTTAGCATAACCCTTTTTTTATTAAGGACACGTCAATTTGACTTCACCTCGCCTGATGGTAACCTGAAGGCAAAGTCTCAGGAAAGAGGGTAACATGCATAAGCTCTAATAAAAGTAATGCCAACGACGCGAGAGAAAAAACGTGAACAACGTTTCAGCGGTTCCAAACATTTTTATTTGAAAATTATTACGTAAGCGCATTTCAGAAAGGAATGAAATTGCTCTTAAGATGGCGGATCTGACAGTTTAGAATCGCTGAACTGACAGTTTTCCTGTACTACGAAACATGCAACGACAGCGGTCTCTCGGCAATTGTCGCACGTGTGACATGTGCGACAGGGATAGAGAAAATATAAGCTAGTTATCGCAATGTAACTCGGTACTGGTCGCTTTGTGTACCTTTTTTCCTCGTCTCGTTGGTTTTACTTTAGAGAGACATGGAAAAACAATGTTGGATAAATAAATGTATCGATGATAATTCTAACTATTGTAAATTAACATATCTAATAGCTTACAAGAATGTAAGTACCCACAATCTGTTTGTTTTTCAATTAGCCAGGAAACTAATTTGATTTGTTAATGTTGAAATTATAATCGATCTTACTTATCGATCGATCGATACTTAAGAGGAAAATAATGATAAATCTGGTTTTTAGGCGTAGAGGCCAACTCCTTTTTTAATTGTGGACGTATTTGAAAACTGGTTATACTGATTTATTTGTTAGTTTTTGTCTACATTTTGAACATGATGTGTAGTTATTCTCACTTTATAAATTACTATATCAAATCAAAAAGGTCACTCAAAAGAAAACTTGAAACCATTCTAAGCAGAAAGGAATTTTTACGTATTTTTTTTACTTACAGAAAGGTAAAGGTCTGAAGCATAAGCTGTACTATTTTCCGTCCAATACATTGACTTTTGAAGTCACCGTTTTGTTACATTCTCGCGAGTTTGGCTTAGCGGGTACCTATGCGGGGGCCGGGCGGCAGTGCCGTGATGGCTGTTGGACGGGGAGGTTGTGCTTAATGATTTCGCAGCTTTGACAGCTTCACAATTCGAGATTAATGCACAAGTGAACAGATATGACACTTCTTTGAGTCGTCGAAAATAAATTCGGTAAAAAAGCTAAAGTTTTAAAATCTCAAGAAGATGTTGTGTTGATTATTTTATTCACCCATTTTATTTGATACTAGCTATTGCCCATGGCTCCAACCGCGTAGATGTTTGATGCCGTTCCGGATGGTGATCTTCACTGATAATATGGTGATATAAAACCTATGACACTTATAAATAGTGTGGTTTTCTATTGCTAAAATATTTTTTGGAATTGGATCTGTAGATTTAGAGATTAACCTCTACTACGACACAAACTACCTCTGTATAATAATTATAATATAATAATAGGTGATTTTTTAAGAGATTAGTTTATCAGGTTGGAAGTACTGATTGGTAATGGCGCCTAAACGTATCTGTCAAAGCGCAAAGTTTTCAACATACTCTGCCATTTCATCATGATAAAACTTACAAACGAGCAACGGATGCAAATTATTGAAATTTATTTTCAAACACGCCACACAGCTCGTGAAACAATGGAAATGTTGAAGGATGAAATTGGTGAGCAGCTTATCTCTCGAAATGGCCCGGTGAGTTGGCCGCCAAGATCATGCGATTTAATGCCTCTTAATTATTTCTTGCGGGGTTATGTTAAGTCGTTAGTCTATATCTACTCTACTAAAAAATAGGATTCCCTTCAAGATCAAGCTTATGTTGTACTATGCTCTAGCAGACTCGCACATTCAATATGGTTTAACTAGTTACGGACGAACCTATGATAGCTATTTAAATCAAATTTATAAGTTACAATTAAAAATTCTTAAGAACATTGTTCCAACGAAAATTAAAGAAAAATATTATAATGACGAAATTAGCCTATTTAAATATTGTAAAGTGTTACCTATTCATATAAAATTTACACACAACATATTAGTAGAACACTTTTTTAACGATCAATTAAAAACCAAAATTGAGCATCCTGTGTATACTCGAGCGATGGCGCAAAACCGGCTGTGCACGGAACGTGCTATCAATGTGTATGGGGAAAGAACATCTACCTACATTGTTCCTCGGCTAATTAATAAATTGCCGAGAGACCTAATAGATGTAGTAACAAAAAAGAATATTAAGCACAAGCTTAAATCTTTTTGTTCCCAAATAATTTGTAAATTGTAAAAGAATCTCCAACTAAAAACAAATAAGTAGGTAGTTTTATTTTATGCATGTTATTGTATAAAGAACTTTGTGTAAACCTAACTGACCGTATGTTTTAGTACTAGGCAAACCCTAGTGGTTTATAAGTGCTAATTTTAACAAAAATGTACATTAATGATTTTATGTGATAATAAAAAAAAAAAAAAATATGGACAAGCCGAACACGATCGAAGCCTTAGAGAATAACATAACACGTATAATTCGTGGAATACAGACAAGTGCTCGAGAAAGTGACTCAAAATTGCACCATTCGAATGGACAATTTGAAACGGAACCGCGGACAACATTTACACAAAGTTGTCTTTAAAAGATAAATGGCAAAGGCCTATTTATCTATTTCAATAAAAAAAATTGTATACATGATGCAAATTTGACTGTTTTATTCGATATTTAAAAAAACAAAAATCACCCGTTAATATACATACAGTATAATAGTATATTATTATTACAATAATAATAACAAAAACATGATCACTACATAGCTATCATCACTAGACTAGTACAAAACGATTTGAACGTATATTTTTTATGGCGAAACGAAGTTTGCCGGGTCACCTAGTGCATAATATAGTTGAGAAACACTGACAATTTGGTACAGTATTTAAAAGGTTTTGGTAGAATGGTACCAGAAATAAAACCAAAGTCACGATATTAGATATCCACCCTGGCGGAGCCGCCGACTTTACCTATAGATTTGTAAGAAACTGTAATACAGTTTTTACAAAACTAGCTCGGGAGGCAGGGATTTCTTCACTCATGTAAATGTATTCTTATTTGTCAATAAACATTTTTTATTTAAAAAAAAATAAGGAATCAACAATCAATCAACATCGATGTCAAAAAAAAACCAAATCAGTTACGTGAAGTTAGGCAGAATGTGATGTGTCCTCTCTGTACCTTTTTTACCGACATCTTTTCCCATATTTTTAAATATAAAAATATGGAAAAGATGTCGGTAAAAAAGGTACAGATATAATTAGTGATTATAATAATAATCACTAATTATATTTGGTGGATTAGAGTTCAGCCACCATCGTAGCATCCCGTACTATACCCAAAAGACATTCAAAAAACAGTTTTGAGCACATTTTGGATCCAAGATAGATATATGCCCCAAGCTATACGAACGGGGCTGATAAATTTTCTTCGTACATTTATCGCAAAAGTTTTCTATGCATTTCAGGGTGCGCCGTGTCACATTCTGCAGACAATAGTTGATTTATCTGGCGGCACGTCTACCATATTTGGCGACAGATGTACCATATTTGGCGCCAGATGTACAATATTTGGCGCCAGATGTACCATATTTGGCGACAAATTTGATGACAAATTATAAATACTTTGCTGACAAAAATATAATTCATTCAACATTTCTTATCTATAGTATTAAACTGGAACAGGTAAACTTCATGTTTTCACGATAACGGAAAGTTCTTTAACATTAATAAATTGTTTGTGAAAATATTTTTTTTAATGGGATAGGAAAAGATTATAGGTAATTTTATTTCAGTGCAACATTAAATACAAAATCTCTGGACTTGAAGACTCTGGATTTAAGTATTAGGGTTAGAGCAGAAATATCAACTCGAAAACGGATCGTAACCGTGTCGCCTAAAATAAATTAAATAATAAACAAATCAACACGCAAGCATTTTTGCGCTGTAGCGGCTCTCGGTCACCGTAACAGTGTAGAATATATAATAATTAATAAAAAAAACATTTACTTTCATGAATTTTACAGCATTAAGTATGCTAACTATACAAATCGAATACATAGGGAAAAATAAATCTTCTCGGGCGGGACTCTAACCCGCAGTCTTTCCCTTACAGGGGGTATGCCTTGACCAATTCGGCTACCGAGACACACCCGATGTGATTCAGATTTCCCTTCTATTTATCCGTTCTTACGGCGACGGTGGAGTCATCTACCGATCTTCTTACGAACTATCGGAACCAATGAATGATGTTACAATCATTTAATTTTGGACTTTTATTCCATACTAATAGAGTCATGGATCTGGTAACAGCTAGGTTGTCCAGCGGTAAGTGCATCGTCGTCGCACAGCCGGAAGGCGATAAGGTGACGATCCCTTTCCGTTTTGATAAGTGTGATGTGACCCTAATAGATAATATTTCTTTTTGCTACTTAAACATTTTACAAATATAAGAACAATACTGCTAATGTTGTATTTTGTCTCAACGTTTTAGGGTTATTAACATATTTTTTTAACCACATTGTCTATGATTTATTATGTCTTGTTTTGGACCTGTTTCTCTTTGATGGTGGCGTAGGTAATACGAGTAATTTAATGACTTCAGAAAGTCATGTTTCATGATTGTCATGATAAAAACTCACGTTTAACACGTTAGACTAGATAATTTATTTTATAATTAGATATTGATTGGTAGGGCTGCCGTGACTGTAACCATCTTATAATATTACAGACCTTAAGAAACAGGCGAAGTCAGAGTGTCAAAGAGTATTATAGGGAATCCTGAGGTCACGAACACCCTCGAGCCTTTGCAGATGCGTAGAGATGTTGCGTAATCGCAGTATTCTATCGTCTCTACCATGGTGAACATTCTGATGAGCTCTTCCAATTACTTCCACCCTCTCCTTTCCTTCTTAGGATGACACGTGCAGGGCTAAAATGCCATCCGTATACGGTGCAGAGTATACCGGCTAGAACCAAGCGTTTCAATGACTCATTCTTATGGAACCTATAGACCTGGAACGCCCTGCCAGCTCACGTGTTTCCTTCTTCCTACAGTCCCGGGTTTTTTAAGCGGGGCGTGAAAAGGCATCTGATGTGGCCGTCAAGGTGAGTGCCACCACTGTTAACATTGTACATGTTTACGATGGTGGCCCTCTTTCCGAGACTTTGCCTTTAGCTTAACATCAGGCGAGGTGAAGTCAAATGGACGCATCCTTAATAAAAAAAGATTTTTATTCATAGAACAACACGATTGTTTCTTACTGATGTCAATAATAAATTCTACTTTAGCTACGTTTACTACCGCTTTCAAGGCGCTGGCTGGAGAAGAAACAAGAAATATGTTTCGAATACATAGGGAAAAAGAATCTTCTCGGGCGGGACTCGACTCGAAAAACGGCATAGTTAGCATACTTAATACTGTAAAAATTCAATCAAATAAATATGTTATTACTGAGGTTTTTAGACAGGAAGAAATGACAAGGAGAAAACTAATACCTAAAGAAACGGGGGCCCTTAACATTCTCTTTGGATTAGTCCCGTACGCATCCGAGGTTCTTACCTCGGAGACCAGGGTTCGCTTTCCGGCTTTCGAGTTTTCCCCACACAGGGTCTCGGGCATCCATGGTAGTGTGGCCTGATTCTAGAGTTGGAATTTTGACAGCAACTTGAGTATATTGAAAGGTCGAATACATAGGGAAAAATTTATCTTCTCGGGCGGGACTCGAACTCGTGATATTCCCCTTAAAGAGGGAATGCCTTGACCAACTAAGCTACCGAGACATACATTCGAATATTTGGGCGGAGTTGTCAAAAATAAATGTTTTAAAATGATTATAAAATCATTAATTGGTTCCGATAGTTCGTAAGAACATCGGTGGATGACTCCACCATCGGCGTCGCCCTAAAGACGGAGAAAAAAATAAAGTTTAAAACTAAAACCCAAGTACCGAAAATTCACTTTCTAAAAAATGACAAACAAGAAAATATCAAGGATAGCCGTGGTCGTATGCCACTTTTCCCTAGAAAATATTGTTTTGTTAGAGTAAGTGGCATACGACCACGGCTATCCTTAATATTTTATTTATTTTGTTTTTTATTTTGTTTGTCATTTTTTAAAAAGCGATTTTTCGGTAGTTGGGTTTTAGTTTTAAACTTTATTTTTTATTTAAATTCTTTGCTCATCAAGCACTTTAATTTCATACCAAACACCATATATTTATCTCAAATTTATTTTTTACACAGTACCTCATGAGCGCTAGAGGGCGCCACACAAGATTGAGTGACATGTTATATAGCCTATAACCATCGGACGATCAAGCCGCTTGTAACGATACCTCATTTGTACAGTTCTGATAAGTAGTTGAGGAGCTTTTTTTCCCGACTAAAACCGCACGCCGACTGTGGGTCTTGGTGCTAGGCCGGAGGTGAGGTTGTCATAGACATATCCCTCGCACCCCGGCTGACCCAGGGCCATCCGTTACGGTCTGGCCCTCCTCAGGAGGGGGGACAACGGTGTCCCCAACTCGCCCCCGGAATGGGGAGGCGCGCTATTTAGCGCGCCGCCGCCGTGGCCTGCTTCTGCTGGGGTGACAGGCGGCTCCACCCGTCACCCCCAGGCCCGCGCTCATGGGGGACGGAGGTCAGTCAGTGCCCTCCGACGCCCGAGTTGCCTGCGCGCGCGGGCGGCGCGATCCGCGAGTCTTTCTCGCTCGCGCCGCCTCTACCGCTCCGCCGTCTCCTTCACGACCATTACCTGCTCGCTGAAGGAGACGCCGGCCGCCCACGCGTCCGCGCAGCGGACCATTGCTGTGAGCAGGGTGGTGAGGGTGAGAACTCTCACTCCCAGGGCCGCCACTAGCTCCCGCCTCGGTCCGGCCCATGCCGGACACTCGGTGAGCGTGTGCAGCCCCGTGTCCTCGCTCGCGTCGCAGTGATGGCACTCGGACGTTGGCTCCTTTTCGATCCGACACAGATATCGCCCGAAGTACCCGTGCCCGGTGATAATCTGCGTCAGTCGATACGAGAGGCTGCCATGTGGCCTCTCGAGCCATTCCCCCATGATGGGCCTTACCGCCTCTATGACGGCATGCCCTACGCGTCGTTGCTCAAGTCGTAGCTCCCACTCCGCCACCATGATCCCGTGGAGCCGGGACCTCTCGGCCCGAATGTCTTCGGCTCGGGAATCGTATCCCCGCTCCCGCGCCTCCTTACGGAACCGATACAGTGCCGCAAGGGATCTCGCTTCCAGGATCCACGGTGGCGATCCGGCTAGGAGACTCGCCGCTTCAAAGGATATCGTGCGGTACCCCCTAATGGCCCTGCAGGCCATCGTCTGCTGCGGCGCATGCAGCAGTTGCACGAACCTGGCCTGCAGGGCGTCCGCCCACACGGGGCACCCGTACAGGGCCATGGACCGCACGACACCCGCGTAGAGTCTCCTGCAAGAGTCCTCTGGGCCCCTCAAGTTGGGCAGCAGCCGCATCAGCGCGTTAGCTGACACCAACAGTTTGGGGCGCAGACTTCGGAAGTGCTCTCCGAAGTCCCACCGACCGTCGAGTACGAGCCCCAGGTATTTCAACCGGGGCTTGATGTCGATGGGAGTACCTCCTACTGTCAAGCTGGATCCCGGGGGTGGCCCGCGCCGAGGACCATGAAAGAACAAGGCCTCAGATTTGTGCAGAGCCACCTCGAGATCCAGCCGCCGGATCCAAACCACGACTTGAGCAACAGCGGTCGTGGCCCTCTGGGTCGCCAAGTAGTTGAGGAGCTATGAGGGAACAAATGAACATACATACATACACACATACATACATAGCCTGTCAAAATCATAACCCTCCTTTTGGCTTCGCCGTAGTCGGGTAAAAATTGAAGGAAAATTTAAATCATGTCAGGCGTGCCTCGGTAGCCTAGTTGGTCAAGGCATTGCCCCTGTAAGGGAAAGATCGCAGGTTCAAGTCCCGTCCGACAAGATTAATTTTCCCTGTGATGTTATAAAGCTTTACCGTCAAGAAATTAGTTTAAATTCTTTATAATATACAATAATTACCTACATTTAAATGTCTAAATAATCTGCCATTATTACCCTGACAATAAGTAATAATCACTAAATATCGTCTGAAGAAAACTTTCAACATAATAATCGAACAATTTCCACATAATTGTCAACCATATTACATTATGTAAATATACACCACAGCTGCTGAACTAAAGAAGCATTCGCTATTGAACGTTTAACTTAACATATCGTGGTAAATGTAAAATAAAATTAACATTAAAAATAAATGGAATAATTAAAACATAGTTATAGATAAAAAATAACGTAAAATAAACGACCTTGTGAAAAAAATAGTGAAGTTTTAAAAGTTTTTTTTTTTAATTTTTGGTATATTTTGAAAAAATGGATACTGAAAAGGAGCAGAAAAAGGCTGAGTTATCGGATGTCATAGAAAAATTTGGTAAATACCAAATATCACAGTACATATTGATATGTATTTCCAGTACATGTATCACTATGATTACCCTAAACTACATATTTGTGGTGGGAGATCTTCGCTACAGGTAAGCAAAAATACTATAGTAACTTATCTAATTTATAAAATTCTCATGTCGAGGTGTTTGTAGTTAAACTCCTCCGAAATGGGTTGACGATTCTCATGAAATTTTGTGTGTTTATTGGGTAGGTCAGAATCGGACAACATCTATTATTCATCTCCCTAAGTTATGGGTAGTCCAACTCTAATTTTTTCTTTTTCAGTTTTAGATAACTTTTTTTTTATGATACAGCATTAGAAATGATACATTCGACCCTGAATTTTCAACTCTCTACGATCAACCCCTATTTTTCCATTGCGATAAAATTGTTTTAGAAATAATATACATGGCAAAACAATGTTTGCCGGGTCAGCTAGTATACCTCTGTAAAAACGTGTGATTGTATGTATGTGTATACGGGTCGGGTCAAGTACAACATACTCCCAAAATGCCTAAGACATCAATACGCCTGAAATTCAAATCGTCTTTATACCAAAATGTCTAAAGCCCAAATCGTCATAGAATCAAATTGCCTGATTTCCGAATAAACTTAATCCCAAAATGATCAAATCCCAAATGGACTGAATTCCAAAATAACCGAATAGCAATACTTATGTAAAATTTTATACTCTTTTTTATCTTAATAAGGTCTTAGGATCGAAAGGTCTTAGGATCTCTAGTACATAGCTTAATTGGAAGGGATAGGGTCTTTTAGGATACATACAGACATACATATAACGCCTTTATCCCCTGGGTGATAGGCAGAGGTGCATTAACACCCACATTTCACCAATAATTGTGGTCCCATGTAATAGAGGATGAGCCTCTATTGCCATGTGTTGACTCGAGTCTATATCTGAGGCTGAGTCTAGGCTGTATATCTGTCTGATGTTAAACAGCCCTATTCCTTAGTCGCTTGTACGACACCGCATGGGAAGAGATGGGGTGGCCCAAATTTTTCTGTGCCGGGAACCACGCGGTTTTTAGGATAACCTCATTATTACATTATTCCGTATTATGATATAATCTATCTGTGTAACTAATTCTATCAGTTGTTTGCGCTTGTAAATAGATATAAATGTGTAGAACTTAAATAAAATATTTTTCATCCCACCATCTCGGAAAGAGTATTTTTAATCTTCAATATCTGAGTGGAAAAGCCGTTTTTATTCTCTAGAGGATAAAGTAAATTGAATTTAGAACATCGTATGCACTAAGTTTGTGAATTAAAAAAAAACATTAAACCTATTTACTGCTACCTCTATGGTGCCGAATATATCATACAACTTTTTTTTTAATTTGTTAAAAACTCAGACTCGGAACCTTCTTGGTGTTCTTTTTTCAATTTGCTTTGTACGCGGTTCTTTACGCGGCATTTTTTCACGTCATTGTTAAACCTTATATTAAAAACAAGAAACTTGAAAACAAGTGAAAAAACTAAAATGAGTGATTCTAGCGACGAGGAAGTTTGTTTGACGCCACAGAATTGACTGAAACTGTTAATAATGCGCAAATGAGCTTTCTCAAATTTTAGAATCCTTCGCTTGCTCGGTCATCAAAATTGAACACGCGGTTAAAAAGCAACTTTGCACTCTTGTATAACAAATAACTATTTCTTTCTTTCTTTCTTTCCTTCTAAATGACTAACAAACTATAAAAAACTCTACCAACTTTACAGTCATAAATGTTTTAGTTTATTAGTTTTAGTTTAATTAAAAAGAAAAACCTTGCAAACCATTGAAAAATAAATATTAATAGGTAATAAATATTAATAGTGTAATATTATTTTACTGTCGTATATTTTTACACGATTCTTATAGTATTATGTTTACTATATAGGTATAGATTCATGGTTCATTCTAGGTAGAAGACTACGTTTTAGCGCGTATTAGTAAGCTATCCATCAAGTCTAACCAGTTAATCCGGAAATTATCACGTTTAACCAACCGTACAAAAAATTCTTTAGATATATTGTATTTAATTAATAATAATAATAATAATAATAAATATTTCCTAACATTCTACACAACGCTATCTAGACCCATGGTAAGCATAGCTTAACTAGCTTGTGTTATGGAATCTAGAATGCGGATAAACATACTTAAATACTTTTTTTTTTGTAAATACATACATATTATACATAGAAACACCCAGACCAATGCAAATAGCCATATTCATGCAAACAAATATTTGCACTGAGCGGGAATCGAACCCGCGCCTCCTGCGTGGCAGTCGCGTTCACTACCACCACGCCACGGAGGCTGACAAGTTAATTCCAAGTTTAGATAGCACAGCACGCTGGCGATCGACAATAGACTGAGTTTTCTCGGGTTCTTTGACTAAGGCGCAGTTCATTGAACTGGTTGTCATGTAGTAGGGCCTTGTTTGACACGATAACACTCAGCGACCATACGTTACGTAGAGATCATTTCGAGCTTTTCTTTACTGTTATGCTTACTTAGTTCACCAAATTCCTGTTTGTGACTTTTAATTTGATTCTTCGAAATTAGCTTATTTAAATTTTTGTGTGTTCATTTTATAGTACAGTGCATAGCTATTAATAGGTCCGGGGACGAGTCGGGGAAACCGTTGTCTGCTCTCGGGACGGGGAGGGCCAGACCGTAAGGGATGGCCCTGGGTCAGCCGGGGCACGAGGGATATGTCGAAGAAAACCTCACCTCCGGCCTAGCACCAGGACCCTTAGTCGGCATGCGGTTTTAGTCGGTTCGAGTCCAACATAACCTCCCCTTCCGGCTCCGGCGAGGAAGGTACCCTAAGGGAATTTCCGCACGAAAAAAAAAGGCTATTAATAGGTTAATATCTTTTAGATGTACTGAAAATCAAAGGTATGGTTTTAAAATTGTGCAAGCACAAATAGTTTATTGCATTCTTTCCAATTGTTCATTAATTAATTACACATTACTTGCCAATTAATTACACATTACTTACCAATTCTTTAAATACTACTAGCAAATTAATTTAATATTACTGACCAATTATTTACATATTACTAACTAATTAATTACCAATCAATAACCAATTTTTACCTCAATCAATTAGCCTATCGTAGACCATTGTTGGACAAAGGTTTCTCCCAGTGTTGGAAGACTTTGGGCCACTGTTTCCATGCTGGCCAGACGAGTTAGTAGGTACAGGGATCATTTCGAGTTAAGTTCAAGTAATAAACCTGTTGCTTATAAATTAAATAGTAATGAGTTACAAATTAAAAACCAGAAAAGGTGGTTTGAATACGCATTCTCTAGCACTCATTTTGATAAATAAATAAATATTGCACAACATTCTACACAACGCTATCTAGACCCATGTTAAGCTTAACTAGCTTGTCTCTAATCTAGATTTTGTAAATACATGCATATTATACCCAGACCAGTGCAAATAGCCTTAACATGCATACAAATATTTGCACTGAGCGTTGATCGAACCCGCACCTCTTGCGTAGCGGCCGCGTTCACTACCGCCACGCCACAGAGACTGTCTCTAACGGCTTATTCACTAATAGGTTATGATCTGGAATAACACTCCGGCAAGGAGTTTTATCCTGGATTATATTGCAATAAGTAATGTAAAAACATAAAAAAGAATAAAAAAAAATCCGATGTATTCGCGGTAGCCTAGTGGTATGGGTAATGGACTGCTGAGACGAGGTCTCGGGTTTGATCCCAGGTTTGCCATGGCACACACCAATGACTTTTCGATGCTTTTCGAAGTTTTGTATGTATTTATCGCAGGTTTATAAGTGCCCGGTTAATGGCAATAGGCTCGCCACCTATTACATTGGGACCAAAACATAAACTGGCGAAACGTGGGTGCTAGCACCTCTGCCTACCCCTTCGGGGAATACGGGCGTGAGTTTATGTTATGTTATGTATTCGAAAAATAATAAATTCTAGTGTATAAATACAACAATAATATATTTTGATTTTACTAGACAAATAGTTTACGATAATAAAATGTTATTCTATGACTAATTACAACCGCCACTTTTCTTAAACGCATGTTAGTGCATTCATAAAAAAAAATTACAGAACAAATTTTAAAGGCATTGTTTTCCATATGCGCTTGATATTCATGCATCAGTAGGAAAAAATACAAAACATTAATTTGCTGCAGAATATTTCACATTCTGTGTATTGACTTGACTTGACATTGTATTTTTGACAATACACAGTTACAGGTCTTTTTATTATATTAATGAGTGTTAGCATATTATATTATTATTAATAGATGTTGCCAAGTGCATAACGAGAAGGACTCCACCAATTCGGCTATTTTTTTTTCGTATGTTCCTTAAGTTTCATGGAATGTTTTCATGTAAAGTAAAGCCAACGAGACGAGAGAAAAAAAGTAAACAAAGCGACCATTACTGAGTTACGTTGCGATAATTATAATCCGCACGCCGAATGATGATCCCTATGACAGTTCGTTAGCGCTTAACATTGTACTGACGTCCTATCACATCAAATCCTTTAGAGGTCCATTAAAAAGACGAAAAAATCATAATTGTGTACAATTGTAAATTATAAAAATGAATATTAAGAAATTATTACGTAATGTTCGGAAATTATAGAAAAAAACTCAATGCAAATGTACATGGTACGTGCTGCAAAAGTTACGTCGTCAAGCGGTTATCGACTAAGAAGGGACACATCGATAAACAAAATATCGATAATTTGTTGGAAATATAAAACAAATGCTTTGAGTTTGTATTTTATTTATATCAATCTGAATCTTATACAGGGTCAATCGGATCTTCAAAATCTGAGTCTGAACTGCAGCTATCCGTGACGTTTATTATTAACGGTTGGTCAATGATATTGTCGTATTCTGCCGTATTACGGAGAAAAGGCTTAACTAACATTTTTTTCAAAATTGAGTTATATACATATTCGGAATCAGGAGAAAAAGGCGCATCTACCCAATTTTTTGTGTAATTTTATCTCTAGAATCTACGGAAATACATTAAGCCCGAAAGGCACATCTAACAGCTAAATTGTTATTGAATAAATTGAAAAGACTTATTTGACACCGATTAAGAAGAAACAACATAAATACGTACTTATGACTTGAAAGTGGTTATAAAGAGAAGTCACAAGTGACCAGTTGTGCCTTTTCTTTAAGATGCCAATAAGGTAGGTAAGGAATGTGGGGTGTCCTTGCGCTCATCATTGCGCCAATATTTTCAATTCAAGGTAAACTCAAACTGATTTATTGGTAAGCAATGTTGTTTCTTTCATTGTAAAATTTTAAATTAAGTTATGATTATGTAATCAGATGTTTTTGCTTAGATAATCATAACTTTTCAAATTCATTCTGATAACTCAAATAGGTAAATAGGTATATTTTAAATCATGTCATCCAATTTTTGGAAAATTGAGTAAAATTTTCAACCTACCCTCTACGCACGCCCTTGTTAGGTTCCTACCCGCGCGCGCTTACGACGTATATTATAAGTAAATAGTACTTAGCAGTCACTAAAGCTAAAGTCTCTAGTTTTTGTGGCGGATATTTGAAGTTGTGTTTCTAAATCTATTTGAACGCAATGGACGAAAAGTCATATTATATTAAAAATTTATAACTCAAAGAAATAAACAATTGTTGACAATGGAGTTGTTTAGCATTTTAATTAGTTTAATTTCAAAATTTTGTTTGCTTTAAATTATTAAGGTGCTGTAGGTAATGGCTAAAAATGGAACTAGGTATATTACTAAGATTCGCTATCTGTCTTTCACCAGGTTTTGCTATTATTTCATGAACCGTTATAGCTAGATCATTGAACTGAAAGACTTCGTGCGTGAGTCCGGCCCCGTAGAATTAGATTTTGTTCCAAAATCAGAGATAATACGGTGGTTTAAAAAGTGTAACGTCAAATTTATCATTTTATTTGAAATAAAGAGTTTTGATTATCATTTTTTTGTTATTTGTTCAATGTTCATAATTAAAAAGTAAGTAAAAAAGTCAATCATTTTAAAAGTCACAATTTTATGTAAAACTTATACTGTTTCAAACTCGCAATGAACCTATAAGATTACGTTACAAAGACATAATTACATAAATTATGTGTCCTTTCATTTTAATACTGAATTGTTTTTAAAAAGAAAAGACTTATCTGGTTAGTTGTGCCTTTAAAACGATAAAAATATATTTTATTTGTAATTATTTTGTTATGATGAAAGGGAAAATTGGGATTATCTGTATAAAAAATGAATAAATAAATATATTCCTATACATGGTTGGATAGGTATTTCGATTGTGTACCTAAATTAATAACTTGTTTCTCCCAATAATACACAAAGGATTATTTTTGCTAAAAAAACCTTGAAAAATATCAAACTCGATTATCTTACATTTTTGTTTTTGTTAGTTATGCCTTTTTACAATAGGACGGCAGTATTGTACATCTCGATCCCAGTCTTGTAAGCAAATTTTCTTCGTTCTTTCGACCACTTTTCGCCAATCGTCAGCTGTCACTTGAGCGCAAGCTTCTTCCAATAAAACCATCATTTTATTTGCCGTGAATGGCGGAGTTGTGTTATGCCTAGCTGCATGACCTGAAAATATTTGTACATTCAGTAATTATTTTTAGAAATATATGTATATACATAATATTATATAAATAAAAAATATAGACCTTTGATCTGCGCCCATATCAACTCGATTGCATTATATTGGCAGTGGTAGGGCGGTAACCGAATTACCGTGTGTCCATTTGATTTGGCCAATTCATCCAAAAAATATGATGGGTGCGTCTGTTGTTTGTGAAAGTTCAACAGTCTAACCAACTCTTTTTTTAACATCTGACTGTCAGTTTCCACACCATTGCCGTGTAACCACTCTATAATTTCAGCTTTTTTGTTATTGCTGCTGGGGGGTTTGTTAATTTGAACTGAGTGATATGAAGCATTGTCCATTAAAATATAGTGAGGCTCATTCAAATTTTCTAATAGTTTTATAAACCATGTCTTAAAGTTTTCGAAATACATTTCCTCGTGGTACTCCGTTGTTTTCACTGACTTAAAAGCCCACAGGCAATTCGGCACAAAAACCTGTAGCTGTGCCAGCGTGGCAAATGATTAAGCGCTGGCCCTTTCCTTCAGGAGTTTTTGTGCTGGATTTCGCTGTGTCATCCGTCCATGCCTTACCTACAGTATGATTGGCGTTCAGCCATGTCTCATCAAGGTATACTACCTTCTCCCAGTTATCAATTTGTTTGATTTTGCGAAGAAAATCGCATCGTAGTAAAGCTATGTCAGTACGCTCCATTAATATTTTTCTCTTGTCACATTTTTTATAGCGGAATCCACATTTTTTCAAAACAATTCTAAGAGAAGTAGCACCGCCTTTGAAGAGTTCTGCAGCTTTTAATGAAGATAATAACTTCTGGCAGGTCGGTAGTTCACCTCGTAGGTAGTAACCATAAATATGATTGCGTATAGCATCTAAATCAAATTCATCAGGTTCTGTTATATGACATAACCTTTTCTTTTTCTTTGGTGTTAATAGTTTATTGTCCTCCATGGACGACTCCCCAAATTTTTCCTTTGTTATTCGAGAAACAGTAGCCTTTCTGATTCCTAGAGCATCGGCTACACGATCGCGAACATTGTCAAGCGGTAACAAGGGTCCGCCATTTTGTTGTTCACGAGCAAAATAGTCTCGCAAACGAACTACAAACTCGCGAACTTCACTGTTGAGAACAGTTTTCCGCTGTCTTTTCGGCATTTTGCAAAACCGAAAATCAACAAACAGGTAACAGAAAATCAACAAATAACACAAAACAGCGAAAACAGAAACAAAACTCAGCTAACAAAGAAAGACGTGGCGCATACAAGGCGTTAGAGCACTCGTATGACGCGATGTGATGCGGTGTGACAAGAAGACAAAACAGACTGACAAGACATGACATGACTGAATTAAAAAATACGGTAGGTCTATGGCCTCCATTTAAATACTTTTCCATGTAATCCATAATTGCCAGGTAATTATGAATTCTTTAAAATTCAATCCAAAAAGAATTTTAAATTCTTTAAATTATGCAATTTGAATAAAAATTAAAGTATAGTAAAATAAAATATAATAAGGCTGTTACTTTTTTATCTAGTGTTTTATGTCCATCAATGCGCGTAGTCTTTTTTTCAAAATAAATAAATATTGCTTATTATGTTGAATGACCTGGCTGAATGACATGACATTTGCCTGAAAAAACAGTATTTTATCGAAATTGTTTCGCATAACTAATACAACTGTCAGTTGAAACGTCATAGGGATCATCATTCGGCGTGCGGAGTATAGGGATTATTTTCTCTGTCCTTGTCGCACAATGTCACACGTACGCGTCAATAGCCGAGTGACAGCTGTCACTGCGTGTTTCGTGGTACAGGAAAGCTGTCAGCACAGAGGTTCTAAACTTTCAAATCCGCCATCTTATGAGCAATTTCATTCCTGTCTGGAATGCACTCGAATATTTATTTAACGATCTACTTGGTATCTTTTATGTGTATGTGCTGCAGCTGCGAGAAATAAATGTATTTTCTTTCTTTCTTTCTTTCTTTCTAAATAGTTGGAACCGCTGAAACTTTGTTTACCTTTTTTCTCTCGCTTCGTTGGCTTTACTTTAAAAAAATTCTTGGGGACGGGAACAAATTTCCACGCAGGTAATTGGTAACAGGAACAGAACTCAACGCGGGCGGACGTCCGGGTGAACATAGGAACTTATTCCAGGAATATAGACCCTATGAGCTATTTCATACTATAATCTAAACCTGTCCTAAATTACATCCAGACCCCTAGAAAAGTGCCTAGCACCCACGTTTCGCCAATTATGATTTTCGGTCCCAGGCTCTAATAGGGGGCGAGCCTATTTCCGTGGGCCTGGGGGTGACGGGTGGAGCCGCCTGTCACCCCAGCAGAAGCAGGCCACGGCGGCGGCGCGCTGAGAAGCGCTCCTCCCCATTCCGGGCGCTTGTTGGGGATACCATTGTCCTGAAGAGGGCCAGACCGTAAGGGATGGCCCTGGGTCAGCCGGGGTGCGAGGGATATGTCGATGACAACCTCACCTCCAGCCTAGCACCAAGACCCACAGTCGGCGTGCGGTTTTAGTAGGTTCGAGTAAGACATAACCTACCCTTCCGGCTCCGGCAGGGGGGGTATCCGAGGGGATTCCCGCACGAAAAAAAAAGCCTATTTCCGTTTACCAAACACATTTACTTCTGTAATCGTTTTCTATTTTTTTATTTCTTTCTTCTTTTCTTTCTCTCTTTCTTTCTCTCTTTCCTTCTCTCTTTCTTCCTCTCTTTCTACTTTTCTATATTTCTTCCAATGCACATCCACATGTCTCCTCCAAAGTTGACTTACGATCAGAAGCAAATAAATGAAAGTATTTTATTCATGTACAAATATGATGTCCGTCACAAACCATCTGTGTACACTGTTGATCATATTGTACAAAGAATTATACATGTGTACAAACAAATACCTACGGCTAAAGGTGTAAGTAATCAACATAGTTATAGGGATACCTCGGAAATGTTTTCATTTATACATAAAACCTGTTTCCATCCATAATAGCACTAGCAGTTCTATGAACCTTTGCCACATTTTTCTAGTACCATTATAAGAAAAACATTAAAAAAAACGATACGTAAATGGTTCTTTTTCTTCATGAACAAGCCATAGATTATTTTTATTTATTTATTTAAAACCGACTTCAAGAAACAAAAGAGAGGCACTGAAAAGGAAATAATGACCTTACCGAATTACTGATCATAAAAATTGTTAGGAAAGCCGTTGAAAAGAACACAACATATATTGATTAACACGTTTGCGATGTACAATGTCATTATTAAGTTGTATTTTTTATAAATTTTAACTGAAATAAAAAAAAAACATACTGAAATTTTTATAGCAACGCCTGCAGGCAATTGTTTTTGAAATCGTGACGGTATTATACAAATGTTTGCTAGCACAAGCTAGTAGGCGCATAGACGCGTTTTCCGCAATTTCTCCAGGTTCTAAGCATCAGATCTGGAATTCTTGGAGATGGGACCACTCTGACATTATACCCTATCCAACACCGCTAGGATGATAAAATTCCGTTCATAACTGGCTTTGAAATCGCGTAACAACGAACTGACAAGTCAAATTGAGCACCTCCTTCTTTTTGAAGTTAAAAAATTAACAAGTCATTTAAAAAATTAACAACATTTAGAATAATATGCCATTTAGAATTAACATTATTTTCAAATTAGGAACACGAATACCAGCATGTGAGAGATCGAACACCAAAGAGTTTGTAATATTAATTCAAAGTTAATTTCAGTTTACTAATAGACCTTATTTTTACTGAAAATTCCCTATACATATTTATACTGTTTATAACCTGTTTCCATCCATATTAACAGTAGGTAGTAGTTCTATGAACCTTTGCCACATTTTTCTGGTACCCTTATAATAGAAACATTTAAAAAAAACGATACGTGAATTGTTTTTTTTTTCATAAACAAGCTATAGACTCAGACTCGGACAGAGAATCCTCAGACTAAAAGAATAACATACTTACATCTGTGGCCCTTATTTTAAATAGCATTATATACATATTTTAACTGTTTATACAAGAGATTGATGGCACTTGGTGGAATCTACTACACATATTGAACACACTTGTACTTTTCCACTGAGTTTAATTTTATTGCTGACCTGACCGGTTTCGCCATTCCCATAGATTTACATATTTATAGCATAGCAACTATATCTTACCTATACAAATTTTCTTTTTTACAGATGTCGCATTAATGAATGCGATGACGGAAACTCGACAGTGGAATTCCCAGGTTGGTGGCCTGATACCAGTATAGACCGGTGTCATAGGCCTGTTCTCAGGGGTGGGGAGCAAACTTGTACCAACGAAAGTTTCACCGGTGAAGTGGTGGAATGTGACAAGTGGATCTACGAAAGCAACAAAACTGTTATTGCTGAGGTAAATATAAAAAAAACTGCCGTTTATAGACTGTGTCCCACGGCTCCACCCGCATAACCCACCATAACACATCCGAAACTTCGGGCATCCGAAACAGGCACGAAAGACGTAGCATTTAGCCATAACAGGTACCAGGTGAAGTCAGTTCGGTTTTCGTCAAACTGAAATCTACCCTCTTTGGATTTTCTTACACCTAGGATAGGTTAGTTAAGGTTAGGTTAAATTGACTGCACCCTGATGGTAAGCTGGAGTGCAGTCCAAAGAAGAGTGGCAGCCATTACAAGCGCTGTCTCTAGAATATTGGTCCCTACGTTGATGGTCTCAATTGATTTTAAATCATGCGGTAAGCGCACGGAGGACAGAATATTATGATTAAGTGAATATCTATCATTTCCTTCTTCATGGGCAAGCAACACACGAGTTCGATTTCGGGACAAATGTGTTCCAAGGAATCAATTGCCTTAAAACTTCAATCCTTAACTCGTCACGGATCCAGTTTCCACAACCTATGGGAACCTATACTAGGGACAAAAGCAATTTATATTATATTATAGTTTACTAGCTTTTGCCCTTGGCTCCGCCCGCGTGGATGTCGGTTATCGCGACCAGACTTAAACTATGCCCTTTCTCATGGTCTAATCTACCCCTATACCAAATTTGATCAAAATCGGTTCAATGGTTTAGGTGTGAAAGCGTAACATACAGACAAACAGGCAGACGGACAGACAGAGTTACTTTCGCATTTATAATATTAGCATGGAAGTATGGATAATAGTTCGGAACTTCACGCGGTAAATTTTGGAAAACATACTGTAACGCACCCGAAACGTCGGCAAAAGTAAGTTTTCCAAAATTTACCGAGTGAAGTCCTGAACTATTATAAACTATGAGTAAACGCCGCGATAGTTTAAAAATAACACAATCTATATCATCTGGGAAGATGGGGCAGGGATGCCAGGGCATTTGTTAAAGAATTAGGACAAAGACTCAATGAGTCAAGTCATTCCTGGTGTAAAGGCTGGCCATCGCAATCCAGCGTGGAAACGCGGTGAGTGTGATGGGCACTTTTCCACCGGGTGCGGTCAGGGACGGGTTATTTAATTAGCTTAGATAAGGTTTTGACTTGATATGTATAATATATTGTAAAATTTTGTTGAATAAATTTAATATCAATCTATATTATTATTTCAGACCTATCCTTGTACCAAATTGATTTGAATTAGTATGTATTTGTTTTTTATTTACTTACAGTTTGATTTGGCGTGTCAACCTTGGAAGTCTAATCTTATTGGCAGTGTACACGGCTTAGGCATGCTGTTATCAATGGCTGGACTTGGATGTCTTGCGGATAAGTAAGTGCAAATAATCCACTTAACAGCAAATAGGTTGCTAACTCGAGAACTGCTCTACCGATTCGGTTAATTCCTTTTTGACTCATATTGGCCAAAATGAAGCGTCGGTGGCTTCGAATCCTGGCCATTACACTACCGACGTGAACCCACTCCTAGCACAAGCAATTTAGCTTAGTTCTACATTTAAAAAAAAATAATGATCAGGATTTTCTTCGCATATCGACGCATTTAAAAAATGACATATCCGCATTAGACCAATTCGCAAATTGACACATTAGCTTTCAGACTAATTTGAAAAATTACTAATACAAATAATAACGCACAATTATGGTTTTCGACATATTCCAAAAGTTCCACAAAAGTAAAAAAAAAACGGAAGCAGAATTCCATGTGGATGAAACCGGGAATCAGCTAGTATTCAAATGATTATAATGGGGAGTTGAAGGGTGTTTTCTGGTATTGCAGTGTCCATAGGCCACGGTAACCACTTTCTATCAGGTGGCCGTATGCTTGTCTATCAACTAAGCGCTATAAAAAATATTCTGTATATTTCAGGTTCGGTCGGAAGCCTATGTTGATAATATGTATAGTACTTGGAGTCATCGGGCACCTGAAAGCCTTCGCACCTTCTTATATCACGTATATAATTATCGAGTTTTTTGAAGCCACTGTCACTGGAGGGAACTATTCAGCTGCTATGGTTTTGAGTAAGTTTTTTTTTTAAATAACTTCATCTGAAAACACAGTCTTAGGAAATAAGATTATCAATACAGACACCAACATTGTTTCAATGGTGGAGCTCAGTTTGACGGCCTTATCAGATGTTTTTTCAGACACAGATTGAATGTAGTGCCAGACAGCCTCCGTGGCGTGGCGGTAGTGAAAGGCGGCCGCTACGCAGGCGTAATGAATGAATGAATGATTTTATTTCAAAGAATAATTACAGGTGGTCATACATATTCTACCATAATAGGTGTAGAAATATTAAGTTTTACAAGAATAGTATAAAGTTTTACAATAATAATATAAGTAATAATGTCAAATACAACTTATGTCACGCATGCAATTTCATTATTATTTTTTGTATGCATGATTATGAGTATTTGTATTGGTCTGGTTGTACTTCGGAGAGCACGTTAAGCCGGTCCCAATTGTCATACGAACATGTTTGGCCGTCATTATAGGGTTATTGGGTGAAATGGCCCCACATAGAAGCGCTGTTCACCCGTCTGCTCAAACGGCATTTCCACTGGTAGTATGTAGTAGTAGTAGAGTGTAGTGCCAGGATGATGCCTTTGGGGCCCAAATCACCTTCTGCCACCCACTCTTCTTTCCCTCCTTATTTAGCAGGTGTATCGGCTAACGAGTGAGGATAATTTAAACCTCAATATAATCATATAATCACGCTTTTAACCCCGGAGGGTTAGGTGAGTTTAAGCACATTTCCACCAATCAATGTATTCGGTCTCATGTGTAATACGGAGTGAGCCTACTGCAGTATTCCTGGCACTAAGTCTGATGTTAAACAGATTGGTGAGAGAGGTGAAGTCAAATTGACGTGTCCAGTATAAAAAAAAAAAAAAAATTGGATGTTGAACAAATTCCTTAGACGTCTTGTACGACACCGCATGGGAAGAGATGGGGTGGCCCAAATTCTACTCTGCCAGGAACCCCAAAGGCGTGTTTATTGTAGGTAGAGCACAAAAACCCCTATTGTATCGTGTAATATATACGGAAAATATCGAAAAACAGCCAAACCAGTTGTTAGACTTGAAAAAGCGGACTCTAGACTCCAAGGTGAAAGTTTCGGATGCGTTGTTTCGTAACATAAACTCACGCCTGTATTCCCCGAAGGGGTAGGCAGAGGTGCTAGCACCCACATTTCGCCAGTTTATGTTTAGGTCCCAATGTAATAGGTGGGGAGCCTATTGCCATTAACCGGACACTTATAAACCTGCGATAAATACACTCATAACTTCGAAAAGCATCGAAAAGTCATTGGTGTGTGCCATGGTAAACCTGGGATCGAACCCGAGACCTCGTCTCAGCAGTCCATTACCCATACCACTAGGCTACCGCAGGCTTGTTTCGGATGAAGGAAATTACGAATGTTTGTTATTATCAATTCATTTTACTTTCAGTTATGGAGATTTCGAACAAGAAGTACCGAATGTGGGCAGGAGTCCTATTCTCATGTGCTCTTCACGCTGGGGAATGTGTATATTCACTCATCACATGGATCGTCCCTCATTGGAAGACAGTCGTTCGCATTCTTAATACACCTTCAATATTCTTCATTAGTTACATTTTCTTCATAAACGAAAGCCTCCGGTGGCAGATTATCAACGGCAAATTTGAAGGCGCTAAAAAAACTATAAGAAAAATTGCAAAAGTGAATAAAATCAATATAAATCAGGAAGAACTAGACACTATTGATGAAGCTACGTTAAGAGATAAGTTTAATATTCAAAGAAATGAAATAAAAGAAGATTTTGTAAATATCTTCAAATCTAGAGAAATCATGAAGCGTTTAATAATTTTGAGCATAGCCAGATTTGCTGCCAGGCTTGTTTATCATGGGTTGACATTAAATTCAGTGTGGTTGCCAGGGGACAGATATTTGAATTTCTTCATTTCTGGAATATCGTCATTGCCTGGAGAATTCATAGCCCTGTATCTAATGGCTAAAGTGGGAAGGAAGATACCATTAATATGTGGATATTCGCTATGTGGGGTTTTAAGTGTCGTTTCGGCGTTCACTCCAGAGAGTAAGTATATTCGTGAATTATTAAGTTCTTAAGGTATGATTACGAGGCCGACTGTAGGCCGCAGCAGTTGATGCAGAGCGTACCGCGAAATAGACTTGAATATGATAGTTAATAATTTTAATTTATTACGGCTTTTCAATGGTGCCCTCTATCATTTCATATTCTGTGATGAATAGTCAATATATTTGGTGGCAGATTTGCCATTTCGAGTACCAACATTTAATGACAACATATGAACATTTCTATGTCCAGCAGTAGACTGTAATTGCCTTCTTCTTCTTTATCTAAGCGTTAATCTCAGTCGCATCCAAAGCTTTCAGCTTGAAGTCTGGGGTCCACTTTACTAGTCTAACTGCAGATTTAGCTAAACTTCGATATTTTCTGTGAAACGATTGCCATCTGACTTCCACAACCCAAAGGCGATATCGAAGCATTGCAGCTAGCTAGACTGCCATATATGTTCGAATGGCAACCGGTTATGCGGTTGCCTAATTGATTGAACATTGCTGACATTTTCCCTATTTTCTTAGAATACCTATGGGTGAAGCTGAGTTTCTTCTTCCTGAGCAAGATGTTGGTATCCTCGTGTTACTCAGCCACGCTCACTTACACCATGGAGCTGTTCCCTACCAGTCTGAGGGGTACACTCCTCGGGATTGGAGCGTTCACTGCTCGATCAGCGGGCATGTTCTCAGCACTAACGCCAATATTGGTAATTATGAAAACTTTATAAAATTTCTGGAATCATGAAAATAATGTTATTTTGTTTTATCGTATCCGTTGATGAAAAATTTCGAAAAACATGATTAAGATGGTAAAAAGCTATAAATTAAGCTTTAAATCGTCAAACTCTGCGGTATAGTGGTACAGAATTTGATACACAAGGGGCGGGTTGGATTTCCGCTCAGTGCAAATATTTGTATGCATGAATAGTATGCCTTGCTTGTTATTCAATCACACTCTAATAGCCGAATGAAGCTGGCTGAAATTTGGTACAGGATAGACTATATCCTGAAATAATACATAGGCTACTTTTTTATCCCGGGAATAGGTTCCCACGGGAAGAAGGTACAGGATCAAAATTCCACGCAGGTAAAGCCGCCGCCATCAGCTGGTGTTAAACATAAAGTCATGTCACATTGCCTTGGCGCCTTGCATCGGCTAATGGGTACCGATGATTCTACCAAACTCAAGGTGGAGAGTAGATTTATTCATTTATTCTTTTGTTTTAATGTAAGTTTTTTTCCTACGTTCCACAGATAACAATATCACCTGAAATACCATTCATATTCTTCGGAGTAACGGCGATCTTCGCGAGTTTACTCCTCACCATGACACCAGAAACCAGGGACCTGCCATTGTACGATACCATCGAACAAGTCGAAGAAAGTGTCAAAAACCATGGCATTGCCAATAAACAAAATATTACCATTACTACTTTAGACGGAAGTATGAAAACAAGAATGTAATGTGACTATACTGAAATTTTGAAATTATAATCAGGAGGTTACAGACTCGAGGACCCGATTAGTAACGCATGTAATAAAAACGTATGATTTTATTTCGATTAGAAAATAACACGTCGAAAATATTTTGGTATTCCGTATTATCTGTCAAAGGACATCGGGCGCAGGTTGAGGGAGAAATCGGGAGACTTCTGCATTCGGTCTTCCCTGATTCAAAGGCTGGCTCATTGGCACCTTTGTACCTACTGGGTACAGGCCCGAGCTCATCTTAGGACGAATCCAACAGGGGGTACTTTACGATGGATATTGTTAGTTAAATATGCATTTGTATTGAATTTTTATAATTACTGAATTTATATGTATATTTAATTGACACTGGCTGACCCGGCAAACTACGTTTCGCCTTAGAAATTAGAATCAATGATACTAAATTGTGTTTACATCAATTATCTGTATCGAATTCTCCTAATTTTTTTGATAACAATGGTCAATGGGGCTCATAATACCGATAGGGTCCATATATCTATGGGGCTCATACATCACCGAAACCCGTATACCTATGGGGCCTATATAACACAAAGTCCATAGAACAACGGGGCCCATATACGCACAGAGCTCATTATACCTATACAACCATATACCTATGGGGCTTATATGCTCAAGGGTGTTCGTACTGCCATGAACCATGAATTTTTCGACCTAAATTAAAAAATTGCCACGGGTCCCTTATATCCACAGAGCCCCCAACACCTACCATAAGTAGTGATTCATTTTTATATATATAGATTATTATGGATTTGACATTTGTTTGAGTAATAAACCTAATGGGTTCGATTCCCGCTCAGTGCATATATTTGTATGCATGAATATGGCTATTTGCATTGGTCTGGGTGTCCCTATGTATAATATGTATGTATTTACAAAAAAATAGTATATAAGTATGTTTATACGCATTCTAGATTCCATAACACAAGCTATAAAAGCTTACCATGGGTCTAGATAGCGTTGTGTGGAATGTTGTGGAATATCTTAAATTTTTATTTTTTATTTTATCCGTCAAATCTTTCGATGACATCGGGAAAAATTAATTGTTCAAGTGGGGCTTTCAAATCAGTCACATTATTTTTCAAAAATAATATTAAGCTTAATTTTGAATTCATGTTTCAAGATATTGTTCAATCTTGTCATGTGAAACAAGATTATCTTAAACCAATATAGTGGCTATATTAATATCTATTATTTTTAAATCATACGTTTTAAAATTGTAATATTATTGAATCGGGTCACAGACAACTGCTGAAACGAAATCCAGTAATAACGAACTTATTGGGGTTTAAAAATATGAGTGTTTGGTGGATCGTACTTTAAAAGACTTTTTATTTAATAATAGTGAAGACTGTTTGCTTTTTGTATGAATATGTGGAAATAAAAATGTACCATTTAGTTACAATTTGTTTATCTTTAAGAAAACCAGGTATAAGTCTGGCGCGATCACAAAATACATACTACATAATACATTACATATTTCACACCTGTGAATCTTCCAAAGGGTATGCAGAGTTATATTAACTGTATTAACAGTGTTACCACAGACATTTCGAAAACTATGATTTTCGGTCCCACTTAATAGGATTCGCGCTTATTGCCATCAAGTGGGCATTTTATAATCTACTGTTTGTTAGTACATCCAAAAAATATGACTGGTCATTTGTGATTGCCGCTGTCCCTTACGTGCCGCCATCTATTGTGGAGTGGAGGAAAGGTAGAAATAATAAACAATAGTGTATTTTTAAAATTATCGATACCTATATACTATAAATTAAAAATTTAAAACCCCCGACACTCCCCACCCCGTATAACCCCCATAACTTTAAAACAGCTCATCAACACTTTTAATTAAAAACTACCAAATTGAAATCGCTTAATCCGTTCGGGAGCTATGATGCCATAGACAGACAGACAGACACGGCAAACTTATAACACCCCTCTCTTTGCGTTGGGGGTTAAAGATAATAGAAAGGTCAGTGAGTGTGCCTGATCACTGAAATACTTTGCTAGCTAGCTTGAATAACTACCATCTTGACCGTCATTTAGCTGGTGCACCACCTTGCAGATAAGATTAGCTCAAGCTTTAAAAGTTTTAGGCCCTGTTTATCTTTTTCATGATTTCAGGAAATCACTCAGAGCAAAAATTTGATCTTGAGAGGACCTTAAAGGTGTTATAGCAAAAGTAGTTGATTTAGGGTAGTAGTAACCACGCTAGGAAGTTGCTTATCTGGCCCCTTATCCTGAGTGACAACTCACTTCGTAACTACACACTTACGTAAACGTCAGTTTTCTCTTCTTTACTCAATCGATTAGCCTATTACAGTCCACTGCTAGATATAGGTTTCCCACCCGAGTTCCGCAGTCGGCGGCTTGGGCGCCGCCGACGTGTCTTCGCCGAAGACTATCGGCCTCCATGACTGGGGGCCTGAGGACGGTGAGTTGGCTGCTCATCGTCCTTACAGAAGCAGGCCCATGACGGCAGCGTGACGTGACGGACTCACGCACGCCTCCCCCCTCCTATGAAGCGGGATGATACCCGAAAACCCCCATAGACGCGGGATAGCACCCGAACCACCCCCTAGACGAGGCCGCATTAAAGCCGTGGGTCTGTTGGGAGCCCTGGGACATCCTTCCGAGGGCTTACCCGGGGCACCCAACTATAGGCTGCTGGGCGATACCGTGGGGGTTTTAGTCGGTAGGAGTCCGGCATAACATCCATGAAGGATTTCGCCCACGGTCAAAAAAAAAAAAGATATAGGTTTCTCCCAATTTTGGGAGACTTTGGCCTGCTATTTTCACACTGGTCTGAGAGTTTGGTACAGAGTTTTGTTTCGGGTTTACCTTCTCTCGCATCGTCTTCCGTCTGCTAGTCATCTTTAACGACACCCTTAGGATGAGATGGTATTTGTATTCTTTCTCTGTCACCACATGGTCTACCGTCTTCTTACGTTACGAGTGTGTTTGAAACTCGATGTCACTCAGAATAATGTTCCTGTATCGACACGTGTTTAGAATGTGTTAGTAATAAACATGCATATTTTATTTACCATGACGCTTTACTTTTCAAGAGATACCAACTAAGGTTCGTCTCTTATTGTTCAAGCAACATTAGCAACAGTAGACTGGGGTGGAACTGATTCAGCTTCATAAAAAGATTAACTTCGCAATATGCTAAGAAGTCTGGTCGCGAAACTAAACAATGGTCAGTAGGTAGGCTAAACTATCAGTCTGTGTGAATAACATGAGCTTATGAACTACTGATATCTTGGCTCAAGTAAAACACGTCCTTTATTGTAAATGAATTCATAAACAGATGGTTAGGATCCAAATGTTAGATCACAAAAGCAGTGTTCTTTACAGGAAAGGAATATTTTGAAGACAATGATAAAAACTTTTGACATTGAATATTATATTTTGATCTGAACAATTATTTGGAGCCAAAGAAGCAGAATTTTCTAAGCATTAGATTGTACTGATTGCTTAATTCATACATAGATATGATGTGTATGGTGTGTAAATAAATAAAAAAATGTATTCAGACACCGAGCTTTTTGAACATAGAATTAAAGTTTTCCTTTTTCAGTCTTGAAATTTGGACACGTTCTCCAGAGCAGCAGCGAAGAGTTACAAGGAAATTTTTTGCACGGATCTGACACCACTCTGTAATTGATGGCTAATCAATATACAATTTTCATTTTAAGATAATACATACCTATCTATGTATTCAAACGCCGCCATAACAAGAGAATATAAAAGAACTTACCATTCACAAACTTGGGATTCCACCTAATGTTTTTTTTTATACAGTTAAAGTGATTTGTTTCGCTCAAAACATTATCAAGTGTGTCCAAATCAAAGAATAGAATTATAAACAAGCTTGTGTCTACGACTTTACCGGTATTATTTTTGAAAGAATAGATCATTCAATCCAGTTACCAGACAATGTAAATAAGAAAAACGTTTATTGACCAAAGAAATGTAGTTGTTAGGTATTGGTTTGGTATTAAAATTGAATGAAGTTTAAGACAAAGATGATATTAATGATATAATTTGCATGTAAGTAGAAACGGAGGATAGACCTCCAACACTCTTAGAATTCAATTCGATTTCAATAAATAGATTGATGGACAACCTGCAAAAGGTAGCTGAAATGAACTGGATCAAAAGGCAGAGGATCTGGAGCAATGGCGCACATTGGGAGAGGCCCATATCCAGCAGTGGATTGAGATAGGCTAAGGATCAATGATCAAACTAATGAATCGAATTAGTGAGAACAAATGGATTGATCCTTGACATAGAGTTATCAATCCAAGGAGGTGATATTTCTATACATGCACGCCTATTCAAATGGGACAAGCGACCCCCATGCACGGCCACCACCACGTGACAAAAAGCCTGAAAAGCCGAAAGAGCTTCTGGGCGTGCGTTGCACCCGCCGATGGCGATCCCTCCCCGGCCAAGGTGGACCTATGGAGAGCGCGGAGCTCGTCACCAACCCCTTTCGTTCCACTGTCGGAGAGTTTGCCACCTGGGTACGACCTCTCCTGAATCAGGTGGAAGTCCTTGAACAGACTTCGGACACAGGTCGGTCGAAGCAGGGAGAATCGGTCAAGATGGGGTTTCTCAGACGGCACGGACCTGCGGTGTGAGTGTGGAGTTACTCCACAGACCATGTCCCACCTGCTAACATGTGCTGCATGCCCATCCACTTGTACAGCGGAGGAACATATGAGTGCCTCCAAAAATGTAATCCAGGTGGCGGCACACTGGGAACATAGAATCTGAGAGTTGAGACGCCTTCGATTCGACAGAAGAAGAAGCGACAATCCTAGAGTATAGAACTTAACCCTATCTTAACCTATCAATTAGGAAAAAAATATGTTCTCGGGGGTAAGTAATGCCTTGACCAACTAGGCTACCTGATTAATTCGATTTGTATAGTTAGCATACTTAATGCTATAAAATTCATTCAAACCAACCTATAAATTTAGTTTTTTTTTTATGAAACCATTTTTATTTTACTTAGTAGACATTGATACTAATATTATTAAGCTTTCCCCTTTATCATTCATTAAATATCTAAACAATTTGAACCAACAGACGAACATCTGACATTCAATAATGAATAAAGATAGTACAACATCTCCATATATTAAGCACCCATTATATTTCTAAATCAGTTGTTACGGAACATCTGCTTCAACTCATTGTGGTTATTGTAAAAGAATAATATGTTTGTCATACTTCCTATATACATATATTAATATGTTTTGAAGTATCAAAGATTGAAGAAGAAATAAAGTTTCTAGAACAAGCAGATTCTATTAAAAATGAAACAATACAAGGTGGGCAGCATGATGGAAAAGCAGAAGAAATGTGACATATCGGATATTATGGAAACGTTTGGGAAGTACCAGTTCATCCAGTACTCTTTGATATGTCTGTCGACATTGTGCATCAGCATGATTAGTATTAACTACGTGTTTGTGGCGGGAGACATTAATTATAGGTGAGAATAAATCATGTTATTATAGAAGTTACACGCCCTTTTTATTAATGTACTTTTAATGTAGAAGTTTTGCATATCAAAACTTTCCGGGGGCGAGTCGGGGCCACCGTTCCCCCTCCCGAGGAGGGCCAGACAGTAAGGGATGGCCCTGGGTCAACCGGGGTGCGAGGGATATATCGAAGACAACTTCACCTCCGGCCTAGCACCACGAACCCCAGTCGGCGTGCGGTTTTAGGCAGTTCGAGTCCAACATAAACTCACCTTCCGCCTCCGGCGGGGAAGGTATCTGAGGGGATTTCCGCACGAAAAACAAAAAGTAACGGCAATCAGTAAGCAACGTGAACATAGCCAAAGCACATTATACAGCTTTTTATTCGACTTCGACAAAAATGCGTTTTTTTTTATAATGAACACGTCAATTTTACTTCACCTCGCCCGATGGTAAGCTAAAGGTAAAGTCTCAGAAAGAGGGTCACCATCGTAAACATGCACCATGTTAAGAATGGTGGCACTCAGCAATGATAAGCAAGCCTAAAATGTTAAGTCGCCTACTGATATTTAAATACTTACTGTTATTATTAAATTTATTAAAATTGGTATCAAAAATGTGCCCTATCTATAGGTACCTTAAAATATTAAAACCAAGAAACACAAGTAAAGAGACTTGTGTTTCAGGGATAAAAAATAAACAATACTTGTATTTTTTGCCTTCATTAAATTAAATACAAGGTATCAAATTTATGAAAATGCCACATACAAGGTGATAGTTCGCAGAGCAGTGCACGCACTATAGTAGCACATTCTATACAATTCTTACTTAACAAGGTCATACATAAATACTGTAACATATCTACAAAAATGTTTTGCATATTAACCTCGAGATGAAAGTCGAGGTAGTACCGACGGGATAGTTGCAGAAGTCCTTACTACTATAACTGCTAGTGGGGACGCCTTTGAACGGACGGGTGATCAGCCCCTCTATGTGAGTCATTTCACCCATTTCCCCTATATTCGACTGTCATCCATGTTCATGTTCGTATGACAATCGGGACCGACGGCTTAACATGCTCTCCGAGGCATAACCAGACCATGGCAAATACTCATATTCAAGCCGCGTTCACTACCGCCACGCCGCCGAGGCTAGCAGAAGTCCTTACTCAAGAAGAAATATTTTTACAGATGTCGAGTCAATGAATGTGAAACCGCAAACTCGACTGCTAAATTTCCGAATTGGTGGCCAGATTCTAACATAGACAGATGTTCTATGCCCGTGTTTAGAACGGGAGAAGAAGTTTGCACTAACAACAGTTTCACAGGCGAAGTAGTTCCTTGTACCAATTGGATCTACGAGAGCAATGACACCGTTGTAGCTGAGGTAATTGCTATCATCCTATTTGTTACTCAATCGGCTAATCGTATCTGGTTGAAATTTGGATTAGATTATAGTCTATATAGTATAACACACTACAACTTTTTGCCCAGTTGGTTGCGGGAATTCGATCAAAATTCCCCCCGGACAGCGCCGAAGACAACAGGTTAAATATTTGAATGAATTTTTTATAGCATTTATTATTAGAGTTCGAGTCTCACTTGAGCATTTCATTTTTTCCAATGTTTTTCGAACTTAACAGGTTAAATATATCAATGTTTTGTTTCTTATTGACGTCAAATTTAATTCTACTTAAACCAAGTTTACCACCGCTTCCATTACTTTGACTTTAAATATTTAAGCGCCTTCTTCTATACCTAAGCCAAATTTTATTAATAAAAGGAATACCCTAACTCTAGCTGCATTACTTACGGACCCCAGAAAAACAGTGACTAAAACTAAAAACTTCTTCAGATTATGATGAGAAGTCCGATCCCAGGTTTACCATGGCATACACCAATGACTTTTCGATGCTTTTAGAAGTTATGTGTGTATTTATCGCAGGTTTATAAGAACCTGGTTAATGGCAATAGGCTCGCCACCTATTACATTGGGACCTAAACATTAACTGGCGAAATGTGAGTGCTAGCACCACTGCCTACCCCTTCGGGGAAAATAGGCGTGAGTTTATGTTATGTTATGTTATGTATACTTTAGAGTTATCTACCTTATGAAATTCGTAAATAAATTGTTTTGATGATAGTTACTCGATTTTATATTTTTCTGATTTTAGTTTAATCTGGCTTGTCAACCTTGGAAGTCAAACCTTATCGGTACTGTCCACGGCTTGGGTATGCTGATATCTATGGTTGGGTTGGGATGGATTTCTGATACGTAAGTATTACATCCATTCTCATCATCATCTTAGCGTGGGTCTCGGTTGCATCCAGGCAATAATCAATTTAGCATATTAATGAAATTCTATTCTATCATGTATTTTTATTGCTTAACCTAGACAGTGTTTCTTTTTTTTTTAAATATTCTCCCAATAATGCTTATTATTACAATTTATTTCATTATTTCATTCTTAGAGTATAGGTTAACATAAAGCGCGCCTCACAAAATATCTGCTTACGCTCGGCGCAATGGACTTAGACTCGAATTCTAGATTGATACTCAGTCTGAATCTCGATTTAGCTGAGAAAAGATTGCATAGATTTTCTATACAAGCGATCTATCCATAATCACTCTGAGGTTTCAAGTAGTTACAATTAAAATCAGACCACATCTTTGTTTTCCTTTTCTTTTTTTCAGAATCGGTCGCAAACCAACTCTGGTCTTTTGCGTAGTGGCAGGCTGTATTGGCCAATTGAAAACCATAGCTACCTCGTACAACACATATCTAATTATTGAGTTTATTGAAGCAATAACCACCGGTGGAAACTATGCCGCTGCTATGATCTTATGTAAGTATCCAAAAACTTGGTTACTTAAATTCAAGATTTTTTAATTCTCATTTCTATTTGTAATGATGTTGTACTTTTTTATGTCCATCTGCGATATTCTAATGCACTTGAAATACATGTAAAATTACGGTCAAACCTAAGGTCATATATCAGATTCTCACAGGAAACGGGTTTAGTTACAGTATGAAGTAGGTTAATTGTCAGACCTTTAAACCGAATGCACATGTATAAATTGAGGCTAAACTGTACCTAGCGAAATTCAGATCCATTCTAGATGTTTTCGCGTGAGCGGTAACGTTAATTATATTATTTCAAACATTTATTTCTCACAAAATATCACCTTTCTTGTTGAAAGATACATTTGCAATGACCTATATAAGATATTGTTTTATTTTCTTCATACTATGTATCAGAGCGTCTTAATCAAAATTACTATAAATTTCAGTGCTAGAAATTGCGAGCAAAAAATACCGACCATGGACAGGAGTCGTCTATTCCTTTGCTGTTCACATTGGGGAGTGTTTCTACGCATTTATCACTCTTCTTGAGCCCCATTGGAACACCGTTATTCATATTATCAACGCTCCCTCCATCTTCTTCATTATTTACATTTTCGTCATCCACGAAAGCCCTCGATGGCAAATTGTGAAGGGAGAAATAAAAAAAGCCAAGACAACATTAAAGAAAATTAGTGACATCAACAATATAAATATTAATAAAGAAGAATTGGATAATATTGATGCTATCAGACTGAAAGAAAAGTTTAAAATTGAGAGCCCAGAGGTAAAAGAAGGCTTTATTAATATTTTCAAGTCTAAACAGATTGTGAAAAGATCCTTAGTCATGTTTATATGTAGATTTACTGCCAGACTAATATACAATGGTATGATGTTGAACTCAGTGTGGTTACCAGGAGATAAGCATGTGAATTTCTTTTTGACTGTACTGGTATCCTTCCCGGGTGAGGTGATCGCTCTATACCTTACATGTAAAATAGGAAGAAAGATGCCTTTAGTAGGAGGATATTCGTTATGCGGTGCTTTGTGCATTATATCAGCTTTGACTCCTACAAGTAAGTATATCCCGATTCTATGCTTTTAATTTTTTACATGTTTGAACTTCTCTTTCTTCTTCTAAAAGTTCGTTTTCAAGCAAATATAACATCGTTAAATAATTTACTAGTAACTAGTGATTATTCGTTTGCTTGAACGTTTCGTTAGTTACCTGTTATAAGTATCATAGTATAATACTGTCCAGATTACAAAGTATGCAAACGTAATCAAAGTTGGTGGCGCTGGACTTGGCGATATAGATGTAAGGATTTGTAGAATACCATTAGATTTCTATAACGTAAAACGATGCGTAACCTGCTATTGATGATAACAGCGTTGTTAAATTAGTCATGTTTCTTGTTATCGTCTTAGTTACGCATATTTTGGTGGCAATATGTTATTTTGTTTTGTTTCCCCACATTAAAACTCTATATAATAATCAGTAGAACTTTGAAAAAGAAGGCGCGTAGCAAGAAGTTTGTAAGTATAGATGGATGGATGTTTGTTACTCTTTCACGTATAAATAGCTGGAGCGATTTTAATAAAATTTGGTATGGAGTTAGCTTACACCCTGGATTAACACATAGGCCATGTTTGGTGGCGATAACCCACATCCACGTGGGCGGAGCCGCGGAGAAAAACTAGTATGAAATAAATAAATTAACTTAGTGGATACTATAAGCTTGAGGTGAGGCGTAATTCGCGTTTCGTACCAACCTGCTGCAGTATGCTCCTCTCGTACGAGTGATAAACATCTTAAATACAGTCTCGCGTACTGTGGATATTTTTGTATGTACACTCGCGGAATTCGAGAGGGTGACACTACAGTGTTTGTCATAGCAGACGTACTACATGATTTTTGTGCCGTACGAATGAATTGTATAAAAGTGGTAAGATCGTTGCCGTATTGGTTTGTACTGTAAGGGTGATGTATCTAAATAAATAAATAAAAAAAAATAAATTAAGAATAGCAAAAGAGCTGTAAAAATGCGTCGTTTCTCATATCGTTTTCACCCCCATAAAATAATTGAATGCATTTTTACAATATTAAGTATGCTAACTATACAAATCGAATACATAGGGAAAGAGAATCTTCTCAGGCGGAACTCGAACCCGCAGTCTTTCCCTTACAGGGGGAATGCCTTGACCAATTCGGCTACCGAGACACGCCCGATGTGATTCAAATTTCCCATCAGAAACGATTCCCGCTCAGTGCGAATATTTGTATGCATGAATATGGCTATTTGCATTGGTCTGGGTGTTTCTATGTATAATATGTATGTATTTACAAAAAAAAAGTATATAAGTATGTTTATCCGCATTCTAGATTCCATAACACAAGCTAGAATAGCTTACCATGGGTCTAGATAGCGTTGTGTAGAATGTTGTGGAATATTTATTTATTTTAAGGCGACGGTGGAGTCATCTACCGATTTTCTTACGAACTATCGGAATCAATGAATGATGTTACAATCATTTTTAAACATTGATTTTTGATAGCTCCGCCCAAACAATTGAATGAATTTTAACAGCATTAAGTAACTATACAAATCGAATACATAGAGAAAAATAATCTTCTCGGGTGGGACTCGCACGCTCAAACTCAAAATAATTATTTGACAATTATATATTATGACGTTACAATTGTTCATTTCATACAAGTTTCCTCATAACTTCACGTTTAGAAAAGTAACAGTCAAATTTTGCATTTATTTTTAATAATGTTAATTCTTTCCTCCACAGGGTACCTCGTGACGAAGCTGACTCTCTTCTTCATCAGCAAGATGATCTTATCCTTGTGTTTCTCGGGAGTACTAACCTACAGTATGGAATTGTTCCCTACCAGCGTCAGGGGTACGCTGCTAGGATTTACGTCGTTCGGCGCTCGATCTGCTATTATGATATCAGCAATAACCCCAATCTTGGTAATTATGACGCCTTTTTTTTGTTAAATGACATTTTACGCGTGGTTCTCGGCAGTGTAGATTTTGGGCCACCCCATCTCTTCCCATGCGGTGTCGTTCAAGGCCACTAAGGGATAGGGCTGTTTAACATCAGACAAATATATACAGGCAGACTCAATCTCAGATATAGACTCGAGTCAACAATAGTGCCCGGGATACGGCATAGTCATAGTCATAGTCATTTATTTTTTAATATAGAACAATAAAATTGTTTCTTATTGACGTCAATTTAATTCTACTTAATCTAAGTTTACCACCGCTTCCAAGGCGCTGGTGGAGAAGAAACGGCGCAACAAACTCCACTGCGGCATTTTTTGGACGTCAATTTACATATTTATTTTCTTAAAGCTAAATGTCAACAAGTATATAAAACTATTTATAATTAAGAATTAAAACAAAGTTACATAATGTAACAAATAAGTCACGTAACTAATACAGTACCATGCTGTAATTATAGCAATTTACGAGGGGCCTGCACCATGCTCAAGCCAGACATTTTTATCTTTCAAGTAATCATCTATCCTATAGTATGCCTTTTTGGATAAGGTGGTTTTTACAAAGGTTTTGAATTTATCGTCAGGCATACCAAGGATCGATTCTGGCAGTTTGTTATAAAAACGTATACCATCCCCCTTAAAAGAATCACTAACCCTGCTAAGCCGATAACATGGAAGTAGAAGTCTATGTTTGTTACGCAGATTTCTGTCTGTAATGTCACTTACTTTTGTGTAATGAGATATATTTTTCCTGACATACATTATGTTTTCAAATACATATTGGGAAGCTACAGTTAAAATGTCAATATCCTTAAATCTTTCCCTGAGGGAGTCTCTCTTGCCTAAGCAATAAATGGCACGAACTGCCCTCTTTTGCAATATAAATATAGTTTCTAAATCTGCTGCATTTCCCCAGGCTCACCCTGGGCTCACCCCCTATTACGTGGGAATAGTATGATTGCTGAAAATATGTGGGTGTTAATTCACCTCTGCCTAACCCTCCGGGGATAAAGGCGTGATTGTATGTATGTATGTATGTACATTTTATGTTGTGCATTGATAGTTGTTAGCGTCTAGGTGTTCTCCGTATCTGTAAAAGTATTACTATTTTTTATGCTTATTTTGCCGAAACTTCTCGAAACTGGAGTTGGCTATGGGCAGCTAGGGTAATTTATGACCCAAGAAGCCGTGCGGATTTAGTAGATTCGAGTGCGACATAACCATCCCTGCCGGCTCAGGTTGGTTCGGCAGAAATCAAAGAGATTTCCGCACTGATAAAATAAAAAATGCTTATTCTCATTCTAGAATCAAATAAACTGAGTAAGCTACGTTTTTTACTAATCTAGATAACGCTATGTAATATATTATTATTCATAAAACCTAAATTAAACGTCCCAATTAAAAAAATGTTTACTTACATGAAATTTCTACGTTTCATAGAATACAATATCAGAAGGCTTCCCACTTTTACTCTTCGGCTGTATGGGGATCATATCGAGTTTGCTCATTACATTGACGCCTGAAACAAAAAATCTACCGCTATTTGACACCATCGAGCAAGTTGAAGCATATTCAAGACGCAATGAAACCAAAACTAAGAATACAGTAACAAATGATCAAACCGAAGGTACTGTTTAATTCCGTCATATTAAACATTTTGAAACCGTTGCCGTGTGTTTTATTAAACCTGACATTTGAGTTGACCAGACTGTTGGATTATAAAGACATCAAACTGTGAGTTTGATGTCTTTCTAATCTTGTTGGGCAAAGAGAACGCTCTACAAAACCGAAACAATTCGATCTTAAGGTTACTCATACCAGGTTTTTCCAAAATTGTATGCAAAACGTTGTTGCGTACTATTTTATGCTTTGATTTAATGGAATAAGATTCATAAGGTTGAGCATTTTTCCATCTGGTCCTTTCACTCTTTCTTCCAATGTGGCAACGCATACCAGATCTATAACTATTAGACCACTCCAAGATTTTCGGGGACCTTGTGACGACACTACTACTACTTTGCTGCAAATTAGTAATTGAGGAGTGAGCCTTACGGTATGATAGACAGGTTTCAGATTCGAATCTTGGCCATTGCACTACTGACGTGAACCTCCTCATAGCAAAATTTCGCTTAATAAGGAACGTTAACAGGAATACAGATAATTTCGATTGGGAGCTCTCTTTTGAATAAAAAAAATCCATTAATCAGCCAATATTACTTTTGTAACCGATAGGACGCCTAGATATCTGGCTCTTGCTCCTGCCACCTAAAACGGAATATGGTATAAAAAGTATCAGCATTTCATTAGCTTTGTTGGAAGGAACATTAATCCCCACAAAACTCAAGCCTAATAATGAAATTTAGGCAATAATTGGGGAATATTAAAATGTGTCTACAGCCCAAATGTCCACTGCTGGACATTGCGCCATTTCTATTGAACCTCCGTTTTCCGCAGCCAGTCTGTCGCAGCTTCCTTTTTTAGGTAGTTATTCCATCTTGACGAATATATTGATATTGGGAAAATCGGTAAGATCTTGCATAATCATTGTTTACGTGACCTTGTGGTTACCGATACTGGTTAATTCAGTTGGTACTTTCCTTGAATGACATGATAACAGTAAAAGGCCTGAAAATAATAGCGTATGAACCAATCACGTGTTTAACACGTGTAAAAGATTAAACATGGATTAATTTGAAAGTCTACATTACTGTACACCGTGTCAAACTAATTCGTTCTACTAAAACATTGGCAAGAAGTTCAAAAATAACAAAATTGTTAACAAGCTTATGGCTATGACTTTACCGACATTTAAACTTTGAAAAATTACATACATCAGAGTTCTGGGTACTTATAATAGAAAAATTAAGAAAAGAAGAAGAACGAAATATCAGTCTCTCCTAGTCTAGTGAGACACAGTGTCAGGTAGGCCTTGTGTAGTGGGTAGGAAAAGCTGGAAAGGCTTGGATGTGCTGTTTAGCTTTTCAGAATAATGTTAGCGTTATGTAACCTTAATCTTTTATTCCCTAATTAAGTATCTGGACAAACCAACAGACAAGTAAACCATATACAATAACATGTAAAGATAATAAGATAATACAGACATGTACATATATTACGAATCTATTATCTTTCTGAAACATTAGCCAATGAACAGCCGCTTCAACTCATTGTGAGACACGTACTATTTAAAATACATGTAAATTAATATAATGTTGGAGAAAAAGAAATTCAAGATTGTAGAACAAATATTAAAAACGGATCCAAAAGTTAAAGAAAAAAAGAAATGTGATATATCAGAAGTCCTGGAGACGTTTGGCAAGTACCAGGTCATCCAGTACCTTTTTATATGCCTGTCAACTTTGTGCATCAGCATGATTAGTATTAACTACGTGTTTGTGGCAGGAGATATTAATTATAGGTAAGAATAAACGTTATTTAAATGAAATTAAAGTGTCTATTTTCGATATTTCAATAACAGATTTTGATAATTTTTTAAATAACAGTGTATAGGCGTTGGTCCCGTTTGCTACACTAATATCTGTGGCAGTCGTTAAAGGTAGTCTACTAATTTGAACCTAGCACAGAACTTTGATATTGCCAATAGATTGTGGAGATCAGAAGGCAGTTGCTTCATTTGTCACATGTCAAATGTCAATTTATTAAATGACATAATTGGGTATTCTACTGACTACTAGTCAAATTTCTTACTTTTTACTAAACGTCAAAATGGTAAGGTAATAAGGTAGGTAACTTGTATGAAAAAAGATTTAGTGACGTCATAAAATGTATAGTCAAACCAGTTACTATTATAGGTTGGGTGGATGATTGAAAATAAATGAAAACTATAAATTATGAACCAACGCAAATTTTACCGCTCTTTTACCATTCACAATTTAATAAGCTCGGCTAGATAATTTATTTTAACTACAGGATAATACCCAATTATAGTGTGATAGAATTAGATAGAACCTTCAAAGAAAGAAAAAGAATGTTTTTCATTACTCCCTCTATAAGTTTCTTAATCTTAATATTCCTAATTCCTTTATGATTTTTAAATAAAAAAACCCCCGTCACAAAAAACACTTCCAAAAAGTTGAAAATAAATTAATAAATTTTGATTCAACGGTTGCCATGTCGGGGGACCCTAACTGGTTAAGCTTTCCGTTATATTATTGGAACAATTCAAGGTCCCCCGACATGGCAACCGTTGAATCAAAATTTATTAATTTATTTTCAACTTTTTGGAAGTGTTTTTTGTGACGGGGGTTTTTTAAATTTTTAATTTAATTTTTATTTTATACTTTTTAAATTGATCTACTAGTCAAGCTCTTTCATTTGATACCCATATTGAGGGAGTTATGAAGAAATATGTATTCCGACATGTTGTGGCGGCGGCCATCTTGGACCGATTTTTTTCAAACATAGCTAAGAACACTCCCGACTAATATACCTTTCAAACAAAAAAAACTAAATCCAAATCGGTTCATCCGTTTGGGCGCTACGATGCCACAGACAGACACACACACACACACACACACACACACACACACACACACACACACAGACACGTCAAACTTATAACACCCCGTCGTTTTTGCGTCGGGGGTTAAAAAACAATGAATTCTATAGCACGGAAGCACATGGCTTGGCACGGTTCTAAGTGTGTCACACGTGTATATTATGCTAAGGAGAGGACGAAGTATAATACAAAACATAAGTTTAAAAACCTATTGTACTTCTGAAAAATTACTTAAGGCCATCCGACTCGATTCATTGTCGTAAACGTAAAGATTTTTTTACCATATAATTATACTATGCCAAAATGCGGAATAATAAAATGCTGTAAACCAAATTTTGAAAATTGAAAAGACATTAAAAATGGATAAGAATACAAAAACATGATATACCTATCGTCAGTTTTGAAGACTTTTGGCAAGTACCAGCTCATTTGGCAAGTACTGGACATGTCAATATCTTGGGTACGGTGTGTATCAGCATGATTGTTGCGCATCAGCGCATTATGGCCAACTAAATTAACAAGTTGCCAACACCAACAACAAGATTACCACGTGTTTGTGGAAAAGTACTTCAGAAGGTCAATTTTACTAAGAGACTGAATTTAATAAGTTAAGTTTTTATGAACTTAGAATGTCTGTTAAATTACCATGAACTTTAATTTAACATTCTTATAGATGTCGAGTCGATGAATGTGAAACTGCAAACTCAACAGCCCAATTCCCAAATTGGTGGCCAGATCCTAAAATAGACCGATGTTCTAAACCTGTGTTGAAGACAGGAGAAGAAGTCTGCACTAATAGTAGCTTCACTGGTGAAATAATTCCATGTAACGAATGGATCTACGAGAGTAATGACACCGTTGTGGCTGAGGTAACTGTTGACTTGTTCGACACTCTTTGTTAATTTGTAATGACGAATACTATGAATCTGTGTTGGTGCAGCGTCCTATATTTTCTTCATCGTTTTCCGAATAGTTTAATTTACCGCTTGATTTTGAAAACTTGAACGCAACAACTTGAAGCACTGTGCTTTCACTGTTAATTATTTGACTTCAATGTCTATTTTTATTTATAGTTCAACTTGGCCTGTAAACCATGGAATTCGAATCTTATAGCTATTTTACACAGCTTGGGAATGCTAATATCTATGATCGGACTGGGGTGGATTTCAGATACGTAAGTACACAATTACATAATTTGCTAGTTGTTAATAAAAATCAGTGAACACACAGTTTAGACGGAAAAATTTCAGTCAATTTTAAAAAGACATAAAAGTTGAAAAACATGAAGGTAGAATTTCACCAAAATAGTATGCAGTTTCCAAAAAAATTTTTGTAACACACCAGTGTAGTGCACGTACTAAACTGTTAGTAGTACCGCTTAATTCAGCATACTGGTGGAATTCTACCTTTCTATCAACAAAAATATTTACATTTGTGCTAAACGCATCGATTGCACTGTCCTTGCTGAGTTACTCTTTAGCAGTCCTTATAATTTCCTAGGCAAGGATTATAATGAAGTTGAAATTCAGAAATTATAGCAACCAGACACATTCGCAGGGACTGTGGCTGTGGCTACGAATTAACTCAATCTTGTACAGTAGATATAGCACAGCTCAGTTGGTCCGGCTATTCCATAAAATTACTAATAATATGTACACATGGTATTTCTTTGTAATTGTTATACCTACTATCTTTCCAGGTTCGGTCGCAAACCAACAATAGTTTTTTGCATAGTATCAGGTTGTATGGGCCAAATAAAAACTCTTATTACTTCATACAACACATACCTAATTATAGAGTTTTTAGAAGGAGCTATTACGGGTGGAAGTTATGCTACTACTTTGGTTTTATGTAAGTTAAGTACTTTTTTATTATGGTTTTAAGATTGAAAGTTTCAGAATTTTTAATCTTCGTAATCTTTGTCCGTCTTTTTACAAGCTTGCACTTTTGTTATCACATTAGTACGGGTTAAATACAAATACTGCTACAAATTCAAATAGACCCTGCAGTATTTGTATTCAAATACAAATACTGCAGGGTCTATTTGAATTTTGTCATAAACCTAGATTTCTATTTAACCCAAAAAGTTCCAGCCAAGACAAAGCTTTTTCATCTATTGTGTGCCACAACTGAGAATAAAAGAGAATCAAGAGCAGCCTTAGGCCTGACAAAAAGGAGACCTAGTATAGAAAACAGCACTTTCATAGGAAGCAATTCTGGCGTTATTATGTACAGTTTCTTGGTACCTTTCCCGATAATGTTTGATAATTACAATTTATTTCAGTGTTAGAAATCACAAGCAAAAAATACCGAGCATGGGCTGGAATCATTTTCTCATACGCTTTCCACTTTGGCGAGTGCTTGTTTGCGCTTATCTCTTACCTTGCGCCCAATTGGAAGACAATTATTCACATCATTAACGCACCTTCAATTTTCTTCATCGTTTACATCTTCATAGTCAATGAAAGCCCTCGATGGCAGATTGTGAAAGGTAAAGTGAAGAAAGCAAAGAAAATATTTAACAAAATTATTGAAGTCAATGATCTACCTATTGATAAAGAGGAACTAGAAAATATTGATGACGCCAAACTTAAAGAAAAGTTCAACCTTGGAACCCAAACCCATAAAGAAGGTTTTTCTAGTATATTTAAGTCTAAAGAGATCATGAAACGCGCTGTAATTATGTTTGTATGCAGATTTGCTGTTAGACTTATATTCAGCGGTATGATGTTGAATTCAGTATGGTTGCCAGGTGATAGACATCTAAATTTCTTTCTGACTGTAGTGGTATCCTTCCCGGGTGAAACAATTGCTTTATACCTTACATATAAAGTTGGGAGGAAGGGACCACTAATGGCTGGGTTATCAATATGCGGCGCTCTGTGTATTGTGTCAGCTTTTACTCCTACAAGTAAGTACAGCACAATGACATGACACTTGACATAAATTGTGTGAAAATAAAAATATAAATTAGTAAAATTTGGTTTTCCAGGATACTTATGGTTGAAGTTAACAATATTCTTTATTGGCAAGATGGTTATATCTCTGTGCTTCTCGGGAATATTCACTTACAGTATGGAGCTGTTCCCAACAAGTATTAGGGGGACGCTTACAGGGTTTGGAGCGTTCGCCGGTCGATCAGCAATACTGGTTGCAGCAATCACTCCCGTATTGGTAATTATAAAACGTTTTTATTTATTTGGGCGTGGAGGTAGAGCGTAACGGTCTTAATAAAAAAAAAAGTATAGGTACTTTAACTGACAACCTCCGTGGCATAGCGGTAGAGAACGCGGCCGCTACGCTGGAGACGCAGGATCAATCAATCAATTTATTTTCTATTGTAGTCCACTTCGTGACATAGGCCTGCATATGGATATTTTGCATTGGTCTGATCGTGCTTAGGAGAGCACGTTAAGCCGACGGGAACGTCCCGGTTGCCATACAAATTTCTATAACAGTCGTTACGGGTAGTTGTTGCCCTCAAACGTCCAACAACTAATTTAACTGCAATGTTTCGATATCGCCTTTGGGTTTTAAAGGTAAGATGGCAATCGTTTCACAGAAAATATCGAAGTACAGCCAAATCCGCAGTTAGATTGGTAAAGTGGATCCCTGATTCCGAGCTGAAAGCTTCGGATGCGACTGTGATTAACGCTAAGATGATGAAGATGATGGGTACTTCAACTAATAGAGTGAAGTTTCAAATATCATTATTGGCAATAAAATTGCCTAATAATAATATCATTTATACTTCCGTGATCACGTAGGGTCCTAACCACTAGACGATCACGGCCATAATATCATTTAGAAATGAGTCTGTTGTGGCTCAATTGCTCGGTTGGAAGAACATTCCCCCTGTAAGGGAAAGGTCGTGAGTTCAAGTCTCACTTGAGCGTTTCATTTTTTCCAATGTTTTTCGAACTTCAAAGTTAGCATTAAATATGCTAAAAAAATCAGTCAAATCATTTATACTTCCCTGTCAATAATTTGTTCATTATTCCTCTGAACCTTTTATAGGAAAAAATTCAGTTGGAGTTGGCTTTCCAGTTTGATTGACGTCTATTGACGATTCTCGAGGTTCTGTGGTTGGATTTGTCAGACTTTAGGGCTCCAACTGCCCGTTACGACTGCCAAAGATGTTCGCATGGCAAACGGGACTGATGGCTTAACGTGCTCTCCGAGATACGGAAATACCACGTAATGTCAATTAATTGTTATTAAAATGTATGTCTTTGTTTCATAGAATACAGTATCAGAAGGTCTACCGCTAATATTCTTCGGCTGTATGGGGATCATATCGAGTTTGCTCATTACATTGACGCCTGAAACCAAAAATCTACCACTATTCGACACCATCGAGCAAGTTGAAGCGCATTCAAAACGCAATGTAACCAAAATTAAGAATATAGTAACAAATGATCAATCGGAAGGTAGTGTTTAGTAAAAGTTTAGTATCGTCTTATTAAAAAAAAATTGAACAGCTGTCGTGTGTTTTATTATGGGTTTATCCACTTAGTTCTACGATATAACAAAATGGACTGAAATAGTCCAAATAGTTATACTGCTTAGTATAACTACATGGATTCGATTAATTTTGATCGGATTCATCCATCTAATATATGTATAAAATTCTCGTGTCACAGTTTTCGTTGCCATACTCCTCCGAAACGGCTTGACCGATTCTCATGAAATTTTGTGAGCATATTGAGTAGGTCTGAGAATCGGCCAACATCTATTTTTCATCCCCCTAAATGGTGCAGCGGGAACGGGATCTAAAAAATTGGCGGTACGAAGTTCGCCGGGACAGCTAGTCTATAATATAAAAATTATTTGCTGTTCGTTAGTCTCGCTAAAACTCGAGAACGGCTGAACGGATTTATCTTGTCTTGGTCTTGAAATGTTCGAGGAGGTCTAGCGAAGGTTTATAAGGTGATAAAAATTCGAATAAATGCCGGGAACCGCAACCACGCAGGCGGAGCCGCGGGCAAAAGCTAGTTTAGTTATATTCGTACGTCGTCATGTAAAGCCGCGTATAGTATTCCCAAATGTTCAGATAAAAGGATGTTCTACATAGACTACATAAATTCTCATACTAGGTGTGTAGTAACCGGCAGATATCTTGACCTCAAATCGTGCCTGAGGAGGGCCAGACTTTAAGAGATGGCTCTGGGTCAGCCGGGGTGCGAGGGATATGTCGATGACAACCTCACCTCCGGCCTAGCACCAGAACCCACAGTCGGCGTGCGGTTTTAGTCAGTTTGAGTCCGACATAACCTCCCCTTCCGGTTCCGGTAGGGGAGATATCCGAAGGGATTACCGCACGAAAAAAAGAAAAAAAAAAGACCTCAAATCGTGAGAGAAACAAGGTCTTAGCACTCGCGAATTGGTTTGATGTAATCTATGATTGGAACATTTGAGCTCCCTCGCTACTACTCGTAGTATCCTGTATTATACCCAAAAAACTACCAAAATATGGATGCTGCGCTTATGGAGTACATTTTTGACGTAATTGAAGTCAAGACATACATGTCGACTGCTTCTGCTCGTGTGATAGATGGAGAGATGGAGAGCAGAAGCAAGTGAAGAAGAAGAAGAGTGGCGGTACCCTGCAGAACCCCCGCAAGAAGAGTGCCGTGGTTCCCACACTGGAGGAAGCTATTCTTTAGGCAATTCAAAAAATTCAAAATTTAAAATCATTTACTCTGACGTTTTGTAAGACCATTAAAACGGTACTTACAAAACGTCAATATAAAAATAAATATTAAAGACTAGATTAAGCAGATGGACTATGGTTCGAATTACTTATTTTATGGAGTCTACTATCACAAACTACTGGATTGTTTTATGTCTTGTATTTATATTATACCTGTCACAAACTCTTCGAAATTTTGAAATATTCTTCCTTACATACATAAGTTTTTCGAAAAAGTATTGTGTGTGACACTATGGTCAGAATATTTATCTCTTTAAATTTGTCTCGGAGGGAGACTCTTGGGCCGAAATTATAAGTAGCTCGCACAGCCCGCGGGCAATCTTATAGGTATCTAAAGATCCAAGACGGCGTGCAATTTTTGAGGTTCGAGTCTGTACCTGTCTGTAGGTCTGTCTGTAGGTATGGCACGAGGTATCCAAGGAGATTTGAAAAATAAGGCCCCTTATGATTGCTTTTCACGTACCGCTTAAGGAATCCAAGATTATAAGAAAAGCATTAGAAGCTGATCCTTGGAATCATCTTAACGTTATTCCTTAGATTAACCGAGGCTTCCGCTCGGAAACTGCTTACTATGGTTTCAATAAGACCAAATGCCGTCTGACCTCTGAACTCTGTTGAAAGATCAATTCGTTGTCCATCTGTCCGTTTACCTGTGTGTCTGTCAAGATCTTTTTCGCCATTGATACGTGGTAAGTTAATTGAATGCAGATATGCTTAAATGTGTCGTGAATTTAATAATTAACTAGTTTGAAAACATTGGAAAAAATGAAATGGTCAAGTGAGACTCGAACTCACGACCTTTCCCTTACAGGGGGACTGCTCTTCCAACAGAGCTATTGAGCCACACTTGAATCATTCCAAATTTTCCTTATATATTTATATCGTGAGTTCGAGTCTCACTTGAGCATTTCATTTTTTCCAATGTTTTTCGAACTTAAGGCGATTGGCACACTGCAACGCTCGACGCGGCGTCGTTCATCGACGCGCGTGGACGCGAGAGAGCTGGTATAGTCCGAGAGATATTAGATTTTTTTTGGTAGGTAGGTGTGTGAAGTAATCTAAAATTTTGAGAAAAGTAAAGTAAAGCCATCCGACCATTAGCTCGATAGCCCAGACTATATTAGGGTGAATTTCAACATCTATGAATTTTTAGCTAATTTTGGTGATTTTTTTTATTTCTAGGTATTTAGGTAATCTCTTTCAATATTTAGCTAGAAATACATATTTTATGCCTATTATGTTTGAATAGTCTAATTAGCCCTGGGAATTACTTGTTTATTTTATACACCTGAATTTTCAATACACCGAAATTGGTGTCTAACACCAAAATTGCATATCAACTTATTTTTATTTTTTATTTATTATTACTTATACTATTTCTTTGTTTTTTTTCTAGAATTTGGCACTTAATAGTTACATATAACCCTTAATTTTTACCCTTTTATCACCAACTTCATTTTTATATGGCAAAACAACTTTAGTTGTTAGTAGTATCAGTATAAAAGCAAAACATTAGATTGTTTAGAAGCAAGGATTATATTTTACTCTAATGGCGCCAATATTATCGACGAACTTATTCAAGATTGCTGGGAAAAGATTTAGGCAGTTATTCTCAAAGGGGGAGAGGTGGTACTCGGTATGCCTAAGGGTGGACGGAAGATATGCCATGGACACTTGGTAGTGGCAAGATAAGTTGGTAGTGTGATGTCTATTTCTGAACTTACAGGAGTCCTTCAACTAAGTTTCTCACGCGGTGAGCTGATGGGCATTGCGGTTCAAAAGGGTTTCAGAGGTTTACACCATCCGAGACATGTACCACGATTCTGATTCCGTTGTTCGAACCGCTGTTGGCAATAATGAGAATCTTCCTTATCACTGTCTCTGTGATCTGTGATCTGTCCTTAGTCCATTCCCAATCAGCGTGGTATTTTGGTCGGATAGCATCAGACAATCACTCCATAACTGCCCATGTATGCTGTTAATATTGGTGGTGGACGCCGATAGATTGGTGCAACATGTGAGGACGTGGATCTAGGAGCTTGAGGACGGTAGAGGTCAGAAGCCTTCTGTGGAGAAGATTGAGTACCTTTTACACGATAGCAAAGTGCTAGCTGCTGGAGCAACATAATATGGTACTCGGTATGCCTAAGGGTGGACGGAAGATATGCCATGGACACTTGGTAGTGGCAAGACAAGTTGGTAGTGTAATGTCTATTTCTGAACTTACAGGAGTCCTTCAACTAAGTTTCTCACGCGGTGAGTTGATGGGCATTGCGGTTCAAAAGGGTTCCAGAGGTTTACACCATCCGAGACATGTACCACGATTCTGATTCCGTTGTTCGAACCGCTGTTGGCAGTATGAGAATCTTCCTTATCACTGTCTCTGTGATCTGTGATCTGTCCTTAGTCTATTCCCAATCAGCGTGGTATTTTGGTCGGATAGCATCAGACAATCACTCCATAACTGCCCATGTATGCTGTTAATATCGGTGGTGGACGCCGATAGATTGGTGCAACATGTGAGGATGTGGATGTAGGAGCTTGAGGACGGTAGAGGTCAGAAGTCTTCTGTGGAGAAGATTGAGTACCTTTTACACGATAGCAAAGTGCTAGCTGCTGGAGCAACATAAGCAGGAGTTGCGTGTCACCTACATCTTCGACTTCATCGCTTTGTTGCGTGGAGTCACGTGCAAAAGATTGCATGAGGCACTCTTGCATCCACGGTAGCTTTCATGTAAGTGAGAAAGCAGAGGAAGAAAAGCCAAATGATGTTGACAGTGGAGAGGAGGGAAGAAGGGTGGGCAGGTTTTAACGGCGTAGGCTTAGTAGTAAAGAGTGAGGCCGCCTTTCACGCCAGTAGAAGCAGGTGACGGAAAGAGCGCACGATGCTCCACCACACCGGCCTGTCCCTACTGCGGCATCAGCTGACTTCACCCAACTACTCGCCCGTCTTTTGTATGGGTAGTTCATATGCTAATGGTTAATCTGAGAGAAAATTAGGAAAGCTTCCGAACAACCCTCAACAGCCAACAACCTCTTTCCCACCTAGGGGGAGAGGCGGTGCTTTCTCCATTGCCCAGGGTATACTACGTAGAGGTCACCTGACCTAGCAGCCCGTCGGACTACGTAGGAGCTTAATCAAATAACTATGAAAACAAATTTTGGTGTAAATATACAATTTTGATGATTAGTAAAACCCCACCAAACTCACCAAAATTGCTCCACCAAAATTAGTTTCACGTCTAAAAAAATTATTTATAAAAATACTATTTAGAATATAGTGGTTACATTACCAAAATTTAATGCACATACTGAACTTGTACACTATACTTAAATATTAAAACATACAATGAGAATAAACCGTTTTAAATAATCAACACAAAAATTACAATATTTTGGTCCGATGCTTATGAAACGACCTACTTACGTGTTTGGCAGAAAAACGAAACGGGACTGGGGACAACTGGCACTGGTGCTCATTAACACCCAACTGAACGTTTCCAATGATGATAGTGTCATCCTTATAGGTACTTTCAATACGACTCCTTCGATGATTTTATAAATCCCACCAAAATTTTACATTTGCCGCGGACGCATCTTATAAATTATTTTTAAGATAAAGTATAGTACTAAATACTACGAATGACAGTATCGAAGATAGCTAAAATAATGCCGAATCGAATTATTATTAAGTATACTCAGTAAACTAATGAAGTTTTGATAAAATTGTGATCATTCCCAAGAAAACAGGTTGTGGACGCGCCACCAAGCTTAGAATTTAGGTGAAAAGACATTTTTTACACACTCACAAGAATAGCTTCAATAATATAATTTATACGTGCATATAGAGAAAAACGATATCTTTCTTACAAAAAATAATCATTACTATATGTTAACTTTAAGGTATGATTTTCAGTCACGCCGCGAAAATTTTACGTTTGAGAAATTCACCCATTAAGAACGCTAGATATGAAAAGAAAATGATTAGAAGTGCAAGCTATTTTCGACTTATTGACATGACATAGTAACTAATTTTTTTCTTATATTCGTGATCAGCGTCATCTATTAACGCGAAAAGAGACGTAACTAAGAAAATGCCATTTAGGTTGAAAGCCGCTTGCAGTTTCTGCGTGTTCCGGTAACGAGCCAAAACAGTGGTGTCGGCTCCAATACCCGATATTGGGCATCGATATTTGACTTCCTCCGATCTCGGATGTCGGATATTGGATATCGGACGTCAGTTGATGTGAAAGCGCTCTAAATTTGCCGTTAAATAGTCATGTTGCATTGCAATAATATTAATTTAAAATTCGTCTCAAATACCTACACAGAAATTTCTAACAGCTCTCGGACTAAATATCCCTCGAAAAACACGCACGTGATGGCAGATTTCAGTGTGCCATACCTCGCGTTTTCTGCTTGTACGCGCGTAATCTGCAGCAACGCGCGTGATTGCGTTGTCAGTGTGTGGGACCCCGCGTTTTTCTATACAAAATGAGCTCCGTAGAGGCGACGAGCGCGACGCCGCGTCGACGCAACAACGCTCGACGCCGCGTCGCGCGTCGCAGTGTGCCAATCGCCTTTAAGTTAGGCCATTGGCACACTGCAACGCTCGACGCGGCGAAGCGCGTCGACGCGCGTGGACGCGAGAGAGCTTGTATAGTCCGAGAGATATTAGAATTTTTTTGGTAGGTAGGTGTGTGAAGTAATCTAAAATTTTGAGAAAAGTAAAGTAAAGCCATCCGACCATTAGCTCGATAGCCCAGACTATATTAAGAACGCTAGAGATGAAAAGAAAATGATTAGAAGTGCAAGCTATTTTCGACTTATTGACATGACATAGTAACTAATTTTTTTTCTTATATTCGTGATCAGCGTCATCTATTAACGCGAAAAGAGACGTAACTAAGATAATGCCATTTAGGTTGAAAGTCGCTTGCAGTCTCTGCGTGTTCCGATAACGAGCCAAAACAGTGGTGTGGGCTCCAATACCCGATATTGGGCATCGATATTTGACTTCCTCCGATTTCGGATATCGGATATTGGATATCGGACGACAGTTGATGTGAAAGCGCTCTAAATTTGTCATGTTGCATTGCAATAATATTAATTTAAAATTCGTCTCAATTACCTACACAGAAATTTCTAACAGCTCTCGGACTAAAAATCCCTCGAAAAACACGCGCGTGAATGCAGATTTCAGTGTGCCATACCTCGCGTTTTCTGCTTGTACGCGCGTATTCTGCGGCAACGCGCGTGATTGCGTTGTCAGTGTGTGGGACCCCGCGTTTTTCTATACAAAATGAGCTCCGTAGAGGGGACGAGCGCGACGCCGCGTCGACGCAACAACGCTCGACGCCGCGTCGCGCGTCGCAGTGTGCCAATCGCCTTAACATAATAAGTGCCATAAAAATTCATTCAAATATTTGTGCGCAGTCATCAAAATTCAATGCTTAAGGCCAGGTAGGCCGCATTTTGAGTTTTTTAAAAGCATTTGAATCATAGGAAAAAGCGTTTTAAATTTCGAAAAAAAGATATATATTAGTTAAGGATCCAGTCTAGTCAAATTCGCATTCAGTTACCAGATCTGATGAACTTCACTCGATAGAAAAAAATCCCAAAGTTACCCCTTTTCGTTATTTTTTTTTGAATATTATGACTAAATTACTTATGCTTTCTATAAAATTTTTGTACTAAACTAAAGCCACTACATATGTCTAGACATTTTCGCAGATTTTGACTATATTATGAAATAATTTTTAAAGTTATATTTAAATACCTACTAAATTCGCGAGTGCTCGCGCCGCTGAGGCCCGAAAAGTTGCGCCAGTCGCGCGCTGGCGCTTACCGAAGTAGGACCTGTGTCAGTTTTTGCGCGACAGTTTCGTGCACCAATCAATCGGTTTTACGTATTTATAATAAATTGTTGCAAGTCATTCAATATGGGCAATAAACAACGCAAGCTAAAGAAGTCGAGCAAAGCCATAAACTAAATTTCTAACTCCGATTGGTAATTTAAAAAATTATCATACCTAAATATTACGCTCATAGCGCCATAGTATAAGAATATCAGTATTACTACTGAAGATGCTTCTTACGATTTTCTATAATTCATATTTTATCTATATCAGTACAGGGGTACCTAGTACCTACAATATTCGTACATTGTATATAATTTGTGTGTGTGTAAATAAATATAAATTTAGTTTTAGTTTAGGATAGAATAATTTTAATATTTAGGTAGGTTAGTTTAATTATTGGCCTTTTTTTATCGTGCGCAAAATCCTCGTGGATACCACCCCCACGGAGCCGGTGGAGGCGGTTATGTCGGACTCAAACCGACTAAAACGCACGCCGTCTTGGGTCCTTGGTTGCCGGAGGTGAGATTGCCGAAAGCATATCTCTCGCACCCCAGCAGACCCAGGAGAATTACTGGCCTTGGGTCAGCCGGGGTGCGAGGGATATTTCGATGACAACCTCACCTCAGGCCTAGCACCACGACCCACAGTCGGTTCGAGTCCGACATAACCTCCCCTTCCGGCTCCGGCAGGGGAGGTATTCGAGGGGATTTCCGCACGAAAAAAAGAAGGTACAGTGTAAATTTATATAAATACTTCATAAAAACTGGCACCACGACCCACAGTCGGACTCGAACCGACTAAAAAGTCGGTTCGAGTCCGACATAACCTCCCCTTCCGGCTCCGGCAGGGGAGGTATTCGAGGGGATTTCCGCACGAAAAAAAGAAGGTACAGTGTAAATTTATATAAATACTTCATAAAAACTGGCACCACGACCCACAGTCGGACTCGAACCGACTAAAAAGTCGGTTCGAGTCCGACATAACCTCCCCTTCCGGCTCCGGCAGGGGGGTATCCGAGGGGATTCCCGCACGAAAAAAGTTGTTAAACTCGTTAACTTTAGGTATTTAACTGCCCTGTCGACGACGAACGGTGCGATTATATAAAGTAACCGTTAGCATCAATTCAAACAAATGTTTGTAAAATTACAAGCACTATTATTATTGTAATGTAAGTTTTTTTCGCCCAAGCAACTAAACACATAGAACAAACAGTTCTCAAACTCATACAGTTTTTTTAATTTCGTATTTTTTATTTAAATTTTATATATATAATCATATAATCATTTAGTTATAATCATATAACTAAATAAAGTTAAAAAAATTGCGTTTAATTTTCTAAGTCAAATCAAGTTTTCCTACTGCATATTTCTATACTGTGACGCTGGCGGGGTCATCGCCGAGTTCACCGTCACTGCGTTCGCGCGTAATATTTTACGAGCGGCCGGGATCGCTATAAATGCCTACTTTTGCAGGAATAGAGGGCCTTAAAAATGGTTGAAAAATCATTCATTGTTTCCAACAGTTCGTATGAATTTTGGTAGATGGCTGCACCGTAAAAATACTAATATAAATAAAAATAATAAAAAAATAAAATAAAAATAATAATAATACTTCTTGAAACCGTGTAAATTTATATATAAAAAAATATTAAAAAAAAATTAATTCAAGCCTAAATATTGTGACACACACACACCCACACACGCCTCATTAGATGCTTTCATGTCCCGCTTAAAGGGCCCAGGGACTGTAGGACGATAGAAAACCAGGTGCTGGTAAAGAGTACCAAGACTTAATGGTGCGGCAAAGAAACTAAACTGCTTGTTTATTCCTATTCTGATTTCCTCCTTATTCATTGTAATAAAACACATAAATTAAATTTTTAAATACATATGAAAAAAACATCCGGGTATTTAAAAATATAAAAAATAGTACCCCACCGGCATCGGGTACAGAGACCATGCTACCGGTGGTTAGGGCTCCAGAGAAAGGAACTTCTTCACGATGCGCGCCGTATCATGGAGCACTGCCTTCTGCATCTGGCCCTTGACCCAACCATCCAACCCGAGCCTCTAAGATGTTGGTCGAGGCTCTTTGCTATCAGTCCATTAACTGATACGACTATCGGTACAATGATTGCTGAGTCAACACAGTCAGTCTATTCTTATTATTATTAAGAAGCTCCCAAAAATAATTACAAATGGCTACCTGGGGATATTTTTAGCCCCAGGTAACAATGATAAGATTTAGCAGGCAATGTTCTCGAAAGTTTGCACATTATATATGTACAATGTACACCGTGTCAAAGTGATTCGTTTTACTAAAATGTTAGCAAGTAGTTCAAAAATAAAGTAATCGTAAACAAGCTTGCGCTTCTGACTTTACCGACGCAGTCAATTAAAAAAATACACACTTCAGAGTTTGATCTGGGTGCTTACAACAAAAAAATCCCCGTAAAATATTGAACCCTTTCCCGCTGACAACACAAACCTAAATTCCTATATGGTATCGCTATTCAGCGGGGTAATGCCGCCAACCTTTTGGGGCACGGTACCAATAGAAGTTGAGGGGGTGGATTCTACGATGCCTAAAGTTGCAGTCTCTCCCCCTTTTTTATTTTTCTTTCTTATTTTTGTAAATATTGTACAGTTAGTATTTTAGTTAGCATAGTTTAGTTTATTGTATATTTTTTTGTTGTCAATTTTCATTAATGCTATCCACAAAGTCATATCTTCCAATTATCATCTCTACGCAGACGATTTGCAGATATACCGACATTTCGGGGCTGATGAGGTAGATGGGGTTATTACGGCTATCAATAATGATCTCAGAGGCATTAGTGCATGGGCAAAATCTTTCGGTCTGCTTGTCAATCCAGCTAAATCACAGGCAGTCATTATAGGGACCAGATATTTTTACAATAGTCTTGACCAAGCCTCTCTGCCTCCTGTTTATTATAACGACACATTGATACCATTTACCTCGGTTGCCAAAAACCTTGGTATTATCATCGACTGCAACTTGTCATGGACTAGTCATGTCAACGAGGTGAGCAGGAGGGTTTTTGGCACTTTTCACTCCCTTAAGCGTCTTCAGAATTTCCTTCCTTTTAAGACCAGAGTCTGTCTTGCTCAATCTCTTCTCCTTCCTCTTCTAGACTATGCCGACGTCACCTTTTTGGATGCAACTGAAGAACTCTGGAACAAGATGGAGCGACTGCAAAATTTATGTATCCGTTTTATTTTTGGACTCCGCAAATTTGACCACGTTTCAGAGTTCCGAAAGCAACTGAAGTGGTTACCAATTCGGCGGCGTCGAGATATTCATATTCTTTCCCTTCTCTTCTCTATTCTTCATAATCCTCATTCTCCTTCATATCTTCGTGAGCGCTTTGAATTCCTTGTGCCCAGGGGTAAACCCTGTCGCACTTCCTCCTCTCTTCTTCTTCGAACTCCTGGTCATAGTTCTTCCTGCTATGACAATTCTTTTACAGTTTCTGCAGTACGTCTTTGGAACTCTCTTCCTCACTCCATACGTGATAGTCCATCTTCGAATATTTTTAAAAAACGAGTAAGAGACTACTTTCTCTCACAACTTTAGCAGACATATGTATGTATATGTATGTATGTATGTATATGTATATATGTATGTATGTATGTGTGTATGTATGTATGTATGTATGTATGTATGTTAGTATGTAGGTGGTTATGTATGTATGTATGTGTATGTTATATGTATGTATATTTATGCCTATTACCTGGGGTATACGTCTCGTATACCTCTTACATCAACATCGCTACTTTCCTGTACACTAGACTTTACCAATCATATTGCAATTCCTCTGTGCACTCCTGGGTCTGCTGGTAGAAAACTCAACTTTGAGTTAAGCTCGCCTTTGTACATTTCATTTCACTATTGTATTTATTGTAATTTATGTGTACATAAAGAATAAAATAAAATAAATAAATAAAGATCTCTCATGCCTATATATTATTCTGGATTATAATATAGATTGGACTGGACGGATCTCTCTGAAATTTAATACAGGGATTGCCCTGTATATAATTTCAGAAAGATCCGTCCAGTCCTCAAAGCATGATTTAATAACAAACATCCAAACGTATCATTATATAGAATTTTTAATAATGGGTAGCAGGTGTTAATTTTCGAAATCAGCATTATTTTAATTTAATATAGTTCGTGTTTTTAAATCCTTATAGAATATACTCAAAAACTATCCCTATTAATATCTAAAAATAAGATACATAGTCTAAAATAAATATAAGTTAACTTCAAAAACACTTTTGTTCTCAACAGTATTTGCTCAAGAGTCTTGTTACAAAGAAAATGGGGGCGACACGGCCGGGGACAACCCGGAATGGGAGCATAACGGCCGGACACGGGGATGATAACCTAGTGTCAGTTTTTATATTCTCACTGCCAAATTAGTTCAAGACCAGACAAAGCGAAAAAACGGAAAGCGGACCCTAGGCTCTGAGGTGTAGGCCTGAATATTATTGGGAGATAGGATTCAAAACTGTGAAGAGCTTGTCCCACGATATTACGGTCATAAACTTTTAAAAAAATATTCCAAAATGTTCTTTCTAAAATATCTGAACAAACCAACAGACAAGCAAACTCTATTCATAGGTACATGTAAAAATAATGCGACATGAAGTACATATATTACAAAACTATTATCTTTATGAAACATTAAGTCATGAACAACCGCCTCAACTTATTGTGTTACAAGTAAAACTGGCCTTTACATTTACTTTTTAAACATAATAATACTATAATAAAATGTTAGAGAAAAAGAAGTTGAAGATTATTGAACAAATATTAAAAAGCGACAGAGAAGTTATAGAAAAGAAGGAATGTGATATATCAGAAGTCCTGGAGACGTTTGGCAAGTACCAGGTCATCCAGTACCTGTTGATATGCCTGTCGACTTTGTGCATCAGTATGATTAGTATTAACTACGTGTTTGTAGCGGGAGACATTAATTACAGGTAAGAATAAAGTATCTATATCTATAAATTAAATTAAATTGCAATGTTAAAATAACTTCTCAATACAAGCTATCAAATTACCACGATCTGTTAAAAAAATAAGTAATTGACTGCATTTCGAGTTATACGACTACAAGCATAATTAAAATTAGGAATCCAATATAGTGAACTTCAGATTAGCTCATCATCATCATCCACATAAAGACGTTAGCCCTGATTGCATCCGAGGCCACGGTGCCCTCGGAGCTCAGGTCCGAGGGCACCGTGGCCTCGGATCCTGAGATCCGTCTTCCGGCTCTTCCTCCTCCACTTCGCACAATCTTGGGCGTCCAAGGGAGTGAGACCGGGTGCCCCTTTTTTCGTATAACATTTTCTATCCTAATGTCGAATGGCATAAAATGTTTAGCATAATAGTCACTTTGCATAATGGTCTTTTGGCATAATGGTCTTTACGCATAACGTATTCTTTGGCATAATTATCAATTTCCCTAATTGTCTTGACCATAATTTTGTTATCTATAAATTCATAAGTCATAATAATCTTAACGCATAAATGAAACAAATACGATAAATCAAAGTATGTAATGTCATTCATTATTGATTGATTGATTAATGATTAATAATAAGGAATATTTGCAATAGCTTTGGTTTAGGTTAAATAAAAGTTAGGTAGGTTAGGTTAGGTCAGAACATGACAAACAACGCACGAGCCGAGCGTGCCGCGGGAGCGGCCGGCGAAGTGCCAGAAGCGAATCACACTCATCGAGTTAATTATTTTTATACAAATTTACCTGCTTCTTCAGAAATATTTGTTTTCCAATCAGCAAAATAAATGGATTATGTGCGTTTGAAATGTAATTAAAATTTAAGGAGTTAAATTATGTTTAAATATCGTTATACGATAAACCATTATGCTCAATAATTTTATGGTTAAAGATGATTATGACTAAAGTAATTATGCGAAAGAAATTATGCGTGAAAATTTTATGCCGAAACAGCGTTATGCGAAAAGATGATTATGCTAAAACCAGTTATGCATTTCGAAATTTGCTTTCAATTTTATGCAACCCAATATGGACCCAGTGAGACCGTTTGCACGCATGTCACCCTCCACGACGCCAAGCCAGCACTTCTTGGGCCTACCCCTTCTACCTGGACCCGGTGGGGCGCCATTGCCAGGCATGTGTTACCCACTTAGCTTGGCGGTTGTCACAAGACGTGGCAGGACCAGCGGAGGCGGCTCTCTTACATTTTATCTGCGATGTCATGGACATGAAGGCTGCCATGACATCGCAGATAACTTCAATTTAGCTAACTGAACCTATCCTAAACAGTTCAATGTCTTCAGTTGAGGTAGGAGCCATTTGACCTATGGATACAAGTTAGACCCAAGGTCACAAGGGAAATATAGCAAAATATGGCCATAGTATAGACCACTTGTCAGTGCCCTACGACTGCGGGATCAAATCTCAGTACATGGTGCATTTACTCTCTAACCCACTATGCTCTCCTACCTGTACTATCGAAGATCTGTATCGGGCAATGTTGTAACGTGGCCAAGTATTGGGACGACAATCTATGAGTCCTTGACTCTATGAAGAAGAATGGATACAATGATGAACCTGTATCCAATCTTAGCTCATCCGATAAGATCAGTTTGCTTGGTATGTGTCAGCTGCCTTTACGTCAGAGAAGCATCACAATCCTTTCCACTACAAGGTGATCCTTGAAAACGAATGCCAGAAAAACAAAATGATTGCCCTTTAAAACTCACAACTCATTCAAAAAGAAGAAATTGCGTTACAATTATTTTTAACTAACATGGCAAGAACATTATTATTAATTTAAACGACAAAATAGTCAAGTACAATAAACCTTTAATAAAGAACAAAACTCTGCCAAAATAAACTAATTAACATTGAAACAGATAGTAGGCTAATTTGAATATGCCTTCATGATTTTTAGTAACACTAATTATTTCTAAGGCGAGCAAGCACATGTCTGTACCTTACAGTAAGTGTGCCACACGTTTCCACACGAGTCTATTATGCTAATCTGAACAAAGGAACTGTATCACAAAACATAAATTTAGGAACCTATTATATTACTGAAACATTTACTAAAGGCCATCCGTCTCAATTCATAGGCGTAAGCGTAAAGAATTTTTAACTTTTTATGTATTATGCGTAGCAATAAAGATACATTGATAAAGGACAAAACCGTGGAGGGTGACATGCGTGCAAATGATCTCACTACCTTGGACGCCCAAGATCGTGCGAAGTGGAGGAGGAAGAGCCGGAAGGCCGACCCTGAGCTCCGAGGGCATCTCGGTCTCGGATGCAATCAGGATAACGTCTATAATATGTAGATAATAATGATAATGTTGTACGAAACATAAGACAGAGGGAGAGAAAATGAGAGAAAAAATTGTCCAAATCGATAGAGCGTCTCGGTTGGTCGAACTGTTTATAATAATACTAGCTTTTGCCCGCGGCTCCACCCGCGTGGATGTCGGTTATCGCGACCAAACATAGCCTATGTCCTTTCTCATGGTCTAATCTACCCCTATACCAAATTTCATCAAAATCGGTTCAGTTGTTTAGGCGTGAAAGTGTAACATACAGACAGACAGACAGACAGACAGACAGAGTTACTTTCGCATTTATAATATTAGTATGGAGTATGGATATGGATAAACAACTCAACTTGTAAACGCGTCTTATGCGCAAGGACAATGCATTGCCCAATCGATAAATTATTGAGATTTATCCACAAATTTTGCTAACTGCTTCGGATTACCCAAATGGGGTTAAGTGAGGCTGTAAGAACTTGGAATGTGTGTTGTGTTGTGTTAAAAAACTTTAGGAAGTGTTTTTTAATGCGACCTAAAATTATTTTGTTCAATTCTTACAGATGTCGAGTCGATGAATGTGAAACGACAAACTCAACAGCTAAATTCCCAAATTGGTGGCCAGATTCTACCATAGACCGATGTTCTAAACCCGTGTTGAAGATAGGAGAAGAAGTCTGCACTAATAGTAGCTTCACTGGTGAAATAATTCCATGTAACAATTGGATCTATGAGAGCAACGACACCGTTGTAGCTGAGGTAACTGTTGACATATTTGAAGCTCTTTGTTTCTGATGACGAGAACTATTGACAAAGATGATACATTTGAATGATTTTTTTATAGCATTTATTATGCTAACTGTTAAGTTCGAAAAACATTGGAAAAAATGAAATGCTCAAGTGAGACGGATATAAAGAGAAGGAAAATTTGGAATGATTCAAGTGGTGCTCAATAGCTCAGTTGGCAGAGCAGTCGCCTTGTAAGCGAAAGGTCGTGAGTTCGAGTCTCACTTGAGCATTTCATTTTTTCCAATGTTTTTCGAAAGATGATACAAATAAAAATTTCGCTAACAAAAATAATCTGTTTGCGCAGTGCCTTAGATTTTTGGTATTTTTTTTAGTCTCTTAGTAACTTCTAACTAACTAACTAACTTTTAGTAACTTCGCTTTAAGAGTCTTTTGTTTTAGTAAGCAGTAATCCTTTAAAATTATAGAATGGAAATCTGTGTCCGAACCTCTTTTTCTCTGTTCCGTGGTCCGGACGGAGACCGTGCTATCTTCGACTTCGTTCGTTTGTACGTTCGTTCGTTTTTTTTTTTTAATTACTTGATTTCAATGTACCTATATTTTTTAATTTTCAGTTCGATTTGGCCTGCAAACCATGGCATTCCAATCTTATAGGCATTATACATGGCTTTGGAATGCTATTATCTATGATCGGATTTGGATGGATTTCGGATACGTAAGTATAGCCTCCTAATCTTCTATATATATATATATAAATCAATTGCTGTTCGTTAGTCTCGCTAAACGGCTGAACAGATTTATCTTATCTTGGTCTTGAAAATGTTCGTGGAGGTCTAGTGAAGGTTTAAAAGGTGAGAAAAAATCGAATAATTGCCGAGAACCGAGATCCACGCGGGCGGAGCTGCGGGCAAAAGCTAGTATAGTTATAAATAAATACTATCCTGAAAGGAGATAGATAAACTTTCATACATTTTGGGGTCTAAATGTAAAAATATGAGCGTGGTCTCAATCAAGAGCTTATAGAATAAGATACTTACTTAGTAAGTGAGGTTATGCAAGAAATTAACATTTTGAACTGCGATTTCTATGTTGTTTCAATGGAAAGTAGTTGTTGTTTTTAGTCAGATTACAAATACAGTTCATAAAAATGACAAATAATTAATCGATTGAAGAAAATCGGTTCAGAATATATTTTTATTTATATGATTCTGTGTTATAAATGAGTATTATTAAAATTAGTATGATGATTTTGGTTTCGTTCACTTTGACAGAAATAATACTGCGATTCAAGTGTTTTTGTGGACATAATGTTTAAAGAATTCACAATAATCTATATTTTAATTTCTTAATTTTAAGTAGTTTTAAGATTTTTCGTCCTCCAGATGTTAAATTGAGCTGGATCTTTATATTTTGAAATAGAAAAATCTACTGCTTTTTAAGTCATAACTCAACTCATTACAATTTGGCTCAGAGATCAGCGTCTCCTTTGTGATCCTCACAAACTTTGCCAGTCTGCAATAATACACTATCCTTGGGTACCCATGGGTTAAAGAATGAAATTAGAAATAATCCATACAAATATTATAAATGCGAAAGTAACTCTGTATGTCTTTCTGTATGTTACGCTTTCACGCCGAAACCACTGAACGGATTTTGATGAAATTTGGCATAGGGGTAGATTAGACCACGAGAAAATACATAAGCTATGTTTGGTCTGATAACCAACAGCCTCGCGTGCGAAGCCACGAGCAAAAGCTAGTGAATAATATGGAAAGTGATATACTTATCTGCTTTGCCAACTGTACACAATATATTATTTTACATGTATATTTTATTTATTATCAAAACAAGACATTATTAATTGATTGAATTTACCACGAATATTTATTAACATGTAAACTGTTTTTCCAGGTTTGGTCGCAAACCAACTGTAATCATTTGCATAGTAGGAGGTTGTGTGGGCCAAATAAAAACTCTTCTTACTTCATACAATACATACTTAATTATAGAGTTTATTGAAGGAGCTATTACAGGGGGAAATTATTCCACCGCATTGGTTTTGTGCAAGTATTTGTTTTTAATGGTTCTAAGATAGTTATAAAACTTTCAAATATTTTTATTCTCTTTCATAATACTTCTTTTTCTCTCTTTTACATGTTTTCATATAACTTACTTCATATATCAACTATTCTATACGAAGTACCGATATGTAATTTTGTAAGGCTGGTTTTATCGTCACGCCGCTAGGCGCGCCGTTGAGCAGCGCGCTGTTAACAGCATGCGTTTGAACAGCGGTGCACTATAAAACGAGATTATTAGCACGCGTTCCGCTGCTGTGAGACAGTCGTGTCGTGCCGTATCGATGTAATTCATTTTTTACAAAATTATACCTACGACGGCGCGTCTCAACAGCGTCACACTAAAACGCACACTGGCCGTAGAAGCGAATGAGCAGCGCGCGTTTGGACAGCGCCGTCGAACATCGCGCGTTTATTAAACGGCGCTGCCCAAGCGCGCGACACTAAAACGCAACTTCTACTCCCATATATCTCTGAAGGCGCGCGCTCCAACGGCGCTGCCGAAACGCGTAACGATAAAACCAGCCTAAGGATGTGTAAATAGCTTATGATTTATTACCACCAATGTAATCTAATGATAAATGAATGTTTGAATGATTATAGCATTTATTATGCTAAATTTAAAATTGAAATACATCGGGAAAAAATTAAAGGCCCAAGTGAGACTTGAACTCACGACTTTTCCCTTATAGGGGAAAAGCTCATCCAACTGAGCTATTGAGCCACGCTTAAATCACTTCGAATTTCCCTTTTCGTTATATCCGTCTTTGTGTGTGATTCAGGTGTGGCTCAATAGCTCAGTTGGATGAGCTTTCCCCCTGTAAGGGAAAGGTTTTGATAATTACAATTTATTTCAGTGTTAGAAATTACAAGCAAGAAGTACCGAGCATGGGCTGGAGTCTTATTCTCATACGCTTTCCACTTTGGCGAGTGCTTGTTTGCGCTTATCTCTTACCTTGAACCCAATTGGAAGACAATTATTCACCTTATTAATGCACCTCCAATTTTCTTCATCGTTTACATCTTCATAATCAATGAAAGCCCTCGATGGCAGATTGTGAAAGGTGAAGTGAAGAAAGCAAAGAAAATATTTAACAAAATTATTGAAATCAATAATCTATCTATTAATAAAGAGGAACTAGAAAAAATGGATGACGCTAAACTGAAAGAAAAGTTCAAACTTGGAAGTCAAGCCCCAAAAGAAGGATTTGCTAATATTTTTAAGTCTAAGGAGATCATGAAACGGGCTATAATTATGTTTGTATGCCGATTCGGTGTCAGACTTATATACAGCGGTATGATGTTGAACTCAGTATGGTTGCCAGGTGATAGACATCTGAATTTCTTTCTGACTGTAGTGGTATCCTTCCCGGGTGAAACAATCGCTTTATATCTTACATGTAAATTTGGGAGGAGGGGACCTCTAATGGCTGGATATTCAATATGCGGTGTTCTGTGTATTGCTTCGGCATTTACTCCTACAAGTAAGTAAAATTCTAATTCAAAATTCAATTCAAAATTCAAAAATCGTCTATGCTGCATAGACCAATAAATCGGAACTTACAAAAGGTCAACATAAAGCAAATGGACCACACCGGTTCGAAAGACCTGAGAAGACTCCGGCAAGAAACTCAGCGGGCATTTTTTTGGTCTATTTTTTTACAAACATTTACCTAACCTAAAACTTATGGTCTAGATACAATGCTTTGCTTGAGTAGCATGGCTGAGCGAACAGCTCATTTCCAAGCTTGTTTATCATTTAAATATTCTTGGATTTTATAATAGCCGTTCTGGCAACGTTTGCTATTAACTGTATTTTTACCCACGACGGAACGGAGACGGTATATGCGTTTGGGGTGAGAGGATGTTTGTGTGTTTGTTTGTTTGTGTAAATCCATAGTGCTATTTTCTCCGAAACTACCAATCCAATTTTGATGCAGTTTTCAGTTATGGGTTAGGCTTTTTTTTTTTAATTGGAGTATGTTCTTAGATAGGTGTTACAATGACAACTCAACAGGGGGCGCTACAGCAAGCATTGTCAATGCAAATCAATGTTGCCATTTTTCCCCAAAACTACAAGTCCGATTTTGATTGGGTTTGATTTGAGTTTGGGTTTGATCGGTGCATCGGAGCGGGTGTTCTTTGATAGGTGTTACGGTGACAACCCACTAAGGGGCGCTGCAGTAAACATTTTTAGGGCAAAGTCGGGGGTTCATTAATTTTTTTAGTTTACTTTTCTTGTTAAATTGATTTACAGGTAAATCTCTGATTTCATTAGGAAGCTGTACATATCTGCAGTACATATCAGATTTTATTATTTATTTTTTTATTTTTATTTAAAAAAAAAATAAAAATAAAATCTGATATGTACTGCAGATAAGCTTAAATAAATTATTATTTTTATACTTTTTATCAACTCCTAAGAACTGTAAGATAATTTCTTTCACTCTATTTTGTGAATCAATTTCAAATACTGTTCAATGTATTTACAAATTGTCATCTATTTCAATGAAATTGAGGATTTTACTGTAGCATAAGTAAATGATTGCAATTTGGATTGGTTGTTTTTATTTATTTTTAAATCATAGTGTGAAATTAAAAATATATGGTTTTCCAGGCTACCTATGGTTGAAGCTGACAATATTCTTTATTAGCAAGTTGGTTATATCCCTGTGCTTCTCGGGAATTGTCACATACAGTATGGAGCTCTTCCCTACAAGTGTCAGGGGGACGCTTCTAGGGTTTGGGTCATTCGCTAGTCGATCAGCAATAATGATTTCAGCAATCACACCGATATTGGTAATTATGAAAACTTTTTATTAATTTGAAAAACTTTGTGGCGTAGAGATAGTATATATCGAATACATTGGGAAAAAGAATCTTCTCGGGCGGGACTCGAACCCGCAGTCTTTCCCTTACAGGGGGAATGCCTGACCAATTCGGCTACCGAGACACGCCCGATATGATTCAAATTTCCCATCTTATACGTCTTTAAGGCGACGTGGCGTCATCTACCGATTTTCTTACGAACTATCGGAATCAATGAATGATGTCACAATCATTTTTAAACATTGATTGTTGATAACTGCGCCCAAACAATTGAAGGAATTTTTACAGCATTATGTATGCTACCTATACAAATCGAATACATAGGGAAAAAGAATCTTCTCGGGCGGGAATCTATCTGATTGTAACATCATTCATTGATTCCGATAGTTCGTAAGAAAATCGGTAGATGACGCCACGTCGCCTTAAAGACGTATAAGATGGGAAATTTGAATCATATCGGGCGTGTCTCGGTAGCCGAATTGGTCAGGCATTCCCCCTGTAAGGGAAAGACTGCGGGTTCGAGTCCCGCCCGAGAAGATTCTTTTTCCCTATGTATTCGATTTGTATAGTTAGCATACTTAATGCTGTAAAAATTCCTTCAAAGGTAGTATATAGTATTCGACTGGTAATTTAAAGGTCGGGGATTCGATTCCCACTTGGTGCAAATATGTATATTTGCATTAGTTTGGGTGTAGCTATGTATGTTACCGTAAACTAGGTTACTTTATGTAAAGTGGGTAATTTTTGGACCGTTTAAAATTTCATTTTTTATTCAGCAGGCGAACGTAAAAAAGTGACGAATGACAATAATAGTATATTCATTTCTTCTCATAACATAAGCGAGATGAGATGATTTAGATCTAGTAGAATGACTTAGAATATTTTATTTATTACCATTATCCTATTTAGGCGTCCTCCACCTCTGAAGTCCCTTAAAACGAAAGGCAATTTCAGGCTGCAATTGCGCAGGCATCTCATAAATATACAGAAAAGTAATTGAAAACCTTGTTAGAAAAAAAACAAATACTTGTTTCTTAGTCTTGTTTTCTCCATTACATTATTTGGCATACTAAACTATATAATATCATGTTTGTCCGCATTTTTTGTCACATATTTTGTTTGTTTCTTGCTCGATCCTTGTGCGAGAGTGAATTTATGTAACCTGTGAAAAAAAAAAATGTTTCCTTTTTCATTTGAATTTTTTAGTAGGTAGGTGTAGTTATTTTATATGTGGTTGTATGCTTGTAGTTACTCACCCTGTTAGGTAAACTGCTGTTTCTTTTGTATCCCAAATGTATGTAAATATGTTCACTATCAATAAATATAGGACGCGATATTGCTTAGCGACGTTAGGCCACATTTGAGGTTGGATCTGAAAATCAGTACTGTGGTGGATCACATCCATTGCAGTGTATGCTGAGCATCCAAACCTTTTTGGGAATACAGCGTACATGTTATGTGTTAACATAATTATAATGATTAACTTAATTATTAAGAAATAATGTGCTTAACTCGGCCCTTTGCCACTCTTGCCACGTTTTGGTGACACGTCTCAAAATTTACGTCAAATATGTCAAGTATGTATATGTCATGTATATGTCACAATCGACTGTCTGGATTGGCAGAGAGAGAGGTGTATAACGTGTAAACCGTGTCATAGATAGCCACCGCCTACGTTAGTCATGTATTTTGCAGGAAATTACATTTAAGAAAAAAAAATCAACCAATGCTAATATATTTGATATATTCTATTAGATCAACTACCTACTTAAAAGGGCTCATCAAAACCCTTGGGCCCTAGCGTAGACGGATTAGGTTCTGGCATAGGCGTTCCTCTTGAGAGGGGCGAGTCAGATGGTAGTAGCTTTTATACCGGGTGTAAAAAGAATATCACTGCAAAAAAAAAACTAGCGCCAAGCGCTCGCTTTTTCGTAATGGTTTTTTTTATGAAATTACCGATTAATTTAGCTTTACTAACACGGTGGAAAGTATATTGGAAAGTTTTCGCGCTGCCCGCCCGGCGGCCATAGAACAAAAAGAAGGGAAAAAAAAAATACATTATTATTTTTAAGCATTCTTGTATGTAATCCTTTATGTTATTATTTCGAAAATGTGCGCTGTTTTCTAAATAAAACATATTTTCTTTCTTTTCTTTCTTTCTTTCTATTTATAATTTGTTAATAAAATATGTTTCTTTGTTTCATAGAATACAGTATCAGAAGGTCTACCGCTTATACTCTTCGGCTGTGTAGGCATCGTATCATCATTACTAATTCTATGTACTCCTGAGACTAAAAATGTTCCCCTTTTCGACACCATCGAGCAAGTCGAAGCACATTTAGCTAACAGTAAAAATGAAGATATTTCAACAATTGAAGGATAAACGAAGAATAGTGCTTAAATTTTTTAAGACTTAGATTAACAGGAAAAGACTTATAATATGTAATTAATCTTAAAATTAAATTTTATTGAAAAATATCGTGTGTTTTGTTGTAACGTCTCCAGCATTTTCCAAACCAAGTAATATTCAAATTCAACAAGTGCTTTATATACTTTTCTCAGTTTCCGAAAATTATCATTGAGTTACTTTCAGAATATGCTTCTAAATGTCTTTTCCAAAAAAAAACTTCTTCATTCGAACGTCAAGCCTAGTTACATTCATGTAATCGGTCAGCCAGTGTTTTTTAGATCAAACTTTTTTGTATATGGAAATTAGATGTTTTTGGAGAAAAAATCGTAATTTCTTGGCACATAAGTAGGCACTTGTTGTATTTCTTATTGTTGCTTATGCTTGTAGTAACCCACACTAATGAAAACTGAGAAAAGCTTTTTCAGACTATGATACCTAAAAGGGAAAAAGCTTTTTCGGCATTTTTTTGTGTAATAGTTTATTGCACAAAAAATGCCGACGCTGCCGATGCCGATGCTGAAAGCCGATGAAACGCCTGTGCAATTTTATATAGCAATAAGCATATCTGATGAAAAGTGTAACCATCTTCGGTAAAACGACTTTAGTCAAGAGCCGTGTCAGATGAATTTTGTTAAGTTCAATAATAAATAAATACCAAGACCAGTAGTAGCTACCGAGGAATTGGATTATTATAAACTTTTGTAATTTTGCGTAGTTTTTTAACGGAATGATTAAATAGTCACTTGGTCCAAGAAACACCTGGGTAAACGACAGGTCCAAGAAAGTTACCGTGGAACACCTAAGTAAACCGCAGGTCCAAGAAAGTTCCTGTAGAACACCTGGTTGAATTACAAGTACGGGTAAAAGTTCCTGTAGAACATCTGGGTGATGCACTAGGTGTTCTACGTATAATATAAATAGTAGGTACAATTACCTACTAACTATGTGTAACTATGTGTAAGAATATTGCTTAAGATGAAATACTATTTAAAAGTTGTTATTTGTTTCCCATATAGCCGAAAAATTAAGTTTAATTCCAGCTACGTAGGTAACAAATGGTAGGCCCAAGAACACTGGCTTGGCGTCGTGGAGGGTGACATGCGTGCAAACGGTCTCACTACCTTGGACGCCCAAGATCGTGCGAAGTGGAGGAGGAAGAGCCGGAAGGCGGACCCTGAGCTCCGAGGGCACCGTGGCCTCGGATGCAATCAGGACTAACGTCTTTATGTAGATGATGATGATGATGATAACAGAAAAATTTAAGTGGTATGTGTATTTTTCGGCTGTATGGAAGTCTCATCCAAGTTTTCTTATTGCTTTGAGACCTGAAGCCAATTTACCACTCTTGGACACAATCGAGTAAGTAGAGATATATTAAAGAGACATAACATACCATAAACTCATACAACAGCTATAGGCATATTCCCCGAAGGAGTAGACAGAGGTGCTAGCACCCACATTTCGCCAGTTTATGTTTAGGTCCCAATCTAATAGGTGGCGAGCCTATTGCCATTAACCGGGCACTTATAAACTTGCGATAAATACACACATAACTTCGAAAAGCATCGTAAAGTCATTGGTGTGTGCCATGGTAAACCTGGGATCGAACCCGAGACCTCGTCTCTGCAGTCCATTACCCATACCACTAGGCTACCGCAGAGAATCCATACTAATATTATAAATGCGAAAGTAACTCTGTCTGTCTGTCTGTCTGTCTTTCTGTCTGTCTGTCTGTATGTTACGCTTTCACGCCTACACCACTGAACCGATTTTGATGAAATTTGGTATAGGGGTAGATTAGACCTTGAGAAAGGACATAGGCTATGTTTTGTCGCGATAACCGACATCCACGCGGGCGGAGCCGCGGGCAAATGCTAGTACTAAAATATATCAACCATTGACTAAGATACGGGTAATAGTATGAGTATCTAATAACAATGTGTATCTAAGACTATTATATTGCTTAGCATTAAATGCTATTAATAGGTTGTTATTTGTTTCATTATAATCTACTATTCATACTAATCATGTGTTGCTGTGATAGTACGTAAGCTCTTTTTTTAATGTTGTTTTTGAGTGTTGTGTCTACCTATAAGTGGTTGTTACATAAGGAATGTTACTTTTATAATTTTTGTTTATGTGTAAGATGTAAACAACTGTTGGTGGACCAATAAATAAATAAATAAATACTATGTCTATAAAGAGCTTGTTGCTTAGATTTATTACGATTAAGTTGATTTATTATATTTCCATGTAGCGAAAATGATGGATGTGTAATATGACGAGAATGGACAGAATAAGAAATAAGTATATTATAGGAAGTAATTAAATTAAATATTGAGAAGCGAGTGACCGTCATGGTATGAACATTAGAAGAGATGAAATTAATGTTGTTGAAAATGTTTAAGTATGAATATCGTGGGCTTTAGAAGTTGAATTAGATAAAAGATAGATGGGATACGTGACTTATGATATGATAAGGAAGGTAGTAACTGAAGATATGAGGTAGATAATGACTGGGACATAGATTCGTAAAATTTCAATTTCTTTTTAAATGTTACTTTCTTATTGATCTTAGCGTTAATCCCAGTCGCATCCGAAGCGTTCAGCTTGGAGTCTGGGGTCCGTTTTACCAGCCGATTTGGCTAAACTTCGATATTTTCTGTGAAGCGATTACCATCTCACCTGCACAACCCAAGGAGCATTTGTTGGACTTTTGAGGGCTCTAACTACCCGTAACGACTGCTATAGATTTTCATATGATATTATTTTTTTAAATTTATAATTTATACAATAAGAAAACTAAGTTGTTGGGAAAGGATATTAACTGCATGACATTCACTGTGACACTAAAAAATCGAGCAATTGGAATAAAATTGCCAAAGTACGTGGATGGGTGCAGTACAACTTGTAAAAAAATAAAACTAATACAACCGATCACGGTGGATGAAACCGTAGGATATAGCAGCTAGTCACATTATATACGTACTAGCTTTTGTCCGTGGCTCCACCCGCGTGGATATCGGTTATCGCGACCGAACATAGTCTATGTCCTTTCTCAAGGTCTAATCTACCCTCATAACAAATTTCATCAAAATCGCTTCAGTGGTTTAGGCGTGAAAGCGTAACATACAGACAGAAAGACAGACAGAGTTACTTTCGCATTTATACCTAATATTAGTATGGATAAGTTAAACATGAATAAAACGAAAACCCCTTGTAAATAACTATAAACCTTTTATCTCTTACAAATAAATTTTACAACAGCTAGTTCTATTAATGTAATGAAATCAATGTTTTACTACATAATCATTGTTTGTCATTTATATAACGTCGTCTAGGTAAAAAGTCTATTACACATATTGTATAATGCTAATATGATAATGCTATCTATCATATTAAATCTAAATTAAACATTCCAGATACAGCATTCACTTTGGAAAACTACATTTTAATGATAATGTTAATATCCATTAAGGTTCACAATAAACATAATGTCTGCTCTTTTGTCATTTATTTTGTCTTTATAGACGGAATTGGTCAAATTGTAAAAATAAAAATAAATAAATGTAGTGAATTCTAGTGGAAATTTAATTCTGATCTAAAAATACGAATACGTGGTCAAGTGGTAATTTCAAAGGCAATTTAAAAATGACGCAGGTTAAAGATGATGGAAGTAAAATTTGTGATATATCGGATTTGATGGAGAGTTTTGGCAAGTATCAGAAAATTCAATACATGTTGATATGTCTGCCAGCGATCTTTATCAGCATGATTAGCATCAACTATGTGTTCACAGTCGGAGATATAAACTATAGGTAAGTTTAATTGTAACCATAATTTATTCTCACTAAAAGTACGTCATCCATATAAGGCAGCGTCATAAATATCTTGAAGACGAAGTCTCAAAATGATCTTAAAAATCTCGTATTATGAACAAATCAAACTGTTTTATTGATTAAAATGGTATTATTGCCCAAATTAAAGGTGTGTACCAAATATCAGAACAATCGGTGCACTGTAAGGGGATAAAAAACGAAATTAAGATCATTTTGAGTACTGCTGCATCGACAAAGGAGATACGGTTGCACTTTTATACGTTAATGGTCCGGTTCATTAGTGATTTCTTCGGGATCGGTTTTTTTTTACCGTGACGGAAAATCCTTCTTGGATGTTATGCCGGACTCCTGACTCCTACCGACTAAAAACCCTCACGGTAACGCCCAACAGCCTATGGTTGGGAACCCCGGGTAAGCCCTCGGAAGGATGTCCCAGGACTCCCATCAGACATCGGTTACGATTGGGTGCTGCGTGGTCCGTTGCTCAGGGGGGTGAACATAACGTGTTACGCCGACGACACCCTCGTTACGGCGCGGGGAGCAACGCACCGAGACGCAGCACTAAAGGCCACGGCAGGGGTTGCTCAAGTCGTGGGTCGGATACGGCGGCTGGGTCTCGAGGTCGCCCTTCACAAGTCCGAGGCTCTGTGCTTCCACGGACCTCGGATGGGGCCACCTGCGGGATCCAGTCTACAGGTAGGGGGCGTCAGCATCGGCATCGAGCCCTCGATGAAGTATCTGGGGCTCGTACTTGATGGCCGGTGGAACTTCGGACATCACTTCCGAAGTTTGGTCCCAAAACTGAGGGGGGTGTCAGCTGCACTCGCACGGCTGATGCCCAACATCAGGGGACCCACGCTCCCTGCAGGAGACTGTACCTGGGGATCGTGCGAAGTATGGCCCTATACGGGGCCCCCGTATGGGCGGAGACCCTGACGGCCAGTAATGTGGCTAGATTGCTGAGCCCACAGAGGGCGATGGCCGTCAGGGTGATAAGGGGATACCGCACGATCTCAGGTGAGGCGGCATGTCTCCTAGCCGGGACCCCTCCATGGGACCTGGAAGCGAGAGCCCTTGCGTCTCTATTTAAATGGCGCAAGGAGGCGCTGGAGCGGGGCCAATGGCCTGCGTCTCGAGAAATCGAGGCCCAGCGGTCCCAGCTTCACCAGGAAACCGTGGAGACATGGAAGGTGCGACTTGAGCAACCAAAGGGGGGATTCGCCACAATCGCGGCCGTCAGACCGGTCATGGACGAGTGGCTGGAGAGGAGACACGGTGCTCTCTCCTACCGGTTGTCACAGATGCTTACCGGGCACGGTAGCTTCGGTAGGTATCTGTGGCGAAGACACCGGGAAACCACGGCCGGTTGTCAGCACTGCGGGGACCGCAGCGATGACACAGCGCTCCACACGCTGGTGGAGTGCACGGCGTGGGCGCAACAGCGCCAGGTCCTCGTGGTGGGTTTGGGCGTGGACACTCTCTCGCTCGAGACCATGGTGGGAGCCATGGTCTCCAGCGGGAGTAAGTGGGACTGCGCCGCCTCTTTCTGCGAGCAGGTCATGCTCGTGAAGGAGGCGGCGGGGCGGGAGCGGGAGAGAACTCTCCCACCCGAGTTCCGCAGTCGGCGGCTTGGGCGCCGCCGACGTGTCTTCGCCGAAGACCATCGGCCTCCATGACCGGGGGCCTGAGGACGGTGAGTTGGCTGCTCATCGTCCTTACAGAAGCAGGCCCATGACGGCAGCGTGACGTGACGGACTCACGCACGCCTCCCCCCTCCTATGAAGCGGGATGATACCCGAAAACCCCCCATAGACGCGGGATAGCACCCGAACCACCCCCTATACGAGGCCGCATTAAAGCCGTGGGTCTGTTGGGAGCCCTGGGACATCCTTCCGAGGGCTTACCCGGGGCTCTCAACTATAGGCTGCTGGACGATACCGTGGGGGTTTTAGTCGGTAGGAGTCCGGCATAACATCCATGAAGGATTTCCCCCACGGTCAAAAAAATAAAAAAATAAATAAGGACTCCCATCAGACCTACGGCTACAATTGCGGCCTCGCATAGGGGGTTCTTCGGGATCAGTACTGAATTTTTGATCCGTACAGTCAGTTTATAACTACTACTACTTATCCGTGGGGAGTGATGCTATCGAGCTAATGTGTGGGACGTCTGCAGCCCATTGAGCAAGTTGTTGAAATGCTATTCCCATTTCTCCCCATCATTATTACAAACATAGAAAATCATTGTTTCACCATAACGTAAATTGAGTAAAACTATTTACATAAATTCTATTTTGTTAGATGTAAAATTGACAAATGCGAAGATGCAGAATCAACAGCAGATTTTCCAAGTTGGTGGCCTGATACAAGTATAGACCGATGTTCCAAACCTGTGCTCAAAATGGATCAGGAAGTTTGTACCAACAATAGTTTCACTGGTGAACTCACTACATGTAATGATTGGATCTACGAAAGTAACAACACTGTTGTAGCTGAGGTAACCTTACAATTTTGTTGTTTTAGCCTTAGTTTTTTCTGCTTGACCACGTTAGTGTTAATCGTACTATTGATACGTCAATAGGGAGTTAAACAGAGTTCTGTTGCTTCCATCTCGTAAAGAGCAAAGGTAGCTACTACGTTACGAAATGTATTATCAAAGTGCACGTTATACTGATATTTTGTAAAAGTCAAGATTCTCATCGCAACTTGTAATGAATTGCCTTCTGACATAGTTTTAAAAATAAAAAGCAAACAAGACAAGTTATTGTAACGCATGGTTTATTAATACGGTAAGCTGAATAATATCTCAGAACAAGAATAAATGTTTTACCAGAGGCCCTATACACTTAAGATTTTTGGTAGATAACCATGAACGAGTTAGGTACTTGAGAAAACTACGATTTATTAGATATACTTATCAAGGTCAGGTGACAAAATGATGATTTAATATACCTAAAAGCTGTTTAATGTTTTAGCCTTGGGTGGGTTCTTTAATATTAAGAATTTCAACAGAATCATTCAGTTTTGAATGAGAAGGCCCTTAAGGTACTAAATTCCACCTCGACATTAAAATCAAATGAAATAATCCTCAAAATCGATCACGACCTCAGTCAGAGGTGGTCAATTCCAGTAATAATAATATTTCTTTTTTTTTTTCAAACCAAGCCTCGTCGTCTAATATTTAAAACATTAAAAACAATCACGATTGTTCTTTCTTCAAAATTGCGTTGGAGATTAAACCGATTATGAAACTTAATTTGATTTGACAGATCGTGACTGAATTTTGAACAAGTACATTTTTATTAGGAGAATTTGACCTTCTATTCTTTTGAAATCATCCATGTTTAAAAAGTAAAACGCAATACAGACTCTGGATTTTTTTTTTCCAGCTAAATCTGGCATGCCACCCATGGAAATCAAATCTAGTTGGAACCATCCATAACTTGGGTATGTTGATATCCATGGTTATATCCGGATGGATGTCGGATAGGTAAGTTTTCTACGTGTATGCTAATAATATTTCTAATTAGAGAATTTCCTTCTAAAACAAGTTAAAACTTAGTTAATTAAGTTCAATTAACTAAATATCTTTTTGTGGGAAATTACCTTAAATGAAAGATTTTATTGCTTAATATGACGCAATGGATTCAATCTAAGTTAATTATAAGGTCTGTGTCGTGACAGAGAAAGAATACAAGGATAATCATCAAATTTTATCCGAAGGGTGTCGTAAGAGGTAACTAATGGAAAACCCGCAGTCGATATCATTGCACAAGAAGGAAAACTCGAAATAAAACCCCGCACTTTTCCATCTGACGAACGTGGAAACATTTGCCCAATGCCTCCCAACATTGGAAGAGGCTGGTGTCCAACAGTGGACACACTGCGATAGGCTAATTGATTGAAATTATTTACTAATATTATTTGTATTTGGATTTTAATATTCTTGTCGACCGCTGCAACTCGATTCGCGTGACGGCAGAGCGACTAGTGGCGCCATCTGAAAACCAGCGCTTCGTATACCCTGATGCGGGTGTACGAGGCATTCATGCTGAGATGGTGGCCCATTTATTTCGCACGATGAATATTTATATACATATATTATAGCTACCTAACTACCTATGTACATTGTGCGTATCCTGAATAAATGTTTTTTCTTCTAATAATGAGTATAGACAGCCTCTGTGGCGTGGCGGTAGTGAACGCGACAGCTACGCAGGACGCGCGGGTTCGATCCCCGCTCAGTGCAATTAATTCTATTCATGAATATGGCTATTTGCTTTGGTCTGGGTGTCTCTATGTATAATATGTATGTATTTACAAAAAAAAGTATCCAAGAATGTTTATCCGCATTCCATCACACAAGCTAGTTAAGCTTACCATGGGTCTAGCTAGATAGCGTTGTGTGGAATGTTGTGAAATATTTATTTATTATTATTACTTATTCTAATACTGTTATTCTTTATTCTAATAATAATTTTCAAAAACTTCTACAGAATGAAAAGCCAATTTCGAATATTCAAATTAGTTTTTGGTCTTGACTTTGCTTGTCTGGTATGCCTCTTCTGAAATTATTGTCACATTTATATCGATTATATTTTTCAGATTTGGTCGCAAACCTACGCTGATTTTCTGCATAGTGGGAGGCACTATTGGACACATGAAAACCTTCGCTACCTCTTATTATATGTACGTGATTGTAGAATTCTTGGAGGCATCAATAACAGCAGGATCTTATTCGGCTGCGATGGTAATATGTAAGTATACTTAGATAAAAAAATATTACATTACTTTCAGCGAAAATTAACGCAGACATGGAATAGGTACGTACAGGTATGTATATACCGATGCCATGATAGCATTAATATCATGGAACGCGATAGTTATTAAATAATTATAATTAAGTTATTAAAAAATATTACTTGACTTTACATATAATCAAATTTAGTTAACTCATAACTTGAGGATTATAGTAAATCCAACCATTCCGTGAACTGAAGGAAGCTGGTAGCCTAAATTGGTATTTGATTTGCAAAAAAATATACTATGCTTACCAATCTTGTTACAGTTTAACTCTGGTTTGCTCATTTTACTCAAAAGTATACATGGGAAAAAATGAAACTGCTCGGGCGGGAATGCTTTGACCAACTTGGCCGAGTTGGTCAAGGCATTCCCCCTGTAAGGAAAAGATCGCGGGTTCGAGTCCCGCCCGAGAAGTATAATTTTTCCCCATGTATTCGATTTGTATAGTACATATTGCTGTAAAATTCATTCAAGTGTACAAAAGTAGCCTAGATACATGAAATAATTTTTTCCGAAAGCAGCTTTGAACTATCGTATTTTCCTATGTAAACATAAATCAAAATATATTTTTGCTCGGTTTACAAAATATTGTATTCTGCTTACTTTCAGTGTTGGAGATTACTGGCAAGAAATACCGAGTGCTGGCTGGAGTGCTTTTTGCATACGCCATTTATACTGGGGAGTGTCTATTCGTATGTATCGCCATGCTCGTACCATATTGGAAGACGCTCATCCGTATTATAAATGGGCCTTGCATCCTTTTTATAACCCTAGCTTATTTCATCAATGAAAGCCCCAGATGGCAGATTGTAAGCGGCAAAGTTAAAAATGCTAAAGAAACAATGAAGAAAATTGCCGAAAATAACAATATTAAATTCAACTATGAAGAGTTAGAGACCATTGATGATTCAAAACTTAAAGAAAAGTTTGATATCAGAAGTCATGAAGTCAAAGAGAGTTTATTAAAAGCTTTGAAGTCTAAAGAAATCAATAAACGCTTGCTAGTGGCGTGCATGGCTAGATTTACATCAAATTTTGTGTACTATGGGATGATGATAAATTCTGTATGGTTGCCAGGAGACAAGCATGTGAATTTTCTACTCTCTACATTTATGTCTTTTCCAGGGGAGTTGATTATTTTATATGCCATGAACAAAGTGGGTAGGAAAATTCCATTATTAGTTGGATATGTGACCTGTGGAGGCTTGTGTGTTATTTCAGCATTAATTCCAGCACGTAAGTTTTCAATTACTTTTTAACCCCCGACGCAAAAATGACAGGGTGTTATAACTTTAACGTGTCTTTGTGTGTGTGTGTGTGTGTGTCTGTGGCATCGTAGCACCCAAACGGATGAACCGATTTAGATTTAGTTTTTTTTTGTTTGAAAGGTATATTACTCAGGAGTGTTCTTAGCTATGTTTGAAAAAAATCGGTCCAAAATGGCCGCCACCACGACATTTCGGCATACATATTTTTTCAATATGGATATCTAATGAAAGGGCTTGACTAGTAAATCAATTTAAAACGTATGAAATGAAAATTAAATTAAAAATTTAAAAGACCCCCGTCACAAAAAAACTCCTCCAAAAAGTTGAAAATAAATGGAGTCTGCCTTTTAACTTTTGATATACCTAGTAATATTTTGATTCAACGGTTGCCATGTCGGGAGACCTTGAATTGTTCCGATAATATAACGGAGTGCTTAACCAGTTAGGGTTCAAAAAAATATGTTGAATGATGTAAGCCACCCCAACAATGAAATAAACGTTTTGTTATTCAATACATTTTCTTATAATTTATAATTTGGGTTTCAGATTACTTGTGGGTAAAACTATCGCTCTTCATGGTTGCTAAGGTGATTATCTCGGCTTGTTTCACTGGAGCTATAACTTATGCTATGGAACTATTCCCTACAAGTGTGAGAGGATCACTCCTTGGAATGGCTTCATTTGCCTCCCAGGTAGGAGGCATGTTAGCTCCACTCACACCTATCCTGGTAAGTGAAACACTTTAGTCTTCATAGAATTTCTCTTTCTAAAAGGAAATGACTGAAGTTAATTGTTTATGTCATTTGTATTGTGTAAATGCTAATGTATTTGAAATAATGTGTAAGTGATGACCAACGTATTAAAAATTGTGTAACCAAGCGTTTCAGTGACTCATTCCTATGCCGCACCACTAAGACCTGGAACTCCCTGCCAGCTCAACGTGTTTCCTTCTTCCTACAGTCCCGGGTCCTTTAAGCGGGGCGTGAAAAGGCATCTAATGAGGCCGTCAAGCTGAGTGCCACCACTGTTAACATGGGACTCTTTCCGAGACTTAGCCTTTAGCTTAACATCAGGCGAGGTGAAGTCAAATTGACGTGTCCTGTATAAAAAAAATAATAATATGGCACCTGAGGACATAGTTAGTTATGTTTTGGTAGACAACAATATCATTAACATCTGTTCTTCTCAATGTTTTACAGCTTTTAATTTATACTTGTTCTACCTGTTTCGTTAGATAACGACTTGCATTATCATCAAATAATGACCAATTCGATCCAAAAATTGTTTAGTACTGACTTTTGAAACTTTCACATTTACCTAATGATATACAGTTTTTAATATACAAACTACTAACATTGATATATATTGTTAATAAAGTAACTAAATCACTGTCTACCCTGTTTATGATATAATCAAGCTTACAATTTCTATTTCTATATTTCTTCATCATCATCATCAGCCCGCGGCAGTCCACTGCTGGACATAGGCCTCTCCCATGACACGCCACTTAGCCCGGTCTTCGGCTGTCCCCCTCCAATCCCCACCAGCCACTCTTCTTACCTCATAGAAATTCCCAGTTAGCCTGTAAGCACGACCAAATGTAGTCTGGTCCAAACGAAGTCATACATACCTACGAAGTTCGTATTATTTGTCGTTTACATTATTGTAAATGTTTAATAGTAAACTCCTCTTAATTAATTTTTACAACCTTATCTCTACTTTCTTTCAGAACTCAATATCAGACGTCCTACCTTCAGCATTCTTTGGCTGTTCTGCAATCATAACAGGTGTACTCTTCTGCTTGACACCAGAAACAAAGGATCTGCCACTGTATGATACCATAGAGCAGGTGGAAAATCATAGCAAGAATAAAACCACGACAAAGAGGAATTTAGATGTCGTAGACACGTCTTCAGAAATAGCTACCAGCAAAGTATGAGATAGCTAAATCATCATAAATAATGAGATATCAAACCCATTGAACTGTTTTTAGTATAGACTGGTCGCAATTGCTGTACTGCGCCCTAGGAAAGTATGGCGTGGGGGGGGGGGGGGGGGGGGGGGTGAGCTAACGAAATAACAAGAACGAGCATGAATCGAGATATTTTGGACTGAATGTCGATTAATCTAAGGACAGATTCTATACGCAGATTCAATTTCAAATTGTCAGAACCTGACGCCTTTTCCAGGCATTGCAAATTTTCTTACTTTCGTTATATTATAATGTTTTTGTTTTAGTTTTTTTTTTAAAGAATATTAAAACCGAAATTACTAATATTCCCTCTAATCCCTCCAAATAAACTAAATTGCTTGTGCTAGGAGTGGGTTTACGTCGGTAGTGTAATGGCCAGAATGTATTTGTTAGAAAAGTAAGCAAAAGGAATTGAGCTTTCGATTTTGCTAAGTGACAGTAAAGTTAAAAAAAAGAACTTAGACCTTATTTAATTCAATCAGAATTAAAATAAAACAAAAATTTAAATACCTATTTACAAAATTATAACGAAATATATTAAAATGCGTCATGAAATACCTCCCCATCGCATGCTTTTGCGAAATTTAGGCGACATATTTTATCTATTGATGAAGTAGGCCAATTTGATAGACTGTCTATAGAAACTGTCCTTCGATAAATCGAGAGTCAGAAGATATCATAGTATAGTAGATATAAGAAACATAGTTTAGTAGGTTTTACATTAATGTATTCTAAGTAATTAGATTTCGAGGTTAAAACCTCACAGTGACTCTTCATTACCTACTTACAGCAATATCATGTTTTTATTACTTTTAGCTTCCTACTTTAGTTTAGAAAAAACCTTCCTACTTATGTAATTAAAACATTTGAATATTTAATTATTGTAATTTATTTATTTTGGGACCTACCTGTGAGTCAAGTAAACTAGAACATCATACATTACATTACATACATACATATACTCACGACTGTAAATCGTGAAGGGGTAGGCAGAGATGTCCACAAAATCATATCATTAGTGTGTGTGTTGTTCTTAATACTTGAATTAAAGTCAAGTATAGATAATTTAGCTGTTCAGGGTGCTCAAGAGGATCTTATTACCACGGTATAAGATCTTTTTAAGAACTTTGCCGGTCAAAGTTCATCAATTTGATACTGACTGCACATACCTACGTTCTTGAAGATCTAGGATGGGTTACCGTCCTCGAGACCCTACCTAGTATTGAAAGAAAGAAAGAAAATACGTTTAATAAACACCCATATGGCAGACAGGAACCTGATTTCTATATAAGAAACTAGCTTTTGCCCGCGGCTCCGCCTGCGTGGATATCGGTTATCGCGACCAAACATAGCCTATGTCCTTTCTCAAGGTCTAACCTATTCCTATACCAAATTTCATCAAATCGGTTCAGTGGTTAAGACGTGAAAGCGTAACATACAGACAGACAGACAGACAGAGTTACTTTCGCATTTATAATATTAGTATGGATTAGAATGCACAAATAATAATGATGTAAGCTAAGAAAGCACATTCCTGTCTGCCATAGAACTCCCCCTATAATAAAGTCTGCCATAACCCACAAAAATAATAATAAAGTTATAATAAAGACAGAAGATTTTAATCTTTTGTTATAAAAATTTGTTGTTGTAAAATGAAAATTTACAACAATAAAAATTTATAGCAACATTTTGAAGTCAGCAGTAAAAATTAAACAAAACGATCTGATTTCAACCATAAATTCTAAACTCAGATGATTTTAGTAGAAAATTAGGATATGGCGTGCCCAAAAATATCTAGGTACTTACTATAGGTATGGCAATCTTTTTAACTTTACCATTTTTTTGTGCAGTACAGAAATAAATAAATTTATTTTAAGTGTAGTGATGAGACAAAAAATGAAACATTTCGAGTACTCTAAATTTGTACCTTAGGAATGCGATCACGTTATCACATTTAATGACTGTGACCTTAATTGCATTTAATAGGTTTGGCTTATAAATAGATATATATAAGATTTTACAAATCAAATAATTTATAATTGACTCTCTATACTTTGCTTTTAAAATAAAAGATCCTGTTATGAACCGTGAACGCCAATGGTAAGTACGTACCGTTATTTTCTTTCTAGTTACTTTTTTTATAGTACACTCATCATCATCCACATAAAGACGTTAGTCCTGATTGCATCCGAGGCCACGGTGCCCTCGGAGCTCAGGGTCCGCCTTCCGGCTCTTCCTCCTCCACTTCGCACGATCTTGGGCGTCCAAGGTAGTGAGACCGTTTTCATGCATGTCACCCTCCACGACGCCAAGCCAGCACTTCTTGGGCCTACCCCTTCTACCTGGACCGGGTGGGGGCGCCATTGCCAGGCATTTGTTACCCACGTAGCTGGGCGGTTTCCGCAAGACGTGGCCGCACCAGCGGAGGCGGCTCTCTTGCATTTTTTCTGCGATGTCACGGACATGAAGGCTGCCTCGGATGCGTGAGTTCCTCACGCGATCTTTACGCGTGACTCCACACATCCACCGCAGCATTTTCATCTCCGTGACACGCAGCATCTGCCTGTGCCGCTCCAACAGCGGCCACGCCTCACAGCCGTGTAAGAGGACAGGTCTAATGATCGTTTTATAGACCTGCCCCTTCAGCCTGACTGGCATTTTAGAGTCGTAAGTGACGCCAGTCATTTCCCGCCACTTAGCCCACGCGGCGGCAATACGTGCCTTGACGTCGTAGTCGATGTCACCAGAAGCGTGAAGTACAGATCCCAGGTACTTGACCTGATCCGTGCGCTCGACCAAGTCATCGCCTATGCGAACGGGTGTGGGATCTGTTGAGTTTAACGCCAAGTACTCTGTCTTCGCCACATTTAGCTTCAGACCGCCGTTCTCAAGCGCCTCCTTCCACACTTTCACACGTCGCACCAATCTGTTCCTGTCTGCGTCCATCAGCGCAATGTCATCAGCATACATAAGCAACCATGGAGGCTGCTCATGTGAGTCTCTGATACTGTCCGACAGAACGTCTAACACTAAGCTGAACAGATAGGGACTGAGTACGGATCCTTGGTGTACCCCGACGGTGATGGGGAAGGTTTTCGTGTCGCCAACAGCGGTCCGAACCACGGAACCGGAATCTTGGTACATGTCTCGGATGGTGTCGATGTAAGCCTCTGGGACTCCTTTGGACCGCAGTGCCCACCAGATCATCGCGCGAGGCACACAGTCGAAGGCCTTCTGCATGTCTAGGAATAGACAGTACAGAGGCGTGTTCCTCGCCCTGTATCTCTCCGCGACGATCCTTAGGGCGAACGCCGGATCCATAGTCCCGTGTCCGGGGCGGAACCCATACTGACACTCCGAGAGGGTACTCTCCTGTCGGATCCGGGAATCGATTATCCGCTCGTAGAGCTTCATGGTGTGGGACATTATCTTTATACCTCGGTAACTACCACACTCCTGCACCGATCCCTTGCCCTTGAAGACTGGCGTAATAACACTCAGCCTCCACTGGTTTGGGATTTTACCGGTGAGGAGGATACGGTTATAAAGATTTGCGAGGATGCCCACACCACGGGCACCCATTGCCTTCCAAGCCTCGATGGGGACTTCGTCGGGTCCGACAGCTTTCCGGTTCTTCATGTGACGAATGGCAGTCTGAACTTCAGCAGGCGTTATCGGTGGCACTAGTCCTAGATTTGGAGGGAGATCTGGTGGCTGCACCTCTTTATGCTGCTTATTCAGCAGATCGTGGAAGTATGAGCGCCATCTCTCCTTCACCGCGACTTCATCGTACAACAGGTTTCCTCCAGGGTCTTTGATGCAGCGGCACTTGGTTATAGCCTGCACCGCTTTGGCCCTGGAGCGCGCCAACTTGTAGATGAGCTTTTGCCCCTCAGACGATTCCAACTTGTTGTATAGCGGTTGCAAGTGTTCTCGTCTGGCCCTGGCTACGGCTCTCCTAGTGGCGCGTTTAGCCTCTTTGTACTCGTCGTGGTCTTCGGGAGATTTGGACGCATGCCACTTTTTAAAGAGGGCTTTCTTCACCCTGATCTCCTTCTGGACTGTGTCGTTCCACCACCAGGTGTCCTTGTCACACTTGCGTCCACCCTTAGACGTGCCGAGCACTGCCTTCCCCGCCTCAAGGATAGCTGCCTGACTCTTGTCCCAGCTATCTTGCACTGGTTCGTCTACAGCATTAGTGCACTTATCACCGATAGCTGAGACGAAACTCTGGGACTTGGCTGTATCAAGCAGCCACCACTTGATTCTGCGTTGGCCGCGCTCAACTCGTTTGCCTTTGGGTTTTACGCGGAGGTCCATGACAAGGAGACGGTGTTGCGTAGTGAGACTCTCCCCGGGTATAACCTTGCAGTTTGCTACCCTACTGATGCTGTGCCTCCTAGTGAGCAGGAAATCGATCTGGGTAGCGCGCCCCCCACTCTTGTAGGTGATAAGATGTTCGGGCTTCTTTTTGAAGTATGTGTTCACGATGGCAAGATCAGCAGCCGCACACGTTCTGAGGATATGCTCACCCTCTGGGTTACGGCTACCGTATCCATAACCACCGTGGACACGCCCAAACTCCTCACCCCCACCACCCACATGACCGTTCAGGTCACCACCCAGAACAATCTCCTGCGACAGCGGAATGTCACGGAGCACTCCCCCGAGTTGGTTCCAGAACGAGGTCTTTTCGGCTTCGCCACACCCAGACTGTGGAGCGTAGGCACTTATCAGGTGGGTTACAATCCCATCGACAAGCACCCTCACAACCATAAGTCGGGCGCTATGGCGTTTCACCTCCACGACGTCATCCCGAAGCCCCCGGGAGAGCACCACGCCCACCCCGGCCTGCCCATCAGGAGCACCTGTGTACATCAGCTGGTAGCCGTCTCCAATGAGCTTGGAGCTACTGCCCTCCCACCGAGTCTCCTGCAGGAACGCCACGGCCACTCTCCGCCTGGAGAGTACGGCGGCCAACTCCCTCGCGCGACCAGTTAACGTGCCGATGTTCCACGTTGCGAAGCGGAGTTTACGGGGTTTACTTTTTTTATAGTACACTATAAAACATTATCATAAAGACGCAATCACGTTGTCCCATCTATTTTCAAGTTATTTTATTCATTTATTTATTTATTTAATATTTATGCACACACAAAACAAACATAATATGTATTGGATAAAAAAGTTGGTACATTGGTGCATTATATTTTTAAAATGGTGTTGAAAATTTGTACAAAGATCTAATTAATTATAAAGCACTAGCTTTTGCCCGCGGCTCCGCCCGCTTGGAAGTCGGTTATCACGACAAAACATAGCCTTTGTCCTTTGTTATGGTTCTAATCTACCCCTATACCAAATTTCATCAAAATCGGTTCAGTCGTTTGGGCGTGAAAGCGTAACATACGACAGATAGACAGAGTTACTTTCGCATTTATAATATTAGTATGGAGTACGGATTATAAATAAAAAGAAATAAATAAGATAACACAAGGTTAAAATTAATGGTTCAAATGAACAAAAGCTGCATAGTAAAAATTGTGTCTAATAATGTCAAGCAAAAATAATAAAATATCTTGTTTTATTTTATGGTTGCATGCAAATTATAATTAATTTCGATCAAATAAAAAATAGCATACTAAAGAAATTGCTACTGAGATCAAAATCTAACAATAACTAAACATCAAAATTATTAATTGTTTTGAAATTATCACTATGCAAGATTCGCAATGAATAAAACCCACATCAACATACATTTAATTTATTCAAATATAGTCTGTTTCTTTTTTCTTTTGTTTTTATATAAATAATTCATTAATACGAGTATAATTTTAAAATATTGCCAGTAATTATTAGGATGTTGAACCGTATGATCGTATCGAACTAGTTTTTGTTATTTTATATTATTTCTTGAATCGAAGTGTATGTGAAATAGTGAGAACTTGGTAACCTGTAATTCATGTTTTATTTCCTACCTTTTAAGTACCAGTGATTCATAAAAATAATGTGTATCAATCATTGTTAATTTATTTGTATATGCTGTGAGGAAATAAATAAATAATTTTGTTAGTGAAATTGTTGGAACGCACCATTAGTTTGGAACTCTGGTGTTGAATTAATCAGATGTAAGGAAGACACAGCAAGACTCCAGGGTATTTCGGCTAAATCTGCGTACTTTGAGATAAGTATACCAGAAGCTACTACCGTCCTAGTCTTGAATTGATTGTGCAAAATCATAGGAAACATCGGGCACAGTGTAAATATAATCCATACTTCCATACTAATATTATAAATGCGAAAGTAACTCTGTCTGTCTGTCTGTCTGTCTTTCTGTCTGTCTGTCTGTATGTTACGCTTTCACGCTAAACCACTGAACCGATTTTGATACAATTTGGTATAGGGGTAGATTAGACCATGAGAAAGGACATAGGCTATGTTTGGTCGCGATAACCGACATCCGGGCGGGCGGAATATTTTTTCGTTTTTTTGTGTATTTTGTGGAGATACTAAATTTTAAACTGGACGGCCAGCCTCCGTGGCGTAGCGGTAGTGAACGCCGCCACTTAACAGGAGGCACGGGTTCGATCCCCGCTCGAATACTGGTATTTAATTGCATTGGTCTGATCGTGCCTCGGAGAGCACATTAAGCCGTCGGTCCCAATTGCCATACAAACATCCATAACAGTCGTTACGGGTAGTTGGAGCCCTCAAAAGTTCAACGACTGGTCTAACTGCAATGCTTCGATATAGCCTTTGGGTTGTGGAGGTCAGATGTCAATCGCTTCACAGAAAATATCGAAGTTTATCCAAATCCGCAGTTAGGCTGGTAAAGCGGACCCCAGACTCCAAGCTGGAAGCTTCGTATGTGACTGTGGTTAACGCTAAGATGAAGAAGAAGACTAAATTAAACTTTCGCGGTCTATGATATAGTTACTTAATTAATTAATCATGCAGTCAGCCTGTAACTGAAACTATTCTGATCGAAATGACAGCCAATTCCCATTAACATTACGTACTGTTTCAAGAGCGCTTCTTCCTTTTTTTCAAATATAGAAAAATTTACGTACCTATGTAATACGTGAACCGGAGCCGGCCTCGCAGTACCGACATCCATTGATCAAATTAATGATGTATGGAAATATAAACTGCCTTAAACATAACATAATATAAAGGCTGGTCAAAAGCATGAAACCGGCGGGCATGCATGAAAGATTTATTGATAAAAATCTCGTTTAAAGTCTGAACAAAAACAGATGGCGGGCTCTTGTCTCTGCTCTTCAGAGAAAGAAACGCGTGAGTATATAAATAAATATGAAGACGTGAATGTATGAATGGGTTAATCTGACAATTTAAAAATACTAGCGATCGCCCGGTGGACGAAATTCGACTATAATAATTTAAGAATTTAAAAGTTTGTCTATTGTTGAAGTTAAAATAACTTCAACAATAGTGAAACTTTTAAATAGCTATCTTGAGATAATACATCTTGAATGATCTTGACATTTTATTTCAAAAAATCGGCATCTCAGTATGTAACATTATAGACAATTAATATAATAATCTTTAAATATAAAAATCAATTGCTGTTCGTTAGTCTCGCTAAAACTCGAGAACGGCTGAACGGATTTGGTTTACTAGTGTTTGCCATAATTTCATATGCCATACTGGTATTTGCCATAATTTCATTAGAAATAACGCTTCAGTTGCCATAATCGTGAAATGACATAAAATGACTTTCACTAATATCATTGGTCGTAATCGATGAAGTGTCAAAATAATATAGATCCATAAATCTATTTGCTATAATTTTCATTTTCAATAATGCCATTTTCCATAACTTGTATTCCCCATAATATAAATAAAGATAATTTAGTACAAGCGCCTGCAATTTTTATGTTGATGAGTAAGTTAATATACTTTTTGCTATTAACATTCACACATAAAGTAATAGTATGAGGGTAAAATAAAATAAGTCTGACATAAATAGACATTCCTTATTAACATAGTCATCAATTCACTATTAGTCCGGTCGAGATGAGTAAAAATTGTGAAGTGTTTAAAACTACAAAAGGTGGCATTAAATTAAATGTTTAGGGACGGAAAAGCTCGACGGAGCCCTCCTCCTACTTCTGGGTGGTTTAAAAAAAAGAACCACGAAGACTAACCTAACCTATCCGAGTCGGATTGCACTGAGTCGGGGTGTTCGTGTTAACGATAACTAATTTCAACCTAACAATATTATGTATTATTTTCATATTCATATCAAATTTTGATTATGTCAAGGGTCAATGAGATGTGTTACTTATGGAAACTAATGATTATGATAAATGTTGTTATAGAAAGTCATTTTATTGCAAATAAAAGTTATGACTGTTGAGTTGTTATGGTAAACGTTATTAGTATAAATGATAATAGTGCAAGTAAATACTCGTATTATGGTCGGGGATGATTATGGCAAACAATATTAGTGCAAATGAATTTATGGAAAACGAGAGAATACCGAACGGATTTATCTTATCTTGGTCTTGAAATATTCGTGGAGGTCTGGGGAAGGTTTAAAATGGTTAGAAAAATTCGAAAAATTGCATGGAAATCCCTAAAAACAGCCCTTTTCTTTTTCTCATGTAAACTTTAGATTGAGGCAATAGGAGTCTGCCGGGTCAGCTAGTATTAAGATAAATAAATAAATAAAAAAATATATAAACCTCCTTACTTTTATTTTTTTATTGCATTGTTATAAAAATATATCAGGCACTTCATTTATGCACTTCTTTTCGGTATAAACGTGATTTGATTTTTCAAAGTCTTTATTGCATGAAATATACATAACAAGTAACAACTCCAGTGTAAATTAAATCCTAGAGGTTTACAAAATAATTACGTAACATTACACAAAGCTATTGCGCTTTTTGAGAATTTATATACATATATTAAGTAGGTTATTAAATACAGAAAATACTTATAATGGGCTAATAAGTATTTTCTGTATTTAATAACCTACTTAATATATACGTTTCGGTATAAACTGGTATAAACTATCCATATGCGAAATTTCACCCTCACGTAGGAGGGTAAAATTTCGCAATTTTCGTAAAAAGAATCTAAAAATGTCGCTTAATGAAGTACCTACATATTAAACGTTTAAATGTACCTGGATAAGGATATATCTATTTCAACTTTTATGTACATAATATACGTAATATAATAATTATTATAAATAAAAATATTAAGCAAGGTATGTGCAAAACTGTAGGTTCAGGCCTCAAAGAATTCCTCGCCATCGACGTCAACCGGGAGGGTGGCCAGTAGGCCGGCGGCATGGCCACGTTGAATGGCAATGCCAATCCTTTGCGCAATGAATAAATCAGCCTTCTGGTCACGGGTAGTGTCTATTAAACGTTTAGATATTTCTTTGTATAATAGACGTGCACTTGGACCCCATGATCCTAGCTTCTCGACCCCAAACGGCTCAAATATGTAATTATCACTTAAACTACTATATTTGCGCCGTTTGAGGGTCTCCGCCGAGGCAGCAGCAGCGCAGGCACAGTCCGCAGTACCTGAAAGATGAGAAGGCGCAAGGGTGCACATGTTGCATCCCACACCAAATGCCTTCCCATCTTCCAAGGCACCAATGACATTCCATCTGGTCTCTTGCCATCGTCGCGCGTCGCGCACCAAACCAGAAGGCTCTAATACGGATGGAACGCCGGCAGTGAAAAGAGCACGACGGATTATGTCATTGATGTACTCGTGCCGCGAAAGTCGTCCCGCGCTCCTGCTGCATGAGAGACCATAGTGTCCAAGGCTACCAACTTCTTGAACGTTTGAAGTCTTTTATCTCAATATTTTTAAATAGTCAGATAACTCCATCTACTCGCGCGTTAAAAGTATGGTTACTAAATGTAGTCAGAGTATTGTAAATTGTAAACTTTAAAAGACTGTCTGAAGACTCAACTGCCAATGGCATTGCTCCTGATAGTATTCGTAGTGTGACGGATTACACAAAAATCTTGCGCAGTAAATTAAGTGAAGTGCTAGATATATTATATTTATACTTTTATATTCCATTTATGCCTGTAAACTGGTCGCTAAGCGGGCAATTAGCCATGGGATGTGTGTTCACTGTCGGATGAAGAACAGCCTTATACTATTTTTTTTTACCGTGGGGTAAATCCTTCATGGATGTTATGCCGGACTCCTACCGACTAAACACCCTCACGGTAACACCCAACATCCTATGGTTGGGAGTCCCAGGTAAGGATCATCCCTTGGAAGGATGTCCCAGGAGCCCTATCCCTAGCCCTAGTCCTCGCCTACTGCAACACCCATGAGAAGAGATAGTGTGGTCTTATTCTGCTCCGCTGAAAACCAACACGGCCGCAAGACAGACTCAAATAAAAAATACAAATATGCTTCCTTTACTTTTAAACTTGTGGGACAACCATGACCTCTATGGCTGTGGTTGGCCCACTGATGGACCCGTAAAAGGAGAGTATCATCTGTACTATATATCTATACTGGGTGTAAAGGGAACGCTCCCGGAGCCGAAAAATCCTAGTCGTACTACAGGTCCATAACACATTGGCATAAAAAATCAATTTGGATAAAATATTTTTTTTCGTTTTTTTTTATTTTGCAATTATTACTCCATTCCAATTAGTACATTCCATTACAATGCCAATTACATATTCCAATTAGTCCCACCCTCCCCTTTCCTTCACAGGACGACACGTGCAGGGCTAAGATGTCATCCATTTACGGTGCAGAGTATACCTGCTAGAACCAAGCGTTTCAGTGATTCATTCCTATGCCGCACCACTAAGACCTGGAATTCCCTGCCAGCTCACGTGTTTCCTTCTTCCTACAGTCCCGGGTCCTTTAAGCGGGGCGTAAAAGGCATCTAATGAGGCCGTCAAGCTGAGCGCCACCACTGTTAACATGGTAAATGTTTACGATGGTGACCCTCTTTCCGAGACTTTGCCTTTAGCTTAACATCAGGCGAGGTGAAGTCAAATTGACGTGTCCAGTGTAAAAAAAAAAAAAAAAATCATGTTAGTAAAGCTAAATGAAACGGTAATTTCATTAACATATTTTTTCCAAATAGATTTTTTATGCCAATGTGTTACGTACCTAACTAGAGTAGGTACTACTAGGGGTTTTCGGCTTCGAGAGCGTTCCCCTTACACCCGGTATGTATATGTTCTGTTGTAAACAAGTTCTGATGAAGGGTAGGTATATCGTTGAAATTGTCTTTATTGTGCAAATATCACTGCATGGCTATTTTTTTTTTTTTTTTTTTTACACAGTACACGTCAATTTGACTTCACCTCGCCTGATGTTAAGCTAAAGGCAAAGTCTCGGAAAGAGGGTCACCATCGTAAACATTTACCATGTTAACAGTGGTGGCACTCAGCTTGACGGCCTCATTACATGCCTTTTCACGCCCCGCTTAAAGGACCCGGGACTGTAGGAAGAAGGAAACACGTGAGCTGGCAGGGAATTCCAGGTCTTAGTGGTGCGGCATAGGAATGAATCACTGAAACGCTTGGTTCTAGCAGGTATACTCTGCACCGTAAATGGATGACATCTTAGCCCTGCACGTGTCGTCCTGTGAAGGAAAGCGGAGGGTGGGACTAATTGGAAGAGCTCGTCAGAACATTCACCATGGTAGAGACGGTAGAAAACTGCCAAAGACGCAACATCTCTACGCATCTGCAAAGGCTCGAGGGTGTTCGTGACCTCAGGATCCCCAATAATGCGGACCGCACGTCGCTGCAACCTGTCGAGAGCATCTAATAAGTACTTTGCGGAGCTGTATTGGGCTAACTGGGCTATATTAATATTATGCCAACCAAAATTAAAGCCTTTTGTGCCAGGTGCCTACCATTCTTGAAAGGAAAGTACCATAGGCAGTTATTTAAATTTTAAGTATTTTGTACAGAGATCTGCAGTAGCCTAGTGGTATGGGTAATGGACTGCTGAGACGAGGTCTCGGGTTCGATCCCAGGTTTACCATGGCACACACCAATGACTTTTAGATGCTTTTCGAAGTTATGTGTGTATTTATCGCAGGTTTATAAGTGCCCGGTTAATGGCAATAGGCTCGCCACCCATTACATTGGGACCTAAACATAAACTGGCGAAATGTGGGTGCTAGCATCTCTGCCTGCCCCTTCGAGGAATATAGCCATGAGTTTTTGACATGTTATGTATGTTGAACAGAGTACCAAAGGCCGTCAAGTTGAGGGCCACCATCGTAATATTTTTGGTGTCTGCAATATACTCTCTTTTCTTAGACTCTACCTTCAGCTTACTATCAGGGTGGATGAAGTCATCTTGACGTGTCCTTATAAAAAAGAGTTGATAGATGTTATGCTCGCGGTATGCAACATCATCTAACAATGTAGACGTGCAAAACACATTTCTATAACTAATTAAATTATCTTCATAAAGATTAACATAATGCATAAACCGAATAATTAACACATTATAACAATTATAATTTATTTCATTTAATTAATTAATTTCCGTATAAAATACCAAACGAAGCTACGTAGATTTTACGATATTCTCCGCCGTAGTACCTACATAATGTAACATATAAATAATATAACGTTACACTACTAAGATGGTGTGTTTGGGTTCACGATTCTTATTGTTAGAGAGGACTCCTCAGAAACAACAAGGATTTTTAATAGTTGAAAAAATTTAATTAAAAAAAAATTAATAGGTATTATACTATGACCCCAAATTAGATAAAGCCTGTTCAGATAATGTAAACTACTTACTATTACAATATTTATGTGTATGAAATGAGAGTTTTTTGGCATAACACAAGTTAGCTGTCGATTCCACCTGACCTCGTTTGATGCTTTCGGCAGTACAAGCTTCTGGGGAGTAACAAGAGCAGCTTCGATTTTGGCCAACTTGCACTGCATAACCGCGAGTTGGCCTTTAGGGATACGATCTATTCCGATCCAGTACCATTTTTCGAATACTTCGTAGTATTTATTTTATCTAATTCATATTCAGTTCCGAATGAATACCACTGATAAAACTAATACCAAAACGAGTTTATCACGAGGCGGGAGGCGGGAGGCGGGAGGCGGGAGGCGGGAGGCGGGAGGCGGGAGGCGGGAGGCGGGAGGCGGGAGGCTGGGGGTGGGAGGCTGTAGGCGGGAGGCGGGAGGCGACAGGCGGAGTCGAAGTCGAAGAAGAACTGGGCTCAGACTTACAATTACGTTTGTTTGATCATAATTGGTTGAGTACAACCGGAGATATAACTAAAAGTCCCAATAGCCGACGTCCATGCGAGCGGAGCCGCGGGCATCAGCAAATTATTTATATTAGCGTGAGTTGATGCGCCTTAACAGAAAAAGAGACCAGTTTGGATTTGAATTTGATTATTGATTCAGGTTAGAGTTCAGATTTGGATTCGAATTTGAGTTCGTTTTTCGATGAAATTTCGCTAATCGCCGGGTTCGCTAAATTGATGATATAATCTTAAGGAGCCCATTCACGATCAGTCCGCCTGCAGTTTCAGATCGTATCGGGCGGTCTGCAGTCTTAGGCCGACAGCGCCCACACACGAAAGTTATTTTGGCCTACCGGCCATTTCCTGCCCTGCTATCAGTTTTGCGGGCGTCTCCTTCAGCGAGCAGGTAATGGTCGTGAAGGAGACGGTGGAACGGGAGAGGCGGCCCGAGCGAGAGAGACTCGCGGATCGCGCCGCCCGCGCGCGCAGGTAACTCGGGCGTCGGTGGGCACTGACTGACCTCCGTCCCCCATGAGCGCGGGCCTGGGGGTGACGGGTGGAGCCACCTGTCACCCCAGCAGAAGCAGGCCACGGCGACGGCGCGCTGAAAAGCACGCCTCCCCATTCCGGGGGCGAGTCGGGGACACCGTTGTCCCCCCTCCCGAGGAGGGCCAGACCGTAAGGGATGGCCCTGGGTCAGCCGGGGTGCGAGGGATATGTCGATGGCAACCTCACCTCCGGCCTAGCACCACGACCCACAGTCGGCGTGCGGTTTTAGTCGGTTTGAGTCCGACATAACCTCCCCTTCCGGCTCCGGCAGGGGGGGTATCCGAGGGGATTTCCGCACGGAAAAAAAAAGCTACTACACACGATCAATTGGGAGTCGACCGTTTCTCATCGTACGATTGCCTGCCGGCAATTTGTCTGATATCGTATTTGACGATCAAAGATGGCGGAAGTGAAATTTTCAACAACATCACTATGGGTATCATTTTCGAGGTTTTCGTGGTGACTAATTACGAATATCGATAATATCGATTATGGTGAAAATTTCGTGTCCGCCATCTCGGATCGCTAAATGGATGATATTATATTCGCAATCAGCGACCCCAAAAACTCTGAAAGTATACAGAGTATAAATATATATATTGACGTACCGAGACAAGTCACGACGTGATCCACTACGCACCCCGTGTCAATATCAATGCGTGTCCGCGTGGCTGCTACGCGTGTCATCAATGCAGTGTGGACCTCATTTGTCAGGCAGACAACACCGAACCTTCTTTTGCAAAAATCCGACTCGGACGGACCACCTCGTGACACGTAACTTTGATCCGTGCCAGCACATCCTAACACCGTACATTGTCTTGACGTTTGTTCCGTGTCTGACATTTCCTTTGAGTGTTCGGTATGGAATATGGATAGAGGCGAGTCAGTAGCCTGTAAAATTATCCGCGTGACAAAAACCCGTCCACACTAACGAACTGACACGCGTGTCTGTCACGGTCACGGAGTACTGTACGGCGTAAATCTCACAAGTGTGGACGCACCATTACACATTAGAATCATAGACTAAAAATATACTACGTTTAGAATAGAAAGCAAGTATGATAAATACGAACTTTTCCGAATGAAACTGATGGCAAAACATTATTCATACATAACATATTATGTTTTGGATGACTGATAAAAGAAAAAAACACTGATATCATTTTTTTTATATAGGACACGACAGTTTGACTTCACCTCGCCTGATGTTAAGCAAATACAAAGTCTCGGAAAGAGGGTCACCATCGGAAACATGTACCATGTCAACAGTGGTGGCACTCAGCTTGACGGCCTCATTAGATGCCTGTTCGGTGGGTACCATGTTTGTTACAATCTTTGATTAGTTCATAGTGGCACTCGCAGGGATACATCATTTTGTAAGATTAAATTGAATACATCTCTTTGTAGTTGACTGTACCCATACCATGATCGCGTAAATTCCCGTTATTGTTATTGTATATTCTTAATAATAGTTAAGAATGGTCACCCACCCTAAAACTGACCTGGCTAGTATTACTTAACCTTTCAATGTGTTAACCTACTCAGTCACCACTTAAAAACGAGTCTATCTTTTCTGCTCACAGTACTTTTGGTATTCGTTCGGAATAGATGGTTTTCCCAAGCGACTACAATATGGGGTTCTTCAAGAGGGTCACTAGAAGGTTTCTTCAGGGTAGGCAGCACGAGTGTAACGCCCCTGGTGTTGCATACGTCCATAGGCCGCGGTAACCACTTTCCATTAGGTGGGCCGTGTGCTTGTCTGCCACCTAAGTGGTATAAAAAAAACATATTATTATTATTAGTTGAATAGTATCAAAAATGGCATTCGTTCGGAACTGAATAATATTAGGCTATGTTCTCGTACGACCACCAAGTTCGAACCCACGGCCGTAATTAGCTAAAAAAAATACCACGTGCTATTATAATTACAAAAATGGTACGGGTTCGGAATACATCAAGGATACTGTAGCATATTTTATGCAATGTATGTGGTGATTGGTGAAATTTAGGTGTTTATTCATCTCTGCCTAACCGTACAGGGATAAAGGCGTGATTATATGTATGTAGTTTTTTTGGCTAAGTTCACTTTTAAGTATAGTTTTGCATTTATTTACAGGTGCATCCTTAATTTCCTTAGGGAGCTTGTTGTAGAAGCGTATACAGTTACATGGTGCAACAATGTTGCGTGACACAGCGCGCAACAATGTTGCCTGCTGGACACTAGGCTTTTTATCTTCAGTGTCATGTTACTTTAGCTAGACCGGTTACGCAAATTTCTTTTTTTTTACAGACTCCTATTACATTGGGAAAGGATTCCATTAGAACATTTCAACGATGGAGTAGTCGCTTATCATCCCCTCTAGACAAGTTTAAGTATCAATTTTTTAAAAATAAATTACATGTTATTTTTTTTTTTTATAGAATATTAGAAACGAAGTTACTAATATTCCCTCTAACCCCTCCAATTAAGTTAAATTGCTTGTGCTAGGAGTGGGTTCACGTTGGTAGTGTAATGGCCAGGATCAAACCCGGGACCTCTCGGTCGTAAGGTCGACTCCTTAACCACTAAGCTACCGACGCTTTTTCTTTTGACTTCACCTCGCTTGATGGTAAGATATAGGCAAAGTCTCGGAAAGAGGGTCACCATCGTAAACATGTGCCAGGTTAACAATGGTGGCACTCAGCTTGACGGCCTCATCAGATGTCTTTTCACGCCCCGCTTAAAGGACCCGGGATAGTAGGAAGAAGGAAACATTTATGTTACCGGGATACAATTCCAAGGCAATGTACCTAAGCTAATATATTAGAATGCCAGCTGTTCCACAGGCAATGATCTGATATTTGCGGATTGGTTTGTGGAAATTATGTTTCTGAATGTTTAAAAAAAATAAAAACGAAAAAATTCGCCGGTGGAGCGGAGTGGAGCTCCCACATTAGTCTTCGAACCTAATCTATCCAAGTCAAATTTCGCGGTGGATACTGGCGCCCCGACCTGGATATATGTAGGGCCGGTAGACTAAAGCACATAAGTCAAAAAAATGCGTTTTCGTTTTATTTGTCCAATAATATTAATTTTAATTAATACATCAACCTATTAAACCACATAAGTCAAAGCCAGTCGCTTCAATTTGAACTCTAAAGTGCACCTTTTAAACCTCCTCACTCTTACCACAAGTGGAGATGTTATAAAGAACATAAATTGACTTATGTCAAACGGACTTTAAACGTACTTACATTTTTTACGTACTGATAGCATGACTTATGTCATTAGGAACGTTGACTGGGTGGCGTTATCGGTTACTAACTAACGGGCCTCTTCTGCGTCTGACCTTTTCCCGTTTCTAATCGGCTCTATTTATACGTGCGTTTGTTTTGGATCGTCCTGGGGTCAACTTTCTCCCCCCTTTATCAATGGTCGACGTCCTTGTAGACCGGGGTCTGCCACAGCCTCTTGGTCTCGACTCCAGTTGCAGCACTTTTTGGACATGCGTTCGACGGGTCGACGCATGACGTGAATGTACTACAAGCGCATCTCTTAAAGCAGAAGCTTTAAATGCAGCTTGAAAGTGAGACCAATAATACAGGAGAACCTGTATTAATGGTCTCACTTTCAAGCTGCATCGGATGTACACATTCGGACTTTGTCTAAAAGTGAGACGCCCGCAGACCATCTGAGGATTCACATTTCGCTGACGTCCACCTTGTTTACCTGCAGTTTTATGATTGGCCAACACTGCGCACCATAGGTCTTTGCTGGCCGTATTGCTGTTTTATAGAACTTGCCTATATTGGCATTTATGGATCGCAGAATACCCCTGTAAGTTCTCTCCACTTTCGCCAGACTTAAAGTAAGTGTGTTACGGGATGTCTACGTTTATATGTTGTCATCTTGAAGTGGTCAATGATATTTAGAGTGGCGTTTTGTAGTGTGACGGCTGACATTGGTGTTTGAGAAATTGCAGTGTTGCGGATAAGCAGAGAAACACAGATGTTCTGTCTTTTCTCTGCTTATCCTCAAGCCAGTGGTTTCCAGAGCCAATCTTCACTTTTCCAACCTTGCTTGCAAAGCTATCGGCTTCCAGGGTACAGGCCATTGTATGTTTTCTGTCAGGTAGTTCATTACTATGTTAAACAGCAATGGGCTGAGTGCCAATCCTTGATGCATAGTCGACAACGGAGATGCGGTCGCACTTGTATTTAAGGTGCAACCGTGTCTTCTTTGTCGACTGTACCTATACCTGAAACACCTCTCTAACTTGCATCATGGGGCAGCGTACTCCAGTCGTCACTCTGGTGTACATATCTCTGGTGAGTTCAATGTAGCACTTGGGTCGATTCAGGGCACGCAATGCTTGTTAAATCAGTGGCCTCGGGGCTACGTGAAACGCTTCAAGGTCGATAAACATCTTAATCACTCCTTCAGGATTTGTATGTTTCGAAAAACATCGGAAAAAATGAAACGCTCAAGTGAGACTAAGTGTTTCCATCAAGATTCTGATAATCTGTATTGCTTCGGTTCGGTGGTAGATTTTCCGGGCACGAATCCGCATTGGTTTTCCGTGATGGTCGTCAACCTACATACTCTTTCGTTTAGAACTCTGTCCCATATCTTTAATGTGTGCGAGATAAGTTTGACTGCCCGATAGTTGCTGCAGTGCCTGATGCCGTTGGATTTGTACGCCTACATCCAAAGACTTGTACAACTCGGCACGGATGTCATCTGGTCATGTGGCTTTGTCGTTCCTCATCTTACAGATATTTTTACCTCCATAGTCGTTATCTTCTCTCAGAGGTCTTTGGTTGATGATAATTCTGGCATACGCTCTTAAAGCTCAAGCTCAGGAAAACCAAGAGAAAGCTGAATTACTTGCTCAAAACCATCATCACGAGGCTACTGAAAATCAAGCGTACGAACTAAAAGAAACACACACTCTAATGTGTAAAAATGACTATTCTGTTCAAGTGTACACTTTGGATTTACATTAACCTTTACCTAAACCAGCACGAACTTCCTCAGTAGTATTTTATCAGATTTTAGTATCATTCATTTACAGTTCTTATAAACATAAGTCAGAAGTACAGATGCAAAAGTTGAGTGTTCTGAATAACATAAGTCACCTAAATAGCTGTTTGCATCTGTTTGTGCTATCAACGTTTGCATGCACGTTAGAACTGCTTTTGTTTGTTCCAAATAATTACTAATAATGAATAAATGATTACTATCTTTTTTTTTATTTAGTTTTTTGTAGTTCCTGAAAAGTAGACCTTTTTGACTTATGTGTTTTAGTCTACCGGCCCTAGATATATAGGTTAGAAGACTAAGGCGGAAGTGGAGATCCAGCATTAGCCTTCGTGGTGACTTTTTTAACACCGCCACCACAAATAACACCACTACAAAAAAGCGCGCGCTAGGCGCTAGTAATTTTTTTTTTTGTTGTTTTTTATGAAATTAAAGTTAAGCCCACCAAGGCTTATTCCCGTACGCGCTCCAAATCTATTGTTCTCTAAAATTCATATTCTCATACATTGATTACCAGGAGCTCCACGGATGTTTGTATTAAAATAATATACAAAGCCACTTTTACCAAATTCATTCCCTAGAGCTCCAAAATATTGTTTAGGTACTTTGACATATTATTCCCAGCAGCTCCAATAAAAAAGTCAATTCTTCAATATAAAAATCGTTCCCACCAGCTCCAAAAAATTTAAAGTAACGTCAGCAAAACCCGAAAGTAGTAAAGAACGAAATCTGTCAGTGCGGCGGCGGCGGTGCGCCCACAAATAATCTATAATATAAAAATGAATCGCTAAATGTGTTGGTAAGCGCATAACTCAACAATGCCTGGACCAATTTGGCCAATTCTTTTTTGAAATGTTCGTTGAAGTTCAAGGATGGTTTTCACGGCGAGAAAAATTCGAATAATTGCCGGGAATCGACATCCACGCGGGCAGAGCCGCGGGCAAAAGCTATATATATATAAAAATCAATGCCACTTTATCGTTGTAATGTTATAACTCAACAACGCCTTTACCGATTTGGCTAACATTGGTCTTGAATTATTTGTGGAAGTCTAGGGAAGGTTTTTACGGCGAGAAAAATTTGAATGATTGGCGGGAACTGACATCCACGCGGGCGGAACCGCGGGCAAAAGCTAGTGCAAAATAAAAACTAAAAACATAAAAGAAAACGAAGCTGTCCAAATCGATTTTTTATGCCAATGTACTTACTACTAGGGGTTTTCGGCTACGGGAGCGTTCTCCTTACACCCGGTATATTGCCTGTGCACTCGGCATTCTATATATTACCTAGGCATTGTATCGTAAAGGCTCAGAATTTGAACATTTTCAAATGTATGGTCAAAGAGCACTACTTAACACTTTGAAAATGCTCTTTTCTATAAAGTTTACGTTCTTCTATATATATGTCATCTGTCTACATATATATATTTATTTGTGTATGTATATTATGTAAATAAGGTGTAAAACCGGGGTATTTTGAACTACTACAGTACGCCAAAACAACTACCACTCAATTCCTACAACCATATCTAATGACCATCCAAAGGTTGCCTGGTAGAAATCGCGATAAGGCCGCCCTTGTACTGTTTCCATAGACATTTAGTTTTTATTCTGTATTTTTAATGGTGTACAATAAAGTATATAATAAATAAATAAATAAATATATAATACAGGATTATACACATTGCCGGTAACATATACGAGTACATTGATATACGTTGACAACTTTCATTAATATCATAAACGCCAAATTACGTGTCGATCTCATACTTTGATCATTATATTCTACAATACACCCGGCCAACGAATTACCACTCTTCATCACCAAGGTAGATGAAACTCCTCTTTCCCAGTAATACCTACCATTGATACGCAAGAAGGTTTGCCGACTATTGCCAATCCAAAAAAACCAACCGGTAGCTGAAAATTACGGAAAATGGTAGACCTTTCGACGTTTTATTGAGAACTATGAAATGTTTTCCTCTTTAATTCGAATTAAAAAAAAAAGACGTGTTAGAGAAAACCGTAATTTTAATCTGATAGATAGTCTGACAATTCGTGTGGCACGACAAACGTTTAAATTTAGTGTTTTGTAAACCAGTGTACATTATCTAAGTCAAGTAAGTCGAAGGATTCATACTACGTTCGCTTTAAGAATGAAATAAAGAAAGAAAATATGTTTTATTTAGAAAACACTGTGAAAATTATTGTCCGTGGGCCTAGCCCCGGCCCTTAACCAATCAAATCTTTTTAAATTACCAGGTTAAGTTCACAGTGTCCAGTTGAAGACATTGATTCGAACGCAACGGTTGTAACCTGTCATTTGCGTTATCTGATTTAAATTCTTAAAGCGAATTCATTGTTCTTAACTCGAACGAACTATACATGGATTACTTCGTTATACTGTGCAAATATTATAAATGCGAAAGTAACTCTGTCTGTCTGTATGTTAAGGCTTCACGTCTAAACCAGCGCACTAATTTTGATGAAATTTGGTGCTCGGGTAGATTAGACCTTGAGAAAGGACATGGGCTATATTTGGTCACGATAACAGACATCCAGTACAACAGTTCTTATAATTTTTAGATTTGTAATTTCAAGACTAAAGCCCGGCTTCTAGAATGATACTCGGCCTGAATCACAATTTGTCTGATGACAGATTGTATAGACAGATTGATAGTTTGACATATGGCCTGTAGATTCTGTCCTCAGATAAATCGAGATTCAGGCTGAGTGTCATTCTAGGATACGGGCCTAACTATCCTTGAATATCTTGATTTATTCAAGTGAAGTCGCGGACAACGGTGAGTATGGCTATAAAATTCAATTAGCTGTTATACATATTGAATAACACACTTGTACTTTTCCACTGACTGTAATTCGGAATTACAATACTTAAAACATCAATGTAAACCTTTGATAATGCCGTAAGGCGAAACCGGTCAGGTGTAGAAATAAAATAAACTCAGTGGAAACGTACAAGTGTGCTATTCAATATGTGTAGCAGATTCCACCAAGCGCCATCAATCTCCAGTATAAACAGTCAATTAGTTATACATGCATACGTACATACACTCACGCCTTTCAACCTCCGGGGTAGGCAGAAACAACAGTCCGCCATTTGACTATATCCTTACATAATTCACGAGCTTCTTCCACTGTCAATAGTAATAGTGCAGTAATCGTATCTACTGGTATTACGGTGCCCAAAAGGCTAGTAGGACAATAATGCAATAAACCGAAAGAAAATTAATGGGTACCGCCTGCTATCAAACTTATTACGATCTTTTCAGTGGCAGTTGGTTTTTTTTATTTTTTAATCATTTGTTTTATTATATACTTTTTACTTATGATATGACATGTAAGTAAAACTTTTTGTAATCTCCTTCTAATATCCTTCATTTTGATACTCTATCGATAAGTTTGAGTCAAAAACATTTTTGACAACATACGTTTTTGCGCCAAAAATCCACCATTTTGATTTTCTAGAAATTTTAATGTACCCACCTAGTGTCACTCACAATCACGACGAATCAAATGACACCTCACATGTCCATATCCGTCAAGCCGTTCAGGCTGTAGGCCGTGCCAAATAAATGGATATACATACATAGTCTCGAAAAACATTACCCTCCTTCCTTCTGCAGTCGGGTAAAAAGGCCGAACACGGCATATAAACAGCATTTGTACAAAAAAAGCCAGCCCTTTGTTCACGAGAAGCGTTGACTAGTCGCTACATAACATCATAAAGACTACTAGCTTTTGCCTGCGGTTCTGCCCGCGTGGATGTCTGTTTCCGGCAATTATTAGATATTTTCTCGCCGTAAAAACCATCCTTGAACGTCAACGAACATTTAAATACAAGAATTGGCCAAATTGGTCCAGGCGTTGTTGAGTTATGCGCTTACCAACACATTTAGCGATTCATTTTTATATTATAAGATAACACTATAGTAATAATCTGCGGTAGCCTAGTGGTATGGGTAATGGACCGCTGAGACGAGGTCTCGGGTTCGATCCCAGGTTTACAATGGCACACACCAATGACTTGTCGCTGCTTTTCGTAGTTATGTGTGTATTTATCGCAGGTTTATAAGTGCGGTTAATGGCAATATGCTCGCCACCTGGCGAAATGTGGGTGCTAGCACTTCTGCCTATCCCATCGGGGAATACAGGCGTGAGTTTATGTTATGTTATGTAACTATAGTAATAGTTGATACTATTGCTAGTAGTATTGTACTATGGTTTGTCTGTAGTATTTATCTACAGTATTTATCTACAGTAGCTGTAGTAATTAGCATCGTTACAAATAGCGTCCTTAACCCGGTTGTTTTACTGCTGTAGAAGTAAGGACTATCCTCAAGTAGGTTCATTTAACATTAATTATAAATAAATATTCCACAACATTCTACACAACGCTATCTAGACCCATGGTAAGCTTAACTAGCTTGTATTATGGAATAAACATACTTAGATACTTTTTTATATCATACATAGAAACACCCAGACCAATGAAAATAGGCATATTCATGCATACAAATATTTGCACTGAGCGGGAATCGTACTCTATTTTTTTTTCTATAATGAAAGGACTTTGTCGCTAGAGATTATGTTGCCCCTAACTTCTATTTTAGAAAAATCTGATGAATCAATTGATATTTATTATTTTATCATAGGTATACCTACTATTATTATCATTATATTAAATAATTATTTCATATTCATTTCTTTCATATATATATTAATAAATAACTTACAAGTAATGTTAGTAGATAATAAATAGTTAGGGTGCGCCACTTAAACAGTGCCAGTACATACATATTAGTTTTTTTTTTCATGCTGAAATCCCCTCGGATACCGGAGCCGGAAGGGGAGGTTATGTCGGACTCGAACCGACTAAAACCGCACGCCGACTGTGGGTCGTGGTGCTAGGCCGGAGGTGAGGTTGTCATCGACATATCCCTCGCACCCCGGCTGACCCAGGGCCATCCCTTACGGTTTGGCCCTCCTCGGGACATACATATTAGTCTATCGTGTTGTTTAAAATACATTATTTAATTTAATTAATTAATATATTTCCAATACATATAAATATAGTCCTATTTACAATATCATAATAGTTCCTATTTATAGACAAATATTTCATTGTAATGTCATAATATTTGTTCAATAAATTACGACTACCAAGTTCAGGGTTATTGTACACCGTATCGGTCAATATTACCGGTTTGAGTTTACGTTTTTTATAGGTGCTCACACAAATCTTATTCCATAGGAACAGTTGGGGACCGGTTCCTATTGATATTATCTATAAATACTCTTACAAATATTACACTACAGAATCAGTTCGAGACCTGTTTGTATCATAGTTAGTTGTGTATTAGTTGTGCTCTGTGCAATGAACGGAATAAAGTGAGGTGAGTGAATATCAACCTTAATATTTAAAATGGATGATTTTTTTTATAGTTTTAGTATTTTTTTGCTAGATAATTATTTTATTGTTTATATTTTATTATTATTTATACTGTGTATTTAGTGGAACTTGCTATAAAGTTAAGTGACTTGTATTAATGTTCTTACTATTTTATCTATTCTTCTGTTAATGTGCCGTAACTTTCATAGAAACCTTTAAATAGTCTTGAGGCTATACAAGTAAACTTTATTTAATAGACATGGTGAAATCAGTACAAATGACTTAATTGTACTTTTTTAATGATTAAGAAAGTGATTTAAAAATACAACAATTGCTGGATTTTAGAATATCTAAGCGCTTATTATTGTTTAAATGGAATTTATTTATGTTTACATACTCTTTGAGCATTTCATTGGTCTAGGTGTTTCTATGTATAATATGTAGGTATGTATTTACAAAAAAAAGTATCTAAGTATAGTTATTTATCCGCTTTCTAGATTCCATAACACAAGCTAGTTAAGCTTACCATGGGTCTAGATAGCGTTGTGTAGAATGTTGTGGAATGTTTTTATTATTATTATGTCTCCCAATGTCCGCCATCATAGTAGCCACAGCATAGTATCTATAATAATTTAATCATAACCCTCCTTTGGCTTTACCGTAGTCGGGTGAAAATACCTAATCTATGATTTCAACTAGCTTAAAAAAACGTTTTTGGCAGTGAACGTTTTCATCCCTTCTCTTCGAAAAATGTTACTTTATTGTCACTGTAGCGGGGAGCAAAATAGCTCTTTTCTGTTCAGAGTGATTTGAATTTGGAACATTAACATTCATAGAAATCGAACGAAAATTGCACGGATTACTGGCTGGTACGTGCTGGCTGCATAGCGCGGGGTGACCTTTGGTAACTAAAAAAAACAAAGAGCGCTAATTACATCTCTGTTCTTGTAATTAGTACATACCTACATATTTAAGTTGTATTTTTCAAATATGAGTTCTACATCGAATTTTTGGTCGAGTTATGAAAGTGACAATGCATTAACTCCTGAAACAATTATTATTGAATCTAACAACGCCATACAAAACTTGTTACCTGTTAGAAATATTTTCTCATAGAACGGTGATGAAAAGTAGAGTATATAACTCGGGAGCAAATTATTTTTACCTCGGGCGGTGTACTTTGAATCCTTCGCTGCGCTCAGGACTCTGATGATGCTTCGTTTCGTTCTTGATTCAAAGTAGCGCTCTCGTCTTAAAATACTACTTCGCTCCCTTGTAGAATCTACTATTGAATTCGAAACGGAAACCTTCTCCATTTTTATACAAACACATAAAACAACAAAAAACTGCTACATAAAGTCGATTTCAGTTTTTAATCGTATTCAATTTTCTTTACTCCGTTTTTAAACACAAAAAGATTAATATCAAGATCGTTTACTTTTAGCTAAATACTTTAGCAAATGGAGTATAGATAACAGTTAATGCATTTTTACACGTTATCTATGCATACCACGTTTTTGTACGTAATGTTATTTGTTTGACAGCTTGTTAGTGAGAGGTCACCCCAAAAACATGCGGCAATTCGTTGATAGCAGCAGTCGGTACAGAAGCGATAGAGAGGTCCCGACTTCGAATCTTGAGTAATCCTGACCCTTGTAATAATAACGCGAATCCACTCCTAACAAGCAATTTCGCTTTGTTGAAGGGAAAGACTTCCTAGCTAGTGAATAATCCTATTGCCGTCGCCCCTGTCCCCTAGAGTGCGATAAGGATAGCCGCCAAAATCTGGCAAAATCGAGGTTTCGTATTTCCCGATTTTTTCAGCGAAAACTACGCCGATTTAAATATTTTTGACACCGTTTTATTAGGAAATAGCGTATCCATGTTCCTGTTATTTTTTATAATGTTAAAACCTTTTCGAATTAGTATTTTTTTATCATCGATCATATTTTCTTATTTTATTGACTGCCGACAAAAATAAAATAACAGGGACATGCGTACAGAAGATCTTGATTTTACGAAAACAAAAATATTGTTCTAGAAACAATATTCAGGGAGCAAAAAGGGGAGAACGGTATTATGGAGAAACAGTTGTCCTCTTAAGTCTCAAAAGAAGTTGGTGGCAGCAACTCAGCTTTACGCGTTGACAAATAAGTGAAAGTTATACGACTCAAAGTTCTAATTGTCGTATTGAAGTAATTTCAGCGTATAAAATGACTCAGTGCCTCCTATCTTTATACGACCTGTAGTCATATACATAACATCCTATCGACTTCTTTACGACTATTACACGAAATTCAGTCGCATAACCGATTTTGTCGTCCTAGTAACGTCTATATGACTTTTCCACCGAGCTTAATCGTTTTAAAGACACAATAACTACTTCGAAAAACATTGGAAAAATGAAATGCTCAAGTGAGACTCGAACTCACGACCTTTCCCTTACAGGGGGACTGCTCTTCCAATTCAATCATTCCAATCATTCCAAATTTTCCTTCTCTTTATATCCGTCTATAAGACCAACGGTGCAACCATCTACCAACATTCTTACGAACTGTTGGAAACAATGAATGATTTTTCAGCCATTTATAAACATTGAATTTTGATGACTGCGCCCAAATATTTGAATGACCTCGTCTCAGCAGTCCATTACCCATACCACTAGGCTACCGCAGATATTATATAATTTATTTTAACTATAGGATAATACCTACCCAATTGTTTAGAGGGGCTGGTCTCAATTGATACCATATTTTTATATTCCGAACAGCCAGTCTGGTAGTATATATCAAGGCATACAAAGAAAGATATACAATACATAGATAAGAACTAAGCGTAGCTTATTTGTCACTTTTCATATTGCTTGATATCACATCTGCGGTATCTTTTTTTATCATCAATCAAAATCTGCGGTAGCCTAGTGGTATGGGTTATGGACTGCTGAGACGAGGTCTCGGGTTCGATCCCAGGTTTACCATGGCACACACCAATGACTTTTCGATGCTTTTCAAAGTTATGTGTGTATTTATCGCAGGTTTATAAGTGCCCGGTTAATGGCAATAGGCTTCGCCACCTATTACATTGGGACCCAAACATAAACTGGTGAAATGTGGGTGCTAGCACCTCTGCCTACTCCTTCGGGGAATACAGGCGTGAGTTTATGTTATGTTATGTTGATATCACAAAATCGCATTTGTTTCAATTCATTATAACTATTATGTATAATCAGCCGCGTGGTTTCCGGCAGAGAAGAATTTGGGTCACCCCATCTCTTCCCATGCGGTGTCGTACAAGGCGACTAAGGGATAGGTAGGGCTGTTTAACATCAGACAGATACCTATATAAAGCCCAGACTCAGCCTCAGCTATAGGCTCGAGTCAACAATAGTGCCCGGCATATTATGGCAATAGGCTCACCCCCTATTACATGGGATCGACTATAATTTTATTTGTGAATTGTGGATGTTAATTCATCTCTACCAGGCATAAAGGCGTAATTATATGTGTGTATTATGTATTGTTATCTAATGTATTATTCTGTGTATGGTAGGTATATATCTATCGCTGTATTACCTATTTCCTGTTGCGGTTCACTGATATTTAATATAGTCTCTGTATTGTTTACTTCTGTGAGTATGTGCCTACTACTTAATAGTAGTTGTATAAAGTACCTATTATCAGTATTCTGTTAAAATGAAAAAAGAAAAATTGTGACGTCACGTACCCGTATCTACATAATACTAGCTGTCCCGGCGAACTTCGTACCGCCAATTTTTCCCTGCACCCGTGGCGTCAGATCCCGTTGCCGCTGCACCATTTAGGGGAATGAAAAATAGATGTTGGCCGATTCTCATAGATACCGGATAAGCACAAAAAATTTCATCAAAATCGGTCAAGCCGTTTCGGAGGAGTATGGCAACGAAAACTGTGACACGAGAATTTTATATATTAGATATGAAATGCATTTTTAACCAACTTCGAAAAAGGAGGAGGTTCTCAATTCGTCTGTATACATAATATTTTTTTTTAATGTATGTTCACCGATATCTCCGCCAATTATAGACGGATTTCAAGTTTTATAAGTATTATTAACTAACCTGGCGATGTTATGTTATGTTATTAACTAACCTGACGAACTTCGTACCGTAAATTTTTTTCCGCCCGCGTGGCGCCAAATCCCGTTCGCGCTATACCCTCTACTATATTAAGCGTGTATTATACACATAAACCTTCCTCTTGAATCACTCTATCTACTAAAAAAACTGCTTTGAAATACGTTAGGTACGTAGTTTTGAAGATTTAAGCATATATAGGGACGGACAGACAGCGAGAGCTACTTTGTTTTAAACTATGTACCTAGTGATTTTCTTACGAAGTCATCTTAGTGCAAGCGCTAGAGGTACTTATTTGAGTTTGCAAAATATGAGGACCGGCAATGCCGGCAAGTGTAATAGTCCCTTCCCACGTTTTTTACCTACTTATACTTTAATAATACTTGCGATTGATCTGTGCCAATGGCGATAATTTATTATACCTACGTTGCAGATAAACTGATTTAAATAATTGCCTCCATCTTCTTCTTCTTTGTGTGTGTGCGTGTATGTAATTGTAATTATTATCTATATGTATAAGTATCAATTGCTGTTCGTTAGTCCCGATTAAACTCGAGAACGGCTGAAAGGATTTATCCTAAGTATCTTGAAATATTCTTGAGGTCTAGGGAAGGTTTAAAAGGTGAGAAAACCTCGAATAATTGCCGGGAAAACCCTAAATACAGCCCTTTTCTTTTTACCTTGCTAAGGCGAAACTAAGTTTGCCGGGTCAGCTAGTTGTAAATAAAACTTGAGAGTCTGTAGTTCATTTTACGAGGCTACTTGCAGATTTAGCTGAACTTCGATATTTACAACAACATTATAGAGTACTAGCTTTTGCCCGCGGCTCCACCCGCGTGGATGTCGGTTATCGCGACAAAACATAGCCTATGTAGTTTCTCAAGGTCTAATCTAGCCCTATACCAAATTTCATTAAAATCGGTTCAGTGGTTTAGGCGTGAAAGCGTAACATACAGACAGACAGACAGACAGACAGACAGAGTTAATTTCGCATTTATATTATTAGTATGGATTACTATCATCTAAACCTTGGAAACTTTATTTTATAGCTCTGCCTTACAGTAGGTATAAGAAACAAGAAATTAGCGAATAGGTATACGAGTAGTTAAGGCAAATGTTGCGTAATTAAACGATTACAATTCGCATATTAAATTAATTAGGTACCATTAAGTGCAATACTTAAATAATGGTGTGTGTCTATTTACATAGAGACTTTGCCTTTAGCCTTAGCCCCTACCCTAAGGTAGGGGACTCTCGAAAAGGGCAAGACCGATAGGGATGGCCCTGGGTCCGCTGAGCTGCAAGGGATATGTCCAACAACCTCACCTTCTGCTTTTCACTTTGACCCACCGACAACATGCGTTTTAGTCGGTTCGAGTCCGACATAACCTCCCCCTCCGGCTCAGGCGAGGAGGGTTGTAACCGCGCAGATTAACTGCACGTAAAAAAAGGTTAAAAAATAAGGACTCTTTTGCCCGCACTTAAAGGCATATTGACGAGCCCTTTTATAAAAAAAAACTTGTATTCATCCCCAAAGAGGTTAGACGCCAGTGCTCCCGATCCTCCGTCTTTTGAGTCCATTTTGTCTCAGTGTCTTTACAGGTCATTAGTCTAGGGGGCGTCTCACCTCACCTTTGCCACCTTAGACGATAAAAGGCATCACTTGCTCTTACCACTGAGAGCACAAAAACTCTTCAGTGAGCTCTGGTTACCCTACTCACCGCCGAGAACACTACACGAGGTTGTTATGGCCGCGGTATTCTATATAAGGCGGAGGCACTTCCCCAGTCGGTTTACACAATTGAGACGGAAATTCCGTCGTAGGACACGACTGTAGTAGTTTAAGTTCCGCGTCAATGAATCAGTCGGTAATCACATATATAATTATATATAGACCATAAATAACATACAAGAATAGCACACGTGTTGCGTACTACAAGCTAGTTAAGCTAATACTGTAATTCTTTGTGTTTAGTTAATGTTGTGTAGTGTACTATATCCTAGAATAAATCATTTACAAGTGCAATATTGCCAAGAGATATTTTGAACACCACTTGTAAACTCACTTAACTCTTGGCAGTTCTTGTGTTTCTGTGTTTAATCCGACATCTTAGGTACTTGTAAATTCATAAGTGTTATATTACAAAATATAACTAATCATAGTCAAACGAATCCTACAATGTTTTCTTACACTCGTAACTCTTTTTAACCGACTTTATCAATAGTTAAAAATGTATTGTGCTTGGATTATTTCGTGTTTTGTGTTTTGTTAGTTTCTTTTTTTGAAAAAAAAAAAGTGTTGTATAGTTATACTAATGTGTTATCTCAATGTAGGTAAGTATTAACCTGTAATTGCTTTGATAGCAATGCAAATTAAGGATACATACGATTACAATGTATCTATAATTTATATATATTTTTTTTAATAAAAGAATATTAGAACCGAAGTTACTAATACTCCCTCTAACCCCTCCAACTAAGCTAAATTTCTTGTGCTAGGAGTGGGTTCACGTCGGTAGTGTTCGAACCCGGGACCTCTCGATCGTAAGGCCGACTCCTTAACCATTAAGCTACCGACGCTGATAATAATTATAGATTCTGTGCTAAATTAAAGGAAATACATACATATACTCACGCCTGTTAATCCCCGTAGGGTAGGGGTAGGCAGAGGTTTCGCCAATTATAATTTTCGGTCCCACGTCTTAGGAGGCGAGCCTATTGCCGTCTAACTAGCAAAGTGCCCTGGGCTGTATGTTTACTGTTCGATGGAGAACAGCCCCATTCTTAAGTCGTCTATTACATCACCCATAGCTTTCTATGGGTGTAGCTAGAGAGGTCCTATTCTACTCCGGAACCAACACGGCATTGAAGCGTGTAAAAAAAAATAACAAAAAACATTACCCTCCTTCCTTCGGCAGTCGGGTACTAAAGTAGAAAGAGGATCCGATTCATTCAAATATACTGTGCCCAGGCTCCTCTTTTTTGAGGAAGGAATTGCCCCACGTCTAAGGGAGCAGATGTTTTTCCTTCTTTTTAAAATCCAGGGTTATTTAAACAAAACGTGAAAAATGGTTTGTAAAAAACAAAACAAAATATCAAGCAGGGTGCAGTCAATAGACTCAATGTTTAAAAAAAATAGCGAAATAAAATAGAAAGGAGATCCGATTTATTTAAATATACTGTACTCAGGCTCCGAGGTGGTAAACCTTTGATGCAATAGGAGTACCAATGACCTAGATGTTGATGAGAAATGCTTCATCATTATAATCTTATGCTAAAATATGACGAAGATGAGTACGTTGAGATTATAGTTACCGGCCTTTATCTTGACCCTAAAACGCGAGAGAAACGAGGCCCTGACGCGCGTGAATAGGTTTGGTATATAATCTACTAGCAGACCCGGTGAACCTCACACCCCTTGTCTTTTTTTTTTCGTCTGGAAATCCCCTCGGATACCTCCCCTGCCGGAGCCGGAAGGGGAGGTTATGTCGGACTCAAATCGACTAAAACCGCACGCCAACTGTGGCTCGTGGTGCTAGCTGGAGGTGAGGTTGTCATATTATCCCTCGCACCCCAGCTGACCCAGGGCCAACTTTGCACCCCCAAGTTTTATCCGCCCCCGTGGTGTCCGATCTCGTCCCCTCTGCACCCTCTACTATATTAAGCGTGTAATATACATAAAACAATATACCTAACTAAAAATGTGGATTTAATTGTTAATTAAATTGCATTTGAATCATAACATAACATAAACTCACGCCTGTATTCCCCGAAGGCAGAGGTGCTAGCACCCACATTTCGCCAGTTTATGTTTAGGTCCCAATGTAATAGGTGGCGAGCCTATTGCCATTAACCGGGCACTTATAAACCTGCTATAAATACACACGTAACTTCGAAAAGCATCGAAAAGTCATTGGTGTGTGCCATGGTAAACCTGGGATCGAACCCGAGACCTCGTCTCAGCAGTCCATTACCCGTACCACTAGGCTAGGAATTATAAATCTTCCTCTTAAATCACTCTATCTATTAAAAAAACCGCTTCAAAATCCGTTGCGTAGTTTTAAAGATTTAGGCATACATCGATGGAGAGACAGCGACTTCTGAATTAGGTGGAGAATGCGAGACCCGGGCTTAATTGCATGATTTGCATGTGATTGCGGTGCCACCCGTGCAGTCCATGGCGCATTTGGTCTCGTGTCCTTTATGTCCTACTTCATGTACTCAAGACGACCTAAATAAAGCCACTGACAGCGCGATTGATGGCAGAATTTTATTCCAGAGTAGTGTAGTTATATAAAAGTGAGTCGTTGACATTGAAAGAAGAAGGAGAAGCTCTGCCATTTTAGTACCCCTTTTTTTTTCCGTGTTGAAATCCCCTCGGATACCCCCCTGCCGGAGCCGGAAGGGGAGGTTATGTCGGACTCGAACCGACTAAAACCGCACGCCGACTTTGGGTCGTGGTGCTAGGCCGGAGGTGAGGTTGTCATCGCCATTTTAGTACCCCTTGCTATCCTAAAAGATATTCCACTAACTATAATTGCGCATAATAAAGAGTACGTTTTGAGATTTCATTTTGCTCAAGATTTATGCAGTTAACTATACCAATGACCCAGATAGTGATTAGAATGCCTAATCATTACTATCTAATGATAAAATGACACAGATGGATAATGTTAAACTTATAATTACAGACATATATTTTGACCCAAATTCGTGAGAAAAACGAGGTCTTGGTGAGCGTGAATTAACATATTGCTTTGATATTATCTAAGACTGTAAAGCGTGAACTGTACATATTATTATGTACGGTCAACAAAGGAGATATGGTTCCACCTTGACATACAACTTTATATGAAAAAGTGGAACCTTATCTCCTTTGTTGACTGTACATAAAGACACAGATAATATTATAATATAGTTCTATTTCTATACTATAAAGTACAGCCAGCACAGATTGGTCTTGACTAGCAAAGTACCTATATTAATACCAAACTGTTTTATTGTTTTGAATTCTATTATCACCCGCTAAAGGCAAACCTTTAGTTTGGATTATAAAAGCACTAGCTGACCCGGCAAACTTCGTACCGCCAATTTTTTCCGCCCGCGTGGCGTCTGAGCCCGTTTCCGCTGCCCCCTTTACTATATTAAGCATGTATTATACATATAAACATTACTCTTGAATCACTCTCTGTAATTAAAAAAGCTGCTCAAAGTCCGTTGTGTAGTTTTGAAGATTTATTCCTATGCCGCACCACTAAGACCTGGAATTCCCTGCCAGCTCACGTGTTTCCTTCTTCCTACAGTCCCGGGTCCTTTAAGCGGGGCGTGAAAAGGCATCTAATGAGGCCGTCAAGCTGAGTGCCGCCACTGTTAACATGGTAAATGTTTACGATGGCGACCCTCTTTCCGAGACTTTGCCTTTAGCTTAACATCAGGCGAGGTGAAGTCAAATTGAGGTGTCCTGTATAAAAAAAAAAAAAGCATAAGGACAGACAACGACAGCGACTTTGTTTTATACTATGTAGTGAGGAAGTGATTTAACTTGGATTTCTTCGAGACTAGAGTGAATAGGCTACTTTTAGGCAAGCGTGCTTCACTATTAACCACATCACACTGTCACCGTCACTTACTAACATGTGTCTAAAAGCGAGCCTTCTTCTTCATCATAGCATTAATCCCAGTCGCATCCGAAGTCTGGGGTCCGCTTTACCAGTCTAACTGCGGATTTGGCTGAACTTCGATATTTTCTGTACAGCGATTGCCATCTAACCTCCACAGCCCAAAGGCGATATCGAAGCATTGCAGCTAGACCAGTTGTTGGACTTTTTAGGGCTCCAACTACCCGTAACGACTGTCATAGATGTTCGTATGGCAACCGGGACCGACGGCTTAACGAGGCACGACCAAACAAATGCAAATACCCATATTTAGGGAACGTTCATATCTGACGGAACTTGCGTCGCGTATTTTCGGTCGCGTAACGCCAGAACAGACAAATGTATAGAAAAACAGTTGACCGTTCACACTCAACCGATGTTACGTTAGTGCGTCGAGTGTGAACGGTCAAGTGTTTTTCTATACATTTGTCTGTTCTGGCGTTACGCGACCGAAAATACGCGACGCAAGTTCCGTCAGATATGAACGTTCCCTTATGCATACAAATATTTGAATTGAGCGGGGATCAAATCCCTGCCTCCTGCGTAGCAGCCGCGTTCACTATGTCTAAGCCACGGAGACTGTCTAAACAAAAGCCTATCAGCCATAAAAAAGTCACAGGATGCTGATTGTACATTTATAACGTGATCAGGCTTAAGATATCAATATGCCGGTAACTATACCTACAATGTTAGCAGCGATCACGTGTTCCGAAGGTCGCCGAGCCATCGTAGTTCAATAGTTGTCATGGCGAACGACCTCACGTGCTCGCGTTTGATTCTCGAAGGTGAACAACCAGTTATTAAACTAGTTGAAGGGATCAGGCCGGTTTGCTATGATAATCTTACACTTAGGCCTATATTCTAGAACGACATTGTCCTGAATCTCGATTTATCTGAGGATAGATTGAGTCCGATATAATCACCCCGCTGCCTCGGGTAGGGGGGTAATCGGGGGGATTCCGCACTTTAAAAAAAGTTTTGTTTTTTTCGCGATTTGGAGTCGAGATTTGTGGTTGTACTATATCTGTTGTCTCGATCTGTCAAAGCTTTTTGATCTGTTTTGTCTCAAGTCTATAATAGTTAGATGAATCAAATTAAAGTTTAATTAATGTTTTTATTATTTTAGTATTCCCATCGGAATATTTTTATATACGATGAGCAGAATATTATTCTTTGTCTACTCATTCTCCTTGACTAGTAGACCACTTTTTATCATACTATTTATACTGTTGATTGATTGCACTTGGTGGAATTCATTGTTACACATATTATTATAATATAAGTCTAAATGTAAACCTTTAAGAATGCCGTAAGGTGAAACCGATCAGAACCGGCCGATATAAAGAGAAGGGAAATTTGAAGTGATTCAGGTGTCACTCAATAGCTCAGCTGGAAGACCATTGCCCCTGTAAGGAAAAAGTCGTGGGTTCAAGTTCCACATGAGTTCTTCTTTTCCCGATGTATTTCGAATTTAGCAAAACTTTTTATAGTATAGTATATTAAATAACTAATATTATAAATGCGAAAGTAACTCTGTCTGTCTGTCTGTATGTTACGCTTTCACGCCTAAACCACTGAACCGATTTTGATGAAATTTGGTATAAGGGTAGAATCGACCTTGAGAAAGGACATAGGCTATGTTCGGTCGCGATAACCGACATCCACGCGGGCGGAGCCGCGGCCAAAAGCTAGTATTAAATAATATCTAATAGCTAATTCTTTTCTTTCAGTAATTACTTCACTCAATCCTGAAAATCCCAATGCTGCCACGGTGAAGTACCAATGGGCCCTATTTGAAGCCCAAATAATTAGGCTTATTCACTAGCCAATTCCACCAGCTCTGATAATGGAGGTTAAAAATATGGACGAAGAAGCCTTGGATGCGATTGGCGCTGGTACTCCATTGACAAAGAATATAGATAATAAAGAGGATAAGCCATGCAATATAACAAATTTGATGGAAAAATTCGGAAAGTACCAGTTTATCCAGTATGTGTTGTTATGTCTACCAGGCATATTCATCAGCATGATTAGTGTTAACTACGTGTTTACGGTTGGAGAAGTAAACTATAGGTAAGTCTTTTATATCAATCAATCAATCGATCGATCAATCAATCAATCGACCGATCAATCAATCAATCAATCAATCAATCAATCTATCAATCAATCGATCAATCAATCAATCGATCAATCAATCAATCAATCAACGATCAATCAGACAGTCAATCAATCAAACAATCAATGTAGTCTATCGCAGTCCACCGCTGCACATAAGTCTACTGTTTCCACGCTGGCCTGACGGGTTGATACAGAATTTTATTTCGAATTTTCCTTCCCTTGCAGTGAAATCATCTGTGTATTTTTCTGGTTATCGCCTCTTACGACATCCTGCGGATGAAATGAGGTGGTGATAATGTATTCTTTCTAGGTCACCACATATCCACACTAATGTTATAAATGTGAAAGTAACTCTGTCTGTCTGTATGTTACGCTCACGCCTAGACCACTGAACCGATTTTGATGAAATTTAGTATAGAGGTAGATTAGACCTTGAGAAAGGACATAGGCTATGTTTTATCGCGATAACCGACATCCACGCGGGCGGAGCCGCGGGCAAAAGCTAGTATATATAGGATATTTTTATATGAGACTCGTCAATTTGACTTCATATTGCCTAATAGTAAGCCGAAGGTAAAATCTCAGAAAGGAGGGTGCCCACTACCGACACGTACCGTGTTACAATGGTTACTTAGCTTGACGGCCTCATTAGATGCTTTTTCATGCCCCGCTTAAAAGGCCCAGGAGTGTAGGTTGAGTGAACTAATTTGAACGATGCAAGTTTTTTGCATATTGCATTATGAACATTGAAGCAATAATTGACTTGCATCATCTCAATAAAATTTCACATTGTATTTGTATTGTATTTTTGTATTTTTTTTTTAATTATTAGAACCGAAGTTACTAATATTCCCTCTAACCCCTCCAACTAAGCTAAATTGCTTGTGCTAGGAGTGGGTTCACGTCGGTAGTGTAATGGCCAGGATCGAACCCGGGACCTCTCGATCGTAAGACTCCTTAACCCCTAAGCTACCGACGCTTTTTTTATTCTTGAGAGAGAGACTGTTCTTGGTATTTGCCGTGGGTATATTTTTTGTTTAATTCTTAACTAGTATCCGCGTGGGGTGTAAACAGTCAAATTGCTTTAAATTTTTGTCCTATCCTTACAACACGATTCCTGCCGGCTCGCTCTGTAAAGGTAAGGCGTGATATAAATGTTTACATTTACACTTCAATATTTCCATCGGCTTGCCTTTTGATCATGTTCACCCGACGCCACAGGTACGTACAGTCAATGTCAGAAATATCTTGACAAAAAAATCGTTTAAATGGGCCTTATCTTAAACATCCTACTTCCTATTAGATGAACCATATGCGAAAGTAACTCTGTCTGACTGTCTGTCTGTCTGTATGTTACGCTTTCACGCCTAAACCACTGAACGGATTTTGATGAAAATTGGTATAGGGGTAGTTTAGACCTTGAGAAAGGACATAGGCTATGTTTGGTCGCGATAACCGACATCCACGCGGGTGGAGCCGCGGGCATAAGCTAGTAACTGTTATAAAATGTGAAAGTTCGTGACAATGTTTATTAGGTACTCAATAACTCTCTCTCGAAATTTGATACAAAAATAGATTAGACCTTGGGAAAGGACATCCATACTAATATTATAAATGCGAAAGTAACTCTGTCTGTCTGTCTGTATGTTACGCTTTCACGCCTAAACCACTGAACGGATTTTGATGAAAATTTGTATAGGGGTAGGTTAGACCATGAGAAAGGACATAGGCTATGTTTGGTCGCGATAACCGACATCCACGCGGGTGGAGCCGCGGGCATAAGCTAGTAACTATTATAAAATGTGAAAGTTCGTGACGATGTTTATTAGGTACTCAATCACGCTCTAACGGCTAAACAAATCTGGCTGAAATTTGATACAAAAATAGATTAGACCTTGGGAAAGGACATATTCTATATTCGGTGGCGAATGGCGATAACCGATATTATCGCGGGTGGAGCTGCGGGTAACTGCTACAGCTATATATTTACGTGGGAGTGTGAACAGTAAAGACACGATTTATTCAAAAACCAATGAAACGACGTACTATAGTATCTATAAACAAACAGTTTATACTTCCTCGCGTGATAATAAATAAACATTATATGTATGTAGAATGCGGATAAACATACCTACATAGATACATTACTTTACATTATTTTATTGAAGACATACTTACATTATCTATAAGTACATATACAATTACTTGTCTCGACTGACTGACTGACTGATTCATCAACGCAAAGCCTAAACCTACAAACTTTGTAGTAGATTGTATTTTTCCAGTAAGAAAGGATTTTTAGAAATCCTGCTCCTAAACGGATAAATTAAGGGATAGAAGTTTGTGTGAAAGTCCGTCATTTTTAGAGCTAGATGCACTAAATTTCTTAAAGCTGTGTAAATGATAAAGATCCATGGACATCCTAATCTCATCTCTTGCTCGCACTGTATAAATTTGTTATAAATAAAACCATATTAAAAAAAAGAAGGATAATCGAGTTCACTGAGTTTCTTGCTGGTATCTTCTCAGTAGAACCAACCTACCGAACCAGCGAAAGAATCATTTTCCAATTATTTATTTTATTTATTTTTAATATCACTGACATTGTACAATTCTGACGTTCATATGTGCTCTTTATGTGCCTAAATTGAATAAATGAAATTGATTCTTTGATTCTTTGATTCTTTGTGTCTCTTAAGAAATAAATAAACACGTGTATTGTCGTGTTTTTCCCCGGTGGAGTATCGAGGACCACCCGAACTCTTCTGTGGTTGTTGTAAAAGGCTGCGAAGGGATAGGGCTGTTCTCCATCCGACAGTAAACATACAGCACAGGACAAAGGGCCCGCTAGACGGCAATAGGCTCGCCAATCATAATTGGCGAAACGTGGAACAAATACACCTCTGCCTACCCCTTCGGGGATTTACAGACGTTAGTACATGGATGGATGGATGGATAAGAAAGTTATTCAGGGGTGGTTGTGAAAGCATAACAGACAGAGTCATTCGTAATATTAGTAAATTCAAATTCGAATTAAATTTATCGGAGACTAGCTTTTGCCCGCGGCTCAGCTCGCGTGGATGTCGGTTCCCGGCAATTATTCGAATTTTTCTCAACGTACAAACCTTTCCTGGACTTCCACAAATAATTCAAGACCAAAATTAGCCAAATCGGTTCGTGCGTTCTGGAGTTATAGCGTCAGGAAGGAAAACCCGACTTATTTTTATATAGTAGATTATGAATTTGTGCCGTTTGGAGTCGAAACGTTGGGATCATGGGGTCCGAGCGCCCGCAATCTCTTCAGGGAGATTGCGAAGCGTATGGTCGGCGCTTCTCGTGACATGGGGGCCTCTTTTTAGGTCAGAGATTAAGCATTACCATACAATGTGGCAATGCTGCCAGCCTTCTGGGAACGCTACCGCAAGAGGCACGCGATGCGGAGGAATTTCATGACGCATTTTAATAATGTTTTAGTATAATTTATAAATATGTATTTTAGTTTTAGTTTATTTAGTTTTAGTTTTATTTTAATAATATATATATTTGATTGTTCTAAATTAAATTAAGTACATTTATACAAAAAAAATAATCAAATTAAATTTATTTGCAAGAATATGGTAGATACGAAGGTGTCCATTACAATAATAAAGTTCATTCACATTCTGCCATATCAGTCGATAGTACAGTCAAAATCAGAATGATGTTGACGTACAAAGTACTCAAAATTATCTTAATTTAGTTTTTTGACCCTCCGACATGGCAACGGTTGAATCAAAATATTACTAAGTATATCAAAGTTTAAGGGCAAACACAATTTATTTTTAAATTTTTGGAGGTTTCTGTCTATGACGGGCTTTTCTTTTTAATTTTTTTATTTAGATATTTAATTGTTGTCGGTCCTAAACATCGCGGCGACGGCCAAATTCCTATTCTACTAGCTTTTACCAGTGGCCCCACCCGCGTGAATGTCGGTTATCGCGACCAAATTAAAGCCTATGTCCTTTCTCATGGTCTATCCTATACCAAAAATCAGTTCAGTGGTTTAGGCTTGAAAGCGTAACATACAGACAGACAGACAGACAGAGTTACTTTCGCATTTATAATATTACTATGGATTCTAACCATTTCTGACTAGTCTGACGTATGTAAGTGCTCTATCGAGCGAGAATCGAGCTCAAGGATTCCGTTACGTGTGTAGTGATAATTATTTGACTTTCTTTTCTAAAACAAGATAGTTTTAGGGCCATCGTTTTCACACGAGTGCTAATGACAGTACTGGTTTTTTTATAGTCATGTAGGTACAGTCAGTATCACATCGATCTTGAAAAACAAAGTACTCAAAATTACCTTAATGCCTTGGTTTTATTCCGTCCTGTTGACTAATTGTTCTGATATTTGGTACGCATTTTTTTTTGTAAAGGACAGGTCAATTTGACTTCAACTCGCCTGATGGTAAGCTAAAGGTAAAGTCTCGGAAAGAAGGCCACTATCGTAAACATGTACCATGTTAATAGTGGGTGGTGGCAGTCAGCTTGACCTTTTGGCCTCATCAGATGCCTTTTCACGCCCCGCTTAAAGGACCCGGGACTGTAGGAAGAAGGAAACACGTGAGCTGGCAGGGAGTTCCAGGTCTTAATGGTGCGGCATAGGAATGAGTCACTGAAACGCTTGATTCTAGAAAGTCATAATATAAATCATATACGGATGGCATCGTGACGTGTTGTCCTGTGTAGGAAAGGAGCGGGTGGGACTAATTGGAAGAGCTCATCAGAACATTCACCATGGTAGAGACGGTAGAATACTGCCAAAGACGCAACATCTCTACACATCTGCAAAGGCTCGAGGGTGTTCGTGACCTCAGGATTCCCAATGATGATTGCATGATTTAAATTGTATCATCGGACGATAATACAAATTAAAGTAATAAAACAGTTTGATAGCTCTTAATACCTTGGTATTATGATCATTTTGAGGCTTTGTAGTTAAAATCTTTCTGACGCCGATTGTACTTTAATTGGTGTCGTTCATCAAATTATTTCTAATTTAATTTTTACTTGGCACAGATTCCATTGAGGTGAAATTGATTTAGATGGGAAAAGAATGTTCGAAACGGAAACCAACTGAGCCACATAGACTAGAATAGGAATAGTTAATATACCTAATAATTACTTTATAATTTCATTCAATCCTTAAGGTGAAAGAAAGTTTATGTGGATATTTATAATTTAACAGATCTGGCTGAAATTAAAAACGAATTTGTAAAGGGATAGATTATAAGGTTTGGAATAATGAAAACTATTTTTTATCGGATGGAATATAAACGTACTTCAATTTATTCCCATTTCATTTAACTAATTTTGCCTTTGTTCCACCAAATATACTGAATGTGCACCAAAATATATTCACTAAAATATTTCATAATGAGCACCCATTGAAGAATTGTTGTAAATTTGTAAAAATAATAATACACCCAAATACACCTCATTTTAAAAAAAACTAACCTAACCCAACCTACATATTTGGTGCATAGAATAAAATAATTATTGTTACAATAGAATATTTGCAGCGCAATATAACAAAAACGTATTATATCTTGGTGATAATTTGGAATTTGGTGTAACACGATATGTTGGTCGAATAGTTTAATTATAGCAAAACAATTAAACGGGTTTAATTTAGAAATGCGTACATAGGTGTACCTTCAGATCTTTGGTGAACACAAAAAAAAAATCTTTTTTTATCCCGGTAGTAAATTTATTTCTAGGACGAATTAATGAACTACTTTTCATCCCGAGAATCATTCTTTAATAATTATTGAACTTATATTCTTAGATATAATCTCAACATTTTCTCATGGACCCTATTTTATTTACAGATGTAGAATTGATGGATGCGAAGATGGCAACTCAACATCACAGCACCCAAGTTGGTGGCCAGACCCGAACATGGACCGTTGTTTGTCACCCCTGCTCAAAACTGGCGAAGAAGTTTGTACCAACAGCAGTTTCACTGGTCAACTGGCTACCTGTGAGCATTTTATTTATGAAAATAACAACACTGTTATTGCTGACGTAAGAAGTTTTTTTTTTGTTATTTTTGATACATTCTCATAGCTGGGGTGTTTCCTCCCAACGGAGGCGACTCAGACATCAGAGATTTTTTGTTCTGTCCGTGGGAAAGCCAAGGGACTGTTTTTTATACCACTTAAGTGGCAAACAAGTACACTGCCCGCCTGATGGAAAGTGGTTACGGACGTATGCAACACCAGGGGCGTTACACTCGTGCTGCCTACCCTGAAGAAACCTTCTAATGCCCTTCTTTAAGAACCCCAGCAGTTCCACACTCACCATCTGGACCGCTGGCGGACCACAACTGTGCGTTCCTCGGGAAACTTTCTGCCTCGCAAAACTAAACTGTGGAATGAACTGTCACCAACTATATTACCGAACCAATACGACCTTCAAACTTTCAGGAAAAGAGTACTCTCTTTTAAAAGGAAGGCACGAATCCTCTGGTATTGCGGGACGCGGGTGTCTATGCCGAGGTGATCGCTTAACATCAGGCGATCTTCCTCTCGTTTGGCTCCCTATTCGATTAAAAAAACCCCGCTTGGGACAATCACGGCAAGCTTGTCTTGCTTTGTCTTTTGCACTGATGGCACAGCAACTCTTACTAGGTCGGCTGTACGAGTGTGATTCCCAGTCGCACACGTCCATATAGGCCACGGTAACCACTTTGAATGGACCGCGTGCTTATCTGCCATCTATATAGAATTAAAATAAAGAAAGTTCACTCAACCACCTCTGTCTCTCATAAGCGCAATGTGGAGCCAACTGTCACCTTATTAGAAGCAAGCCGGGACGGGTGGTTCGATACGCACTTTCCTCTCCATGGCAAGATGGGGTTACCGTGCATCCCAGACCGAAGGGGCAATCACGAATACGAAGACTCCTGAGCGAGGGAAATGGTTTATGGGCCAGCCCACCTTACCCATCAACTAACGGCATCTGGATGCCCAAGATGTGTGGTTTAAGTCAGTTCAAGGCCGACATAACTGCCACCCGCGACCCCTCCCCCAGCCGGCAGGGGTATCGCCAACTGCGGATGTATCCTATGTAGAGGATACCAGATTCCCTGAATACGCAGGAAACACTGTACACTGTGTTCAAAATCCTGAAATTTGTATTTGGATAGGTGATTTTTTGGATGGCTTTTGAGTGGTTATGAAAAAATAACCACGAAGGCTAATACGATGACTACCGCCTTCCAACAGCCAGCCTTCTAACCTATTCCATCTAAGTCAATTCAGTATATCGACCTGCTGTTTCTTACTTACACTTGGGATTTTGAACTTTGTATAAAGGTGTATGCAATTTTTTTTTGAGTATGGATACCAACTTGTCCATTTGAATCTATAAATTTTTACTTTCAATTGATTATAATATTTTAAATTCCAGCTAAACCTGGGTTGTCAGCCATGGAAGTCGAATTTAGTTGGCACTATCCATAACATGGGTATGTTAATTTCTATGATCGTGTCTGGATGGATATCAGACAAGTAAGTTCATTATCATTATATTCATCGTCATCACCTTCCGTCCCTTCCCCCAACCCTGCCTACCCCTTCGTGGATTTACAGGTGTGAATATATGAAAATAAGTTTAGTATGCAAATCAAAATATCAACATTGTAATTAATGTATTTGCATTGAGTTCGAAAAACATCAAGGAAAAAGTGAAACTCTCAAGTGAGACTTGAACTCGCGACCTTTCCCTTACAGGGGGAATGCTCTTTCAGCTATTGAGCCACACCTGAAACACTTCAAATTTTCCTTCTCTTTATATCCGTCTTTAAGGGCGACGCGACGGTGGAGCCATCTACCAACTTTCTTACGAAATGTTGGAAGTGTTTCAGGTGTGGCTCAATAGCTCAGTTGGAAGAGCATTCCTCCTGTAAGAGAAAGGTCGTAAGTTCAAATCTCACTTGAGCATTTCATTTTTTCCGATGTTTTTCGAACTTTAAAGTTAGCTTAATAAGTTCTATAAAAAAAAAATATCTTTTAAATATTTGCATTGATTTATCAAAACACAACCTAATCTGTCAAGATTTTTTTAATTTGCTTTGAGCAAGCTTTATGGACGATTGGGTATTATCTGCGGTAGCCTAGTGGTATGGGTAATGGACTGCTGAGACGAGCTCTCGGGTTCGATCCTAGGTTTACCATGGTACACACCAATGACTTTTCGATGCTTTTCGAAGTTATGTGTGTATTTATCGCAGGTTTATAAGTGCCCGGTTAGTGGCAATAGGCTCGCCACCTATTACATTGGGACCTAAACATAAACCGGCGAAATGTGGGTGCAAGCACCTCTGCCTACCCCTTCGGGGAATACAGGCGTGAGTTTATGTTATATGTTATGTATTATCTTATAGTTAAAATAAATTATCTAACCGAGCTTATTAAATTAAGAATGGTAAAAGAGCGGTATAAACTGCGCCGCTTCATAATTTATAGTTTTGCTTTATTTTTAATCATCCACCCAATTTATAATAGTAACTAATTTCACTATAAAATTTTATGACGTCACTAAAGCTTTAAATACAAGTTACCTTATAACTTATCGTTTTGACGTTTAGTAAAAAGTAACTAATTTGAATACCCAATTGTACGTATTTGTACGTACGATGACCTTAGAATCTTAATGAAATAATAAATTATAACGTCGTGTTGTGGGTCACAATGTGGCACTTATTATTCTTGTTTATACATTTATATGCCTAGTTCGTAGTACCATAGAGTTAGAGTGGAGAAAAAACTACGCATAGATAGTTACTACCGGTTGCCATGGCCATTGCCGTATAATGGTCTACTTATACATAGTATATAAGTAAGTCAAAACTATAAACATTTACGAGGCAGTTAGAAAATTTTCTCACTGACGTAATTGTTGATTGATAACTAATCAAAGTTTAACTAATCAAAACTTTTAACAAGTACTATTAAAATAAGGCCAACGAGACGAGAGAAAAAAGGTAAACGAAGCGACCTTTACTGATTAACGCTGCGATAACTAGCGATTATTTTCTGTCCTTGTCGCACATGCCACACGAACGCGACAATGTCCGAGCGACAGCTGTCGTTGCTTGTTTCGTAGTACAGGGAAGCTGTCAGCACAGCGGTTCTAAACTGTAATCCGCCATCTTTTGAGCAATTTCAATCCTGTCTGGAATGCGCTTGAAGTGATACGTAATAATTTTCAAATAAAAATGTTTGGAACCGCTGAAACGTTGTTTACCTTTTTTCTCTAGCTTCGTTGGCTTTACTTTAAGTAGGTACTATTATCTTGAACAAAAGTTGAAAAAATCGTACATGTTCTCTGTACGAATAAACCAAAAAGCCATTAAACTGACTGGCCCAATAACACCGTATGACATTACGATGACCTGCCATTTTATTTTGCGTGTAAAGACTCCTCGGGCTTCACTTCGCTCTCACCAGTTAGTTGAGGCTGGGTCTCAAACCGACTAAAACCGCAAGGTGTTTCGTACCAAGCAACCACCAACCAAAGAGACCTAATCTATACAGGGTGTAATCGTTAAGTGTGTCCAGGCGATTATTCCGTAACTATTACAGATATCAAAAAACTGTAAACTGATATCGAAAGTACGTTACCTAATGAGTAAAATGACATCAATAACTTTTTAAAAATCAAACGAGATGTATCTAAAATTTTGATATTAAACCCTCCCATACATTTAGTATTAGATTAGTAGAAAGGTTTTAGTTTCCTTATTTTAAGTGGTCTAGTACTCATTTTACCTTAATCATATTTTATGATTACCTATGATTATGATAATGATGATTTTCAAGTAGATACATGAGATTTTTTTTTTAAGAATATTAGAACCGAAGTTACTAATATTCCCTCTAACCCCTCCAACTAAGCTAAAATGCTTGTGCTAGGAGTGGGTTCACGCCGGTAGTGTAATGGCCAGGATTGAACCCGGGAGGAATTGTTTGGATTGATCCCCGCCGCCTCTTTCCGCCATCGTTCCACGCGACAGCAGTTCCACACTCACCATCTGGACAGCTGGCGGTCCACAACTGTGCGTTTCTCGAGAAACTTTCTGCCTCGCACAACTAAACTGTGGAATGAACTGCCACCAGCGGTATTTCCGAACCATTACGACCTTCAAACCTTCAAGAAAAGAGCGTACTCTCTTTTAAAAGGAAGGCAACGCACTTGTGACTCCTCTGGTGTTGCGGGTGTCCATGGGCGGCGGTAATCGCTTACCATCAGGCGATCCGTCTGCTCGTTTGCCTCCCTAATGCATAAAAAAAAAAAAAAAACCTCTCGATCGTAAGGCCGACTCCTTAACCACTAAGCTACCGACGCTTTTAAATTTAAAAGTTTTTTAATTATCTTACCACTTCAAATTATTAATAAACCGTGTTTCAATATCGCATTAATTTGAGCAGACTGAAAAGCAACACACTACAAAAAAAAATTGTACTTACTAATAAATCAATATTATTATTTTTAATTTTATTACTCTGCTAGGTTAATAAACAGTTTCCTTCATATCAGTACTAAGCTAAAATATTCTTTTAAAATAAGGACACTAAAACCTTTCTACTAATCTCATACTAAATGTATGGGAGGGTTTAATGTTAAAATTTTAGATACCTCTCGTTTGATTTAAAAAAAGTTATTGATGTCATTTTACTCATTAGGTAACGTATTTTCGATATCAGTTTACAGTTTTTTGATATCTGTAATAGTAACGGAATAATCGCCTGGACACACTTAACGATTACACCCTGTATATATAAAAATCAATGCCACTTTTCGTTGTAATGTTATATAAAACTCAACAACACCTTCACCGATTTGGCTAATTTTGGTCTTGAATTATTCGTGGAAGTCCAGGGAAAGTTTGTACGGAGCCGCGGGCAATAGCTAGTAGGTTTTAAAAAGTTCAACTGCAACGCAAGGGGCTCAGATTCAATTTCTGCTCGTTGTAAATATATTATATTTGCATTGGTCTCATCTGTGTGTTTCTATATTCCTATAACGTGTATGTATTTACAAAAAATAAACTAAGTATGTAGTGAAGCTATGTTTACGTTGAATCTATTTAGCACTACGTAGAATCTCACAATATATTGGATATCTTTTTCAGATATGGTCGTAAACCAGCACTGGTATATTGCACAGTTGGAGGCTGTATCGGCTACATTAAAACCTTCGCTACCTCATACTATATGTACATAACTATAGAATTCTTCGAGGCTTCTATTACCGGTGGATCTTATGCACCTGCCATGGTTATATGTAAGTTGAGATTAAGTTATATTTTATTGGTATGGTCATCCATATTACTACTTACTAGAATAATATACAGTTTAGTATCTTCTTTCATCTGTTCTGTTAAATGTTCTCATTACACAGTATGGATTGAAATAAAAACTTTAGTTAGAAACGTTAGAAAATATCACACATTATGGATTTTTGAGAATGGGCAAATAAGATGATTTGATTTTATTTTTTCCAACAAATTGTATGCAAAACGTTACTGGCAATTTCTGACATTTCTAGTACTTACTTATACCCTGCATGAAATAGGAACGATTGACTATAAAAGTTATTCATTGATAGTTTAGCATTTTTTTGGCTGTAGGATTTAAGAAAGTTGTATGTCCTAGAAAGGCCTTTGATTCTCTTTTCAAGTATATTTTGGTCGCAACTGGTACAATTTCAACAACAAAGTATTTAATAAGTAATATGCAATTTTTTTGGTTTTTCAGTATTGGAGATTGTTGGTCGAAGACATCGAGTTCTATCAGGCATAATCTTTGCATACGCTGTCTACTTTGGAGAGAGTCTTTTCGCTGTTATTGCAATGTTTGTGCCTAAGTGGAAACACCTCGTCTACATCATAAACGGCTCTTGTTTCTTTTTCATCTCCTTTATTTTCCTCCTCAAAGAGAGTCCAAGATGGCTGCTCACTAGCGGAAGAATAGATGCTGCTAAAAAGATTATGAAAAAAATTGCCAAAGATAATAAAATTAATATTAGTAATGAAGATTTACTAAATATTGATGGTGCTAAGCTAAAAGAAAAATGGCAGATTAATGGAGAAGATGTTAATGAGGGTTTCAAAGAAGCTTTTAAATCGAAAGAAATTGTTAAGCGATTATTTGTTGCATGTGTGGCTAAATTTACATGCAATTTTGTATATTATGGAGCGTTGATAAACTCTGTGTGGCTACCAGGGGATAAGCACCTCAACTTTTTATACTCTTCACTGATGTCTTTCCCTGGGGAGTTACTTTCTTTGTATTTGATGAATAAAATTGGAAGGAAAATTCCTCTGCTAGTTGGATATACAATGTGTGGAGTATTGTGCATAATTTCAGTATTAATTCCAGAAGGTAAGCAGAGGTTAATTATATCTAGTTAGACCAGACTTAACTTGAAAAAATTGGTGCATATGATAATCATGGCAAGATAACCATTGTCATCTTGTCGTTGTTCCTGGTTGCATCCAAGGCATTCACTTCGAAAGCAGTCAGAAAGGTCCGGCCAGAAAGGTTCATTTACTCTTTCTCCCTCTTTTAATTGGGCCTATATGGCCCGTCTTAGTTAAATGCACAATTACTATAAACAAAATTATTTGAAATCACAAGCATGCTTAAATAGGTACTTTATTTTGGCTACCTCATAAGAATTACTTTGAATGATTTAATTTTAATTTTCAGCATATTTATGGGTGAAATTATCGCTGTTTCTGATAGCTAAGTTAATTATATCGGCATGCTTCACGGGTATTATCACTTATTCAATGGAATTGTTCCCCACCAGTGTAAGGGGGTCGCTCCTAGGAGTGGCTTCGTTTGCCGCTCAGGTTGGCAGTATGCTGGCACCACTTACACCGCTGCTGGTGAGTTTAGCATTATAATTAGTTCAGATAAAAGTTAATATATTAGTGTGCAGATCTGCACAATAATATATCCACACACAGCATGGTTGACCAATGACCTTTCTTAAGACATTGAAACCGAGGACCGCTACCAAGTGGTGAACTCTGCGAGGCATGAAGGGACCATGCCTCGGAGAGCTCACCACTCGGTCCTGGTTGCCATATGAACATCTATGGCAGTTGTTATTAGGTAGTAGACGCCCTAAAAAGTCCAAATACTACAGAACTTCGATATTGCAAATGTGTCGTGGGGGTCGCTTCACAGAAAATATGGAAGTTCCAAATATTAGGTAATCTGCGGTTCAGGTACTTTGCAGTTAGGCTGGAAAGCCGACCATCATTCTCAAAGCTTTGTCCCCACCGAGAGAAGAAGGATCGCGGCTTCGCATCCCACTTGGACCGATCAAAAATATCCTATTTTAATCAATCTGTCTTTTCCTTTTCAGAATAATATTTCAGAAGCTCTACCATTCACATTCTTCGGCTGTTCTGCGATCATTACGGGTATACTACTGAGCTTAACACCAGAGACCAAGGATTTGCCCCTATTCGACACTATCGACCAGATAGAGAATAATTCCACGAACGAACCTAAGATAAATGAGAATTCATTAATGAAAGAAGGTCCCCATGAAGCTGATAGTAGTGTATGAAGTAAGAAGAGCACAGGTTAGATAATAGCTACTATGTAACAGATACATTAGTACAGATAGTAGCTGTCTTAACAGTGAGCTACAAGCAGAAATATACCTTCTGCGTCTAAAGCGAGAGTCCAAAACTGTATGCCTGCTTCATTGGGCTGACGCATCAATAGAGTTGATGATAATATTAGACTAGTAAATCAAAAAAAAGAAAAGAAAGGATGAAAATAAAATGCGTTTATTTTAACAAAGACAATTTTGATATTTTTAATGCTACCTGCCTCGTGCTATGTCGCCGGAAACATGAAAGCTGTGACGTATTTGTCGCACCATTTTGAGTCCTTGTTTTGAGTCTGTTTAGAGGTCCTGGTATGGTCCCTATGGCTAGCAGAACATGGCTGTCTATCTCATAACCAGTAGAAGATATAAAAAGCAATGCAGGAGACCTAGGAAGAACCTCGAATCTTGTTGGTTGAGGAAGCCAGTGATTTTTGTATAGAATAATTTATCCTCTATGTTTCGTCGTATACTTGTAATGGTAAACCTCGATCTCGAATGAGGAGCAGCAACATTAGTCTTATAGTAAATGTTGAAAAGCAAACTGTTGTTTTTTTTTCTATTAATTCAGAATATTATTTGTCAATCATATTTCACTTTTAACTACTTTCGATTCACAAGGTTTGCCTTTGCATCAAGTGCTGCATACCAACGTCATTTCATTGAACACATCAGGAAGAAGAGCAAGAATCCAGTTAAGATAGCCCTGTGGCTTAATATACTACAGAATAAATGTTCTTAAAACATGTGATTTCTATACCTACTCAAACAAGTAATAAAATTAAAAAAATTGAAAAAGTCCACGACGTATAACAAATAATTCAAAGAATATTTACTGCAGCGCCTCCTAGTGGGTTGTCGCCGTAACACCTGTCTAAGAACATGAACCAATCAAATTCAAACCAATGATTGAAAACTGCGTCAAAATCGGACTAGTATTTTTGGAGAAAATTGGCAACATTGATTTGAATTAAAAATGCTTGCTGTAGCGCTCCCTGTTGAGTTGTCATTGTAACACCTATTTAAAAACATGCTCCAATTAAAGCCGAACCCAAAACTGAAAACTGCAACAAAATTGGATTGGTAGTTTCGGAGAAAATGGCAACATGGATTTGCACTAACAAACAAACACTCAAACAACCGTTCTGTCCTGTCCGTCTCCGTTCCGTCGTGAGTAAAAATCAAATTTCAATTGAAAAGAAATCAATCTATGACGGAAATGAACCCCACGGAATCTTAGATCCTCTATCGTCGTAAATTCTTTTTGTATGCTCCGAGCATCGCATTATTGTCTTTGTTAGACGTTTCTATAATTCCATAATAGTGAACAGCAACGCAAGACGAATACATAAATAATACGGAAATGATCAACTACTGACCGGTCATGTGGACACGAATTCCTTTACAATGACAAGATTTCAGAATAGGTAAGTATCTCACTACAGTCATTTACACTGCATTTTTAACATACGTCATACATATATAATCACGCCTTTATTCCCGGAGGGTTAGTCAGAAGTGAATTAGTCCCACGTAAGGCTTATTCCACTTTTCCCCGTTGACAATCCCCGTTAATGGGGATTATTGAACTTTTTGTTCACTATTCCCCGTTGATGCACAAAAATATATTTAATTTAGGTACGTAAAAAATTATAAAAAAAACCTTATTAAAAATTAAAAGTAGATAATTCATTTACAGTATTTTATTTTTAACACTAGATCTACGGTAGCCTAGTGGTATGGGTAATGGACTGCTGAGACGAGGTCTCGGGTTCGATCCCAGGTTTACCATGGCACACACCAATGACTTGTCGATGCTTTTCGAAGTTATGTGTGTATTTATCGCAGGTTTATAAGTGCCCGGTTAATGGCAATAGGCTCGCCACCTATTACATTGGGACCTAAACATAAACTGGCGAAATGTGGGTGCTAGCACCTCTGCCTACCCCTTCGGGGAATACAGGCGTGAGTTTATGTTATGTTATGTTATGTATTTTTAACACACCTAATGGGTATTCTTGAACTTTTTAGTGTTAATTTAATTAATTTGTAACGTACCTAATGGGGAGTAGTGAACTTTTAGTTCACTAATCCCCATTAAATTTATTTTTGAGCATCAACGGGGAATAGTGAACAACGGGGAAAAGTGAAATAAGCCCCACGCAATAGGGTGTCAGCCTATTGCCGCATTCCGAGCACTGTTATTGACTCAAGCCATGTATCTGAAGCTGAGTCTGGGTTTTATAAATATCTGTCTGATGTTGAACAGCCCTATCCCTTAGTCGCCTTGTACGACACCACATAGAAAGAGATAGGGTGATCCGAATTCTACTCTACCGGGAACCAGACGGTTTGGCATTTTTAACATAACCATGTTAAAACACAATTTAAAATTAAAATAAAAAGTAAAGGATGTCTTTTTAAAAATAAACTAATATTAATAACCAAGTTACTAGTATGCTGCCTAACCCCTCTAGTTAAGCTAAATCGCTTGCTATAAGTGAGTTCACCAGTAGGGTATTGACCAAGATTGAAACCCGGGTCTAGATCGTAATGCCAACTTAAACCACTAAGCTATCGAGGCTTCAATATGAACTGATATTACATTTCTGATAATGCTAATGAGTTGACATCCATACGGGCAAAGCCGCGGGCCTAAGCTAGTAATCTAAGTAAAATGAAAACTAAAGCAGACATGTCTGTTAATAAGTTTATCTTTATGATTAGCTGATCCCGTTCCCGCTACACCCTCTACTATATTAAGCATCTGTTATACATATAAACCTTCTTCTTAAATTACTCTATCTATTAAAAGAAACCACATCAAAATCTGTATGTAGCGTACTTTTGAAGATATAAGCATACATAGGGATGGACAGACGCGAAAAGCGACTTATTGCTAACTAGCTTTTGCCCGCGGCTCCGCCCGCGTATATGTCGGTTATCGCGACCAAATATAGCCTATGTCCTTTCTCAAGGTCTAATCTACCCCTATACCAAATTTCATCAAAATCGGTTCAGTGGTTGAGGCGTGAAAGCGTAACATACAGACAGACAGACAGACAGAGTTACTTTCGCATTTATAATATTAGTATGGATACTATGTAGTGATGATAACCAATACTAAAAACTAAAGTTCTATACATTTAAATCGGAAAAACTACAGGTATAGTCAGCGTCATAAATATTTTGACGACGAAGCCTCAAAATGATCATAAAACTCTAAAATTAAGAGCAAATCAAACTGTGTCATTTATTTATATGGTACTAGCTTTTGCCCGCGGCTCCGCCCGCGTGGATGTCGGTTCCCGGCAATGATCTATTCGAATTTTTCTCGCCGTAAAAACAATCCTTGAACTTCAACGAACATTAAAAAAAAGAATTGGCCAAATTGGTCCAGGCGTTGTTGAGTTATGCGCTTACCAACACATTTAGTGATTCATTTTTATATTATAGATTATTGTTCGACTACTAAAGGTGTGTATCAAATATCAGAACATATGCAAACTGGAAGGGGGTTAAAAAACTAAATAAAGATCATTTTGAGTACTTCATTCGTCAACATCTTCCTGATGCTTGATTACATTCATGACGCGAAAGTCCAAAATGAAAATGAAGAAGAGTTCTTTACACAGTATAATAACATGCGATTTAACTTAAGATTTCAGCAGTAAAGTTGAAAATTTAAGGGGATTTTTTTGCAGTAGCTGACAATTAACAAATCGGTGTTCTGGATGTTGACTTATTAATACCAATTGCTTCATTTTGTGCTACAGTCTTGTCTGTTGTTCCTGCTGCTCTGGTTTTCGTAAACCGTGGCTTTCAACTTGTTTAATCGTATCAAACAGAGGCAGGTCCTTAGTCTCAGGAGTTAGACAAAGAAGGAAACCACTCAATATTAAAGCGCAGGCAAAGATCAGAAATGGATGAATATTCGATATTGTGATCTGAAACATAAGCATATAAGTTGATAGAATATATATTATAAAACAACTAGGTACTCGGGAGAATGTGCGGGGCTTTTGCGGCCTCACTGAGACCTTAGAGATGAAGTCATCTTAAATTACAAGCCGGATTTCGTTTCGGGGTTGCAAGGTCAGATGGTACTCCCACAAAAGTCTCGTAAGTTACTCGTAAATATAAATGAGAAGAAGACGTAAGTAAACCCCGAATACTGAAGTGAAAGTCTTACCACCGTTCTCAATACCATACTGACAGTTAAAGATAGATCGCATCTACGGATAAAGTGCTCGGCTGTTTAAATTCAAAACATAGTAACTCCTAGTTCACACCAATTCCGGAAAATAAAATTATACCGCGATGCGCTTTCCCGCACAAAAATCAGTTACCATGTTTTGAATTTAAACAGCCGATACGTCAAATTTGACTGTTGCGATCTATCTTCAACTGTAAGTATGTTATTGGGAACGGCCATTAATCGAATACATAGGAAAAAATGAATCTTCTCGAGCGGGACTTGAACCCGCGATCTTTACCTTACAGGGTGAATGCCTTGACCAACTCGGCCTTAAGAAGGATAAAAAAGGAACCTAAAGATGATTTTAAAATACCTATTCAACGACACCTCACTTGATATAGTTCATCGACTTTTTATTTTGACAATATGGCGTCTGGTTGTCGCTGTGGTGAATTTTGATTACTGTCATGTCTTTAGTGACACTAGCAAGGTTAAGACGAATCGATTGACGTAAGAATTATCAAACTCGGCCTACGCATTTGGTCTGTAGAACGCCACATAGAAACAAACATACATACATACATATATACATACATACATACATACATAGACTGATAAACACCTTTGCGTCGCGCAGTCGGGTAAAAATAGAAGGTAAATTTGAATCACATCGGGCGTGTCTCGGTAGCCGAGTTGGTCAAGGCATTCCCCCAGAAAAGGAAAGTTTACGGGTTCGAGTTCCAGCTGAGAAGATTCATTTTTCCCCATGTATTCGATTTGTATAGTTAACATACCTACTTATTGCCATAAAATTCATTGAATCCAATTGAGACAACAATAAGATTATGGCGATCTAATCAACTAAGTGGCCACAAGGATTCTTACACCATTTCTTAAAAGTAATATTAATTCAATCTTACTTGACTTTCATACAGGAGAGGAGGTGGTAGTAAGCTACCACCTCCTCTTAAAATCCAATTCACAGTATGAGGCCTTAGCCTCAGGTCACAAAAGTATTTTTGAAGGAAAACACATATTGATAAATTTTTGAAAAATTATATGCAACTAGGTTGGGGCAAAAAAGTTGTTAGAAAGTTCTCGTAGGTATGACTGAGCTACATAAATTATTGTAAAAGATATCGAGTTACCAGTATAGGCGTAAGGGGTGCTATCATGGCCCCCATCCTAGAGCAGAAAGATGCAATTCCCAGAAGTGACCCCCTTGCACTGGTGGGAAACAACTCCATGGAGTAGCTGATAACTCCAGTAAAGCAAGACGATATTATCATTTTAGCGATCAAGAAGAATGCCAGTTTGGCCCATAAATATTCTGCGAACAAGTAATAATAAATGTGCTTAATAGTTTCAAGAAAAATAGCACCAAACTGTATTTTCTATCCTACTTCCCACTATTCTATTCCAACCTCATCATCATCAACATCAGCCCGCGGCAGTCCACTGCTGGACACAGGCCTCTCCCTTGATGATATTCCATTCTATTCTACTAATATTTTAATATCCTTTCCTATCCTACTAATATTACTAATGTGAACGTTTGTGAATATGTTGGGATGTTTGTTATTTAATCACACTCTAACGGCTGAACGGATCTGGCTGATATTTGATAAATAAATAAATAAATATTTCACAACATTCTACACAACGCTATCTAGATCCATGGTAAGCATAGCTTAACTAGCTTGTGTTATGGAATCTAGAATGCGGATAAACATACTTAGATACTTTTTTTTTTGTAAATACATACAATATACTATACATAGAAACACCCAGACCAATGCAAATAGCCATATTCATGAATATAAATATTTGCACTGAGCGGGAATCGAACCGCGTTCACTACCATCACGCCACGGAGGCTGTCATACAAGGATAGATTATTATATAGTCTGGTTACTTTATACCCCTGGAGTAGGTTCCCGTGGAGTGGGACCAGAATGTCACTATGATACAATAAATCACATAATAAACTTAATTATTAAGAAAACAAAAAACCCGACTGCAAAGTAAAAATACAACTGAAAAGCAAAAAAACAAGCTCTACATTTCTTTTGTGACTTTATTTAGCTACTTACTGTTTTACTTTCTCTTCTTTAGCATTACATAAATATGTGAATAAACATGACTATGAATGTTGGAAAAGTATTGCAGGCGGGAACAAGCTGTTAAATCGTTTTTCTCACATTTTGTTACTTTGTAAACCACCACTGACTTTGCACAGCTTGTTCCCGCCTGCAATACTTTTCCAACATTCATAGTCATGTTTATTCACATATTTATGTAATGCTAAAGAAGAGAAAGTAAAACAGTAAGTAGCTAAATAAAGTCACAAAAGAAATGTAGAGCTTGTTTTTTTGCTTTTCAGTTGTATTTTTACTTTGCAGTCGGGTTTTTTGTTTTCTTAATAATTAAGTTTATTTCAAACTTTTTAGTTATTATAATTTTGTGAAGTGACATCACAATGGCTACTTGGAAATGAAATAAAAATTTATTCAAAGTCAAAGTATTTATTCGTTGAATATGGTACAAAATGGTATTCAGGTATGTAGTTCGAAATAGAATGTCATCAATTTTATTTTATAATATTTTTGTTATATAAAATTTAAGCAATTTCCGGTTTTGTAGAATCTGACACATGGAACGGCAAGTTAATATTTATTTCTGAAATACTTCTACGTACCTACTCATAATTTAACTTTTGGAGGCTACTCCGACATAACTGTCATGAAGATACCTTACAAGGGGAAGTTTAGATTAGCTTGATATGATAAAAACTTAGGCTAGTGGAGGCATTTGACGTAGACGTTCAAGTTCTCTTAAAGAATTTTCGCCGTGTGGCCGATTCAATAGTCGCAAGAAGAAGCAAGAAGTCGGTGACTCAATGTCTCGGACGTTCTCAGCATGGTCTCGCATCTGCTCAAGTCGCTGAGAACGCGCGATTGGTGATTCAAGCTCCCGGGTATTCTCAAGTCGCTCAGAGTGAGAAGTAGATGACTCAAGCTCTCTATCATTCTCAGCATGCTTTCGCATCTGCTCAAGTAGCTCAGAGTGAGAAGTCGAGGACTGAAGCTCTCTAACATTCTCAGCATGCTTTCGCGTCTGTTCGAGACGCTCAGAGTGAGAAGTCGATGACTCAAGCTCTCTAACATTCTCAGCATGCTTTCGCATCTGTTCAAGTCGCTCAGAGTAAGAAGTCAATGACTCAAGCTCGCTAACGTTCCCAGCATGCTTTTGCATCTGCTCAAGTCGCTCAGAGTGAGAAGTCAATGACTCAAGCTCTCTAACGTTCTTAGCATGCTCCCGCATTTTATCCAATCGTTGTATGCGTACGGATGATGATTCCTTGGCACGTGCTTCAAAAGCGTCTTCTCGCATCTGAGTCAACCTTCGTAGACGAGATGAGAGCGTCTCTTTTGATCTTGTTTGAGATTTAGCAATTCGCCCTCGTTCTCTGTCAGCGCTAGACCCAACCCACCCTTTCGACAAGAATATTGGCTAATATTTTCTATCAGCTCTTTAAGAGCTGTAGGTAACAGCTTGGTGTAATTTTGAGAAGTTCTTTTATTTAACAAGACGTATTTTATTTAAGACAACAAACAACCTGAGATGAAGAGAAAGCAAATGATATATATTGACACTGACACGTCAACATAAATAACACGATGAGAAGAAGAAAGCAAACGATCCAAAAAAACGTATAGAATTTATTTCTATAGCAAGAACTAGTTCGGACACCAAACAACACAAGATGGTATACGTTGAAGTGAAGGATTAATCGAGTTGAAACGCATGGAAAACTTCAACAGTTCAGACGAAGTCATTTTAAGCAATAAAGCATTAATCCTTTGTACCTTAATAAATTGCGCATTAATTTGTAGATCAACTAGCGACCCGCCCCGGCTTAATCATTTTTGCATAGTGAAGGGACATCACCGAAATCCTACCTTAATTATTATATTTTTGCTCATATCTTCGGTTCCACTCAAGCGGTTGCAATCAAACAAACGTCAGATTTTAAGTTTGACCAAGACCTTTTGAACAAATGAAACCGTATTGAAATTTGTTCAGTAGTTTTTGCGACCAACGCGGTCAAACAATTGTTGCGCCAAAAATCCGTCATTTTGATTTTCTCGAATTTTTAATAAACCCAGTGTTACTCACACAATCACGATAAATCAAATGGCACCTCACATGTGAAAATCCGTTAAACCGTTCAGACTGTAGAGCGTGCAAGAACTATTTTCAAGGTTTTCATTTTAGCGCCAAAACTCCGCCATTTTGATTTTCTAGAAATTTTAATGTACCCAGTGTCACTCACGCAATCACGACGAATCAAATGACACCTCACATGTTCAAATCCGTCAAGCCGTTCAGGCTGTAGGCCGTGCCAAATAAATGGACATACATACATACATACATACATACATACATAGTCTCGAAAAACATTACCCTCCTTCCTTCGGCAGTCGGGTAAAAATGCTATAAATACAACAAGGGTCGTTTTGAAGAAGACAATGAAGAGAGAAAGAGATGAAGTTTACAATGGTTACAAATATAAAAATTGCAAGTGTATAGTTACATGCTTATAACTGTGCAAATAAAATACACAAATACTACTTACTTGTGGGAATAACAGCTGATATACCACACAATATCCCAGATACAGTAAACCCAATAAGTAAAGGAGTCTTTCTTCCAAATTTGTTCATCAAATACAAAGCAATTAATTCTCCTGGGAAGGACATTATCGTAGTAAGTAAGAAGTTCACATATTTGTCTCCTGGCAACCATACTGAATTTACTAACATTCCATTGTATACAAAACAGCTTGTGAATCTACAAATGCCAACAACAGATAACCGCTTCATGACTTCTTTAGATTTAAAAGCATCTATCAAACTTTCTTTTACTTCATTTCTTCCAATGTTAAACTTCTCTTTTAGTGTTGCTTCATCAATTTTGTTTAATTCTTCTTCATTAATAATAAAATTATTAACATCAGCAATTTTTTTCATTGTTTTCTTTGCTTTTTCAATTCTTCCACTCACAATTTGCCATCTAGGGCTTTCATTGATGAAGAAAATGAGGAATATGAAGAAGATACAAGGACCGTAGATGATGTAGATGAGAATTCTCCAGTTAAAAACGAACATGGCAATACAGGCAAGCATGAACTCACCGAAATATATAGCGTATGAAAAAGTTATGCCGGATAACAGTCGATATTTTTTGCCAGCAATTTCAATTACTGAAAATAAAAACGGATTTAGGGATTTACCTTTATTTCTAATCACGTTCGAGTACTTATTATTATTCTATGCTGATTAAAATAAAATTATCATAATAAATGTTTTCGAGCTATAGGGAATGAAATTGGTAAATATTGGAGCGCTGCAAACGGGAATAAGCCATTCAAAATTTCTAGCTTATAAGTTATACAATCCAAAAAAAATTGTACTGTGTTTTGAATGTTGTTTCATAAATATCGCCTCTTCTGCCTGCCTTATTGGTATCTCTACCTATATATATATCTGTCAATCTATCTATGTCTCTATCTGTCTTTCTATCTATTGACCTCTTTATCTGTCTTTCTGTCTACTTATTTATCTAACCTATTCAACCCAATCGTAAAATTTTCGGCGATTTCTTCTTCAACTTAACATCAGGCGAGGTTAAATTGGTTAAATTGGTGAAAATATTGACAGGACCACTATAAAAAAAAACAATCCCGCAAATTTCCATTTGAAAACTAATAAATTACGGGTATTATATAGGTATATAGGTTAAAGAGGGGGTTCGAAAATATGTGACAGCCGAAGCCGAGGAGGGCCAGCTAGCATTATATGATAGGAAATTTAAACTTACGTAGGACTGAAGCTGCGGCATAGAAACCTGCTGTGACTGCTGCCTCTAGGAATTCAATAATCACATACATGTTATATGAGGTGGCGAGAGTTTTGAGATTGCCGATAGTACCCGCCACTATACACATTATCAACGCTGGCTTACGACCAAAGCTAAAACATATAAAAAAGAAATGAATTAAACTGTAGTATCTGATTGTAATCAAATAATAGCTTTTTTAGAACATATGAAAGAAAACAATATGTTTGTTTTGAATATCTTAGAAGTACCTGCACTGATTTTAACGAAATTTTGACTACAGCTATAACTACTGTTATAAGTACTTATACCTTACACTAAGGCTACTTTTATTTTACAACTGTTCCGGCAATAAAGGCACAATAGCTAGTTTCACACAAAGTAATGTGAAAGAAAATTTTATATTTAGATCAATTTTGGGTGATATACGTAATTTGCAGTAGCAAAAGGGGAGCCAGTGGAAAAGAAAACTTCCCTTGATCTAGTTTCTCATGCACCATGCGACTCTTTGGGAAGCCGGGAGGAATCAGGCTGTAAGGACCCATCACGACTGGTAATTTGTGAAATATTTACCTGTCTGACACCCATCCAAACAAGAGCAAAGATAGAAGCATACCCAGGCAATGTATGGGTCCGACCATATTCGTCTCCCATGGCTGGCAGGCTAGGTTAAGCTGGAAAATAAATTAATTTAGTGAAACCAATAATGGCATTGTAAAGTGAAATTGCATAACTGTGTAATTTTCGAAACATCAGGCGCTACCTGTTGTTTATCATAAAAGAAAAATAACTACAATCGACATAGGAGATAAGGTCGAACTGTTTCATATAGAGTTATTACATAATAACTCGATAGGTATATCGTATCTCCTTTCTCGATAGCGTAATGGCACAGAATAGATGATAATGGCCACAATTTAGCGTAATGGCACAGAATAGATAGTAATGGCCACAGTTTGAACCCGTTACCTATCTATCATAATGATCCTTATCCACTAGTCATAATTAAAATACGAATAAAAAAGAACGAAAAATTACCTCAGCGATAACAGAATCATTGCTCTCATAGATCCAATGTTCACATTTACTAATTTGTCCAGTAAAACTTTCATTGGTACAAAATTTCTCTCCACTCCTGAGCACCGGAGCGGAACATCTGTCAATATTGGTGTCAGGCCACCAAGTTGGAAACTGTGCTGTCGAATTCGCATCTTCACATTGGTCTATTCGACATCTGCCGATGAAATAAATCAATCAATGAACTCACTTATTTCCATCAAACAGGTTCGGTTACAACGGTGATACTGTATTTATGTATTTGATTTTATTTTTATGCCAATGTGTTATGTACCTGGAGTACTACTCTAGAGGTTTACGGCTTCGGGAGCGTTCCCCTTACACCTGGTATAGATAGAGTAAATTATTACCTGTAGTTCACATCACCAACTGTGAAGACATAATTAGTACTGATCATAGTAATGAAAATCGCCGGCAGGAAAATCAATACATACTGGATGATCTGATATTTTCTGAATGTCTCTAATATTTCTGATATATCACATATTTTCTTATTATCTTCTTTAGCGTGTTCCATCTTTTCGTCTTCAGATCGGGTCCAATACTTTTCTTGATTCAAAAACTTTTTTTAAAACTTCTATCTATAATGAATATTAATCACAACATTATCACACTTCGATTATAACAACGCATATAAAAAAAATCATTGTCCTATTAGTACATTATGGTACAAGTCTGTAAAGATGGTGCTTACCACAAAGGCGTGATTTAGAATGCGTCATTTAGCGGAGGCGATTTTTTTTAATAGTACTTATCACACGAGTGTTTGAGCGTGTAATGCGCGTCCAAAAACTATATAAAAAATCTGCTGAAGTTTTCAAAAATATTCTGTGCGTAAAGATCGTCATCCACTTATTACAAGACCGCATTGCTAAGGTGCAATGACTTTTAGGATTATTTTATTCATAAGGTGCATTAAAATATGTCGTATGACACACGTGTGTATTGTTGATAGCCATCTTCGGCCCTATTAATCAATGACGTCTCAGCGATAATCACCAATTATTATTTTTTATAAAAAACGCCTCAATTTGACTTCAACTAGCCTGATGTTAAGCTAAAGACAAAGTCTCGGAGAGAGGGTCACCATCGTAAACATGAACCATGATAACAGTGGTGACACTCAGTTTGACGGCCTCATCAGATGCCTTTTCACGCCCCGCTTAAAGGACCCGGGACTGTAGGAAGAAGGAAACACGTGAGCTGGCAGGGAGTTCCAGGTCTTACACACTTGTGCCATAATGTACTATTCATTATACAAGCTGATTTTATAACCGTTTCGGAGTCAAAGATTTTGGGCACAGCTTCGATAGCAAAATTGTCTGGAAGTATTATCGCACCGCCCGCAATAGGCGGAGAGTCCATCATCACACTTTACGACCGGAAAATGTAAGCACTGTGCGGTATGAAAGGAACTTCATCCCACACACGCTGAAGCTGTGGAATATACTCCCTGCTGCGGTTTTTCCAAGCATTACAATATACCACTCCTTCTGCGAGCAAGTAATGCTCGAGAAACAGGCAGCCGGTCGGGTCCGGACTACACTCCGGGCCAGCGCGGCCCGCGAAGAGCGTAGGCGTATCGGGCGTCGGAGGTCGCAGAACGACTTCCATCCTCCATGATCGCGGGCCTGGGGGTGATCGGTGGAGCCACCTGTCACCCTAGCAGAAGCAGGCCGCGGCGGCGGCGCAAAATACGCCTCTCCATACCCGGGGCTAGATGGGGACACTATGGTCCCCACAACCCGAAGGGGGCTATCTCGAAGGAGATGGTCCTGGGTCTGCCGGGGTGCTGTTTCCTGCATTATCACCTCCGGCAACCACAGACCCAAAGGCAGCGTGGGTTTTAGTCGGTTCGAGTCCGACGTAACCACCTCCACCGGCTTCGGGGGGTGGTATCCGTGGGGATTTTTCGCACGATAAAAAAAAGCACATACGATATGGGGTTATTCAAGAAGGGCATTCGTAGGTGCTTACAGGGTCGGCAATACGAGTGTGACTCCTTTGGTGTTGTACACGTCTATAGGCCACGATATCCACTTTTCGTCAAGTGGGCCATCTCTAAGTAGTATAAAAAAATTACTGTGCAGTGTCCCAGAGATGACATTACGAGTAGGTACTAATAACATTGACACAGAACTCGTCTGCTCGAGCGTGAAAAAACAAAATATGTTTTTATTTATTGCAGAAATGTATTTATTTATACAGATGCGACAAAAAGCAATTGTTCAATCCCAGCACGTTCCACCGTTTCAGCAGCGTGCATAATATATTATTAATACTATTATCTACTAGCTTTTGCCCGCAGCTCCGCCCGCGTGGATATCGGTTATCGCGATCAAACATAGCCTATGTCCTTTCTCAAAGTCTAATCTACCCCTTTACCAAATTTTATCAAAATCGGTTCAGTGGTTTAGGTGTGAAAGTGAATCATACAGACAGACAGACTGAGTTACTTTCACATTTATAATATTAGTATGGATTAAAATTATTAAAGTTTTGCACAAAAGTGATTGAAGTTATAAAACAGAGTACTAGAATAATAGGAGAACATACATACATACACACAATCCCGCCTTTACCCCTGGAGAGTTAGGCAGAAGTAAATTAATCCCCTTATTTCACCAATCATTGTATTCGGTCCATTCATGTAATAGGAGGTGATCCTATTGCTGTATTTGGCCCTATTGTTAAGCCAAGCATGAGAGACTGAGTTTGGGCTGTATATACCTATCCTATGCCTTGTCCCTTAGTCGCACCTACCGCCGGGCGGTGGAAGGCTATCTGAGGAGATTTCTACTTAAAAAAAGGGATGGGAGGACCGTCTCCATCAGATAAACAGAAACATGAAAAGTATTCAGATCTAATATTATAGCCTAATCAAGAGAGAGTATAGAATGAACTCTGGGCTATATAAAGTACAGGCTGCAACCAGGCACTCGATTTCACTAAAGCAGAGACGAGACAGTCACTGCAAAAAATGACATTAAATTTTAGACTTTGAAATGAGAACAGTTTCATTACACTTTTTAAATTACTTTGTTGGACTCGGGTTGGCCGAAGTAAGGAATGCCGGGCCAGATGGGGGTTCTCGGAGGGGCGGACCTGCGATGTGAATGTGGAGTTACTCCACAGACAATGGCCCATCTGTTGACATGTGCTAAATGCCCATACACATGTACACCGCAGGACCTCATGTGCGGCTCCGAGAACGCCATACAGGTGGCAGCATACTCGGAGAAGATAATTTGAGGGCCGAGGCGCCATCGCCACGATAGAAGAAGAAGAATTACTTTGTAAAAACTCATTTAATTTTGAACTTAACCGCATACCTTTAAAGTCTATTATTTAATACCGTTTTTTGGAGTAGTGGTGGCACCACTGTAGTTTGGCTTCAGTAGAATCGAGGCCCAGCAGTAATGCAATGTCAGAAGTAGTTACCTATCCAAATTGCAACCGCGGTTAGGGAGCTTAACCCACTGATCGTTTATCCACTTGGACACAAGCGCACTAACAAAAAAAAAACATACCGTTACAAAAACCGTAGTATTCGTTTGATGTTCTTTTTTTAAACTTAATAAATATTATTAATTTGAAATATTATTGTTATTAAAATAGAGTACGCGTCTGAAAGATACACGACTACTACTAACATTAATTTTGCATTTAACAGCGACTGTTTTAAAAAAAGAAAAATAGAATGTTTTTGAATAATAGATAAGTATAGTAAAGTAATTTGTACAGTCGCCGTCAAAACGATCTCGACTACAAAGTATCATAACATGACATAAACTCACGCCTGTATTCCCCGAAGGGGTAGGCAGAGGTGCTAGCAGCCACATTTCGCCAGTTTATGTTTAGGTCCCCTATGTAATAGGTGGCGAGCCTATTACCATTTACCGGGCACTTATAAACCTGCGATAAATACACACATAACTTCGAAAAGCACCGAAAAGTCATTGGTGTGTGCCATGGTAAACCTGAGATCGAACCCAAGACCTCGTCTCAGCAGTCCATTACCCATACCACTAGGCTACCGCAGATAGCAGTATCGCAGATACAAAGTAGGTATCAAAAATAATCCTAATATCAAATTGGCCGCCGTTTCCACGAGCAGGGCGGTGACTCCTGTTCCGGCTCCCTTCTGGGGCTTTTTTTTTTTTTTTTTTTTTCGTGCGGAAATCCCCTCGGATACCCCCCCTGCCGGAGCCGGAAGGGGAGGTTATGTCGGACTCGAACCGACTAAAACCGCACGCCGACTGTGGGTCTTGGTGCTAGGCCGGAGGTGAGGTTATTATAGACATATCCCTCGCACCCCGGCTGACCCAGGCTCCCTTCTGGGGCTAAGGATGACCATCGCAATTCAGCGTGGCAATGCTGCCAGCGTCATGGGAACCTTTGCGCCGGGAACGATACGGGGCGGGTTATTTAAAGTTACATAAGTATTAATAGTAAGTTTTTTTTCTTATTATTAATATTTTGGAATATATTGGTATTTGCGGACATATTTTTAATTTACGTAATTTTATAAGTATTGATAAATAAATAAATAAAATACCAAAGAAGAATCAAAGAATAAATTTCGTTTATTCAATTACTAGCTGACCCAGCAAACTTCGTTTCGCCTTAGAAATTTAAAATCAATCATAATTATTATGTTGTTTTTATTTTTAAATTTTCTAATTTTCCGCGCGATTTTCTTGATTTTTTCTTTCATAAGAACCTTCTCCTAACAAAACGAACACAACTTCTTGACATTCCTGCATCTATATATATATATGTCGGCGCGAAGACTCCACTCACTTGCATAAGTAGTTAATTATTAGTTAATAGGTACTTAATATTAGTTCATTATTTTAAGTAAAAGTAATAAAAATAATTCTAAGACAAATTCTCTTATGTGTCTAATGATTATTAGACGTATTCTTCTATGAAAATAATTACTTGAGTATCTATTTTGGTTTCGATCCTGCTAAGCCGGATATGTAGTAGGTATCAATGTAAATGTTATAATTATCAAAGTTACTACTTATAGAATACATAATATAGTGTAATACAACATGGAATTGAATGTTAAATTTATAATTAAAATGATGTCTTTAATAACGACTAATTTAGTATAGTTCCTACTTTGTGATTTTAACTTAGCTATGTAATATTTATGACATTGTTATAACAAATTAGCTTTGTAATGTAAGGCTGTTTGAATTATTGATTATAATTCAATTAAAGAATTATGGCATAGCAACAAATTCAAGTATTTGTAATTCTAATAAATAAGTCATCACGGATAAAAGTTTGATATTTGTCATAACTTTAGTAAACAGACAATATCTAAGAAATAGCTTATAAAATGTTTGTTATATTGTAATATTAACTTATTAATTATATGAAGATTTGTCACATCATTAGATGTGGCAAATATAATGGTTTTCATATTAGCTATTAATAAGTCCTTAAAGTTTGTGTACTGAAGTTGGTGATGACCAACTTCACTACCTATTCAAACTTCTTTAAAACACACAATTACTAAAAGGTAACTTAAGAAATAGTTGTAATATTGTAATATTCTCAGTTAATTATTTAAATAATTATAAGATTATAATATTTGTAAAAGTATTAAGCTTTACATAATAAGTCAGTAAAGATTAGGTTTGTTATTATTCGTCAATATTCACTTTTAATGAGAATAACTTGTAAAATGTGTGTAGTATGATAATAATTCTCATTAATTAATTAAATATTAATAATGTCGTGTACTGAATCTAATTATTCTGTAAAGCTTCTACAAAACCAACAACTTTTGAATAAATAGTATTGAAAGTTTACACGCTCTTGACGACGACTTCCGTTGGTATTGTAGGCGCTAAAAACAATGCAATTTGGTGGCACTTTTTGCTCGAGCGCGCGGGACGAGGAGGAAGCTGCTTCACAATATACAGCTAAGTGCTTAGGTGTAATTTAATTTAATAGTTTCAAACTCATTACTTTGTTACGTAACAAGAGTTATTAAATAATACTAGATACACCATATCCTTTGTGGCATTTCATTACCTATCTCATGAATCCCAACATAAAAGATGCAAGTCATGGCGTCAGTGAAGCTGACGCCGTGACTCCGCCCGGTAACTTGGTAATTACCCCTTCGTTATCAGAAGCGGGATGCATACCCACTTCTGCTCGATCATCTGATAATGAAGTTAATGAAGTTCTAAAACCTTCTGAACCTTCGGTTCATGGAGTGCCTAAGGAATTTTTCTCTGAGCTCATGAGAATGATGACACACGTGTCAGATCGTATGGTTAAGGAATCCGAAACAAAGGTTAAAGTCAATGATATTTATTTACCATCATACGATCCAGACAATAATGTAGGCGTTAGAGAGTGGTGTCAACACGTCACCACAGCCATGGAAACTTATAACTTGAGCGATTATGATGTTAGAATGAAAGTTGGAAGTTTGCTGAAAGGCCGCGCCAAGTTATGGGTCGACAATTGGCTCGTGTCCACTGCCTCGTGGTCGGAACTGCGTGATGTTCGCATAACGACTTTCGAGCCAGAGAATAGATACTCTCGTGACATTGTACAGTTTCGTGAGCACATATTCGATAGCACAAAAGATATTTCACAGTTCTTGTCACAGGCGTGGGTATTGTGGAAGCGTGTGACCAAGGATAAGCTAACAAATGTGGATGCAGTTGAGGCGGTTATCGGGTGTATCGGCGATGAAAGGTTAAGAATTGATTTGCTTAACGCTAGAGCTTCATCGGTACCAGAATTGATATCGGTAGCCTCGTCTTTAAGAACAAAGCGTTCGAATGCTAATTCGCATTCTTTGCAAAATCCTAATAAACGTGCTCGATTTAATGATTCTCAAGTAACCGCCCAGTGCCGTATATGCAAGAGAAATAATCATAATACTCGCGATTGTCGTTTTAAAATCACTCCACATAATACATCAGTTAGTAAAGATTCTACTACTGCGATCTCAGTACAAAGCAAGCCGACTTGCACTTTTTGTATGAAGATAGGCCATACTTATGACAAGTGTTTTAAACGCGAAAAATCTATTGTTTCTAATGTTAATTGTGTGGGTGACGTGAAAGCGACTCCAATGCTTGTTAACATAGGCGAATTTTCGATTATGGCTACTTTCGATAGCGGAGCCGAATGTTCTGTTATGCGTGAGTCAATAGCAGCAAAACTGCCAGGAAAAAGACTCCATAGTGTTAATTACTTGAGAGGGATTGGGCATTTTCCCGTCATTTCACTATTAAGATTAAACACTGTCTGTAAAATAGATGATATTAATGTTGAAATTAGTTTCTGTGTCATACCTGATTTTGAAATGGTTACCAATGTATTAATCGGCATGGATTTAATTGCCAACTCTTCACTAAGCGTACTTGTAACATTAAAAAGCGCGAAACTAATTCAACAACAATCAATACTACACATTAGATCAAACAGTACTTTATTTGATTCGATTGACTGTGATCTTCAAAACGATTTTGAAATCGATCAACTACGTACGTTATTGAACAAATATGAACACTTATTTATACGTGGTTTTCCTAGTACTAGAGTAAACACGGGTGAGTTGGAAATAAGGTTGAAAAATCCAGACAAATATGTTGAACGCAGACCATATCGCCTGAGTCCCGTTGAACGTGAAAAAGTTAAAAAAATAATTGACGAACTAATATCACATAATATTATTCGGGAAAGTAAGTCACCGTACTCCAGTCCTATTATTTTAGTGAAAAAAAAAGAACGGTGAAGACAGGTTATGCGTTGACTACCGTGAGTTAAACTCTAATACTTTAAGGGACCACTACCCTTTGCCACTAATATCTGACCAAATTGATCAATTAGTTAATGGATATTATTATAATTCATTTGATATGGCAGCGGGGTTCCATCAAATTCGTATTTCAGAACAGTCTATAGAAAAAACGGCATTCGTAACACCGGATGGTTTGTGGGAGTACTTGGCTATGCCTTTCGGTTTAATGAACGCTTGTTCTGTGTATCAGAGGTGTATTAATCGGGCACTCCAGCCATTGCTAGGCAGTGCAGGTATTGCCCAAGTCTATGTCGACGATGTCTTAAATAAATGCGCTAATTTTGACAAGGGGCTGTCAGATATAGAAAGGATTTTTATAGCTTTACAAGAGGCAGGCTTTTCAATTAATGTGCAAAAATCATCTTTCTTCAAACGATCCATAGAGTACCTGGGCAACATTATTTCTGACGGCAAGGTCAGCCCGAGTCCCCGGAAAGTTGAAGCACTTCTTAAGTCCCCTGTACCTAACAGTGTTAGGCAAGTGCGGCAATTTAACGGGTTAGCGGGATATTTCCGTCGTTTCATTCCCAATTTTTCACGTATAATGTTACCATTATACGAACTAACAAAAAAGAATGCTAAATGGGAATGGAACGAAAGACACGAAGAAGCTCGTAATATTATTGTTGAACAATTGACCTCTTCTCCCGTCCTTACCCTGTTTCAGGAAAACGCACCTACTGAGCTGTACACTGACGCCAGCAGCGTGGGCTACGGTGCTGTGCTGATGCAAGTGATCGAGGGACGCCGTCACGCCGTGGCCTACATGAGCATGCGGACTACGGATACGGAAAGCCGCTACCATTCTTACGAACTCGAAACCCTTGCAGTGGTAAGAGCTATCAAACATTTTAAGCAATACTTATATGGGCGAAAATTCAAAGTCATAACTGACTGCAACGCTCTTAAAGCTTCCAAGCATAAGAAGGAATTACTTCCCAGAGTGTATCGCTGGTGGGCCTTTCTCCAAAATTATGATTTTGAGGTTGAATACAGAAAGGGTGAACACATGCAACACGCAGATTTTTTAAGCCGAAATCCAGGTACACTACAAGTAAATATCATGACACGAGACCTGGAGTGGTTAAAAGTAGAACAGCATCGAGATGACTTAATCCGCCCCATTATCAATGAACTGTCAGGTGGTAAGCAAGTAGATGGGTATGTGTTGGAAAAGGATATTCTCATGAAGTTGCACTCCGACCCCAATTTTAGTGAACACAAGACAGTCGTTGTACCTAAAGCTTTTCAATGGAGCCTAATCAATACATACCACAGTTCCCTGAAACATCCAGGTTGGGAAAAAACATTACAGAAAATGAAAGACTCTTACTGGTTTGATAAAATGAGTACTTCTGTCAGGACATTTGTAGACAACTGTATCGTATGCAGGACGTCAAAAGGAGCATCCGGAGCTGTACAAGCACAGCTTCATCCCATTCGAAAACCTACTACAGCATTCGAAGTTATACATATGGATATTACTGGCAAGCTAGGTACCACGACAAACCATGAATATGTGATTGTTACAGTTGATGCTTTTAGTAAATATGTTTTTCTTCACTATTCTAATAATAAAAACCCACAGAGTACCCTGGCAGCTCTTAAACGAACCGTGTATATATTTGGAACACCGGTCCAGATCATTGTTGATGGCGGTCGAGAGTTCTTGGGTGAGTTTAAAGAATATTGTGACCATATAGGTATAGATATCCATGCAATCTCACCAGGAGTCAGCCGAGCTAATGGACAAGTCGAAAGAGTGGTAGGTACACTCAAGAACGCCTTAGTTATGATTAATAACTACGAGACGGAAAACTGGCATACAGCTCTCGATAGTTTGCAGTTGGCACTTAACTGTACTCCACATAAGACGACAGGCGTCGCACCACTCACACTAATTACACGACGCAAACACTGTGTTCCACCCGAACTCGCTAATTTGATCAATCCTGATACCGAAACACTTGATATAGAACAATTGGAACGAACCGTTGCTCAAAAGATGTTGACAGCCAGTGAAAAAGAAAAACTTCGTTTTGACAAAAGTAAGGCGCGTATAATTCCTTTTCAACGAGGCGATTATGTTTTGATTAAAAATAACCCCCGAAACCAAACATGCCTAGATCTCAAATTCAGCGAACCATATGAAGTGTGCAGGGTTTTGGAGAACGACCGATACCTGGTGAAGAAAGTAATCGGCCGAGGACGACCTCGCAAGATTGCTCATGACCAGCTTCGTGCAGCCCCAAAGCCTGGACAACAACAGTTCGTGTCGGCGAGTTTACCATCTGAGCACGTACCTTTGAGTTCACAATCATCTGCAGAGGTGGACGCATCACCTACGTTCACCGAGCCCCTATCTTCGAGTTCACAACCATCTGCAGAGGTGGACGCATCACCTACGTTCACCGAGCACCTATCTTCGAGTTCACAATCATCTGCAGAGGTGGACGCATCACCTACGTTCACCGAGCATCTATATTCCACTGGGGAGGCGGATGCTGCACTTGCTGAGCCACTGCCTTCCACTTCCCGAGCCCACCAGAGACCTCTGCTCACTTGAGTAGTGCCACAATACAGGTGAGCATTATTTGAGTTACCTCTGTTACCACACGCTTACACACAGTTGTATTCATAACTAACATTACACAGTAAATTAACTAAACCTATTCACGCAACAAACGATACTGTGTACCACGGCGTACAAGACCGCCCAGAGCACAGCATCACCCATTATGAAACAATAAAACTAGATATTGGCTTGTTGAAGTCAGTACCTACCTATTTACAAAACAAATGATACTGTGTACCACGGCGTACAAGACCGCCCAGAGCACAGCATCACCCATTATGAAACAATAAAACTAGATATTGGCTTGTTGAAGTCAGTACCTACCTATTTACAAAACAAATGATACTGTGTACCACGGCGTACAAGACCGCCCAGAGCACAGCATCACCCATTATGAAACAATAAAACTAGATATTGGTTTGTTGAAGTCAGTACCTACCTATTTACAAAACAAATGATACTGTGTACCACGGCGTACAAGACCGCCCAGAGCACAGCATCACCCTATAAGAAACAATAAAACTAGATATTGGCTTGTTGAAGTCGGTACCTACCTATTTACAAAACAAATGATACTGTGTACCACAGCGTACAAGACCGCCCAGAGCACAGCATCAATTCTTTATGAAACTATTCACAAACAAATAATACTGTGTACCACGGCGTACAATACCGCCCAGAGCACAGCATTACAAAAATCAGTAAAACTTACAAATGTCACATTCACACCACTGTGTACCACGGCGTACGAGACCGCTCAGAACACAGTAGGTATCACTACACTACACAGTATACGCATGTAGAAAAATTACGCCTCCTCTTTTAAAGAGGTTGCATTATTGGTTATTATAAAATAATAGATTGCTGGATTAGAATCCACAAGTTATGCAGAAAAATTATACGGCGTACAGCGTCGTACTTAATAGCCCTCTTTGATATAGCAAATTAACGTTCAATAACAGCTAACCATACTTGAAGCCTATTGATGGCCGAAAGTCAGAAGAACGTGAAATAACAATCTGTTGTTCCACCTCATAACTATGTTAGGCTTCGATGACAGATGCCTATCTCAAAACCAAAACTTTTATTTCAGATAAAGGCTAGTGCAGAGCACGCACTGCCTATCAGTATGGCCGTGTCGGCGCGAAGACTCCACTCACTTGCATAAGTAGTTAATTATTAGTTAATAGGTACTTAATATTAGTTCATTATTTTAAGTAAAAGTAATAAAAATAATTCTAAGACAAATTCTCTTATGTGTCTAATGATTATTAGACGTATTCTTCTATGAAAATAATTACTTGAGTATCTATTTTGGTTTCGATCCTGCTAAGCCGGATATGTAGTAGGTATCAATGTAAATGTTATAATTATCAAAGTTACTACTTATAGAATACATAATATAGTGTAATACAACATGGAATTGAATGTTAAATTTATAATTAAAATGATGTCTTTAATAACGACTAATTTAGTATAGTTCCTACTTTGTGATTTTAACTTAGCTATGTAATATTTATGACATTGTTATAACAAATTAGCTTTGTAATGTAAGGCTGTTTGAATTATTGATTATAATTCAATTAAAGAATTATGGCATAGCAACAAATTCAAGTATTTGTAATTCTAATAAATAAGTCATCACGGATAAAAGTTTGATATTTGTCATAACTTTAGTAAACAGACAATATCTAAGAAATAGCTTATAAAATGTTTGTTATATTGTAATATTAACAGATCAGAACAAGGACTTTTTGCGAAAGGGACATTTTGCAAAAGGGACATTCTGCGAAAGAGACATTTTGCGACCAGTGGACATTTTGAGAAGTGGACATTCTGCGTCTGAGCCTTTTTTCTTGAAAGGCTTTGCCCCTTTGCGATCACATCGCACTTTTATGAACGTACATAATGATACAGATGTAATCTAAACCTAAGTTTCTGTTTATACAGGAAACGTCAGTATGAATTCGCTCTCAGGGAAGAATCTCGTCATTGCAAACACCAACAATGTTACAATGATACTCCTCTTCAAATGCGTTTTACCTAACTGCGCCAGCGAGGGTAATGTGTTACGCGCGTATGTATGTATGTAGTTTTCTTTGTTCCCCTCTACAGGCCTAACGGCTGGACAGATTTTGATGAGTGGGGTCTCAAATGAAAGGCTCTCTCGTTCGGGGTGCTGGTTGGGTAACCTCCACGTTGGCCTTCCCGTTTCTTCCCCCTTTGGACCGCGGTCCTGGGGAGCGGAAGCGGGAGGGCTGGTGCACCCTGGACAACGGCTAACAGACTCCCACTTTGGGAGTTCTGTTGGCCGTTGACGAATAACCCATCGGCGGACCTCACTGAGGTGAGGTCGTGGGATGACGGGTCTGCGAGGCCCGTGGTCGACGGCGTCTCTCCCAGTATCCCTCTGTTTTCAGAGGGGACAGGGGAGAGACGCTTAGACTATCGAGGTGGGAGTGGCCCTGTTAGGGGCAGCTCGTGGGCCCTCCACTTGTCCCTCTGTTTGCAGAGGGCGTAGTGGAGGGCGCGCTCTAGGGCGGACGGGTTCTCCACCTTTGGCTTCGTCCAGAGGTGGAGAACAAGGTCTGGTGCAGACCACCGTGCGGCCAAGCCGTAAGCTTGACCTAGGTCAGGAACGGTGGCCCCTAGTGGGCTGCGAGGAAGACAACCTCTATAAAAAATTACCCCCAGGGGCGGACGGACTTGGTCTGGTGCAGACCCCGTTCGGCCCGGCCGTAATCCTGAACTGACAGGACCGGTGGATCTTCGGATCCGCGAGGAGTTAACCTCTTTAAAAAATCCCCAATCCCAAGCTCTGACGCCTGGCGATGGGATGAGTGGCTGAAGGGAGTCCAGTCCCAAGGGCGTCAACGTCGGAGGACGATAACCTCAAATATTAATGATGGAACAAACCGATATCGAAATATCTACCCAGGAGGGTCCCAGCCTAGCTGGGGAGTCCCTCCCGTTGCCAGTCGGCAACGGCAGTCCCCAGTCGTATTCTGGGGGGGACAACCATCATTTGAGCCCGGCGCCGAGCTCTAGATCCGGCCCCAACTTAAAAAGTAGCGCGAAGGTCGCGCTACCCCAGGACGATTCGTCGTCCTCATTGGCGGCGGCGGTGACGTCAGAGGAGTCTGGCGTCACCACCGAGGTAGAGAGGCAGGCGCTGCCTGGGCTGCAGACGAGGTCGCAGCCAAAAAGCGCAAGGGGAAGGGAAACAAACGGGTTCCCCTGCCGCTGGTGGACGAGCGGGATGAGGATTTCATCCCTCCCGGTCTTGGGTCGGCCGCCGGCGGCAGTAATAACAGCAGCAGCGAAGAGGAGCGCCCGTGCCCCCCTAAGCCGAAGGTGCAGGCTACAGGGCGTGAAAGGGCGAGGAGGAGCGGTGGGAGGGCCGCCCCCCCTCGGGACTCCTCTCCGTGGGTGGGTGCATCCAGCCCGGAGAGGGAGGTGGCGCTGGACTCGCCCATCTACAGGAGGACAATGATCCTCACTCACCGCCTTGGCCAGATAATGGCGAGACAAGCGGAGTCTGCGACTCCCGAGCAGGCAGAAATGCTCGGGATTGTGGAGCAGATCGCAGCCGCCGGTGAGGGTCTGGCCGCCCAGATGGAGGAACAGGCGAGGAGGGAGGCTGAGGCCCAACGGCGGGAGGTCGAGTCCCGGCGCCAGCTCCAAAGAGTTACGGCGGAGCTGGAGGACCTCAAGAGAAGGGTGGAGCAAATGACCGAGTTGCCGGGAGTGGTGACTCGGTCAATGCGGAAGGCGCATCTAGAGCGGTCGGCGCAATCGGCACTGGCGGGGCGGCCAGTGCAGCCAGAGCGGCCAGCGCAGACTGCGCAGCCGCCGCAGCCAGCGCAAACCGCGCAGCCACCGCGGCCAGCGCAGACTGCGCAGACACCGACTCGACCGGCAGAGCCGGCGTCCTTGGCCGCATGTATGGCGGCCATACGCGCCGAGATGGTGGCGCAGGAGGAGCGCACCAATCGGCGGCTGGAGGCAATCCTCAACGTCGCCCGGCGTCCTCCTCTCGCAACGCCGGCCGGGTATGCCGCCGCAGTGAGAGGGGGCCCTGCTTCCCCGGCGGCGGTGCCGGCTCACCGCCCCCCTCCAAGTCCTCCGGGTCCCGCTCAGGGCAAGGGTAAGGGGAAGGGCAAGGGCAAGGGGAAGAAGTCCCCAGCCCTGGCCTTAGCCCCGCCCCCAGACCCGGCTTCAATGCCGGCCCGGGCCTTGGCTCCGGCTAAATCCTCGAGCCACCCGTCAGGGGGCTGGGAGGTAGCCGGAGCCAATAAACAGAGACGGAGCGCCGCCAAAAAGGCAGCCAAATTGGCCAGAACGGCCAAGGCTGCCGCGAGGGCAACAGCGCCGAGGAGGCTCCGCGCCCCACGATCGACGGCCGTCGTCATTACATTGACGGCGGATGCGTCGGAGAGGGGTGTGGAGTACGCCCAGGTAGTGAGGCAGGCAAGGGCCTGCATCGACCTGGGAGCCCTCGAGATCCCGGATCTGGTGTGCAAGCCCACGCGCACCGGAGCTCAGATCTTCGAGGTCCCCGGCGCTACCAGCGGCCCTAAAGCCGACGCCCTAGCAGCTAGGCTAAGGGAGACGCTGGACGCAGCTGACGTCCGGGTGTCCAGGCCCAACAAGTGCGCAGAAGTGCGCATATCGGGTCTGGACGACTCCATCACGGCCGAGGAGCTTAAGCTCGCCGTGGTGGAGGCCGGCGGCTGTCCTCAGGACACAGTAAAGGTCGGAGCTATACGCTTCGGCCGGCGTGGACTGGGGGCAGCAGTTGTCGGCTGCCCCATCGTGGCAGCCCAATGGTTGCCGATGGGCGGAGCCTCCTCATCGGGGGCTTCCAGAAGGTGCAGGTGCGGCTCCTGCAGGCCCGACCGGCACGGTGCTTCCGGTGCCTGTCGGTGGGCCACGTAGGGGTGCAGTGCACGGCGGAAGTAACGGTCGGTGACCGTTGCTTCCGCTGTGGCCAACCCGGTCATAAGGCCGGTAGTTGCGAGGCTCCGTTGCACTGCTTCAGGTGTGCAGCGGAGGGCAAGCCGGCCGACCATAGGGTTGGTGCCAAGGCCTGCACCGCGGGGAGGCCGAAGCCGGGAGGCAGACGCTCCGTCTCTGGTTCGCGGCAGGGCGCGGAGATGGGGGTTCCATAATGGATCCTCAGCTCCGCGTCCTGCAGGCAAATGCAAACCACTGTGTCGATGCTCAGGCACTTCTGCTCCAGAGCACCGCACAGTGGGGCATTAATGTCGCCGCTGTCGCCGAGCCGTACATTCACCGGTTTCTCGGGCCTGCCTGGGAAACCGACCTGGACGGATCGGTGGCACTGGTGCACAACGCTGCTGCCGGCAGTCCCCCCTTGTTGTCGTGACAAGGGGGAATGGCTGCGTAGCGGCACTCGTGGGGGGAATAGCGGTCGTGGCAGTCTACTTCTCGCCGAGCCGAGTCATAGATGAGTACCAGCAGTGGCTGGATCATCTGACCGTCGTCGTCAATACCTGTTACCCTCACCCGGTTCTGGTGCTCGGGGACTTTAACGCCTGGTCTATGAACTGGGGTTCCCGGCGCACGAATCCGAGGGGCAGGGCAGTGGAGAGCTGGGCTGATAGTCTCAGCCTAGTTCTCCTGAATCGCGGGGCCGTCGCCACGTGCGTGAAGAGCTGGGGCGACTCAATTGTGGACCTTTCGTTCGCGAGCGCCCCGCTCTCAGGCCGTGTGCAGGGCTGGCGTGTCCTTGAGGAGGTGGGGACAGCGTCGGATCACCGATACATTCGGTTCGACGTCTCCCCTCCTGCGGGCGCCGCGCCGTTTACACCGGCCCCACGCGAGCCACGTTGGGTGCTTAAGCGAATGGATCGGGAGGTCCTCCTGGAGGCCGCCATCGTACAGGCCTGGGCCTCTGCGCCGGACAGGCCTGTCGACATAGACGATGAGGCGGCGTGGTTCCGGGAGGCCATGACGCGTGTCTGCGACGCGGCTATGCCTAGGGCTCCGCCCTATAATCCGAGGCGTCAGGTCTACTGGTGCTCGGTGGACATTGCGAGGCTCCGACAGGCCTCCGTGATCGCTTTCCGCCGGTGGACCAGACTCCGAAGGAGGCGTAGCCGCCCCGCAGATACGGAGCCCCGAGAGGCGGAGCTTCATGCGGGGTACAGGGAGGTCAGAAAGGCCCTCCGAGTGGCCATAAGGCAAGCAAAGGCAGCAGCTCATAAAGAGCTGCTGGAGACGCTGGAGCGGGACCCATGGGGGCGGCCTTACCTAATGGTAAGGGGCAAGCTGCGCCCCCGGGCCCCGCCATTGACCCGGTGTCTCCAGCCGGAGCTGCTCGGAGAAGTCGTTGGCTCCCTGTTCCCAGCGCGGGCGGTGGAACATATTCCACCGCAGATGACTCCGCCACCTAGGTCGCCTATGGTGCCCAACGTGGATGACGACGACGTGCCCGAGGTCACTTGGGTAGAGCTAGAGCTGGCGGTGTTAAGGCTTAAGGCTAAGAACACCGCCCCGGGACCAGACGGCATTCCAGGCCGAACGTGGGTCCTAGCTCTAGGCGAAGAAGACGCTCTCGAGCCCCGACTGAGAGGGTTTCTCAGCGCATGTTTGGAGCGAGGCCAGTTTCCGAAGATGTGGAAGACGGGGAAACTGGTCCTCATCCGAAAGGCGGGGCGCCCGGCGGACTCACCGTCCGCCTACAGGCCCATAGTGTTGCTCGACGAGGTGTGCAAGCTCTTTGAAAGAGTCATTGCAAAGCGCCTCGTCGAGCACCTATCCAGGGTGGGGCCTGACCTGACGGATGGCCAGTATGGCTTCCGCCGGAGGCGCTCCACCGTGGATGCCATCATGCGCGTGAGGACTCTGGCGAAGGACGCCGTCACTCGGGGTGAGGTGGTGTTGGCGGTGTCACTGGACATCGCCAACGCCTTTAACACCCTGCCCTGGAGCTGCATTAGGGAGGCGCTCGTGTATCACGAAGTGCCTCTCTACCTTCGCCGCATAGTCGGGGCGTATTTATCGGAGAGAGCAGTCGTCTACCCAAGTGCGACCGGGCTCGGTCGGCGAGAGATGTCGTGCGGTGTTCCGCAGGTATCGGTCCTGGGACCGCTACTGTGGAACATCGGTTACGACTGGGTGCTTCGCGGTGAGCTCGCGGACGGTGCCGCCGTCACGTGTTATGCGGACGACACGCTGGTGACGGCGTGCGGGTCTACATACCGCGAAGCGACACTGAAGGCCACGACCGCGGTTGCCCAAGTCGTGGAGCGGATCCGGCAGCTGGGTCTCGAGGTGGCTCTGCATAAAACCGAGGCCATGTTCTTTCATGGGCCTCGGCGCGTCCCACCAGAGGATTCCAGCCTCATAGTGGGAGACATTTCCATCGCCATCAAGCCCCAGATGAAATATCTGGGACTCGTTCTCGACGGCCGGTGGAACTTCGGGGAGCATCTCCGAAGACTGGCCCCTAAATTGAAGGACACAGCTGCCGCCTTGGGGCGGCTGCTGCCCAACATGAGGGGGCCGGATGACTCCTGCAGGAGACTCTACGCGGGAGTCGTGCGGTCTATGGCCCTATATGGGTGCCCAATATGGGCGGACACCCTCACGGTCCACAATGCGCGTCTGCTGCGTGGGCCGCAGCGTGCAATGGCCAGCAGGGCCATTAGGGGGTACCGCACGATATCCTTCGAGGCGGTGAGTCTTCTTGCCGGATCCCTACCGTGGAACCTGGATGCGAGAGCCCTTTCGATGCTATATCGGTATCGAAAGGAGGCGCGGGAGCAGGGACGGGAACCCGAGCCTGATGAAATTCGGGCCGTGAGGTCTCAGCTCCACAGGGACATGGTAGCGGAATGGGAGCTACGACTTGGGCGACCAAGCGCAGGGCACGCCGTAATAGCGGCGGTAAGACCCATCATGGAGGAGTGGCTAGAGAGGCCACACGGCAGCCTCTCGTACCGGCTGACGCAGGTGATTTACCGGACACGGGTTTTTCGGGAGTTACCTGTGTCGGATCCGGAAGGAGCCAACGTCCGAGTGCCATCACTGTGATGCGAGCGAGGACACGGAGCTGCACACGCTGACCGAGTGCCCGGCGTGGGACACGCCGAGGCGGGTCCTAGTGGCGGCTCTGGGGGTGGGAGTCCTCACACTCGCCACGTTGCTCACAGCGATGGTACGATGCGCGAACGCTTGGGGTGCGGCTGCCTCCTTCTGCGAGCAAGTAATGCTCGAGAAGGAGGCGGCCGGTCGGGTCCGGACCAGACTCCGGGCCCGGGAAGCCCGCGCAGAGCGAAGACGAACCGGACGTCGGAGGTCGCAGAACGACCTCCGTCCTCCATGAGCGCTGGCCTGGGGGTGACCGGTGGAGCCGCCTGTCACCCTAGCAGAAGCAGGCCGCGGCGGCGGCGCAAAATGCGCATCCCCGTAACCGGGGCTAGATGGGGACACTGTGGTCCCCACAACCCGAAGGGGGCCATCTCGATAGAGATGGTCCTGGGTCTGCCGGGGTGCGAGAGATATGCTTTTGGCAATCTCACCTCCGGCAACCAAGGACCCAAGACGGCGTGCGTTTTAGTCGGTTCGAGTCCGACATAACCGCCTCCACCGGCTCCGTGGGGGTGGTATCCGTGGGGATTTTTCGCACGATAAAAAAAAAAAAAAAAAAAAGGCTCTCTCGTTCCCGGGACTTTAGGAAGAAAGAAACAGGTCTGCAATTTTTTTATTGTCAATATTTATTTTGTTCCTCGCTACTAATAACTACATTGCTGTACATTGCTGCTGTTGCTTCTGCTTGGCTTTAACTGGGTCGTAGTTTTCAAGCTGTTTAATTGTATCCATGAGAGGCAGGTCCTTGGTCTCAGGCGTGAAACAAACAAGTAGCCCAGCCATAATTGAGCAGCAACCAAAGATAAGGAATGGGAGAACTTCTGATACTGTGTTCTGAAAAGGGGAGAAGACATACGATTATTTGTTTTTGCCAACGGCAAGCTCAGAATTTTGATTCCGTTCCAGATACCTATGGGAACCGATTCCTGGAATAAACAGTAGGCTACATTTGAATGAATTTCGATAGCATTTATTATGCTAATTTTAAAATTCGAATACATCGGAAAAAATTAAATACTCAAGTGGGACTTGAACCCACGATATTTCCCTTACAGGGGGAATGCTCTTCCAACTGAGCAATTGAGCCACACCTGAATCACTTCAAATTTCCCTTCACTTTATATCCATCCAACAGTTCGTAAGAATGTTGGTAGATGGCTCCACCGTCGCCCTTGAAGACGGATATAAAGAGAAGGAAAATTGGAAGTGCTTCAGCTATGGCTCAATGGTTCAGTTGGAAGAGCATTCCGCCTGTAAGGGAAAGGTCGTGGGTTCAAGTCCCATTTGAGCATTTCATTTTTCCAGATATATTCGAATTTTAAAGTAGGATGTGGTACATGTTATTCCAGATTATAATCTGTCACTGTACCTTTCCGGCAGATCTGTGTAGACGTAAGCCCGTGCAAGAATATGGCTATTTGCATTTGTCTGGATATTCCGTGCGTCGGAGAATACGTTAGGCCATAATCCCGTTTGTCATGCGTTGTTATGACATGCGTTGACGACTATCATAAACATCAAATCCCATACATTCGTGATTCTATTCTATCATTTATTGGCTAACGAAATGCCAGGGCAATTTACAGAGGTAGGTCTAACTGCAATACTTCGAAACGCTATTAGGTTGTAGAAATTCAACAAAATACACAGTTAGACTAGGAAATCCGGGCATTAAACTCTAAGGTAAAAGCCAACTATGTTTAACCCTAGGAAAATGATGAAGTCGAAGGGTATAATTACCAATATAGGTGTGAGAGGTGCCAACATGCCCCCTACTCGACCACAAAACGCCGTAAGACCTAATAGTGAACCTCTCGCACTGGTGGGGTACAGCTCCATAGAGTAGGTGATGGCTCCAGTAAAGCAAGCCGCTATTATCGCTTTACCGATCAAAAATAGTGATAGTTTCGCCCATGCGTATCCTACAAATAAATATGTAAAAAGTTATATCATGCATTTCTGTTTCAAAACTCAAATATATATGTATTACGTTATATCATGCAGGGGGTGCGATGCGCATCTCCCCCTATCCGAGGAAAAATGAGGACGCTGTAGTCCCACACCCGAGAGGACTTTCGATGGCCCTGGGGCAGCCGGGGAGTGAGAGATATGCCAGATACTTCGTCTCGTATCATTAGTCGCCGAGGATAAAGTTGAGGTGAAAGTGCGGTTTTATTCGCTTCAAGTCTGACATAAGATAAGTTAAATGTACTTTATTGTTCACCAAACATAGGATACATACACAGGAATACGTACATAACGACCTATTTGATTAAAAATAATAATGTTTTAAAGCAATCCGCAGAAGGACTAAGCTGACCGACATAGCTGTTGTAAAAACTAGAAGGAGGTGGAAGTGGGCAGGCCACATATGCCCTAGAACGTATGGCAGATGGGGTAGGAAAGTGTTGGAGTGGAAACCATGGGGACGACCACGGAACGTAGGCAGACCGCCACTGTCCTGCCAACAGTGGAGGGAATTGGAAGAGACCTACACTCAGCATTGGGAGACTACGGGTTGAAGAAGAAGAATGTTTTATAGCAAATCACTGACATACTTACTCGATGGAACGAATGCTGAAACAATGCACAATACCCCACATGCTGAAAATCCAATAAGTAATGGCATTTTTCTCCCTATTTTGTTCATAAGATAGAAGGAGATTAACTCCCCTGGGAACGACATTATCGTAGTGAGAAGGAAGTTGACGTATTTGTCTCCTGGCAACCAAACTGAGTTTATCATCATCCCATTGTATACAAAACTGGATGTGAATCTACCAATACCCGCTACAAACCATCTCTTTAATATTTCTCTAGATTTTAAAGCATGTATTAAACTTTCTTTTACTTCACTTTTTTCAATATCAACTCTCTGTTTGAGTGTGATTTCATCCATATTTTGTAATTCTTCATAGTCTATATTAATTTTATTAACATCAGCCATTCGTTTTATTGTTAATTTTGCTTTTTCTGTTCTTCCACTCACGATCTGCCATCTTGGACTTTCGTGGACGAAGAAAATAAGGAATATGAAGAATATGCAAGGACCACAGATGATGTAGATGAGGTTCTTCCAGTATGATACAAACATTGCTATACAGGCAAGTAAAATTTCGCCGAAGTTGATAGCATATGCGCAAGTAATACCAGATAGAAGTCTATATTTTTTGCCAGTAATCTCCAATACTGAAAATGAAAAGAAACTTCATTATATAAAGTAAGTACTTCAACTTATTCACTACTAGCCGAAGCCTTCACCTGCGTGACATTTTAATCAAGTTCCTGCTACCCATGGGAACCTATTCCCGGGAAAACCCCGAGACATATGGACTATAATCTACCTATCCCTCTACTAAGGCGTGAGTATTATTATCTAATCTGTGACCAAAATTTAGACAGATCCATTTAGCAGTTAGAGAGCAATCTAATAACAAACATAAAAACATCAGTCTTTCATACAATAGGAGTGAAGTTTCACGAAATCCGAGAAGAGAAGAGAGAATAGATTTAAAATAAATAGACATGAAACTTACAGAGAACTGCAGAAGCGGTATAAGCGCCCCCTGTGGTTGCTGCTTCCAGGAATTCTATAGTCACGTACATATAATATGAGGTGGCGAAAGTTTTGAAAGTACCGATACAGCCTGCCGCAATACAAAATATTAACGCAGGTTTCCGACCAAATCTGAAACACGTAATAATATTTTATAGTAATTTATATAAATAAAAAGTATTCCACAATATTCTACACAACGCTATCTAGACCCATGGTAAGCATAGCCTAAATAGTTTGTGTTATGTTATGATATGTTATATAATTACTAGGTACTACTATTCAAATCGAATTAAAATTAAAAGTGTAAGGAACTTTAACACGCAAATAGACTTTTACAGGAAGAGGGCTCTGGTCACTGAGTAACATGAGCACATCGAGCACCGTCCTCAGCATTCTTTCTGTTTTGCATCTAGTTTGAGATTATTCGCGACGCGCCTGCATCATTCGTTATAGCAACGTTGGAGATGAAATTGTTGCCTACAATCGTAAGTAATCTTATATTGGAACACTAATTTTAATTGTTAAAGTACCGCACTTGTTGACCACGTTTGTGAGAGAGCAGGACACCGATAGTGTTCATTATCAACCGTCGTCACCACAGATATTGCAATACCATATAATTTAAGATTTTAATGAAATTGTGTTCAAGTCTAAAATTAAATTGCATCTTGTACAGTGAATGAAAAAATGTAATGAACTCTTTTTCATTTACTTATGAACTTTAAGCCTATATCACTTATTTGAATGAATTTTTTATAGCATTTATTATGCTAACTTTTAAGTTCGAAAAACATTGGAAAAAATGAAATGCTCAAGTGAGACTCGAACTCACGACCTTTCCCTTAGAGGGGGACTGTTCTTTCAACTGAGCTATTGAGCCACACTTGAATCATTCCAAATTTTCCTTCTCTTTACATCCGTCTATAAGGGCGACGGTGCAGCCATCTACCAACATTCTTACGAACTGTTGGAAACAATGAATGATTTTTCACATAACATAACATAACATAAACTCACGCCTGTATTCCCCGAAGGGATAGGCAGAGGTGCTAGCACCCACATTTCGCCAGTTTATGTTTAGGTCCCAATGTAATAGGTGGCGAGCCTATTGCCATTAACCAGGCACTTATAATTTTTCAACCATTTTTAAACAATGAATTTTAGATGCCTTTTCACGCCCCGCTTAAAGGACACGGGACTGTAGGAAGAACGAAACACCTGAGCTGGCAGGGAGTTCCAGGTCTTAATGGTGCGGCATAGGAATGAGTCACTGAAACGCTGGTATACTCTGCACCGTATATGGATGGCATCTTAGCCCTGCACGTGTCGTCCTGTGTAGGAAAGGAGAGGGTGGGACTAATTGGAAGAGCTCGTCAGAACATTCACCATGTTCAACCACCACCATGCAGTGTCAGTCATATGACAGTCGTTCATAATTAGCAAAATCAGGGTCAAACGATAACAAATAAATTACCGAAACAATCGAAATTTTTTCACCACTAGGTATTGCCAGAGAATCTCCCAATCAGAGAGAAGTACTTACTTATCCGACAGCCATCCAATCACCATCATGGATAGAAGCATACCGATACTTTGGACCGTACCAACAACATTCGACTTCCATGGCTGACAGGCTAAGTTGAGCTGTAAAATCAAACATTTTCTAAGTAAATATTATGATTCATTCTGTGTAGCAACTGCGTGCACTATCAACACGCCACAGAGGTTTTCATTTTTAAAATACCACAGCTTGTTTAATAATTCTTCATCCTAGCGTTAATCCCCGTCGCATCCGGAGTTTTCGGCTTATTCCACTTTTCCCCGTTGACAATCCCCGTTGATGGGGATTATTGAACTTTTTGTTCACTATTCCCCGTTGACGCAAAATTATATAACATAAAAAGTTCACTAATCCCCATCATGATAAATTCTATTAGAACTAAAAAGTTCAATAATTCCCATTAAGTACGTTAAAAATAAAATACTATGAATGAATCAACTACTTTTTATTTTTTTAATGGGAATGACTGAACTTTTTAGTTCTAATAGAATTTAATATAGATATAATAGAATTCTAATCCCCATTATTTTCCGTGAAGCGACTGCCTTATGACGAAACAAGCAAGTGCAGTTAGAATAGTTGTTGGACTTTATTATACGAACATCTATGGCAGTCGTTACGGGTAATTGACGTTAGGGCTCCAATTACCCGTACCCCTGCCATAGATGTTCGTATTGCAACCGGGACCGATGACTTAACGAGCTATCAGAGGTACAACCAAACCAATGCAAATATCCATAAAGAGAAGGAAAATTTGAAGTGATTCAGGTTTGGCTCAATAGCTCAGTTGGAAGAGCATTCTCCCTGAAAGGGAAAGGTCGTGAGTTCAAATCTAACTTGAGCATTTATTTTTTCCGATTTTTTTCAAAATTTAAAGTTAGCATAATAAATGCTATAAAAAATTTATTCAAATTGATATCACTTTCAAAAGCAATAGGCAAATGTGAGAAACGACCAAATTCCACCTACGAAGACAGTATACGAAGAGGAAGATAAATTATTAGTGTTAAAAAATCTATTTTTTCGATCCCAAAGTTACTCGTCACAAGAAACCCCAGTTTACAGCACAATTGCAAGAAGATGAAAGTTCAAAGGAATAAGCAACTGGAGATGAAAGTGAAAAAAAATTAATGATAAAAGTTTCAAACATTACCTCAGCTACAACAGTGTTATTGCTCTCGTAGATCCAATGATCACACTTCACTAATTCACCAGTGAAACTATTGTTAGTGCAAACTTCTTCTCCACTTCTGAGCACAGGAGCAGAACATCTGTCAATATTTGTGTCAGGCCACCAAGTCGGAAACTGTGCTGTTGAGTTCTCGTCTTCACATTCATCGATTCTACATCTGCCAAACACGATAGCAATATTTAAACAAACAAATTTTTCAGTTTTATAAATTACTAGCTTTTGCCCGCGGCTCCGCCCGCGTGGATGTCGGTTCCCGGCAATTATTCGATTTTTTCTCGCCGTTAAAACCATCCTTGAACTTCAACGAACATTAAAAAAAAAGAATTGGCCAAATTGGTCCAGGCGTTGTTGAGTTATGCGCTTACCAACACAATTAGCGATTCATTTTTATATTATAGAAGATGAAATTGATATACGGGCTGTATTTTTAAAACGGGACAGTAAAGGGAGGCACTTTAACTATTGTAGTTACAGCAAAATGTTCTTAGGAGACCTTCCAATTTAAGGAGTCCAATTTTTCACTATTAGAAGACATTCTACCAGAAGTTTTAAAATAATTACTAACACAAATTTTCTCAGCTCACACTAAGAATGACACAAAGATATTTGTATCAAACTAGAGATTTGTAGGTAAAAAAAAATGTATTTAATTTTCAGCCAATCTTAGCTACTTCCTGCCCAAAATAAAAAGTTTGAGCATTGTAGCATATTCTTGCTGAAATGTATGGGAAACGTTTTTGGCGATTTCTGTCTTTTCTAGTACTTAAGCTAAAATATTTTAATCATCATCATCATCCACATAAAGACGTTAGTCCTGATTGCATCCGAGGCCGCGGTGCCCTTGGAGCTCAGGGTCCGCCTTCCGGCTCTTCCACCTCCACTTCGCACGATCTTGGGCGTCCAAGGTAGTGAGACCCATTTCACGCATGTCACCCTCCACGACGCCAAGCCAGCACTTTTTGGGCCTACCCCTTCTACCTGGACCAGGTGGGGGCGCCATTGCCAGGCATTTGTCACCCACGTAGCTGGGCGGTTTCAGCAAGACGTGGCCGCACCAGCAGAGGCGGCTCTCTTGCATTTTATCTGCGATGTCACGGACATGAAGGCTGCCGCGGATGCGTGAGTTCCTCACGCGATCTTTACGCGTGACTCCACACATCCACCGCAGCATTTTCATCTCCGTGACACGCAGCATCTGCTTGTGTCGCTCCAACAGCGGCCACGCCTCACAGCCGTGTAAGAGGACAGGTCTAATGATCGTTTTATAGACCTGCCCCTTCAGCCTGACTGGCATTTTAGTATCGCAAGTGACGCCAGTCATTTCCCGCCACTTAGCCCACGTGGCGGCAATACGTGCCTTGACGTCGTGGTCGATGTCACCAGTAACGTGAAGTACAGATCCCAGGTACTTAACCTGATCCGTGCGCTCGACCAAGTCATCGCCTATGCGAAGGGGTGTGGGATCTGTTGAGTTTAACGCCAAGTACTCTGTCTTCGCCACATTTAGCTTCAGACCGCCGTTCTCAAGCGCCTCCTTCCACACTTAAACACGTCGCACCAATCTGTTCCTGTCTGCGTCCATCAGCGCAATGTCATCAGCATATATAAGCAACCATGGAGACTGCTCATGTGAGTCTCTGATACTGTCCGACAAAACGTCTAACACCAAGCTGAACAGGTAGGGACTAAGTACGGATCCTTGGTGTACCCCGACGGTGATGGGGAAGGTTTTCGTGTCGCCAACAGCGGTCCGAACCACGGAACCGGAATCTTGGTACATGTCTCGGGTGGTGTCGATGTAAGCCTCTGGGACTCCTTTGGACCGCAGTGCCCACCAGATCATCGCGCGAGGCACACAGTCGAAGGCCTTCTGCATGTCTAGGAATAGACAGTTCAGGGGCGTGTTCCTCGCCCTGTATCTCTCCGCGACGATCCTTAGGGCGAACGCCGGATCCATAGTCCCGTGTCCGGGGCGGAACCCATACTGACACTCCGAGAGGGTACTCTCCTGTCGGATCCGGGAATCGATTATCCGCTCGTAAAGCTTCATGGTGTGGGACATTATCTTTATACCTCGGTAACTACCACACTCTTGCACCGATCCCTTGCCCTTGAAGACTGGCGTAATAATACTCAGCCTCCACTGGTTTGGGATTTTACCGGTGAGGAGGATACGGTTATAAAGATTAGCGAGGATGCCCACACCACGGGCACCCATTGCCTTCCAAGCCTCGATGGGGACTTCGTCGGGTCCGACAGCTTTCCGGTTCTTTTTGTTCGACTTCCTCGTACATCAGGTTTCCTCCAGGGTCTTTGATGCAGCGGCACTTGGTTATAGCCTGCACCGCTTTGGCCCTGGAGCGCGCCAACTTGTAGATGAGCTTTTGCCCCTCAGACGATTCCAACTTGTTGTATAGCGGTTGCAAGTGGTCTCGTCTGGCCCTGGCTACGGCTCTCCTAGTGGCGCGTTTAGTCTGTTTGTACTCGTCGTGATCTTCGGGAGATTTGGACGCTTGCCACTTTTTAAAGACAGAGTTGTGATATTTTTATTGCATTTTAAAGAAGACATGTTCCGATTTAGTATGGAATAAAATATCCGGCATTTTCATGAAATTTTCCAAGACTTTTGCACAGAGATGTGGCTATATCTCACCGATGACGCGTTGGATTTTCGATTTGAGCTCAGGAATTGTTTCGGGTTTATTTGCACAAACCCGAGATTTCACAAAACCCCAAAGAAAAAAATTGCACGGCGTTAAATCGCACGATCTTGGTCGCCAGTTGACATCAGAATTTCGTGAGATAATGTGTTCTGGAAATCGTTGCTGCAATAAATCAACTGTTTTGTAATGAGTTTTTACAATTTTAACGGGTTGTTCTTTCGAAAAGCGCCCCATTTTTAATAATCGGAATAAACTGACGTGACAACTGTAAAATTTCAGAGTTGCCACTGGCATGAAAAAAAAAATATCCCAATTTTAAAAAGTGCACTCTTATTGAGACACCCTATATTATACTATTAAAATGGTGCCGACTCTATGGCACCATTTTAGCTTGAGTACTAGAAAAGATTTTGATCCCTACATGAAATAGGATCAATTGGCACTCAAAAAATATTTTTAAGCTTTTAGCATTTTTCTTGCTGTGTGTAAGATTATTTCAAAATCTGTGAATGCAGTTCAAAATATCTCAAAAAGTTAGGGGAGGTCTCCTAAGAACATTGTGCTGTAAATACATCGGTTAAGGATTACAAAAATACATCCTGTATATTTACATATTTACTAGCTTTTGCCCACGGCTCCGCCCGCGTGGATGTCAGTTATCGCGACTAAACATAGCCTATGTCCTCTCATGGTCTAATCTACTCCTATACCAAATTTCATCAAAATCTGTTCAGTGGTCTAGGCGTGAAAGCGTAACATACAGACGGACAGACAGACAGAGTTACTTTCGCATTTATAATATTAGTATGGATATGGATACCTGTAGTGCACATCGCCTACTGTAAACACGTAGTTGACACTGATCATATTAATGAATATCAATGGTAAAGTAATCAACAAATACTGAATAATCTGATATTTTCTAAATGTCTCCATTGAATCGGATATATCACGTATTTTCTTCTCGGCTTCCATTTTGTACTATAAATTATTTCAGTCCAATTGAATAAATTCTCTTGAAGCAACTGATTTTTACTAAATAATTATCTGGTATTTTATCTATAACAAATAATATATAATATTTAATATGTGATCTACATTTTTATGGCAAAAGTTTAATTTTTAACATAACATAACATACATAAACTCAGGCCTGTATTCCCCGAAGGGGTAGGCAGAGGTGCTAACACCCACATTTCGCCAGTTTATGTTTAGGTCCCAATGTAATAAGTGGCGAGCCTATTGCCATTAACCGGGCACTTATAAACCTGCGATAAATACACACATAACTTCGAAAAGCATCGAAAAGTCATTGGTGTGTGCCATGGTAAACCTGGGATCGAACCCGAGACCTCGTCTCAGAAGTCCATTACCCATACCACTAGGCTATGTTACAGTTGAATGAATTTTACAGCATTAAGTATGCTAACTAAACAAATCGAATACACAGGGAAAGGAAAAAAGAACAATGTTTAAAAATGATTGTAACATCATTCATTGGTTCCGATAGTTCATAAGAATATCGGTAGATGGCTCCACCGTCGTCGCCTTAAAGACGGATAAGAAGGGAAATTTGAATTACATAGAGCGTGTCTCGGCAGCCGAGTTGGTCAAGGAATTCCCCCTGTAAGGGAAAGATCGCGGGTTCGAGTCCCGCCCAAGAAGAATCTTTTTCCCTATGTATTCGATATGTTACACTTCTTAATATTCTTACTTTTAACTCTGTAGGTAACTTCTAAATTCGAAAAAAAACGAAAATCTGCGGTAGCCTAGTGGTATGGGTAATGGACTGCTGAGACGAGGTCTCGGGTTCGATCCCAGGTTTACTGTGGTATAATGTGCTTTTCGATGCTTTTCGAAGTTATGTGTGTATTTATCGCAGGTTTATAAGTGCCCGGTTAATGGCAATAGGCTTGCCACTGACGAAATGTGGGTGCTAAGCACCTCTGCCTACCCCTTCGGGAAATACAGGCGTGAGTTTATGTATGATGTAGGTAACTTCTACACGATTTCCAATTTAGTAAAATAATATTAGACAGAAGTTAGACAGATATTTCACTTAAATATAAACCTGACGCCATAAGGTAAGTCATTGAAAACATTATTATTTTTTAAATTTTTGTTTTTCAATAAATCACTTAAAACCAGTTCGAGTAGGTATTCCAAGAAAGTTCATGTTGTGTTAATTTCTAGATTAACCGGTTTTGATTCATCTCTAAGTCCCAAAATTAAAATATAATTTACATAAAGTAAAAAAAGGTAAGTTTAACAATAAAGGTTTTAATATAAGCCATTGCCGACTTCTATCGGCCGTTCCCAATGCCATACTGACAGTTAAAGATAGATCGCATCTACGGATAAGTGCTCGGCTGTTTAAATTCAAAACATAGTAAGTAACTTCTATTTCACACCAATTTCGGAAAATAAAATTATACCGCGATGCGCTACTCCGCAAAAAATCTGTTACCATGTTTTCAATTTAACAGCCGATACGTCAAATTTGACTGCAGGCTGTGATCTATCTTCAACTACCTATATAAGCTATTGCCGACTTCTAATAAACAAGAAAGCTAGCGAGTTATCTCTGCGCGCGGGAGAAATCGGCACTATTATTTCTTATTCTACTAGCTGACCCGGCGTACTTCGTACCGCCAATTTTCTTTCGCCCGCGTGGCATCCCGTACCCGCTGCACCCTCTACTATATTAAGCATGTATTATACATATAAACCTTCTTTTCGAATTACTCTATCTATTAAAAGAAACCGGATCAAAATCTGTAGTGTAAACTACCTTTTAAACTCTCGCGTTCCATGATATACAATAACACTAACGGGAATTAACGCGATCATGGTACAGGTACATACATACCTTTGATTTGCCTGACGTTTCAACCAGGTTACACCGGCCGTGGTCACAGGCTGACTGGCAAATCAAAGGTATGTATGTACCTATACCATGATCGCGTTAATTCCCGTTAGTGTTATTGTATATCTGTAGTGTAGTTTTGAAAATATGTATAAGCATATATAGGGACATAGGGATGCGAAAAAGGGAGCAAAGGTTTACTATATAGTGATAGTGAATGATTTCGGGCTATTGTTCATAATATTTATTAGTAATACAAACACTTTGGGTATAGAACGTAAACAATTAGATTTTTTAAATCCGACTACGGACAATAAAGGCACGTTACTATCACAACAAATGTACAATTACAACTACATTAAGTACGCCAGAGCGTCACTATTCGCGCGCAGACTTGTCCTAGACTTGGTACTTACTAGATAAAAAAAAATGACGCACTCCGGGAGTGCCGTCAGATGTGATTTCTTAAGAAAGTTGGTGATTGGCTCTACCGTTCGCCCTTAAAGACAGATATAAATAGAAGAGAAATTTGAAGTGATCCAGGTGTGGCTTAATAGCTCAGTTGGAAGAGCATTCCCCTGTAAGAAAAAGGTCGTGGGTTCAAGTCCCTGCTTCTTTTTCCTGATGTAATTCGAACTTTCAAAAACAAGTTTTTTCGTATAAAATCTGCTGTAAACAATCATAATCATTTTATACAAGTGTTTTCCACATTACGTTACGCTACCGACATGAACCCACTCTTAGCACAAGCAATTTAGCTTAGTTGGAGTTAGAGGTAATATTAGTTATAGGGAATATTAGTAACTTTAGTTCTAATATTCTTTAAAAAAAAAAGTTGAAAATCTTGAATCGCGCAAGTTCTTGCTGTATTTCCTGTTCATTCTACAAGCGTTTCAAATCGGTACAACCCTTTCATACAATTATTAATTATCGTTTCAATACAGCAGATTTTTAAAGAAAACCTTGTTTTTTATAAGTTTTTTAATAAGTAATAATGCTATTTCCCATTTTTTTGTTTTAATATGATGAAGCTTCTTGGTAAGCACTCTAATGAGTGCTTACTAGCCTTTGCCCGCGACTTCGTACGCGTTAAGTTTGAAATAGAAAGGCTTAGGACATAATGCTCCTGTTCCCGCAACCCAGATAAAGTTCCTTAAAATTTCTGTGAGCCTGGTACATCATGCCAATGTGCCAGAGTCACAGAAATACTGATCCCGTGACCGCGATCCACTGCAAACTTTAGCTTAGGCTGCCGTTTTATCGGGGTTTATCCACTTAGTTATACTATTAGTTATACGATATAACAAAATAGACTGAAAAAGTCCAAATAGTTATACTGCTTAGTATAACTACGTGGATTCGATTAATTTGGGTTGTTTTAGTCCAAATAGTTATACTGCATAATATAACTACATGGATTCGATTAATTTGGGTTGTTTTAGTCCAAATAGTTATACTGCTTAGTATAACTACATGGATTCGATTAATTTGGGTTGTTTTAGTCCAGAAAGTTATACTGCTTAGTATAACTACATGGATTCGATTAATTTGGGTTGTTTTAGTCCAAATAGTTATACTGGATCCGATTAATTTTGATTGGATTCATTCATTTAGTTATATTCGTAAATAAACAATCACTTTATAATATTAATGGGCATTTTATGTTCCAACACATTTGTAATTAAAGAAAAAGTGTATTTATGGGCTGAAGGAGATAGTGATGGGCAGTGTTGCCGTTATAAAAACTATTATTATTTATTTTATTAACTTTAATTGTTAGAATTATTTATTTAACATTTTATTTTGTTACATTTCTGTGTATGTGCTGCAGCTGCGAGAAATAAATGCATTTTCTTTCTTTCCGTTAACTAATTGCATTTGTGCGTCCATTCTCACCATGTCGTTGACTAAACTGCTTTCTTTTCGGTTCTCTTTTCTTTCCCCGATATGGATAATAACATCTTCGGTATCTTCCAGAATAGCTCTCAAAATTGCATAGTGCTTACACGTTTCCTGGCTCTGAATGCTTGCTTTAAGTTCATATGCCATGCTAAAATTACTGGCTCAAGGGTGATGAATTCATAAGATCGTGGTGTGTGTTTGGAGAGAGGCATCGTAGTACTAACCAAGTTGAAACATGGCATATGAACTTGAACCAAGCATGCAAAACCAGGAAATATGTAAGCATTATGCAATTATTGAAAGCGATTCTGGAAGATGCCGAAGATGTTATTATCGATATTGGGGAAAGTAAAGAGAATCGAAAAGAAAGCAGTTTAGTTAACGACATGATGATAATGGACGCACAAATGCAATTAATTAGTTAACGGTAATATCACAATAGACACTTTTCTAGAAACAGTGCGATAGCATTTTACTCACTATTTAGGAGAAAGAAAAGAAGAAAGAAAATGCATTTATTTCTCGCAGCTGCAAGCACATACACAAAAATGTAACAAAATAAAATGTTAAATAAATAATTCTAACAATTTAAGTTAATAAAATAAATAATAATAGTTTTTATAACGGCAACACTGCCCACCACTATCTCCTTCAGCCCATAAATACATTTTTTCTTTAATTACAAATGTGTTGGAACATAAAATGCCCATTAATATTATAAAGTGATTGTTTATTTACGAATATAACTAAATGGATGAATTCAATCAAAATCAATCGGATCCAGTATAATTATTTGGACTAAAACAACCCAAATTAATCGAATCCATGTAGTTATACTAAGCAGTATAACTTTCTGGACTAAAACAACCCAAATTAATCGAATCCATGTAGTTATACTAAGCAGTATAACTATTTGGACTAAAACAACCCAAATTAATCGAATCCATGTAGTTATACTAAGCAGTATAACTATTTGGACTAAAACAACCCAAATTAATCGAATCCATGTAGTTATATTATGCAGTATAACTATTTGGACTAAAACAACCCAAATTAATCGAATCCACGTAGTTATACTAAGCAGTATAACTATTTGGACTTTTTCAGTCCATTTTGTTATATCGTATAACTAATAGTATAACTAAGTGGATAAACCCTTTTATCGTCACGCCGCTAGGCGCGCTGTTGAGCAGCGCGCTGTTAACAGCACGCGTTTGAACAGCGGTGCACTATAAAACGAGATTAGTAGCACGCGTTCCGTCCAATATTATGAAGGTTAACGCGAGTCGAGTACTGGCTATTTACTTTTTATAGAAAAGAAGGCATCGGCGAAAAAGAGTAGTTCCAATTCCTCTCCAATTTCTTCCCAGGCTTTATTTTTTGCATCCTTATTTTTGTATAATTTATCGGCGGGGTCCCATAAACACCTTCTGGATCGAACTTCCTCGATTACTCGTCCCGTATCGATGTAATTCATTTCTTACACAATTATACCTACGGCGCGTCTCAACAGCGTCACACTAAAACGCACACTGGCCGTAGAAGCGAATGAGCAGCGCGCGTTTGGACAGCGCTGTCGAACATCGCGCGTTTATTAAACGGCGCTGCCCAAGCGCGCGACACTAAAACGCGACTTCTACTCCCATATATCTCTGAACGCGCGCGCTCCAACGGCGCTGCCGAAACGCGTTACGATAAAACCAGCCTTAGGTTTGTTTGATTGCAATCAAACAAACGTAAAATTTTAAGACCTTTCTAATAAAAAAAACCGGATCAAAATCCGTTCACTAGTTTTTGCGGTATGTTCCCTTTATGTCGAGTCCCGTTATGTCGAGCCAAATACCTTCTCTCGCTTCTATTACCTCTATGTCGAGTCTACGTTTTCTGTCCCATTTCTATTCCCTTCATGTCGAGCTTCTGTACCACGCTTCTATTACCTTTATGTCGAGTTTACAATATCAGTACAGTCAGATTAAAAATACCCTTTTTATTGAATAGTTCATTTAATAAACGTCCCTACTAGACTTGCGTACATCGCGAACAAACATATCCAATAAAAAAAAAAATAGTATAGATGTATGTATGTATGTAGTATTTACATACTCACGCCTCTAAATCACCGAAGGGGTAGGCAGAGGTGTATTGACACCCACGTTTTGTATTTGTACATCACGTACCACGTACATTTTTATAAAATGCCATTGTTCTTTTGTAGCGATTGTCTATTTTTAATCATATTTTTGTTCTGTGGTTCGGTTTTGCATAATAATACATATAATACATATTGTAAAAACCGTGAAAACCGACAAATACAGGTTGACTATGAGTTTAACGGCCGAACAGTAAGCGAGACAGGCAATTGCCAATTCAGCCGAGGTATATACATTACACAGATGTTTTTCTCTAAATAATGCATGAAAATAAAACGTACTTGATGACTGTTGACTGACTGTTGATTCCTTTCCGCAGTTTGTATCCGTTATATACCTGGGTATCTTCAAGTTATTGAAAGAAATTTCGAACTGGGCCCGCTCGAAAGAGATGGCCCAGTCCTGGATCGAGTGGGTTGCGTGGGGAGTTTACTTTCGAATTTAAAATTTGATTAAAATTCGTCGATATATTATCGTCACTTTCTTCAGAAGTAGAAATACCATTCCTGTCATTTATCTATTTTTTACGTTTTAATACTCAATACTCAATACATTTATTGCATTCCACAATGTAGTATAGTTGTTCGTGTTAGCAATTAGGTTACAATTATGGATAATATGTAAGTTTACCCGATGCTTTTGAAAAAAAAAAAAACAAATTTTAAATTTGAATGAATTTTACAGCATTAAATTTGCTAACTATCAAATCGAATACTTAGGGAAAAATGAAACTTCTCGGGCTGAACTCGATCTTTCCCTCACAGGGGGAATGCCTTGACCAACTCAGATACCGAGACACGCCCGATGTGATTCAAATTTTGTCCCTTCTATTGTTGGCCGTCTTTAAGGCGACGACGCACGGTGGAGTCATCCACGATGTTCTTACGAACTATTTATTTATTTATTTATTTATTTATGTATTATTTTGTGGAACATAGGTATTTCAAAAGATCTTTCATTAAATATCAGTGCACTATGTACTACCATATAACATGGTGTACAAAATTAAATAGGTATAACATTTTTAAATATGGTTAGTTCTTCACTTAAGGAATATTGTTAGTAGACATATTTCATGAAGTCACTTATCAATTCAATTATCATTTATACCGCTATTCGTAATTATTAATAATCTTTATACATATTTTAACTTGTGTGATCTAATGTCATGAGATATTTTTATAATATAATAAAATTATTTGCATGTCAAACTAAACCATTGTCTAATTCACTTCAACAATAAAGTAAAAACATTAATATTTCCACAATGTCATCAATAAAATAAAAATATAATAGGTGATTAGAATGTCAATGTAAATATATAGCGGAACCAAAGAATGATGAAACAATCATTTTTAAACATTGATTTTTGAAACTCCGCCCAAATAATTGATAGAATTTTATTATGCTAATTTTAAATTGTTCCCAATGGGTAAGTTGATCACTCGAGTTTCATCTCCTGCACCCGTGTTTCTCCTCATACCTTACTATCTAGTTTACGTTGTCAACCATCAAAATAAAATAAAACTAAATATAAACTACTCACAGTTCTTTTTCTTATTTCATTTTATAACATATTTATAATATCCTCACACCATCACTGTCACTACTATATATTTATTCTTCACTATTGTGACACTGCGTGAATTTATAATATTGTGCTCTAACGCAAATTATTGAACTTAGAAATCTGTCCCTTCCATTATTCCGTTACTTGATTATAACAACCGGTTCTGTGCAAACGAAGCGTTCACATATCGGTAGTTCTTCCATATCATCTCATATATGCACGTCTCTAGGCCGGCGTGGACGGTGGAAGTCTGTTATTGCAATTTTTTGTCATATCTCCGGTTCTACTGAACCGATGGCAATCTTTACGTAAGATTTTAAATATTATCAAGAACTTTCTAATAAATCCACATCAAAGTACGTTATTAGCTTTAGCATGTATCGCGAATAGCAGATCTAAAATGACCGTATTGGATATTTCATCTAAAATGACGTTCATTAGTAGATGACATATTATAAAGACCGTCAAATGGCCGCGTTTTAAACTATGTCATTCATATTTCATCTGAAATATGAAGGAAAAATGATCATATTATTCTAGTGACAATGTTACTGTGAAGAAAAAATATAAAGACACATAGAATCGTAGGTACATGTGCGGTTTTTCCTAGATTCAAACGTGATCGTCATATTATGATCATATTATGAAACATCCACTGCGGACTTTTTAGACCTGCAGGTATATTAAATGAATTTCATTGTCATTTTAAACATAAAAGATAATAAATCACACCAAGAATACTAGCCGTATTCATGACAGACTTCAAAAAAATTGTATATGAATTTAGACCACTTTAAAACTCAAATAATGTGTCGTGTGGTTCCATTCTGCATAAATACACATAGAATAGGTGTTAAAAATCATTCACACCTCCAGGTTTTACGTCTAGCTTCAAATTCAGCTAACTTGTTTTATTATTTGTGTATATCATCGTCATTTTTTGACTTTATCCCATAATATTCTCTTGTTGTTGGTGCGGAATGCTGTGTTTTGCAGTCCCATTCACTCCCTTACTAACTTCGATTATGATGGTGACCTTCTTTCTGAGACTTTGCCTTAAGCCACCATCAGACGAGGTGAAGTCAAATTGACGTGACCTTATAAAAAACAAGAAAAGTAAATTAAAAAATTTAAAAAACCCCCGACTTTGGCCTAAAAATGTTTACTGCAGTGCCCCCTAGTTGATTGTCATTGTAACACCTATCTAAGAACCCAAACCAATAATTGAAAGCTGCATCAAAATCGGACTTAGTTATAGAGAAAATTGGCAACATTGACTTGCATTAAAAATGCTTGCTATAGAGTTGACATTGTAACACCTACGAGTATCTAAGAACAATCATGCTCCAATTAAAGCCGAACCCTTAACTGAAAACTGCATCAAATTGGATTGGTAGTTTCGGAGAAAATGGCAACATGGATTTGCACAAACAAGCAAACACACAAACATCCTCTCACCACAAACGCATATACCGTCTCCCTTCCGTCGTGGGTAAAAATAACATTTTGAAGATCTTTTCAGCAAACGATTATAAGAAGTGAAACATGTAATTATAAAATAGACAAAACGTCAGTCGATTTAAAATTTTATTTTTAATAGAGACTACATTCTCGTTTTTTCCTGCTTTTTTTGCTGTGCTTTGTCCTTACTGTAACTTTTGATCTGTGCAACGGTGTCGAACAGTGGCATATTCTTAGTTTCAGGAGTCAGAAGGAGAAGTAAACCGCTAACAATTAACGTGCATCCAAAGATCAGAAATGGAAGAGCTTCTGATACTGTGTTCTGAAAAGAAGAGAAGAATTAAACACATGAAATGTATCCAATTATTTAATAAGTTCTTGTTGCTGCGATAGCTGTTCTGGGCGTGTTGGTGGTAAATCCAGAAACAGGAGCTGGTATACAGTATTTATAATTATATTTTAAATAAGGGTACATATATGTTTTTGGAGAACACATCCGTACAATTTGAAGGTTCGAAGAAAGGAGAGCGTTTGTGTTGCTATCACAAAAAATAAAAAGGCAAAATTTAAAATATAAAAACTAAATGAAAAGGTGTTGCTATCCCCAACAGTTCTAATTTGCAATATCTGAAAACTTTAATTAATGTAATTTCCTAATCAATCAACCAATTATCATCTCGCAGTCCACAGCTGTACAAAGGCATCTCCAAATATTGGCAGGGTTTAACCTATTGTTTCCACGCTGGCCAGACGAGTTGGTACAGGGTTTTATTTCGAGTTTTCCTTCTCTTCTTCTTTTTAGACACTTAACATAAATAGGAGAATATTTTTCCGTTAGTCGCTTCTTATGACAACCTTCGAATGAGGTGGGGTGGTGATACTTGTATTCTTTTTCCGTCACCACACGGATAGTTTCCTAAACATTCTTATAAATATTTTCTTCCTTCTAATCTAGTTTGAAATTTAAGTATATTGTTTATTTACAAGACAAAAAAAAACACAAAAAAGACGAACCAAAAGAGAAAGAGAAAGAAAGAACCAAAAAACATTTAAAAAAACTTACTAAAATAGGCGTGAGAGGTGCCATCATGCCACCAAATCGAGAGCAAAACGATGTAAGTCCTAAGAACGAAGCCCTCACGCTGGTCGGGAACAGCTCCATAGTGTAGGTGATCGCTCCAGTAAAACAAGCCGATATAATTATTTTAGCGATTAAAAACACCGTCAGTTTCGCCCATAAGATTGCTGGAAACAAACATAATCATAGGTTAGTCGAATAGGATTTATACTAGAAACTTCTTTTATTATAGGTAGGTATACTAGACAGTCACGGTTCGACGGTGAGGTGCGAATGAATTTTGAATATCGAATTTACGGAAGCCGAAATTGGATGAGTTGCTGCCTATCTGTATAGTCTCGGGTCCGTGGCCTAGGCCCCCGGTGGTCGACGCCCCCGCCCCAAACAACAACGAGCGATATGACTATGCAGGACCGTGGCCGAAGCCCCCTGTGGTCGACGCCCCCGCCTCAAACGACAAGGAGTGGTTTGACTATACAAGTCTGTTGCTGAGGCCCCCGAATCCAAGTTTGTACTGTTTCTGCTTTTGTACAACCCTGTAGGTTGTAGGTCATTGGCTGGGTCGGATTTAGGATGAGTGACCGTTGTTAACATTACGAAGATAGGCAATATTGTTTTTAACTTGCATAAAAACAGTACAACTCGTGCGAGTTAACATGGCACCTGGCTCGGGGCTTTGCGCGGGGGAGCGGGAGGCGTGTACGCTGACGCTACTAGCCTCGCACGGCGAGAGCGGGGTCGCGCGCGGGGAAGCGGGAGGAGGGTGTCTTCGAGGCAGGTGCCATGTTAACTCGCACGAGCTATAGTTTTGGATATATTATATAGTCCTACTGCTACTTGTTGTTTTGGTATCTAATCTTGTGTTTTTTATATCATTTTGTATTCGTTAAGTTGTTAACCACGCTGATTGCCACCTGCGGGTTACAGGGGCTTGGTTGAAACAGTGCTAGGCACTAGTCTGGCACATACTGATCCAGGAAATACCTAATCATGAATAAATTAATGATTCTTACTTTCTTTCTCTAAATCCAGTTCGTAAGTAGTTCTTAAAAAATCCTTGGTATAAACCTTATTCTTATGATAGTAGTCTTGTAATGGTGGTTATTATTATCATTCTAAACTTAGAAAATAATTAACGTAACGCGTAATTAATAACTCAATGAGGAAATAAAAGCCACAACACGTGACCACTAGATCCACCAGTTATTATTATCGTAGTAACCTACCTAACTTGATAATATACCAGTTTTCGTAAATTACTTTCAAGAATCGTTGATTTATGTTTAGGTGACAGTGGTATAGGCTATTAATTTCTTAAACATGTTCCTTTTTCAAGGAACAAAATTATTTTATTTGTGTTGTTTAGCTTAGCACAAAACTTGAGAATAGATCGACCGATTCGACCAAGACATTTTTTCATACGCGCCAAGAGTACCTCGAAAAGATTTTAAAGAAAACGGGAAAAGAGGGAACAGAACTCCACGTGGATAAAGCCACGGCATCAGCTAGTTGTAAACAATATTCTAAAAATGTTAGTTACGACATTCTACACAGAGCAATTTTTTTAGACTCATAGCAAGCATATATATATTAGGTATATGTATATTCAAACGTACAAAAGTTTGCGCTGAGTGGACTTTGAACCCGAAACATCTAACGCAAAAGAAATTGCATTGCACCATTGCAGAACGACTAACGTAACATTTCAGAAATAACTTTTTTGTTGGCATATTTTATATTTAAAACGTCTCCTACTACGCCCCTGTGTAGCAGTTGAACGCTCTATGATTTTACAAATACATATTATACTAGCTTTTGCCCGCGGCTCCACCCGCGTGGATGTCGGTTATCGCGACCAAACATAGCCTATGTCCTTCCTCAAGGTCTAATCTACCTTTATACCAAATTTCATCAAAATCGCTTCAGTGGTTTAGGCGTGAAAGCGTAACATACAGACAGACAGACAGACAGACAGACAGTTACTTTCGCATTAATAATATTAGTATGGATTGTATTTATTTAAGTGTCAACATGCTTTGCCCTAACATACATACATAAAATCACGCCTTAATCCCTCGAGGGTTAGGTGGAGGTAACTTAACACCACCAATGTATTCGGTCCCACGTTGTAGAGGGCGAGCCTATTGCCGTATTCCGGGTAATTTCTCGAGCCATGCATCTGAGGTTGAGTCTGGGCTAAATATATATCTGTCTGAAGTTAAACAGCCCAACAAGCAAACAATTTTATCGGAACAAAGATTCCATTTAGGGTCGAGCGAGTTCAATTTAATTGGGTACATTTAGAGGGGACATAGTTGGATGCAGTAACTCAAACTAATTACGGACAAGATACAGAGATAAAAATACACTTACTTGATGGAATGAATGCCAAAACAATGCTCAGTACACCGCATATTAAAAGTCCAACCAGTAAAGGTAATTTTCTTCCAATTTTGTTCATCAGATACAAAGAGAGTAACTCTCCTGGGAACGACATTAGTGTCGTAAGGAGGAAGTTCGTATATTTATTGCCAGGAAGCCAGACTGAATTTATCATCATCCCGTTGTACACAAAATTGGAAGTAAATCTAGACGCACCAGCAACAAACAGCCTTATCAGAATGTCTTTACATTTGAAAGCAGTTATTAAACTTTCTTTGACTTGATTACTTCTGATATCAAACTTTTCTTTCAATGTAGCTTCATCAATATTTTTTAATTCTTCATCGTTTATACGAATTTTATTAACTTCTGCTATCCGTTTCATTGTTTTCTTTGCTTCCTCGATTTTTCCATTTACGATTTGCCATCGAGGGCTTTCGTTGATGAAGAACATGAAAACTATAAAGAAGACGCAAGAACCATAGCTGATGTACACAAGAGTCTTCCAGTGCGGGGCAAACATTGCCGCGCAGGCAAGCAAAAACTCGCCGAAGTAGATGGAATATGCAGAAGTTATCCCAGATAGAAGTCGATATTTTTTACCCGCTATTTCCAATACTGAAAATAAAAATATGAAACTTATTAAGAACACATTTTTTATTTCATGCGACATCCTTGAACCAGTAAATCTTAAACATTGTTTTATGAGTGAGGTTACATTAATTCGCACCTGGTTGAAAATTGTTAGGATTGTTCAAAACACCGTCATAAACGAACCCTAAAAGTCTTCATAAATCCGATGCCTGGATTTTTTTAATTCCATTTTATTTTATTTGTATGGTCAGACGTCCGTTTGGCTGTAAATCGCGACAAACCCGTTGTTGCCGTTGTTAGTGATGTTTAACTTTGAATAAAAAATTCAAGCATCTGATTTATGAGGACTTTTTTGAGTTAGTTTGTGATGGTGTTTTGAACAATCCTATCAATTTTCAACCGGGTGCGAATTATTGTAACCTCAAATGTTTAGATTGAAGGGGCTATCTACAGTTACCATCTGACGTCCAGTGGCGTGATTGAACTCAATCCGACTAAAACGCCACGCCACTTTAAGACACAAATGCTGGGGTGTAAGGTAACCCGGTTAGGCATTTCCCTTGCACCATAGCTGACGCTTTCTTTTTTTTCCGTGCGGAAATCCCCTCGGATACCTCCCCTGCCGGAGCCGGAAGGGGAGGTTATGTCGTACTCGAACCGACCAAAACCGCACGCCGACTGTGGGTCGTGGTGCTAGGCCGGAGGTGGGGTTGTCTTCGACATAATGCCTCGCACCCCGGCTGACCCAGGGTCATCCCTTACGGTCTGGCCCTTCTCGGGAGGGGTGGCACCTTAGCTGACCCTGGGCATTTCCAGTTTAAAGATGGCCTCTTCGAATGTGGGATAGAACAACATACCTAAACTTTATTTATTTTTTACTTTTTTGGATGGTATACATCATTTTAAAATATCCATTTTGGTCATTGCACCTTCAAACATACATATTTCTTATTCCTCATTTTGTCCTTCGTGATAATCGACTGACAAGTGTAAGCTTCGTTTTCCTTGAGCTTGCATCATCACCCCTTGAGGACCTTGGTGCAACCTTGATGCAGTCGATAAGGAAAATGATCGTGTGCCTAATTAGATAAACGCTCGCAAAATTCGGTACATGTGCGTAGATTCATTTTTACTGCAAGTCTGAAATTACGCATTAATGAAGAAGTCTAGGATTAATTATCGGTTCCAATAACAATGCTCATAATGCAAGAAGAATTGGAAACCTGTCTTTCGAATATTCAGGAAAACTCACTCGTTTGTACCGCAGTGCACTCGTTTTGTACCTCAGTTGTAAAAATAAAAGAAAAGGCAAAACTTACGCATAACCATGGCAGCGGTATAGAAACCTCCAGTAACTAACGCCTCAATGAATTCAATAATAACATACATATAGTACGAGGTGGCGAAAGTTTTGAAATTGCCTATACTGCCTGCTACTATAGTGATTATCAGCGTAGGCTTGCGACCAAATCTGGAAAACAAAATGTTATATTGATCAGTAGCTTGTTTATAAACCAAAAAGATTTAACGCAGGCTTCTTCTATTTGAAGTGACCAACCATAAAGTGATTGCATGTAGGTACACTTTCTGATAGGCCTTTGTATACTCGTATACGTCAGTTTTTTTTTCAATCTTCAATCGATGGATCAATCAATGAGCCTATCACAATTCACTCCAGACAGAATAATCGTCCATCCATTTACAAACAGAATAATCGTCATTTCAGTATTATTTCCGTTGAATTTGAAGTTTTTTTTTTTTCACAAACATAAGAAGGAGGAAGTCCTTTTGGTTCGACTTATAGGATTTGGAAAAACGAATAAAAATTTTTGAAAACTAAAACATAGTCATAGATATGCAAAAACTTTAATCTATAATCTAAAAATGAATCGCTAAATGTGTTGGTAAGCGCATTACTCAACAACGCCTGGACCAATATTTGGCCAATACTTTTTTATGTTCGTTGAAGTTCAAGGATCAAAGCTAGTACTGTAATAAATATTAATATATTGCTCGTGAATTTCGTGAATAAAAATTATGAGATTTAAAAGACTTACCTATCGGACACCCATCCGAATATGAGCATAGAGAAGAGCATCCCCAGGCAATGAACGGTACCGATAACATTCGACTTCCATGGCTGACAGGCCAGGTCAAACTGAAAATTTAAAAGCAAATGTTATGTGCCTAAACATGATGTCAAACTAAGAATAAATATGTACAAAGCACACAAAACACAGAACACATCATGCTTTCTCGTCTTTCTAAACTTATACGTAAAATGGTAGTGCCAGAGTGTGAGACTCGATTGAGAAATGAAAGTGAAGGAAGAAAAATCAAGGAAGTACTGCAATGTTCATAGATTTACAGATATGAATCAATGGTATGGCATGAAATTACGCATTTAGATTGGGAGAGGAAGACCTAGCTGTGTGAAAGACGTTCACAAACTGCAAGCAAAGAATATTAATGGAGGAAGCACAGAAAAGAACTAAAAATGAACATGGAGTAAAGCAGGACGATGCTTTAAACATTTTTGAGACAGTACCTCTGCAACAACAGTGTTGTGAGTCTCGTAGATCCATTGGTTACACGTAGTGATCTGACCAGTGAAACTATTGTTGGTACAAGCTTCTACTCCGCTCTTGAGTACAGGAGCAGAACATCTGTCAATGGTTGTATCAGGCCACCAAGTTGGAAATTGTGCTGTCGAGTTCGCATCTTCGCATTGGTCGATACGACATCTAACGAAAATAAAACATATTGTTTAGTAATTAAAAATGAAGGTATAACATTTTTTTTTATAAAGGACCGTCAATTTGACTTTACTTCGCCTAATGGTAAGCTAAAGGCAAAGTCTCGGAAAGAGGGTCACCATCGTAAACATGTACCATGTTAACAGGGGTGGCACTCAGCTTGACGGCCTTATCAGATGCTTTTCACGCCCCGATTATAGGACCCGGGACTGTAGGAAGAAGGTAGAAATAATGTAATAATAATGTTAACTCTCATTACTAGGCTTTAGCAGAATCGAGGCCCAGTACTACGACTGTCCACCGTGAAAATGATTCTTGCAACAACGTGCCGAAATATCGGTTGACTCAAAAACTTGCTGAATAAAGGACGAGTTTCTAGCACACACTTACGCAACAAGGTTGGAACATCAGCTGATAGTTATTTCACCAAGACAAACCAAATCAAAAGAAGTAGTGGAAGAGCAGATCCCATATCCCTAAGTGCAAGCTTTCAGTTAATGTAACTCCAATCTATTCTCAGATCAGATCTTTATCTTCTTTGCATTCAAGAAGCCATCTCAAATAAGTATACACCTTCACAAACACAGATATTTTCTTATTTCCATAGCTTTATGTAAAATAAAAAACATATTTACCTGTAGTTCACATCACCAACTGTAAAAATATAGTTGACGCTAATCATACTGATGACTACCTCTGGTAGGAAAATCAGTATATACTGGATAATCTGGTATTTTCTGAAAGTTTCCATAAATTCTGACAGGTCGCTTATCTTCCCTTCCTCTTCTTTTCCTTTATTGTCTTTTCCGGCAGTCATGATTGCTTTTGTTTAGAATTACCTTGACAAAATTTTTAAGCAGTTGGTTAGCCAAATATTCTCATAGATGGCTCCAACGTTGCCTCAAGATGTATGTATAGAAGAATTTCGGATATCCAGGAGGTATTCAGGTAACTCAGTTAGTTAGAGTAGTCTCCCTGAAAGTTACTTTTTGCGGTTTCAAGTCCCGTCCTAAATGTAGACTTTCTTAAAATTGTTTATTTATTTCATTAAATTTTCCAGATTCGTTCGATATATCTGTAACAAATAGTTTTCAATTGACATACTTCGATGTGAAGAGGTATATGTGCAATGATTATGATTATACACATGCGAGTTTTTTCAAGGGACTCATCAATCTAAGTTACAAGAAAGCTGTTGCCCGCGACTCCGCTCGCGTGCACGTCGGTTATCGCTTAGTGTTCAGTCAACTCTATTGAGCATAAACAGACCGATCGGTTTAAAATTGACGAAGTTTCATACAAACTTTCATCCCCTATTTTATCCCCTTAGGGGTAGAATTAATCAAAATTCTTTCTTGGCGGATGCCTACGTCATACATCTACCTGCATGCCTTTTCAGCCCGATCCGTCCAGTGCTGTGCGTTGATAGATCACTATGTCAGTCAGTCACCTTTGAGTTATATATTTAGATGGTCTTCCTTCAGTTCAGAACCTTTTGAAATACTGTTACTTCGTCATCATTTAGTGTGTTATACCAGACTACATTGTCTATTATTATCCAAATTTCATCCAGATACATGTGGTAGTTTTTGCGTAAAACAGTATCAAAAACCCTTCTATCCATCCAAACAAACTTTCACTATCATAATTCATAATATTAGTAGAATGAAAGTTACTGCGAAAAAACTAAATATCTTTGCTGATGAAAATAAGGTGACAAAAACAGCAGGTGGTGAAATTTAAACAAACCGTACATTTGTGTATAAAATTATTTACACTGTAATCAATGAACGAGATCCATATAAGTCATTAAAAGTCATTTTACTTAAATACACTCAAGTGTGTGCTGGAAATGAAATGTTTTAACAACAATAGTACTTACAACAAAATTATCATTGGCACTTTACGTTAAAAATATACCTCAAGGTAGACATAAGCTATTACTGCTTTAAAACTAAAGATTAAACTAATCCGTGAAATTGCTAATACTCGGAACTATATCACTATGAAATGCATTATGTTTGATTGCACACCAAAGTCTATTTAACACGATTACAATGAAAGGACGGTGTCATCCTTTAGTTCACGGATTACTGTTGGTATGATTATATTGTAGGGTCCGACCTCAAGAAATACCATAAAATGTGGGTAGCTGACGAAATTTTACATCAATGACGTTAGAACAAAAATGCTGCAATTTATGTGTCTAAAAAGTGGGTACCACCATATATTATAATGCGCGTAAACATTGTCCTTAATTTTTTTGTTTAATTATTTTTTGTAATAAGAGTATTAAAAAAGACACATGTGCAAATGTGTTTATCTTTTCTGATACCACAAAACCGTATTTAGCATATTTTTTATTAGACATGTCGATATGACTTCACCTTTCCTAATGGTAAGGTCAGACCAAGAAAAAGGTCACCTTTACACCAACAATGTTACAATATTGGCCCTCGGCTTAACGACCTTTTATGATGTTTTTTCACGCCCGCATATTAGACTGGGGACTGGGGAACGAAGGAAAAAAAAAAGGTGCTAAACTGTTCAATTCTGGATGAAATTCATATCCAATAACGTGATTCAATAATAATATACGAATGGGCTATTTTACTATTATTTTTTTTTTACTTTCGAAAAATGACCACTATGTTTTAATATAATGAACTGTAAAAGTAAAATTTTCGTACGACAAATAGTTTTCAAGATATTTCATTTTGAAAAATTCAATTTGTCGCGCCGGCCGCCCGAAAACGCTCCATACAAAATCCCACTAAATTGTGACGTCACGCTTCGGTAGCGCGTAGTGAAAATGTATGGAGTGCAAGAGAATATCGCATTTATCTCGGTCTACGTTGCGTTTACACGTTTATAGTTTATAATAAAAGTTATTTAAAATTGAATAAGGAACCTAAAAAGTTATTTATTTGAATTTAATTTGATTGTTTATATTTTGACTTTTTTTGGGAATTTCAGCTAATGAAAAGTCATAGTTTCAGTTGAGATATGCAATATTTATTTTGTAAGGCATATTTTTTCAGAACAAGCTATCATATTAACCAGTATTTGGAAGAATCAACGACTTAGTCAAATACCCTATTGCCAATGAACTAATATTGTGTCAGTCAAAAATACAGGGTGAATTTTTCAAAAGGGCTTGGATGGCCAAATCCGAAACTATAAGGAATAGCGAAAAATGCGCAAAGGCGTCACGAGCCCGATTTTGACGAAAACTAATACCAATAATCCTAGCTCCCAACTAGGATTATTGGTTTTTTATTGGTTTTTTGTTATATTATTTTTTTCGAACCCATTTATTTTGAAAAAAAAAGACACCTTTATTATTACACCATACGATAGTGTTGCTATTTTTATTTTAAAACTTTATGCACAAAAGAACAAGTACAAAGGCGGACTTAATTATTATTATTTTTTTATATAGGACACGTCAATTTGACTTCACCTCGCCTGATGTTAAGCTAATGGAAAAGTCTCGGAAAGAATGCCGTTCTGGAATCGCGATTAATTTGCGTTCCTGTCCATATACAGGATATTGACAGGATATGATATATGATAATATTACTATATATATATATATATATATATATTATAGGTATGATATATGGGACTCTAGAATTTGGCCACAGTTTCGATAGCGTGGTAGATGGCAGCACCGTCGCCCTTATAGACGGATATAAAGAGAAGGAAAATTTGGAATGATTCAAGTGGTGCTCAATAGCTCAGTTGGCAGAGCAGTCGCCCTGTAAGCGAAAGATCGTGAGTTCGAGTCTCACTTGAGCATTTCATTTCTTCCAATGTTTTTCGAACTTAACAGTTAGCAAAATAAATGCTATAAAAAATTCATTAAAAAAAAAAACATATATTTCAGAAAATATTTTTTTTTGTTATGTTTGGGATTAAAGTTCAGGTGATAGGAAAAATGTATGGGGGTTGTCAAAATTTTTTTTTGCTTTCCCCAAATTAATACTTCAGATGATTTTGCTATCCAAACTATGCCCAAATTCTTTTTTTCCGAAACGACTATAATCACCTTGTATAGCTGTAACTATACATAACATAACATAAACATAAACTCACGCCTGTATTCCCTGAAGGGGTAGGCAGAGGTGCTAGCACCCACATTTCGCCAGTTTATGTTTAGGTCCCAATAGGCGAGCCTATTGCCACTAACCGGGCACTTATAAACCTGCGATAAATACACACATAACTTCGAAAAGCATCGACAAGTAACTATACTTATGTATACATTAAGATATTTTAGTATTTCTGGTTTGGACTGATAACCGGTCTGGAAAAGATAGTTCAGAGGACGATAGAACGATTCTCCGTGTGACCCAAGGTTGATATTATGAACTAGATCGTGCGTGCACGTGTGACTATCGTGCAAATAATAGCAAACCAAATTCGTGCAGTTTTTTTTAAATCGTGCAAAAATACTTACAATTTTTTTTTTCCACGATAAATTTAATGTACTGACAGATGCACTGATGCTTGAATGTATAGTGCACTAATACAAACCGGTAGAAGATTTAAAAATGAAGTCACATCACGAAAAAAAAACTTATAAAAATAATAAACACCTTAAAACTCGATAGAATTTTTGTTGAATTTAATAACACGATCGATGAGTTTCATTCGATAATTATTACTTTTATTCCAAGGACAGACAAAGTCGAAGGGCCCTTCACTCACGAGACAAACAGACAAGTGAATAAAAACCCATATTTAAACTCGAATCATTCAAATATTAGCACAGGTTTTTAACTATCAATTTATTAATGATTAACTTACGAGGTAACAAACCTGTATAATATATTTTAGCATTCTGTATGTCAAAATGAAAATTTTTGTATGTTGAACCATACGTAAGACAATACATATACTTTTCTTTTTATAAATGACTAGCTTTTGCCCGCGGCTCCTTCCGTGTGGATATCGGTTATCGCGATAAAACAAACATACCCCTATACCAAATTTCATCAAAATAGGTTCTGTGGTTTAGGCGTGAAAGCGTAACAGACAGACAGACAGAGTTACTTTCGCATTTATAATATTAGTATGGATACTTGTATTGTAAATGCATCAGAACTTAACTTGTTAAGCATTTTCATACCACAGACGTTAACTTTCATACCTTGTTTTTAAATAGGGAATGAAAGTTCGTCCATCAGATTACCTGATGAACATTTGGTACACAGTTAGATTAGCCATTGGGAAAGGAGATATTATGCTATTCAAATATCGATAGGAAAAATGAATTGCTCTGGCGACCTTTCCCTTACAGGGGGAATGCTCTTACCAACTGAGCCACTGAGCCTATGACGCGGGTTAAAGCAATTTATTTTTCCTGGTGTAATTGAATTGTATAGTTATCAACATCATTATTTATCCATACTAATATTATAAATGCGAAAGTAACTCTGTCTGTCTGTCTGTATGTTACGCTTTCACGCCTAAACCACAGAACCGATTTTGATGAAATTTGGTATAGGGGTAGATTAGACCTTAGACATAGGTTATGTTTTGTCGCGATAACGGACATCCACGCGGGCGGAGCCGCGGGCAAAAGCTAGTACTTTAAAAATTCATTCACAGATAATATGCTATGTTTGGTCGCGATATTCACGCAAAATTTCCACGCAAGTGGAGCCGTGGGCAACTGCTAGCCATACATATAAGTTATTGATAAATTCATAAAAAAAACTTCTTACACTTAGCTGTTGCTATGTTTTTCTTTCTTCTGACGTCATCCGTACACTGCTTGAACTCAACATAACTGTAAACTATTAGACTAATTATTTATCTCTTTCAACAGTTAATTTTTATGGTTCAAACGATCCAGTATTACGCAAGCGGCGTGTTATCAGATCAACTGTCCCGGCATAAATAGTCTAGAGCCAGACTTATAGTAGTGACTTGAATATCAAACTGTAATTAGTTATGCTGATTGTTTGAATGAAAGAGTAATTTTATACACTGCTTCCTTTTTATCAGCTTTTCTACATATGTAATACATATTTATATATTATATACATTTTTAAATACAGTCTGCATCAGATCGATTTTCACTAACGAAGTCTTCTTCTTCTTGACGTGTCAACGATTCACTTTTATATAACTACACCATTCGGGAATTAAATTCTGCCATCTTAATCACGCTGTCAGTGGCTTTATTTAGGTCATCTTTAGTACATGAAGTAGGACATAAGGGACACGAGACCAAATGCGCCATGGACTGCACGGGGGCACAGCTGTCACATGTAATTAAGCTCGGTACTCGCATTCCCGACCTACATAGATTTTGGCTAGACCGACCAACTTGTGTACGTAGACGATTAAGAGACTTCCATACGCCAAAAGAGATTCTGTCCGGCGAGTGCGTATTCAGGCCAATCAGCGTTTGACTCGCTATCTTTTCTCAAACGCCGTTGGCCTGTATCGGGACATGGAATGCTGACTTCGGGAAAAATTAAATGCTCAAGTGGGACTTGAACCCACAACCTTCCCCTTATAGGAGGAATGCTCTACCAACTGAGCTATTGAGCCACACCTGAATAACTTCAAATTTCACTTGCTCATTTTCAATCACTTCAAAAAAAACTTTCTAACTCTTTCTATAGGCACATTTCCTCGAAAGGACTTGTTTTTCATCAGGGCCTGTAGACAAAATAATATTCTCTTATTGGAATCACTTCGAACCACGTCCGTTTATATTCGCTATCATTGTATCACGTGACATCGTGATGACTGTATTATTAATAATAAAAAAAAATAATGAAGTAAGTAAAAGTGCAAGGGAAAGGTCGTGGGTTCAAGTCCCACTTGAGCGCTTCATTTTCCCAATGTATTTCAAATTTAAAAGTTAGCATAATAAATGCTATAAAAAATTTCATTAAAAAAACAATAAATAATTTGTGTCCGCTTTAAAACGTAAACTCGCTTTGGATTTCATTGAATTTTTGTGGACACAATAATACCAATCAGTAAATCAAAAAACTCGTTTGAGCTCTGGTAGGTAGTCTAAACTATGAACGAGCAACATGATTTTCGAAATCAGCATTAAATTTATTTTAGTTTAAATTAATTTAGTTCGCGTTTTTAAATCGTTATAGAATATACTCAAAAACTATCCCTATTAATGTCTAAAACGATGATACATAGTATACAATAAATATAAGTTAAATTCAAAAACACTTTTGTTCTCAACAGTATTTGCTCAAGAGTTTTGTTACAAAGAAACCGGGGCAACACGGCCGGGGGCAAACCGGAATAACAAATTTTTCTATGTGGGGGCATACCGGCCGGGGGCAACCCGGAATGGGAGCATAACGGCCGGACCCGTTTCTACCAGCCGTTATTATTTTATAGAAATATCATAACATAAATAACATAACATAAACTCACGCCTGTATTCCCCGAAGGGGTAGGCAGAGGTGCTAGCACCCACATTTCGCCAGTTTATATTTAGGTCCCAATGTAATAGGTGGCGAGCCTATTGCCATTAACCGGGCAATAAAAACCTGCGATAAATACACACATAACTTCGAAAAGCATCGAAAAGTCATTGGTGTGTGCCATGGTAAACCTGGGACCTCGAACCGGAGACCTCGTCTCAGCAGTCCATTACCCATACCACTAGGCTATGTCTAAAGCCGTATATGCCTCCAGTAGAACTCGACAGTGAATTACTTCTTTGTGAATTTCTGACGAATTGCTATTGATGCCTATAAAATATAATGTTCTCATTTATCATGGCATAACTACATACAATATTAACTAATGATCATTAGGTACGTATAATTATAACTCAGTATAAATATTCCGTCGTAATTTTATCGTAATGGATCATTTTAAATAGTATATCGATAAGAAAACATACCTTTTATTTTTTTTCGTGCGGAAATCCCCTACGATACCCGGAGCCGGAAGGGGAGGTTATATCGGACTCGAACCGACTAAAACCGCACGCCGACTGTGGGTCGTGAGGCTGTCATCGACATATCTCTCGCACCCCGGCTGACCCAGGGCCATCCCTTACGGTCTAGCCCTCCTCGGGAGGGGGGACAACGGTGTCACTGACTCGCCCCTGGAATGGGGAGGCGCGCTTCTCAGCACGCCGTCGCCGTGGCCTGCTTCTGCTGGGGTGACAGGCGGCTCCACCTGTCACCCCCAGGCCCGCGCTCATGGGGGATAAGAAAACATACCTACGAACACCTTTGAGGTCTAAATCAATCTCATCTGCTAGTGGATGCATTTGTAAAAAACATACTCCAACGCAGGATTTTTTATCGTTGTCATAAAAGACATAAAATAAACCAATAAAATATTGCCAAAATTAACATATTAACATCATAAATCCACATGTACCGTGTAAAAAATTCGGTGTATTATTATTTTTAAATGAATTTTAAACAAAACGAATTGAAATTGAAACGAAACAAGATTACTAATATCCTCATTTTTTCAAGTGTTGAGCCTGCTTTCCACGGTGCGCTGTTTGCCGGACGGCAACCGAAGGACAAATTCTCGTAATTTAGTAGGATAGGATGGGACTACTAGGAATAGTGGCTTTAGTAGCAGTAGGCAGGAAACGGACACAAACATACATATGCTCACGCCAGTAAATTACCGAAAGGGTAGGCAGAGGGACAAAACAGCCACATTTCGCCAACTATGAGTTTCAGTCCCACGTGATAGGGGGCAAGCTGGGGCGAGCCTATTGCCATCAAGCGGGCACTTAGTTATGGGCTGTATGTTTACCATCAGATGGAGAACAGCCCTATCCCTTAGTCGCCTTCTACGACACCCATAGGAAGAGATGGGGTATTCTACTCCACCGGTAAACAACCTATTAATGATGGTAAAGTAAAGCCAACGAGACGAGAGAAAAAAGGTAAACAAAGCGACCATTACTGAGTTACGTTGCGATAACTAGCGATATTTTATCTGTCCTTGTCGCACATATCACACGTACACGACCATGACCGAACGACAGCTGTCGTTGTGTGTTTCGTAGTACAGGAAAGCTGTCAGCACAGCAGTTCTAAACTGTCAGATCCGCCATCGTATGAGCAATTTTATTCCTGTCTGGAATGCGCTTGAAGTGATACGTAATAATTTTCAAATAAAAATGTTTGGAACCGCTGAAACGTTGTTTACCTTTTTCTCTCGCTTTGTTGGCTTTACTTTAGTTAGTATTTTACACGTAGGACAGAATATGACGTATTTTCTTATTATGCTCCGGATTTACACATCATGTTTGACTAATTTATGAATTACAATCAATTAATTACATACTACCTTGGTAGTAAATAACACAATATGAGTCAGTACAATTACGAGTTTCTTATGTAGTATACATACTTATATTCATACTGGTAAATCCCTGAAGGGGATAGGCAGGGATGTAGTAACATCTACATCCATGATATAACCAGCCGAGGTCGACCTCACATTAAGTCGCATTATGTTACCGGCCTTGTGTATAATCCGGTATTCTATACCGGGTGTAAGGGGAAGTACTCCAGGTATATAACACATTGGCATAAAAATAAAATTGATTTTGACAAAAAAAAATTGTATGTAGATGCCTGGAATACTGCTAGACGTTTTCGGTTTCGGGAGCGTTCCCCTTACACCCGGTAGAGTGCCGAGTGCGCAGCAGGCAATGTATGAAATGGTATCAAAGAACATTGATTGTGATAAATAAAATACAACCACGTAAGCTAATGCTGAAGCTCCGCTTCCGCCTCAGTCTTCTTACCTATATATATCCAGGTCGGGGCGCAGTGTCCATACCGCGCAATTTGACTTGGATACATTAGGTTAGAAGACTCATGCGGGAGCGGAGCGTAGCGAAGTCTTCGTGGTTTTTTATATTCTATATATTAACATACATTGCCTAGGCATTGTATAGAAGGCCTGCATTATACATGCATGTTAACATTGCCGATAACGCTTACACGCATAGGCCACATTAATAAATTTTTTAAATAACAGTCAGGTAAGTTGTTAGAAATACTCGAAACAGGCGACCTTACATGAAAGGATTAATAACAGTTCTTCACCTAATAGTTAAGGAACATATTGCCGGCCAATGGGCACTTTTTCATGTGCTGTATATTTACTGTTGGAACAAGAACAGCCCATACTACTTAAAAAGCGACAATAAATTAATAGATACATACATACAACCCACGCCTGTAAATACCCGAAGGGGTAGGCAGAGGTGTATTAACACCCACGTTTCGTCCACTGTGATTTTCGGTCCCACGTAATAGGGAGCGAGCCTATTGCCGTCTAGCGGGCACTTTGGCTGTTACTGTCGGATGGAGAACTGCTCTATCCCTAAGGGCCGGCACCCATTATCGGCATCGGCGAGCTTCAGGATTTTTTTTGGCCAAGCATTATAGATCTTATCATCATCATCATAAAATTGAAATTTCAATGACGATCGTCTACTATTGTCGGCATCGATCGGCATTCTGCAGCGTTATGGTTACCAATTAAAGTTCAACCTTATATCTATAACAATAAGATCTATTGTTATTCGACAAATACAAATCCTCAAGCTTGCCGATGCCGGCAATGGGCGCCGCCGGCCCTTTGTCGCCTTAACGATACCCACAGGAAGAACTGAAGTGATACTATTCTACTCCACCGGTTTGATTTGAAATTGATATATACCCTCAGTTTTAATTACTTTAATAATCTTATACAGTAATATCACTATCATTTGTAGCCCTCGAGTTGTCTGTAACGTCTTTGTTGTCTGTAGGGGGTTTCCCCTTGCTTGCGACGTGTGTCTCCACTTGTCTGATAGTGTCGAAAAGCGGTAAGTGCTTCGTTTCAGGAGTTAACATGAGAAGTAAGCCAGCCACGATTGTAGAACCGCCGAAAAATAAAAATGGGAGAATTTCCGAAACCGTGTTCTGAGGAAGAGATAATAATATTATTATAATTTGTAGGAAGAAGGGTATAGTCTGATCGCGAGAGCTGTACCGTCCCATGGTGCGCGAGGGGCGGTGGGGGTCGCGGTAAACAAAAGAAAAGAAAGAGCATGAATCGATGAGATATGCAATGTCCGTTAAGTCAAGATTTAAATCCTCCAGAAAAACTTCATTTGTTTAGGACCAAAAGTTTAGATTAGCATAAAACGCATGCCTTAGGCCGGGACTTCACCAAAGCGGAGACGAGACAAGCGGAGAGGAGATGTTTTTGCCTATTACATTGTTTATAACTATGATAGTTACCAGAATTGGCGTGAGTGGTGCCAACATGCCTGCTACCCGAGAACAAAAAGCTGTAAGTCCAAGCAGAGACCCCCTGACGCTGGTGGGGAACAGCTCCATCGTATACGTGATGGCTCCAGTAAAACAAGCCGATATTATCATTTTGCCGATCAAGAATAGTGTCAACTTTGCCCATAGGTATCCTGCGAACAAATTAGGATTATGTTATGTAAATAATAGCAAAACACGGTGGATTGTCAAAAATGTAATGTAATTGCATGTCAAAAAAGTGACCCTCAGACTCTCAGAGACTCAGACTCTCAGACTCAGACTCTCAGGCTCAGATTATCAGACTCAGACTCTCAGACTAAGGACCGTATTCTAGAATGACACTCAGCCTGAATCACGATTTATCCGAGGACAGATCGTATAGACAGCTTGAGATGGTTTGACATATTGCCTATACAATCTGTCCTCAGATTGAGTGTAATTTTAGAATACTGACCTCAGACTCCGAGACTCAAATTCAAAAAACAGACTTAAAACATTACGTTTGATCATAATTGGTTGACAGTAGAAACGGAGATATGATTGAAAGTCGCAATAGCCGACATCCACGCGAGCGGAGCCACGGACATCAGCTAGTTATTAATATTAGCGTGAATTGCTGTGCCTTGAGAGAATAAAGAGACGAAATGAAGAGGAATTATAAAACGATTGAATAAAAAGAAAATTGCGACAGATGGTGACATAGGTATTATTTTAATAACTTGAACGGCATAAATTTAAGTAAGCGATAAATTAAATAAGCTAACGATGAATATTGATTAAAAAAATCCAAAAAGGCTTACAAAAAGTGGGTTGTGATTAATCAATGTCAGATATTATTATTCTATCTAGAGATATTATTATTCTATACAGAGAGGACAACTTCTATATTAAGATAGCTTCGTTTTTTTTTGAATGAGGTTTTACATAACGACATACTAAAAAGATAGTTAGATATAGGTTAGAAGGGTAACCATTCTTGTTAGGTTTCTTGTTTTAACACAAGAAGAAATAGTGCTATCACATGCCGCTCAGTATAAAAAAATACATTTGCCAAATATTGAAAATAATGCAAGATGTAACGTTGACACTCAAACAAATATTAGGTCGCTCAAATGTTATGAAGTTTCACATTTTGTATAGTAAGTAACTGAAATTAATGTTTGTAAATTGCTATTCTGTTGATTTCTCGTCACTCGCAGTCAGTCAGCTCACTTAGTAATACTATAAAGTAAATTAATTATTTTTGACACTTAAAACTTTATTTTACAGTCACTCATTTTAATATACCCTTACCACTAAATATATTGCAGAAAATAAATTAAAAATATAAACTTAAGTGACAACTCTGTCAAAACTGCTAATAGCCGCATTTCTGCAAACATCAAACGCGATGAACTACTGTAAGATCATTCGTTATACTGTGCTGTCATGGTCTTTGTCCTTTTAAGTTGGTAGCCTCATAAGGTTAGACTGTCAGCCGGATTGTCTGTCTTGTCTTATTCATCTACTACTCAAATCCTTGGAATATGTATTGTGTACTCTATAAGTCATTAATGCGCTCTGTTCAAGTGATAGAGAACTCATTAATAGTTGCAAAGTTGTGTAACTATTCTAGCTCATTAATGGAAGGCGCTGGCGTATGTATTACAATTATTTATTGGTGTGACGTTAGGCATAGCCACAGAATATGTAATAGTACCTACATTGCCAGCTATACATAAGCGATTCTTAAAACTTAATTTTATTAATAAATTAATCAATCAATCAGTTCATCTATCATATCCCACAGAAATAGACCTCTTTTAAAGTGATGAATGGGACATTTTATTTTGTAAGTTTTCGCGAATATCACTCATTGGCATGTCATCGCGACTCCTTTTCAGTAGCCTTGGTCGTGGAGTGACACAAAAGGTGAAACTGGCTGAAATGTCAAAAAGTTGTTTATTACTTAATTACTTATTACATTATCGTGAGACAGTATACTATTAATCTTTTAAAACTAAGTATAATATAATCTATGACTACTGCGTATATAGAGTACATTTTGTGACATCCTGTGGTCAAGACATATAAGCCGGTAATTTCCTCATGGCATAAATAAATGAAATAGCTTTACTTACTTGCAGGAGTCAATGCTGTAATAATACATAATACCCCACATAATGAATATCCAACCATCAATGAAATTTTTCTTCCAATTTTGTTCATCAGATATAAAGAGAGTAACTCTCCTGGGAACGACATCACAGTAGAAAGAAGAAAATTGACGTATTTATCTCCTGGCAACCACACGGAGTTTATCATCATTCCGTAGTACACAAAACTACATGTAAATCTACACACGCCCGAAACTAATAATCGCTTTAAGATTTCTTTAGATTTAATAGCATCTATTAAGTTCTCTTTAACTTCATTTCTTCCAATATTAAACTTTTCTCTTAGTTTAACATCATCAATATTTGCTAATTCTTCATTATCAATACTAATTTTATTAATATCAGCTATTCGACTCATTAGTTTCTTAGCTTTTTCAGTTCTTCCACTTACGATCTGCCATCTCGGGCTTTCGTTGATGATAAAAGTAAGAAATATGAAAAAGATGCAAGGTCCATTGATGGTGTGAAGAAGAGTCTTCCAGTAAGGCACAAACATTGCTATACAAGCATACAAAGTCTCGCCAAAATACATGGCGTACGCAAAAAGTACCCCTGATAGAAGACGATATTTTTTGCCAGTCATTTCTAATACTGAAAATAAAAGTGAATTATAGATTAAACAAAACTATTATCAAGGCAATAAAGGGTTACTTGAAATAAATAAAATTAGTTTTTTTTTTTTCGCTACTGGTGGAAGGAATTTGGAATAAATTGGATTTTTTCAGAACTACTTATTTTTTCTTTTCCAGTACGTCCTAACTCGCAAGCACAAGTATCACAGGATATTATTCATCATTTCAGATATCGACTTCAAATAACTTCTGCCAAGAACTCGTTAAATCATACTTACATAAAACCATTGCTGCAGCGTAACTTCCTGCAGTGACTGACGCCTCCAGGAATTCAATAATCACGTACATATGGTACGACGTGGCGAGAGTTTTGAAATTTCCGATAGCTCCTCCAAACACACAAAAAATGAAGGTGGGCTTACGTCCAAATCTGAAAAACGTCATAACATCATCCTCCATCCATGCATCCAAATGCAGTTTTATTGATTATTTTCTAAATTATGTCTAAAAAGAAATTGTTTGGTACTTGAACCAGCGGACGAATGAGAGTCTCAAATATTGAGAAAACGAGCGGACGGAGGGTACCGATTTATGGGACAAGTAGGACCGTCACTCTGCTAAGTTATTCTGAGCGAATACCACTTAACTAATCCAGGAATTGCACTTTATGGATGTGAGACATGGATAATGACAAAGGGGGACAGAGACAGGCTGGAAGCGTTCGAAATGTGGTGCTGGACAGAAAAGATGACGAACGAAAGAGTACTAAATAGGGTGCAAGAGGGAAGGTCTTTATTGAGAATAATCGAGGACCGAAGAGGAAAGATGATTGGCCACCTGATAAGACATGACTTGTTCATAAGAAACATCATAGAGGGGAAGCTAGAAGGAAAGAGAGGAAGAGGTAGGCCAAGAGGAACATTTATGGCACAGATAAAGGAAAAGATACAAGTCACATCGTATCAGGAGGTGGAAGGATTGGCGGAGCAAAGAGAAGAGTGGCGATTACTCCACCGACAAGAGCGTAGCTCTTAAGTTCCAGAGAGAGAATCCAGGAATCAAATCCATAACACCACATACGGTCACCACTCCAACCAAAGGTTGCCAAAACTAGTACAGAATAAATACATTGTCCATGTTCACGAAAGTGAATTGATCTTATTTACCTATCAGAAATCGGTCCCGTTACAAGCATGGACAAGAGCATGCCCATGCTATGAATAGCACCAATCAGATTTGACCTCCATGGCTGACAGGCCAGATTCATCTAGAAAATAAAAATATATATTTGTTACTAATTAAAAACTATCGTTTGCTCGCAGCTCCGTCCGCGTTATTGCAACCAAACATAGCCTATGTGTTTATACAGGGCTGAATATATACATTGAGGGTTACTCAAATGTTATTAAAATCGCTCCAGCCGTTTAAACGTGAAGGAGTAACAATATAAGTATGGATGTAGTTATAAACCTAAATTATAGATCTGCCGAATATCAGGTTGTTGTAAGTAATAAATTAGTTACAAAAATAACTTTAGCATGAAAGTGATTTACGATTATCACGTCACTGATCTGAGTCCGGTTTAAACTCAAGGTCTAGCCTGGCTAATAAACAGTTTAGGTAAATCACAAAGATTTATCCTTTTATTTGCGGATTGAACGGAAAATAGAAAATGCTTTAGGACAAAACCAATAACATTATCGGAATAATAGCATGCTAGTTCAGGATAAGCAAAATTACCAGCTCGCCATTTTTTATCTTTCTCATGCAAACTTGCTGATTGAAATGCTTTTGACCTGCGTACAAATAAGTGTACAGTGTATAAAGTTACCTTAGCAACCACAGTGTTATTACTCTCATAGATCCAATGATCACACTTGGCCAGTTCACCAGTGAAACTGTCGTTAGTACAAACTTCTTGTCCACTTCTGAGAACAGGAGAGGAACATCTGTCAATGTTGGTGTCAGGCCACCAAGTTGGAAATTCTGCTGTTGAGTTTGCGTCTTCACATTCGTCGACTCGGCATCTATCAAAATGTTAAAAAAAAAGCTCGGTAAATGTATACTTTGTTAGCAAAATATTGTTACGAAAGCATCCAAGCGCCAATCCGGGTTGGATGTTAAGCTTGCACCGAGATATGTTCCTTTCCTTCTTTTTGTGATTTAGCAGTTAGAGAGTTCAAGTTTATATTTATCAATCATCATTATCATCTCGGCGTTGACTTGGATAGAAAACTCTTTTGTCCACACTTAGCTTCTTATTTGGGCCATTGTCGTGAAGTGTTGACTTTTGGTTGTATCCTTCACTCCGGAGCCTAGGCTCTAGCTTTTACTCCTCCAGTCCTCACTCAAAGATCACTTAGTCTTCACTTCATATTTACCTGTAGTTCATATCCCCAACAACAAACACATAGTTAATGCTTATCATTGCAATGAACGTCGCCGGCAGGCAAATCAGAAAATACTGGATAATCTGATATTTGCCAAACGTCTCCAATAACTCTGATATGTCACATATCTTCTTCTCTGTTTCTTTTTTGGCTGTCATCTTTTCAAATTGCAGAATCTACTTCAATTCTTCTATTTGCTTCATACAATTTAACCAACTTATCTAATTCTATAACATCTATAATTGATGCTCTTCATCTGAAAATTTGTAATATATTAAAATTATAACATTATTTAATTCTCACTTATCTTTTCTTTCTGAATTAAAATCACTAGTACAAGTTTTCCTTCACTATTATGAACTAGTAAAAGATTGTGGAAATAGGTGGAAAACGCATGTTATCAAAATATAAATTTATGCGTTTGGATTATTTGCCACCATTGAAAAATGTCTGGTTTCATGCTTGTCTGTCTTTATTAAAAAAACTTTATTATGATGTCGGCGTATTGCGTCTTATTTACGACTAATACATTATGATAAAGTGTTTAGTAATAATTGCAATAGTAAAATAACTGAATTCTATTTTAAACTAATAATTCTATCGCATCTCTCACTTCGGCTACTGTAAAGCAAACCTAACTTTCTTCTACAGCCCCAGGTCCTTTAAGCGGGATATAAAAAGCATCTGATAATGCGGTTAAGCTGAGGGGCACCATCATAATATTGTAGGTGTCTGTATGGTGGCACACCTTCACGCGTCCTACCAACCTATTGAAAAGATCAAAATCAGCACTCGATTTGCATTAGAATCGTACAAACTCTTGCCTATTAATTTTGTCCAATCATAGCTAAAAGGCATTTTTGAATCCCCTCGGATACCATTCAAAAATATCTAAAATCCCGAAGCCGACTGTACCACAAGCTTTCAAACGTCAAAATTTACTCACCCAGTGCTTCCATTCAAAAATGTATGATCACTGATGAGTGACAGAAAATAAAATAGCATGTAAAACTTTTCTTAATTTACTCCGTACGCGATCAGAATAGTATTTAACCTTTTGGAACTGAGACGTTATAATATATGTGATCCGCCGGCCAGGTTGTAGCGTCGGCAAACTAAGAATGGGTCTTCGATGTTTTTTTATGAACTTTTCACAACAATAATCTTGCCCAGTTCATTTGTAATTTCATAAATGTTATTTCATTTATTAAATAGCTGAAATTGAAAGTAAAATAAAAAATGTCGGTATAAAGTCAAATCATGTAGCGGGCCTAAGTGATTTTGCTACAATGCAAAAGATGCCCTTATTATTTATTCTTCTAAAATTCTGAATTTGTCAAATTATAACAAAAAATGCATGCCCTGTGTGTGTTCGGTTTCGCTATGCCGTACAAAATTGAGGTGGGGGACGAGGTATGACGTCAAGCTTCCCGCTTCTTCCTTCCCACCCGCATTTGGCAACGGGTTTTTCATAAAATCCCTGCCTTACTATAACGTAGACTTGCTCTATTTATAATATTCATAACTATTTTGCTAACGCTACTTGCTAGATGGCATTTTCGATTTTCTATGACAAGGTTCCTTACAAACTTCATCGCGCGCGTATAATAATGGTATTCTGTCCGCATAATGTATTTAAGGTCCTTTTTTTACACCACTTAGGTGGCAGACAAGCACACGGCCCACCTGATGGAAAGTGGTTACCGCGGCCTATGGACGTATGCAACACCAGGGGCGTTACACTCGCGCTGCCTACCCTCAAGAAACCTTCTAATGCCCCTCTTGAAGAACCCTTACCAGAGACGATGCTTTAGAGCGAATGGGTAGACATGTCACTAAAGTGATCCTAATTTAATAATATGGGTAATGATGTCGGTTCTGCCTAACTTCACGTAACTGATGTGATATTTGTGTGACATCGATGTTGATTGATTCTTGATTCTTTACTATAGATAAATATGATGACTTTTTATCGTGCGCAAAATCCCCACGTATACCACCCCCATGGAGCCGGTGGAGGCGGTTATGTCGGACTCAAACCTACTAAAACGTCTTGGGTCCTTGGTTGCCGGAGGTGAGATTGCCGAAAGCATATCTCTCGCATCAGCCCGCGTATTTTTTTTTTTTAATCTTTATTTTAATTGGGGGTTTTTATCCATAAAGGATATGCTAACCCCATCGTACCTTTTAATGTAATACAGGAACAATAATTTATTAGAGTGGTAAACACATAGGTAATATATGCAACAACTCACTGTTGAACCACCAGTGCCAAACGACATAATTTCATAGCCTCTTCAGATTTAGGCCTTGCTAAGATCGTTTGAATGAGACCTATATCCAGTCTATTTAGATTTAGTTCGGTCAGCAGTGAATCGCGTTCGTCTTTATTCCGAACACACTCCATCAGCAAATGTTGTATATCTTCAATTGTGTCGCAAACGCTACAATTGGGTGAATTTGTTTTTTTCATTAGGTATGCGAACTTTGCCGATGGAAAATGTCCAGATCTAAGCCTTAGTGCTACCTTTACGTAATTTCTAGGTAATCTAGAATTATCGAACCAAGGTGTACGAGGGAGCTTACTCTGTATGGTCCTATACCATATGCCCTTATGCATAGATTTAATGTCAAATAACTTATTCCATTCATCAAAGCATAGTTTTTTATATTTAGGCTCTAATTCCCAGTAATCAGGTGAATAGTTTATTAAGAGCGCGCATAAAGCTAGAAAAAATTCAGATTTCACCCGCACACTTCATACGTCCCGCTCCCCTCTGTCCACACGTCTGTCGCCCCGCAGTATTTTGTGTGGCAGCTAACTGCTGTGTTTAGTACGCAGGCGCACAGTATACCCAAAATAATCAGATAAAATTTGGCAAAGTACGAGCTGGATCATTATCTATATAAGGTATACTTTGAACACACAATAATTTTATTTTTGGTGATAGATAAAATGAGTGTGATTTGTAAAATAAACATAAGCATTGAAATAAAACCACTTTTTAGGGATTCTATCGCGTATATTTGTTATTATTTACTTTTTAAACCGACGTTTCGGCTGCTGCAAATTTACGCAGAATGAGCTCACTGCGTTGTTTAGTTTTGCTGGATTTTGCTGCTTACTGAATTTGATTAAGTTCTTAATAAAGAGGATGAATCGTTCCATCCATCCTCTTTATTAAAATTTGGGTGTTTTATAATTTCAATAGCCTCGCGGATCATTCTAAGATTATATCGATGTTCTTTGGCGAGTATCTTCTGAAACTCGCCAAAGAACATCGATATATTAATATATTAATATATAAATTTATTTTTGGTGCTACATAAAATGAGTGCGATTTGTAAAATAAGGATCTCTGCCTTCTCGCCGAAAATTATTTAGCCGATTATCACTTGCCAACTAACGTTTCGCAGAATTTCATTTCGCAGAATAATCATTTGCCAACTTGTGATATTATTTTGTTTTTTTACCCAACCTCACAGTTGGCAATTTTACGTTAGGTCTTCCTTTTAGGATGACACTTTTCAAAATGCCAACTTTCAAGTAGCGAATGTTTTAGTTAGCGTAATATTCATGTAGTTGTTTATACCGATGTAACATATTTAAATGCCCGGTGTAGTGAAATAAAAGCGATTTGGTTCCGGTACTTCGCCGGCTGCTGCCGCGGCAAGTTCGCTTCGCTCGCTCGGCTCGTGCATTGTTTATCAGCATACTAACCTTTTTTTTACGTGTTGGAATACGTTTAAGCACTTCGCTCACCCCCCACGGGGGCAGAGGGTGGGCTTCGTGTGGGATTCCTAGCCTCCGAAGGAGGCCCGACTACCCACTAAACCACCACGGTGTCCGTCGTCACCACATATCGACGATGGCGGGAACAACATCTTCCGCCATCGTCGTGTGGATCGCCCGCCTCTGATCGACGGCAGGCCCGTCTCTGGTGCGGCAGAAGAGGAGTCCTTCTGCCACCCGCCTAGGCAAGGCACACGCGACACGACGTGCGCCTTCAGCCTCGAGGCCTATGTAAGGGCAGCAGACGCCCCCGCGTCTACTCCTCTCCTCTGAGCTCCGGTTCTCTTGCGGCGTTGTGGGAGGGAAAGTGGGTCACATTCCCTCTCCCTCTCCGCCGCCTCCTTCCGCGAGATAACCGTCTCGCAGAAGGTCTGAACCGCTGCCCACGCCTCATCGCCGCCGTCGACCATAGACATAACTACGGCCGGCAGCGAGAGGTCCGTCCCCACTTCGGCGATAAGAGCACGGCGCTCCCCAGCCCACGCAGGGCACTCCTCTAGGGTGTGCTGCGTCGTGTCATCATCGCTGCTACAGTGGTGGCACACACTGGTCGGCTGTCGTCCCACCCGGCACAGGTAGCTTCCGAAGCATCCATGCCCCGAAAGGACCTGCGCCATGCGGAACGTTACCGACCCCCGCGATCGGTCCATCCAGTCTCTGAGGACAGGACGGATCGCCTCGACGGTCCTTCTGCCAGCCGTGGAATTGGCCAGCCGCCGCTCCCACTCCAGGAGCATGGACCGTGTACGGGCCAACCGCACAGTTAGCAATAAATAGTAGGTTTTGAGAGTACGCGTAAATCATATGTACTTCACAACACATCAGTTCACGTTCGAATCCGACGCACGGTAGACGCGTTCTCATTAGCATCAATTAGTCCTAAGTTTCAAGTAGTGTTAAGTATCTATGCAGCAAATACAATTCTATACAGCAAATACAATTCTATTTCTATCAATCTCCGGTGTCCCATACAGACCGTCTCACCAGGAGCCTCCGCTCTCTCACCTCCGAAGGTGCCGGGAACTCGCCCCGGCTCCGGGCCTCCTCGCGCCAATGATACACTAACGCGAGGACCCCGGCCTCCAGCTCCCACGGAGGAGAGCCCGCCATTGCGCAAGCCACCTCAGCATACTAACCTAACCTAACCTAACCGATTCCTTTCGATTACACCTGAATTTCGCTCCGCACTTTGAAAATTTACAAATTTAACCTAACCTACTTAAATTTCTGTTGCTATACTTATTACAAATGTAAAATTGTTTTTTTTTTAACATTATATCAATGTACGAAAGGGAACTGTTACACGGACGAAACGTTATTCGTCTAAAAGTTGTCTGGCCTAATAAATAACTTGACAAAAGATAAATGCCCCAAACGTTTTTTGTCATTACAATAATTCTACAATCAGCTTAACAATAATTCTACCAAATGGAACGTTGTCATACAAAAATTTGGCAATCGTTAGTCGTCAAAGTGAAAAATAGGCGAAACGGCGAAACGCAGGATCCCGTAAAATAAACATAAGCAGCTTAGCATTAAAATTGATAATACAATGTATAAGTACTTTCGCAAAATATAATTATATTACTGCTATAAAAAATAACATTAGTTACATACTTCAAACGCGAGGCGGTCTAAGACATCTATTTGATTTTCATATACTACACCCGGGCTGCCTGGCAACGGTTGATACAAAAATTGTACTTAGTAACAAACTAAAGAAAATAAAGAAATATTACTTTCGACAATTAGCCATGAGTTGAATTCTTAGTTTTTTATATTCTTTTTTAGAGTTTATCTTTTGATTTTTTTTATTTCCCATAATTTCGACGAACTTTTTCGACGGAAAACAGAAAAGCAGTCCCCTCGTCTCAACGGGGCGAGCCCGACTAATTGATGAAACAACAGATGGCCGGCACCACGCGTCAGGTGCGATAGCAAGAGACCGTTATGCGCGGAATAAGAAGATCGTAAGCGCCGAATTGTTTTTTTTTTAATTACTCGTAAACTCCAGATAATTTTAACAAAGTGAAAAATTGAGTCACTAGATTTTATAATTTTATACTTTGTACATAAAAATTGACTCAGTTATATGAATAATCTTGAAAATAAATTAATTTTAAATAAAAATTAGGCCTAACTTTGTGATCTTATTTTATCGACAAAATATTATTATTTTATGTTTTCACCAAATTGAGTACCTTTTAAATATAACGTATTTTCTATTTAAAAAAAAACAAGCTCATTTGTGGCACACTTTCGGGTATAAAAATCAAATCAAAGATCGGCAATTTTCCTTTATACCCCCTCTTAAATTGCCATCTGTTGCTGCTAGTTTAGCAATACGGTCAGCTTCCTCGTTACCTTTTAGGCCAATATGTCCCGGAACTCATTGCAATTTTACATCCTTACCACTTTTGTTAAAAGTAAGTATAATTTATAGTATAGCATAGGCTATCGATGCACCTCTGCGGCCAGAGGCACATCGAGCCACATGTTGCAAGGCACTCTTGCTATCCGAAAAGACAACAATTTTATTTTGATTTATTTTGATTCCGTAAGATAGTGCCTGATGTATTGCAATGAGTTCCAATGACATTATAGATACATCGCAATCAATTTTGAAACCAACTTCATATTGCAAGGTTTTGTCATAAAAACCAGCTCCCTGACCATGATCCCCCTTAGACCCATCGGTGAATATACTATGCCAATCAAGATACTTATTATTTAATTCTGCAAGGACACTATTTACTAACAAATTAGGTTCTAAGTCACTTTTTAGAATACTCAATGCAGTCTAGATTGTCAAAAACATATTATGTCAATATCTGTAACCCACGTGTCTAAGTTGAACATGCCAAGAACATCAACAGAATGCACATTAGTTTCGCTCACATCTCTATAAGTTTTTGTTAGTAAAGGCTTCTTTTTCTTTTCCCAATATTTGAGGTTACAGCGAGCAGTTAGATCCGAAAGTATAGTAACAGTTGCATTATTGGACCAAGAAAATATTTTCAAACAGTATTTATATGCTAAGTATAACCTTCTCAGTGATAGCGGAACTATATTTAACTCACTTTCCATGACGTGAATTGGTGAAGATTTAATAAAACCACCTATTACTCTCAGAGCTTGATTTTGTAACCTATCTAACTTTTCTGTATGGGTTTTTGCACTGCAATCGTATATAAAACAGCCATAATCTATTCGACTTCTTATTAGTGCGATGTATAATCTTCGCAAGTGAGTCATATGAATTCCAAAAGAACTACCTGCAAGCACTTTTAAAATATTCAAGAGTTTTGAACACTTTTCAATAGTCTTATTAATGTGTTTGCCCCAACGTAGACTTTGATCCAACCACATTCCCAAGTACTTGACGCAATCTGAGAAAGGTATATTGCAGCCATCCACCTTCAAAGTAGGCAGTATACGTCTTTGACCCCTACTAAAAACACAATAACATGATTTATTAGAGGATATATCTAACCCTAATTCCCTTAAACGTGGCGTTATGGTATCAAGTGCTCTTTGTATATACAATTCACTTCTATAAATATCTCTGTTTTTAACATACAGGACGTAATCGTCTGCATATTGCGACAGAACTACATTAAGAGGTGATCGGCTAATTCTGTGTGTAATTAAATTAAAAATTAGAGGTGACAGGGGGTCACCTTGCGCTAAACCTTTGCTAGTCCATCTGGAGATTATTGAGTCCTGACTACTGCCCGTCTTTATCTTTAACAATCTCTTACTCAAAAATGACCAGATATAATTGCAAAATTTTGATCCTACATCTATTTGATCCAGCATACCCATCGCTACATCAACTGCAACATTTCAATATCCAAGAAACATCCATCCTGAATATATGTTACCAAATGAGTAATTGCGTCCAAACACGAGTGCGATTTTCTGAAACCAACAGTAAAGGGTGGCAGAATCTTTTCTTTTTCTATATACCATTCCAGTCGTTTAACTAACATCAGGTGAAAAGTTTTGCACAGACAGGACATTAAAGAGATAGGCCGAAGTTTAAGTTCAGTATTACGAGTATTATTATTATTATTATTATATTTAGGTATAGGAATTATTTGAATGTTTCGCCATTGATGAGGGACAATGCCAGAATTGAATATTTCATTAAATATTTTGAGAAGATAGCGTTTAGCTATATCAGGTAAGTTATAAATCATAGAATAGGAAATTCCGTCCTCGCCCGGTGCGGAGTCTTTCTTTTTAAGACAGTGATCGAGCTCCTGCATACTGAATTTTTTTTCCAATATTACATTGTTAGAAATAAATTTGGGCCTTGAATTTAACACATAATCAGGAGTGAGCGATTTCAGCAATTTTGCTTGGAGATTTGGAGGGGGGAAAGTTTTGACTTGCCTAACACTCTTTATCCATTTCATGCGGCGCCACATCTCAGGGGCGGAAACTGTCTGGTCAATGGAATCGCAGAACTTCTGCCAGCTTAAAAGTTTAGCTTTGTTTATCAATTTTCGGGATTCTTCTGTTATTTCTTCTAGCTTACGCAAGTTCTCCGGAGTTGGATTACGACGAAAACAAGATAAGGCTAACCTTCTTTGTGCAACTGCCCTAGAGAGTGTCGGTGTCCAATAATCTTTGGGTTTAAATTTATTGGTAGGTTTAAAACAACATCTAATATATGGTATATGCTGATCAGCCACGTCATTGATTTTGTTTACGAAAAGGTTATACATTTCCTGAATATTACTACTGTTGTTACAAAAATGTGAATTATTTTCTAATGATTTCCGATATCCTACCCAATTGCCTGTCTTAAAATTACGTTTTTTTATTGTACTGAAACTATTAGCAATATTAAGTGACATCTTAATAATGAGGTGATCACTACCCAAGTTTTCATTAAATACCTGCCAGTCAACTTTTAAGGAGAGATCAGGTGATACAAAATGTAATATCTGGCGAGGTCTTTTGTAGTCTGCCATTAACCATCTTCACTCGAGTGATCGTTCCATCATTAAGATATATGAACGAGTTGTCTAGGGCTGAGTTCATAATTTGTCTACCTCTCGTATTAGTTTTGACTGACCAGTTAGTGTGGTGACCGTTGAAATCCCCCGCTATTATGGTAGACTTAGAAAAAGTGTAAAAATTTCATCCCAATCTGCTTGGTTAGTTTGTACTGAAGAAGTGCAGTACAGACTTACTATATTTTCTAAATCTTTACAATTAATTACTTTTACACAGACAACCTCTATCCCTGAATTAGATACATAAATTGGGTTTAAATAGGATTGGATAGATTTGTGTACTATAATAGCAACGCCCCTATAACCATCAGTTCCATCTTTTCTATATACATTGTAGCCATTTATATTGATATAGCTTTCATCATCCAACCATGTCTCACTAAGTATACCTACATGAATGCTTTGCTGATTTAATAGTGTCATAAATGAATTTAATTTGGGACGTATGCTTTGTGCATTCCATTGAAATATATATTTATACGTGTGTTATTACGGTCAGTATTATCCATTTATGAAGTTTAAAAGGGTTTCAACGTAATTTCCTGTAGTAAACGTTTTTATCAGCATATTTTTAACCTCTTCCCAAATTAATTTTACAATTGATACAATCTTACCTTCTAATGTATTTTGCGACATAAAAATAGTTTTCATCTTAAAAATAACCTTTTTGAATTCAAATCTGTAACGTAACTGCTCCTCTTCCTCGAGACTCTTTTTCTTCTCCCCTGTTAGACGACTTCTAGATTCCTCTCTCGCTAACTGATCTTGACTAGACTGAGTTGTTTCAGACTTATTATGATTTTTCGGTTTTTTTTTTGACTGAAATACTGATGATAGTTCTGCAGGCGTCTCGCTCGTGTCTTCCATTGGGCTTGTATCCAATATGTTTGATTCACTACGCACCGTTGACTTGGACACTATGGTACTATATGTCCCTACTCTTTTAGTAGCGGTAGTATAGGTCGGATTTTGTAAAATTGGCGATAAACTGGTCCGCTTTTCGTTATTCATAAGAAACATTTCTAGAGCTTTTCGATATGGCACATGCTCCTTACTCATAATAATTCTTATTTGTTTTTCTTTGGAATACATGGGACAGGTTTTATCAAGCACAAAGTGTGCACCTTTGCAATTTAAACAGGTAAACTCCTTAATGTCACAATTATCATGGTGACCACCACATTTAGGGCACAATTTCTTTTTCGTTGGGCAAAACTTAATTATATGTCCAAACTGCCAGCATCCTGAACATTGTGTCACTGGGAAGACATAGGTAAGATTCCACTTTAAACCGGCAGCCATACGCGTAAATATATGATGGGAGAGTGTTTCCCTTAAAACAAAGTCTTACGGTCTCACTGTCAATCCATTTACCCTCTGCGTTCAATCGCTTAAGCCGTAAGATAGAAATAATTTCCGTTTGACTTTCAATTATATTTTGCAATTCTTTTTCCTTTAACTCACTGTCTACTCCTTTCACTATACCGTATGAAAATGATAATTCATTCACTTTCTGACACCTGGAACCCATTTCTTTAAACTTTTGACAGTTTAAAAGCTTATTGGCATCATCCTCCTCTTTAAACTGGACTAGTACTTTATTAAAACTTTTATATTTTATTCTGGTAATACCCGTTATACTCTCAGATCTCAAAAGTTTTGCCAAAGCCATTTGTTTGGGTAAACAGTCCATAGACGTAATACACACTTCATATAGATTAATTTCTTCGGATTGTTCTTTCTGCATATTATTTCTATCTACCCTCCTGTTTTCTATTTCTGTTGAAACACTTCGTATGATCCGCTTAGCCCTCCTCCTATTAACAGTAATAAATTCATCATCCTCCTTGCCATCCTCTTCTCTCTCCTTTCTCTTCACCACACTACCTCTCCCTTCTTCACCAATATTATCAGCTACCGCACTACCCTCCAATTCAGTCTCCATACTATGTTGACACATCCGTTCACAATTGGCCAAAAATTCCGTGTCACTGGAATCGTCCGCCTCAATTGCATTTTCATCCATTGCATATAACTTGCGCAGGTAAAGAACACAAAATAATAATCACTCGGCAGAAAACAAATGCGCGTGCTTACCGCGCGCGATTCACCGGGCGAGAGAGATCAGCCCGCGTAGATGTCTTTTTCTATACTGTTTAGGTAGCCGAAAAGCACACGGCCCACCTGATGGAAAGTAGTTACCATGACCTATAACAATATGGGGTTTTTCAAGAAGGGCATTAGAAGGTTTCTTTAGGGTATGCAGCACGTGTAACGCTCCTATATTGTGTTTGTGTCCATTGCAAACTAACAGTCAATTTCAATTTCAAAAGGTTCAAATTCTGTGGCATACTGGTGCATCATTAAGAGATTGTAGGTTTGATGCCCGCTCAGTACTTATATTTATATGCATGAATATGTATATTTCCATTGGTCAGGGCGTTTATTGCTTATATACATTGAGGTAGGTGAATATCAAAGGTATAGGCTTCATAATTCACACACATTACACATTCTCACAGTGCCAAATCGATTTTATTTTTATGTTAATGTGTTTTTTTTTATCGTGCGATAAATCCCCACGGATACCACCCCCACGGAGCCGGTGGAGGTGGTTATGTCGGACTCGAACCGACTAAAACGCACGCCATCTTGGGCCCTTAGTTGCCGGAGGTGAGATTGCCAAAAGCATATCTCTCACACCCCGGCAGACCCAGGACCATCTCATTCGAGATGGCCCCCTTCGGGTTGTGGGGACCACAGGGTCCCCATCTAGCCCCGGTTACGGGGAGGTGCACTTGGCGCCACCGCCGCCGCGATGTTAATGTGTTGTGTACCTGGAGTGCTACTAGGGGCTTTCTCCTTCGGGAGCGTTCCCCTTACACCCGGTACAGACAGGCAAACAGCGGGAAGTGAATTGTTTTATATTAGTGTTCATGTATTTGTAATAATATTATACTAAGTATCTTCTTGTTCATCCTAGCGTTAATCCCAGTCGCATCCGAAGCTCTTTCAGCTTGGGGTCTGGGTTCCGCTTTACCAGTCTAACTGCCGATTTGGCTGAACTTCGATATTTTCTGTGAAGCGATTGCCATCTGACCTCCACAACCCAAAAGTGATATCAAAGCATTGCAGCTAGACCAATTAGAAGAATTACTAGAATTATATCACACTGAGTGATTGTGTGTGTGTGTGTGTGTGTGTGTGTGTGTGTGTGTGTGTGTGTGTGTGTGTGTGTGTGTGTGTGTGTGTGTGTGTGTGTGTGGTCGTATGGTACAACCACACACACACACTATACTTACTTGCATGTTAAAATATTTGTGTAACTTAACAATAGTCGTCCAAGAGGTGGGAGCCTGGGGATCTGTAACACAGGTTTTCCTACTACAGACTCCAGTCTCTCACAAAGGCTACCGAACTAATTTTAAAATTAGAGAAAATTAAATTATGCAAATTTTGTACAGTACCTTTGTGAAAGAGAAAAAAAAATTCCTATTTATTCATATTATACTTCCATACTAATATTATAAATGCGAAAGTAACTCTGTCTGTCTGTCTGTCTGTCTGTCTGTCTGTCTGTCTGTCTGTATGTTACGCTTTCACGCCTAAACTACTGAACCGATTTTGATGAAATTTGGTATAGGGGTAGATTAGAACTTGAGAAAGGACATAGGCTATGTTTTGTCGCGATAACCGACATCCACGCGGGCGGAGCCGCGGGCAAAAGCTAGTAGTATATATGTATAATATTATATTATATTATATAGAAGTAGTTTGTGACGTTTTAGAGGTTAATCTGGATCCACAGAACTATATTTAAAAATTAATTTAGCGATAGTAACCCACACTATTAATGAATGTCATAGGCTTTATATCATCACACTATCAGGGATTATCAACATGCGGAACGGGATCAAAAATCTACGCGGTTAATAAATAAACTTTCAAAACTTTCACGGAACTAACAAAATGGCGGCCTGTGATTTCAAAAACTGGCAAACGTACAGTTTTTACTTCTAATTTTTATCTTTCCTTTACTTAAAAAACCATTTCAAAATTATTTTCCGTTTAGAAGCAGTATGTCAGACAGGAACGTTCCTGTCTTTTTTTTTTTTTTTTTCGTGCGGAAATCCCCTCGGATACCCCCCCTGCCGGAGCCGGAAGGGGAGGTTATGTCGGACTCGAACCGACTAAAACCGCACGCCGACTGTGGGTCTTGGTGCTAGGCCGGAGGTGAGGTTGTCATAGACATATCCCTCGCACCCCGGCTGACCCAGGGCCATCTCTTACGGTCTGGCCCTCCTCAGGAGGGGGGACAACGGTGTCCCTAACTCGCCCCCGGAATGGGGAGGCGCGCTGTTTAGCGCGCCGTCGCCGTGGCCTGCTTCTGCTGGGGTGACAGGCGGCTCCACCCGTCACCCCCAGGCCCGCGCTCATGGGGGACGGAGGTCAGTCAGTACCCTCCGACGCCCGAGTTGCCTGCGCGCGCGGGCGGCGCGATCCGCGAGTCTTTCTCGCTCGCGCCGCCTCTCCCGCTCCGCCGTCTCCTTCACGACCATTACCTGCTCGCTGAAGGAGACGCCGGCCGCCCACGCGTCCGCGCAGCGGACCATTGCTGCAGCAGGGTGGCGAGGGTGAGAACTCTCACTCCCAGGGCCGCCACTAGCTCCCGCCTCGGTCCGACCCATGCCGAACACTCGGTGAGCGTGTGCAGCCCCGTGTCCTCGATCGCATCGCAGTGATGGCACTCGGACGTTGGCTCCTTTTCGATCCGACACAGATACCTCCCGAAGCACCCGTGCCCGGTGATAATCTGCGTCAGTCGATACGAGAGGCTGCCATGTGGCCTCTCGAGCCATTCCCCCATGATGGGCCTTACCGCCTCTATGACGGCATGCCCTGCGCGTCGTTGCTCAAGTCGTCGCTCCCACTCCGCCACCATGATCCCGTGGAGCCGGGACCTCTCGGCCCGAATGTCTTCGGGCTCGGGATCGTATCCCCGCTCCCGCGCCTCCTTACGGAACCGATACAGTGCCGCAAGGGATCTCGCTTCCAGGATCCAAGGTGGCGATCCGGCTAGGAGACTCGCCGCTTCAAAGGATATCGTGCGGTACCCCCTAATGGCCCTGCAGGCCATCGTCTGCTGCGGTGCATGCAGCAGTTGCACGAACCTGGCCCGCAGGGCGTCCGCCCACACGGGGCACCCGTACAGGGCCATGGACCGCACGACACCCGCGTAGAGTCTCCTGCAGGAGTCCTCTGGGCCCCTCAAGTTGGGCAGCAGCCGCATCAACGCGTTAGCTGACACCAACAGTTTGGGGCGCAGACTTCGGAAGTGCTCTGGAACGTTCCTGTCTGACATAAGCAGTTTCAAGTTTTCTTTTAAGATACCTTTTCGCTTTCGGAACAATTTTTATATAGTAATTATAAAGTTATATATATATATTATAAAGCTAAGCGTCGGTAGCTTAGTGGTTAAGGAGTCGACCTTACGATCGAGAGGTCCCGGGTTCGATCCTGGCCATTACACTACCGACGTGAACCCACTCCTAACACAAGCAATTTAGCGTAGCTGGAGGGGTTGGAGGGAATATTAGTAACTACGGTTCTAATATTCTTTAAAAAAAAAAGTGAGAATCACGACAAACGTTCAAATTGTAGTCAGGAAACCAAGAAATTAGACAGAATTAACAGTTTTTAAATAAGTTTATAAATAAAAAAGTAGTTTGCCTCCAAATAGCCAGTTATAGCCAGATTTATGATTTATATTCCTCCTAAGTAGCTATTTTGGACAAGTCTAGACATATAAACACACGAACTACTGTAAATAATTATGTACTTCTTTTTCATACCTACTTAGATATATTTATTTAAACTGCATTGTATTGTCAGGGTACGACAACCTTCGAGCGAGCGAAGCGAACGAGTCTTCGTTTCGACAAGGTGGCAGATTTTGATTTTCCGTGTCCGTGTGTCTGTTTGTCTGTTGTTGTGTTTGTCTAGAGAGGCACCTGTTTCTTAACCGATTTGCACCAAACTTGGCATATTTTTCTCACAGACAGCCTCTGTGGCGCGGCGGTGATTGAACGCTTTTGCTACACAGGGAGCGCGGATTCGATCCCCGCTCAGTGCAAATATTTGTATAAATGAAGATTTGTATTGGTCTGGGTGTATAGACAATATGTATGTTTTTACAAAAACAATATATCCTTACTAATATTATAAATGCGAAAGTAACTCTGTCTGTCTGTCTGTCTGTCTGTCTGTCTGTCTGTCTGTCTGTATGTTACGCTTTCACGCCTCAACCACTGCACCGATTTTGATGAAATTTGGTATAGGGGTAGATTAGACCTTGAGAAAGGACATAGGCTATGTTTGGTCGCGATAACCGACATCCACGCAGGCGGAGCCGCGGGCAAAAGCTAGTTTAAAATAAAACTAGAAATACAATACAACAAATACACAATAAAATAAATAAGTTAAAAAACTTAAAAAAGTAAGTGGGTTCTAACGTGGATGTATCTCATTATCATTACGTATATGCATATCTATCTATGTATAGTAGCAATATACCTAGTAATGTATAGTGTTCCTCTACTCAATGTCACACTCTCAATAATGCACCTACTATTTTGTCTCTGCACCACCTTTGGTCGGCTGGTGGAGAATGCCTACGGCATTAAGTCCGCCTGTGTACATATGTGCATAAAGTTCAATAAATAAAAAAAGAAACTTGACCGAAAACAACATCACTTAATTATGCAGTTGTTATGTGGTGCAAACAAAACTAGTCTTTTCAAAACTGTATTTATTTATAACTAGGAAATAGTACAATTACAACTAGACTTATATTGATTATAATTAGACTTAAATTGATTATAATTAGATTTAGTAATTAGAAGATGTAGATACAGCGAATGTAGGAAATAGAATGTGTCGGGAGAGCCGGGATTTGGATATTTATGGGACCCGAATCAGAGTGGGGATGTATACATGTTTGTGTTAGTGGGGTACAAGTTAAAGGTCTATGCAAAGTGAACAAAAAGGAGTATCAAGATAAGGTACGTTAAGTTTTAACACTTATGGATAAGGAACGACTAAGATAAAGAACCGATAAATTATGTCAAGTTATTATGATTATGGTTGAGTAACAATTGAGATAAAGAACTAATAAAGTATGCTAAGTTATGCTTATAGTTAAGTGAGAAATAAGACAAAGTGTGTTAAGATAATTTATGCTTATAGATACGAGTATGTAACAGTTAAGATAATAAACTATAGATATGCAACAATGAAGTATATTTAGGTATGCATATATAACAATGAAGTATATTTAGGTATGCATATATAACAATTAAGTATATTTAGGTATGTATATATAACAATGACGTATATTTAGGTATGCATATATAACACCTCCCCCCTTAGAACAAAGATTGGGCCGTGTTGCCCGATTTTTGAGTGCTGGTAGTTGGGCGGGCGATGTCGATGTCGTCTTCTTCTTCATCTTCAGTGACACAGGATGTAGTCGTGTGAGTATTCAACGGCACCATAGGTATTTGAATATGTTGACGTCGTTGCGATCGGTCAAAGCAATTATTGAATATTTGGATACATCCGTCGCTGTGATGTGCGGCCGGTGTTTTTCGGTAATAGTTTTTAAAAGGATTTATGTTGCAGCATCTTAGGCAAATGAGGGTCAGCATTACCAATCCAGTTATGAAGGATATTGTGGAAAAACTGGAAATCTTCTTTTCTGTATGGCTCTTGTTATCTTGTAGCCTTTCATGGTGGATCTTGATTTCTTCTTTTACTGTTCTCAATGAATCTAATGGGATATCATTGATTTTGATGGTTTTGAGGTTTGGTGCGTTTGCGATTTCTATGTGATTTTCGAGGCATGAGGTTGTCAGGTCTGCCGTTACTATTGGGTGACTTATGTTAACGGTCATGCCCTCCTCTGCGTACAGTGTCGCTAGGGCGGTATAGAGTCTACAGCCTTGCTCCAACGAAATTATTCCAGTGCCAGACATCTCGCCATGGGTGATTTTGTTCTGGCAGTCTAGAGAGTATGGGGTATTACTGTTTAATATGAAGATCCACTTGTTTGATTGTAATTTCTGGAAGGTGTTTATATTGGCTGAAAATGTAGTAATTTCACAGTTTTTTGGAACATTCTTTAAAGTCGTCGTCAGCACTGAGGTCTCGCACGTCGGCCTTGAGTTGACGTTGTACACGATGAATTTGCAGACTGCAATGTTGGGTGCAAACGTCTTGCAGCTGTCCAGAGAGTTTGTCGCAATGTATTGTTGTCTGTTGGAACTAGTGGCAAGATATGTTTGCTCCGGAAGGATGGTAGAATATAGGGTAGACTCGGGATGGGGTATTGGGATCGAATATAAATGATATAGTGTGAAAATGTCGGGTCTGACTAAAGGAAATTCTAGTACATAGATAAGCTTCTTCATATAGATATATGAGGTAATAGATGCGCATTCTAAAATTTTATGAATATTGTTCAAAGTTATTGGAGCCACGAGGTCTCTATTAGACCTTGCTGAACGAGTGGAGAGTAACTCCTCATATAAGCGAGTATAGGAGATTATAGAAGGATGAATTACATCAGCTTTTATAAAGACTGTGCTGCTGATTAAGTCATCGATATCTCTTTCTAAAGAGGTTACGGCTTCGAGAATTTGGATTTCTAATGTTGAGATTTCTTCAATTATTGTGAGGTTGAACAAAATTCTGTTAGTGGAATTGAAGTAGTTATAAATTTTTACGATGTTCTCGTTTATTTGATGCTCGTCGTATGATATTTTTAAGATGGTCTCGTTAAAATTTGTAATAGTTGACGAAATGATTTGGATTTGTTGTTTTAAAATTTGGTTTATTGAAATTTGTTTATTTTCGAGAAGTTCAATGTATTCATCGTAACGTTGCGCATCTTTTGCATCGGGTGTACCGATGAGCCATTTTAAAATAGAACCAAGCCCATTGAAAAGTTCTCGTTTGGTTCTTACATTGCTTGTGTACAGAGTGAGTTCATCAAGCCTGTCATCTATTTTGTCTAAGTTGACTTTAATGTATGAGTTAGTTGTTATGACACTAGGAAAATTAGAATAAAGAGATACGAGTGTTTGGAAATTATAAACGAGTCGTTTAAGGGAATCTCGGGCAATAAGTAGAGGTCTTAAGTCGCGATAAATAACTAATTTCCATGCATCGTCCGATATTAGAATGTCACTTTCATTTTCAAAATATAATCCTGAATTGGAAGGAATTGGACTAATAATAGTTGTGTTACCATGGACAGGTGTCATGTACATCATGTACCTGGAATAACGAATTTTATTGATTAATTTTGGTTTGTAAGATTTATAGAGATTTTTAAAGTAGATGTAGGCTTTGTATACGATTATATAAAACATGGTAATATCGTGATAGACCAATGAAACTGAGTAATGAAATTGACACAGGGTTTGTTTATGAAGTTTTTCAAGTAATTGTTCGATATAGTAATACTATTGATTTAGGGTATTAATTTAATTGATATAAGGTATTAATTAATTGGTATTAATATTATAGGATGTGACATAGATTTGGTCATCCGGAAAATGGATTAAAACTAGAGTTTATTCTAAGATAAAAAGAGACTTATTTTAAACTAACCTAAATTAGAATTTAAGAGGGAGATTCGTGTACCGGTCGTAGGCGATTGGCATGCACTAATTGGTTTTTCCCCGATCTTTGAATGATATAATTCTCATTAAATCCTATTCTAACTATGCTATAGGGTCCTTCCCATTTACTGTCTAAGTTGTTGGGATTAGGCACTTTGAGCATTACTTTATCACTTACATTAAATCTGGCCACGTTCCTAATGTTATTATCATAACGTTCTTTAGCTTTCTCCTTCATGACGTCTAAATTGCGGCGAGCTATGTCACGTGAGACTTTCAGTTTTTCATTTAAGTCTCGTAGGTAATCGTGCGTAGTGTAATCGCTTTGTTCCTTAAGGGAATATAATGATCGAGGTTTATAACCGAAGAGTAACTCGTGAGGTGTAAATCCTGTAGATTGGTTGACGGATGTATTATGACACATCACGGCAAATGGTATGATTTGATCCCAATTAGAATGGTTTCGTTTGTGATACATCCTAATATGGTCACGAAGGGTTGCATGAAAACGTTCTAAAGACCCGTTTGTTTGAGGATGATAGGCAGTACTAACAGTATGATTAGAACCTAGAAGTTTCATTAATTGTTTCATGACATTATTTACGAATTCGGTGCCTTGGTCGGAGTGAAATCTTTTTGGTACACCGTAATGTTGGCAGTAGGTGAGGAGACATTTGGCTATCGTATTAGCCTGTTTATCCGGAATAGGGTATGCTTGTACGAATCTAGTGAGATCATCTTGTGCAGTTAGGATATATTTGTTTGATTCAGTGGTAACGTCAGAGTATGAAACTAAATCAATTGTTACGCGTTCAAAGGGTTCTGTGGAAGAGGATGTTATGACCATTGGTGCTTTGTACGTTTTTCGCTGGATTTTGTTGCGTTGGCAGATTTGACACTTGTCTATGTAGTCTTTGATTACATCACTCATGCCTTTCCAAAAATATTCATTTCTGATTTTGCGAGTGGTTTCTACAATACCGCGATGGCCTGATAATGGATCATCGTGGTATGTTTTTAGAATTTGGGGAATTTCGTCTGGATGCGGTGTCTTAACTCTATTTTCACAAATTATTATTTTGCAGTTAAATGTGTCAGCTAGGTAGGCTGTGATGTGAAGTTGTTCGTTACCATTAAGTTTGCAAGTGTTGTCGTTTTTAAGGTCTGGAATGTAGAGTGTTTCGAGAATATTATTTTGTAAACAACTTAGCAGGGCTTTAAAATAGCTTTCGGAATCCCAGGGATCGAAGTGAGTAGGTCTTGAGTACCCGAATATAATCTTTTGGTTTTTGGTAGAGATAAGTATATCAGTATCGTAAAGTGCATGTTGTTTATCAAGATACGGGCCTACTTGGGGACATTTGACGATTGCTTCGTTGTAAAGATCGTTCTTATCAGTGGGTTCGCACGAGATAGGGATGAAAATGTTTTTATGACGATCGTCTAAGAGGCAATCAGGAGAGATTTGTAAGTTTGGAGTGTCGAAGCTATATTGGGAATTTTCTGAGAAGTGTTGGTAATTAAGTTGTAGATAGTTATCGGGTAAATGAGAGTTTGAGTTAGTGGATTCGTTATCGCCCGTGAGATTAACAATATTCGTGTTACAGATTGGAGTTCGCGAGAGTGCATCGGCATTAGTGTTATTTTTACCAGCTTTGTAGATGATTTCGTATTCGAATTCCTCGAGTTTTAAACGCCATCGGACTAAGCGACTACCTGGATCTTTTATAGAGAATAACCATGTGAGGGGTTTGTGGTCTGTAACTATTTTGAACTTTCTTCCGAATAAGTAAGGTCGGAAGTGTTTTACAGCCCAGACTATGGCGAGTAATTCGCGTTCTATAGTTGAATAGTTTGATTCGGCTTTATTTAATGTTCTAGATGCGTAGGCGATGGGTAGATCCTTACCTATTTCTCCTTGAGATAAAACAGCACCTATAGCATGTATTGAGGCGTCGGTTGTTAGAATGAATTCTCTAGTGAAATCGGGGTATTGTAGAATAGGAGGATTAGTAAGCAGGTGTTTGCATTCGTCAAACGCTTTTTGTTGGGATTGGCCCCATATAAAGGGAACATCCTTTTTAAGTAAACTAGTAAGAGGTTTAGTGAGTCTACTAAAATTTGATATGAAGCGACGATAGTAACCGGTTAAACCAAGGAATGATTTTATGTCTTTGCATGATTTAGGGATTGGAAATTCTTTTACAGCTTTTACTTTGTCGGGGTTTGGTTTGACGCCTTCGTTTGATATTATATGACCTAAGTAAGCTACTTCGCGCCTAAGGAATTCGCATTTGTCGGGTTGGACTTTAAGATTATACTGTCGGAGTCGTGAGAAAACTTCACAAAGTTTCTGATGGTGTTCTTGAAGACTGGAAGCGAAAATGACTATGTCATCTAGGTATACGAAACATCTTTCGCCTTGAAGTCCACACAGAATAGAATCCATGGCACGTTGAAATGTACTGGGCCCTGACTTGAGCCCGAAACTCATCCTTTTATACTCCCAGTGCCCATATTTTGTGCTGAAAGCAGTTTTAGGTATATCCTTAGGGTCAACTTCGATTTGATGAAATCCAGATGCAAGATCGAGTGTTGTGAAATATTGTGAATGACCTAATTTATCTAGGATATCGGTGATATTCGGAAGAGGATAGCTGTCGCCTATAGTGATTTCGTTCAGTTTACGATAGTCGACCACCAGACGCCATTTGCGTTGGCCTGAGGCGTCAAGCTTTTTTGGTACAACCCAGATTGGGCTATTCCATGGGGAAGAGCTTGGTCTAATTATATCTTGATCTAGCATTTTCTGAACCTGAGTATTGACTTCGTTTTCATGAACTTGTGGTAATCGATATGTCTTTGTATGAATAGGAATATCGGTTGTGGTATTTATTTTATGTTTTGTATGACTGCTAAACGTTAACGGGTCACCTTCGAGGAAAAATATATCGGAATATTCGGATATGATTTTATCTAATGATATTGACTCTTCCTGGTTCAAATGTTCTCGCCTTATTGAAGAAAGGACTCTGTTTTGCCTATCAGTTAAGGATATGCTGTTAAGATTATTTAGCAAATGCTCGTTGGTGTTATCTACATGTTCATTAGGATCAAAGGGGCTAAGATCAAAGCTTGGAATATTGATGATTTCGTCTGATTTATTTGTGTTCATACAAGTAATTAAAAATGAATTATTTTCGACGTTTACTAATGCGTGGGGGACAACAATACCATCGGCTAGTGATTGTTTTTCAATTAATGCTGTTCCAGAAATAAAATTATTGGCATGGCATCGTATTACTGTTTCAGAGCGACTACTAAGTATTTGTTCGTTTAGATTTTGATCTTGTTTAGGACTTTCGTTAAGAAAATGTAGATTATAGGTTTTGTTACGTAGTCTCATTGTTTTTGACTGAACATAAAGTTGACAATTAAATTTGGACATAAAGTCGTTACCTAATATGCCATCTGCTTTAATGTTTAGGTCAGCAACGTGGAATTCGTACTTGGGCATATCGTCTAAGGATACTTCGGTAGTACCTGAAGTCAAAGTGGATGATTGCGTACTTGATATTCCTACAATGGACACGATTTTAGATTTGTTCAGAGGAGAAGATCCTATCTTGTCCCTTTTTATAACGGAAATTCCTGCACCAGTATCAATTAACAGAGTAGGGTTTCCATCAATGTGGAAAATGCAGTGTAAAAGATTTTCAGATGGAACATCGTTCAAAGATGAGATTGTAAATGATTCTATTTTGGATTTAATATGTTTAGGGTTCGATTTGGAGTATGATGATGATTCTATTTCGGTTTTGGATTTAATAGGTTTAGGTTTCGATTTGGAGTACTTAATGCTTGATTTAGTAGATTTAGAAATTGATTTATTCTTCGACTTGGTAGACTTAGATTTTGATATAGTAGATTTATTAGAGTTTGAATTATAAGACTTAGTAACATTTGATGGGGCAGAACCAAGAGTTTGGGGCTGGCTACCCTGTTCGTATGATTCGCTTACCATCGATTCAGTGGAGATAGAAAGGGTTTGTACAGATGCGTCTTTAAACTGTTTCTTATGATCAATTAGATTTGATTTAGGCGTTCTGTAAGCGTTATTACATGTATGGGGTGATTGGTTTACAGTTGAAGGTTGCTGAGGTCTTCGGTCAACGTTTGTGAAGGCGAGCAATGAACGGTGGCGATCTCCAACGGGCTGCTCATTTCGTTGGTCGCCTTGGAGTTTAAATTATTTATGTGTGTACCTGCTGGAGGTGCTGGAAGAGCTAATTGAGGAATTCTCGAATTGTTATACGCCCGTTTTCGGCATTCCGTTATCAAATGACCCGGATTTTTACAATAATTACATATTTTAGAAGTGTTATTAGGTAGAATTTGACGAGGTTGGTTAGGTTGAGAGCTAGATGGGCGAAATTGATTTGGTTGTTGTAAACGATTATTTGTATTAAACGTATTACTCCGCGGTTGAGCGATTCTTATAGGATTCTTATAGGGATTTGTATTGAAAGGCTGTGGGGCTGTAAGTCTAAACATGGACTGCCGCGCTTTATTCATAGCACGTATCTTTTCCTCCTGGGAAGCGAATCGCCCAGCCTCGTTTAAGGTGGCGAATCCCTTCGTTCGGAGCATTGCTCCTATGTCGGAACTGAGTCCGTTTACAAAAACGTTCAACGCCGTTTCTTCGGTCGTTGCGATACGACCTGCTAAAGTGTTGTCTGAGATGTCCGCATTTATTTTTTCTATAATTTTGCTTCGACACAAGTCGACACGATGGAGATATTCGATGATTCCTTCGTTTGGCTTTTGGAATAACGATTGCAACTCTAAGTTGAGATGAGAAATTGTTTTTGTGTTGGAAAACCTATCAATAAGAAACCTCCGTAGGTTTTCCCACGAAGAATATTGTTTACAATGAACATCAGATGCACCAGAACCCGTTATGTTATTTAATGCGAATATAAGGAGCACCGATTTTTGATCCACGGTGGCTAATTGAAAGGCTGAATCACAGGATCGGACAAATCTATATATTTGGCCATTATTGTCTGTGGCGAATGATGGTACAAGTTTTAAAAGGGTCGCGATATCTAGAGTCATGTTAAACTTGGAATAATACGAAGTTGCGAAAAACGAGGATAGATTAGTGTAAAGTTGGGATGTCTCGTTTTTTATTTCTTTTTGCATTTAGGAAGGCCGAAAAAATAGATATAAAATAGATATATAAGATATAAAATAGATATATAAACAGGAAATTACACAGGAAATCAGAGCAGACAAGTTGTGCCACTTACCACACAAACAGCAAAAACTGGACTCGCATTCTGGTTCGGCGAAGTTCTTTAAAAGCCTGCAGCTACCACGTCGTAGTTCTTCGTTCTCGACGATGAGTTTTCGACACGTTTCACTTCGTCTTTATTAGCACTGTTATTGCGATATCCTACCGACTGCGCCAATTTGTTATGTGGTGCAAACAAAACTAGTCTTTTCAAAACTGTATTTATTTATAACTAGGAAATAGTACAATTACAACTAGACTTATATTGATTATAATTAGACTTAAATTGATTATAATTAGATTTAGTAATTAGAAGATGTAGATACAGCGAATGTAGGAAATAGAATGTGTCGGGAGAGCCGGGATTTGGATATTTATGGGACCCGAATCAGAGTGGGGATGTATACATGTTTGTGTTAGTGGGGTACAAGTTAAAGGTCTATGCAAAGTGAACAAAAAGGAGTATCAAGATAAGGTACGTTAAGTTTTAACACTTATGGATAAGGAACGACTAAGATAAAGAACCGATAAATTATGTCAAGTTATTATGATTATGGTTGAGTAACAATTGAGATAAAGAACTAATAAAGTATGCTAAGTTATGCTTATAGTTAAGTGAGAAATAAGACAAAGTGTGTTAAGATAATTTATGCTTATAGATACGAGTATGTAACAGTTAAGATAATAAACTATAGATATGCAACAATGAAGTATATTTAGGTATGCATATATAACAATGAAGTATATTTAGGTATGCATATATAACAATGAAGTATATTTAGGTATGTATATATAACAATGACGTATATTTAGGTATGCATATATAACACAGTTTTAACAAATTAGTTAGTTTTTTCCACAGAGGACAGAATAGGATGTATTTTCTAATTATGCTCCGAATTAACACATCATGTTTAACTAATTTGTGAATTATAATCAATTAATTACATACTACCTTGGTAGTAAATAGCTACACGATATGAGTCAGTACAATTTACGAGTTTGCTATGTAGTATACATACAATAATTTATATTAAAATCAAAGAATCAATTTCGATTATCTGTTTCAAATATCTTATATTAAATTAAATATTAGAAAAACCCCAGCCACTCCCCAACCCCACTATATAACCCCCATTACTTTTAAACGGCTCGACCGATTTTCATAGCCATCAAACATGGCTAGGAAGGGCGGGCATTCCGTCATGTGCTGTATATTTACTGTCCCAAGAACAGCCCATATTACTTATCAAGCGTCAAAAAATAAATTGATACTTACAGTTCTTATGCTTTTAATAATCTCATACAATAATATCACTATCATTTGAAAGAAAGAAGAAAAAATTATTAATTCAAATATTTATTTATTTATACATTTGTATTCCTAGGGTTGTCTGTAACGTCATTGTTGTCTGTAGGGGGTTTCCCCTTGCTTATGGCGTGTGTCTCCACTTGTCTGATGGTGTCGAAAAGCGGTAGGTGCTTGGTTTCAGGAGTTAACATGAGAAGTAATCCAGCCACGATTGTAGAACCGCCGAACAATAAAAATGGGAGAATTTCCGAAACCGTGTTCTGAGGAAGAAATAATAATATTATTATAATTGTACGAAAAAGGGGAATATATCGGTGTTCTTTGGCGAGTATCTGTGGTTTATCAAACCTTAGGTAATGGTTGGTGCCTTTTTGCGCGTGTTCACATACAGCTGACTTTGTTGAGCGTTGGTGTTTTATGTCAGCTATGTGTTCTTTGACCCGAGTGCCAATGCTTCGATTACCACGATGCCAATAAACCACAGATACTCGCCAAAGAACACCGATATATTCCTAGAATGATCCGCGAGGCTATTGAAATTAAAAAACACCCAAATTTTAATAGAGAGGATGGATGGACCGTACCACCAGCTTGGGACCCAGTCATCCACTTAATCAAACCCAGTAAGCAGCAAAATCCAGCAAGACTTAACAACACAGTGAGCTCATTCTGCGTAAATACGAACACCAATAATTCACCATGATTCGGGTATTTTGAGATAACTTATACTTCGAACTATGTGACAACTACCATCGTGAGTCACACCGCGAAAATGGCTGCTGCAAAGCAGCCGAAACGTCGGGTTAAAAAGTAATAATAACAAATATATCGCGATAGAATCCGTAAAAAGTGGTTTTATTTCAATGAGTGACATTCGCGTAAACTTCAGAAAATATCATATTAGTTCTTGTTAGCACTGTAATAAAATTTGTTTCAAGTACTATGTTATTACTAATACTTACAAAAAAAAAACAATTTAAGGTTAGGCAGAGGTGAATTACCACCCATATTTCACCAATCATTTTATTCGGCCCCACGTAATAGGGGGTGAGCTTAATGCTATATTCTGGGCACTATTGTTGACCCGAGCCAGTATACAGTATATAGTATCTGCTTGATGTTAAACAGCCCTATAACTAAATCACCTTGTAATTCTCTGCTGGTTTAATGTTGACAAGAAAAACTTCAGAATCTAAAATTTAGATTAAGTACAATAAAAAGCATATCTTAGCTATTACATTATTTATAACTATGATAGTTACCAGAATTGGCGTGAGAGGTGCCAACATGCCTGCTACCCGAGTACAAAAAGCTGTAAGTCCAAGCAGAGAACCCCTGACGCTGGTGGGGAACAGCTCCATCGTGTACGTGACGGTTCCAGTAAAACAAGCCGATATTATCATTTTGCCGATCAAGAATACTGTCAACTTTGCCCATAGGTATCCTGCGAACAAATTAGGATTATGTTTAGTAATTAAAGCTATACTGCTTAGTTCTTTATATCTACTATGAAGGATTTTGATGCGGTTTTTTAATAGACAGAGTGAATCAAGAGGAAGTTTCATATGTATAATACATGCTTCATATAGTAGAGGGTGCAGCGGTAACGGGATCTGACACCGGGTGGTTTTCAATTTCAATTCAATTTCAATTTCAATTTATTTAATATTTACGAAGTTCGCCGAGTCAGCTAATACCTACTAAAATAACTTTTTGAAGCAATGCTGTACCGCGGTACATAATGATAGATACATCATGATCTTTGTCCTTCCAAGTTGGTAGCCTCATCAGGCTAGACTCTGGATTGATGAGCTAGTCGGATACTTGTCTTGTCTTATTCCATCTACTACTCAAATGCTTGGAATATGTATTTTTTTTAATTTATTTATTTAATTTCTTAAAACATCTATCTTTACAGGTTGTGCGCAATACGATAGTGTTAATCTAGTTGTCCTCTATAAGTTATTTATGTGCATTGCTCAGGTGATAGAGAACTCGTTAATAATTGCAAAGTTGTGTAACTATTCTAGCTCATTAGTGGCAGGCACTGGCGTATGTAATACAATTAACTATTATGTGGTGATAAACGTATCTATACCTATATCTGTAGCTATACCTAACGAGCTATAGCTACAGAACAGATAAATAGTACCTACTCTTAATATGTGCGCAAGAAAGTAGATCTTTAAAAAAAAACTCTGACCAACACAGCTATAAAACTAGAAATATATAAATACCATACGAATTGTACAATATCGAAGTTCATATATTATGCTCTTTAAGTGCCTAAACTGAATAATTGAAATTGATTCTTAGATTCTTTATTGATTCCTTGCCTGTATAACTTTGCCAGCGTTACATTGGCTATTATTAAAACTTAATATTATTAATAAATTAATCAATCAATCAGTTCACCTGTCGCATTCCACAGATATAGACCTCTTTCATTATATTATGAATGGGACATTTCATTTTGTACTAGCTGACCCGGCAAACTTCATTTCACCTTAGAAATCAACGATGTTATGTTGCGTTTAGCTCAATTGGTATCAAATTCACCATTTGATAAATTCACATTCACCTTTCCATTCTCATTTTGAGAATGGAAAGCATTTCGATGGATACACCCACGGAGCACCCGACTCCAATAGGTCACCAGGAACCTTACAGCTATGGAACTCATATACCTATGGCACCCATACAACCATATAGGTACCACGCTCAAGGGCGTTCATACTACCATGAACCATCAATTTTTCGTACTAAATAAAAAAATAAACCACCATAAAGATTTTCGCGGCCCAAGTAAATCTGCGATACATACTACTTCCATGCATATACATATCTTAAACTCAAGTTGTTCGGAGAAACGAGGCCATGTCTGGTTCAATATAATCTATCACTACTGTGAGTACATTTTGTGACAGCCTGTGGTCAAGATATATGCCGGTAACTTCCTCATGGCATCATTGAAACAAATAGCTTGAATACCCATACTTACTTGCTGGAGTCAATGCTGCAATAATACACAATACCCCACATAATGAGTATCCAACCATCAATGGAATTTTTCTTCCAATTTTGTTCATCAGATATAAGGAGAGTAACTCTCCTGGGAACGACATCACGGTAGAAAGAAGAAAATTAACGTATTTGTCTCCTGGCAACCGAACTGAGTTTATTATCATTCCATAGTACACAAAACTGCATGTAAATCTACACACACCAGAAACTAATAATCGCTTCAAGATTTCTTTAGATTTAAGAGCATCTATTAAGTTTTCTTTCACTTCATTTCTTCCAATATTAAACTTTTGTCTTAGTTTAACATCTTCAATATTTGCTAATTCTTCATTATCAATACTAATTTTATTAATATCAGCTATTCGACTCATTAGTTCCTTAGCTTTTTCAGTTCTTCCGCTTACGATCTGCCATCTCGGGCTTTCGTTGATGATAAAAGTAAGGAATATGAAAAAGATACAAGGTCCATTGATGATGCGGATGAGAGTCTTCCAGTAAGGCACAAACATTGCTATACAAGCAAACATACTCTCGCCAATGTAGATGGCGTACGTAAAAACTACCCCCGATAGAAGACGATATTTTTTGCCAGTCATTTCTAATACTGAAAATAAAAGTGAATTACAGATTAAACAGAACTGTTATCAAGATTAAAATTAGTTCTTCTTTTTTTCGCTATTGGTGGAAGGAATGTGGAATAAATTGGAATTTTTCAGAACTACTCAAATATTACTTTTCCAGTACTACCTAACTCGCAAGCACAAGTAACAGGATATTATTTATCAATAATTAATCCCCGACGCAAAGAGAGGGGTTTTATAAGTTTGACGTGTCTGTCTGTGGCATCATAGCTCTCGAACGGATGAAACAATTTCATTTTCGTCTTTTTTTGTATTAAAGCTGACTTATCTGCGGTAGCCTAGTGGTATGGGTAATGGACTGCTGAGACGAGGTCTCGGATTCGATCCCAGGTTGACCATGGCACACACCAATGACTTTTCGATGCTTTTCGAAGTTATGTGTGTATTTATCGCAGGTTTAATAAGTGCCCGGTTAATGGCAATAGGCTCGCCACCTATTACATTGAGACCTAAACATGAACTGGCGAAATGTGGGTGCTAGCACCTCTGCCTACCCCTTCGGGGAATACGGGCGTGAGTTTATGTAATGTTATGTTATGTTATGTTTATGTGCCAGAGTTATTATATACATGTTTGATAAAAATCGGTTGAGCTGTTTAAAACTTATGGGGGTTAAAGTCGGGATGGGTAGAGTTAGGGGTTTTATAAATTTTTAATTTAGGTTATTATCATCATTTCAGATATCGGTTTCAATCAACTTCTGCCAAGAACTCATTAAATCACACTTACATAAAATCATTGATGCTGCATAACTTCCTGCAGTGACTGATGCCTCCAGGAATTCAATAATCACGTACATATGGTACGACGTGGCGAGAGTTTTGAAATTTCCGATAGCTCCTCCGACCACACAAAAAATTAAGGTGGGCTTGCGACCAAATCTAAAAAACATCAAAACATCATCCCTATAATTCAATGCAGATTTATTGATTATTTTTAAATCATGTTTAAAAAGAAATTGGTAATAGTTGAACTTGAACCAGAGGACGAGTCAAATATTGAGAAGACGAGTGTACGCAAGGTACCGATTTAGGGGACAAGTAGGGTCGTCACTCTCCTAAGTTATTCTGAATGAAAACCACTTAACTAATCCAGGAATCAAATCCATAACATCACATACGGTCACCGCTCTTACTGCCATAGCACCAAAGGTTGCCAAAACCAGTACGGAATAAATATATTTTCAATGATAACGAGAGTGAATTGGATATTTACCTATCAGACATCGGTCCTGTTACAAGCATCGATAAGAGCATACCCATGCTATGAATAGCACCTATCAGATTTGACCTCCATGGTTGACAGGCCAGGTTCATCTAATAAAGAAAAATGTATATTTGTTACTAATTCAAAAAAGCCTTTGCCCGCGGCTCCGTGCGCCTGTATGTCGGTTATCGCGAACAGACATAGCTTGTGTGTTAATCCAGGGTGTTTGCTAACTCCATACCAAATGTTATCAAAGTCGATCAAGCCGTTTAGACGTGAGAAAAGTGTTACAGAATAACTTTATTATAAAAGTTATATACGATTATCGCGTCACTGATCTGAGTCTGGTTTCTCAAGGTCTATTCTGGCTGATAAACAGTTTAAGTATACTACAAAAATTTGTTCTTTTAATAACGCATTGAACGGAAAATAGAAAATGCCTCAGGACAAAACCAATAACATCATCAGAATATCACACTGGTCCAGGATTAGCAAAATTACTAGCTCGCCATTTTCTTATGTCTTTACACTTCACTAGCTGCCTCTATCGTCACTAAACTTTTCATGCAAACTTGCCGATTGAGGTGCTTCTGACCTGCTTAGGTGTATAAGTTTATAGTTTTTAAAGTTACCTCAGCAACCATAGTGTTATTGTTCTCATAGATCCAACGATCACACTTGGCCAGTTCACCAGTGAAACTGTCGTTAGTACAAACTTCTTCTCCACTTCTGAGCACAGGAGAGGAACATCTGTCAATGTTGGTGTCAGGCCACCAAGTTGGAAATTCTGCTGTTGAGTTTGCGTCTTCACATTCGTCGACTCGGCATCTATCAAAATGTTAAAAAAAGCTCGGTAAATGTATACTTTGTTAGCAAAATATTGTTACGAAAGCATCCAAGTGTCAATCCTGGTTGGATGTTAAGCTTATACATTACACCGAGATCTGTCCCAAATTCTTTCTTTTTGTGATTTAGCAGTTAGAGAGTAAATTTAACTCCAACCTAATCGTTTCGTCATAATATCCTAAGTCTTCATTTATTAATCATCATTATCATCTCAGCGTTGACTTGGCAAGAACTCTTTTGTCCGCATTTAGCCTCTTTTTGGGTCATTGTAATTGAAGTGTTAACTTTTGGTCTTCAGGCTTCAGCTTTTACTCCTCCAGTCCTCACTTAGAGATCACATAGTCTTCACTTCATATTTACCTGTAGTTCATATCCCCAACAACAAACACATAGTTAATGCTTATAATTGCAACGAACGTCGCCGGCAGGCAAATCAGGAAATACTGGATAATCTGATATTTGCCAAACGTCTCCAATAACTCTGATATGTCACATATCTTATTCTCTGTTTCTTTTTTGGCTGTCATCTTTTAAAATTGCAGAATCTACTTCAATTCTTCTATTTGCTTCATGCAATTTAACCAACTAATCTAATCCTATAACGTCTATATAATTGACACTGTGCATCTGAAAATTTTCAATTTATTAAAATTGATAATATTATTCAATTCTTACTTATCTTTTCTTTCTGACTAGCACATGTTTTCGTTCACTATAATAAACTAGTAAAACGTTGTGGCAAAAGGTGGTAAACGTATGTTATCAAAAGATAAATGTATGCATTTGGGTTATTTCACAGAACAGAAAAAACTAGTTTGCCACCATTGAAAAATGTTTAGTGTCTGTCTGTCTTTATTAAAAACAGTTTATTATGATATCGGCTTACATTGCGTCTTATTTACGACTAATACATTATTATAAAGTGTTTATTATTAATTGCCTTTCATTTTGGGTACTGTAAAGTAACCTATCTTTCTCCTACTGTCTCGGGTCATTTAAGCGGGTATAAAAAGCATCTGATGAAGCCGTTAAGCTGAGATAAGCTAAAATCCCGAAGGCGACTGTACCTACCACAAGCTTTCAAGCGTCAAAATTTACTCACCCAGCGCTTCCATTCAAAAATGTATGATCACTGATGAGTGACAGAAAATAAAATAGTATGTAAAACGTTTCATAATTTACTATAATTGATATATTCCGTGCGCGATCAGAATAGTATTTAACCTTTTGGAACTGAGACGTTATAATATTATGTGGTCGGCCGGCCATTTCTTTGGAACGTTAAATGTATACAATTTTCTTTCACTGTATTTGGATAGAAGTTTAAATAAATATTGTAAGTGTACATATCACAGGAAATGTAGTGGGACACATAATTATTGTGCTTTACGCGCATACATGTTACTGTCAAGTTCGGTGGATACCATGTTTGTCACAATGTTTGGTTAGTTCATAGTGGCACTCGCAAGGGTACATACTTTTGTAAGATTAAATTGAATACATCTCTTTGTAGTTGACTGTACCACAAGGAAGTGTTCTTGGGCCTACCTGAACCTATTGCACATCTGCGATATCCCTGAAACATAAATTTACTTATTAGCCTGAAGGTCAAGATTGTAATTGTCTAAGTATCCGTTTAATAACGAATACTACATAATAAAATAAATCGACATCCACGACAACCACGCGGGCGGAGCCGCGGGTAAAAGCTAGTTTAATAATAATCAGTCAGAGTCTGATGACGTTAGCACGCCTTTCATTAAATTGCCGTCTATCTCTCTTTTAATCTGTTTTGATGAATCAATTAATCTACTAGTTTCTGTATTTCAAAAAAATGCACATCATATATCATTTAACGTGCCTGTATTCTCAAAACAGTATTTGTTTTAGGCATATTCACTGTTTCAAATCAACGCAAATACATAAAAATAAACAATAACAGTCAATAAAAACCAAACTGAAACTTAGTAGAAAACCACAACAATTAACAGTACCTACCTAATTACTGTAATGAATAACAATACAATTTACGCGACTGTACACAAGACGAGAACGGTGCGTCGTATCGACGCGCGGGACGAAGTATGGCTGGAAAGCCAATAAGCGCTTGCGCACGCCCGCTCGCGCCCTTTGTCTCCCCCGGTGGTACCTTATTTTCGACTTCTGCGCATAAACTGTCACCGCTAAACTGACGTGCCGCTACCTATACCCATTAATTTTCTTTCAGTTTATGATTGGCAAATGGGTACCGCTTGCTATCAAACTTATTTCGGTCTTTTCTGTGGCAGTCGGGTTTTTTTTATTTTTTAATTGTATTTTTTTATTTTATACTTTTTAGTTATGATATGATATGTATATCTTTTTGTAATCTCCTTCTAATTTCCTTCATATTGTTTATACTTGAAATAAAAACTTGAATCAATAAGTAAGAAAATTAGCGAGAATGATTGTTTTGTTAAACAACTTTAAATCGTTATATGTCCTAAACTATTTGTTACGTGAACACTGGTTCCGGTAATAAAAAATGAAAACATTTGAACATAGCAGTAATAAACGGTAAATACCGGTAGCTCGCGATTGCGGCGCGTACCCCCATCACTGGGTGGTGAACGTGGTCATTACCTTTTAAGGTAATGCATCGTGCTAACGCGCATATAAAATGAGTCACACGCATTGATAACCAATCAGCGCATTCCGTCAAACGGAGAATCGATCGAGCACAACACTAATCGACAACAAGAAAAAAAACACGCCCCGCGCTCGCGCCGAGGCAGACGGCAGACCTCATTCTATCGCGAGACTTCACGGCGGAACGTAATAATCTGAACGTGAACGTCAATATTAAAACCTAGATAACATATAGTCTAGATTCTGCTAGTTCTATTATAAGGTTATACTAGTTACTATTTTTGTTAAGTAAGCAGTTCCCAACATAAGGGGTAAGTCTAGTGTCCTTAATAAACAGTGCGCGAGTATTAAACGATAGTCACGTAAATAATAAAGTAAAATAACATCTTCATTCGCGTGTAACATTCCTGCTTAGCCCCTAGGAGCTAAGCGTGATGATAGCTCATTTTTAGTACCTGCCTACCTGCGGTCGGGAGTTCGGTAGTTACCTAGCTGTAGTTCATCCTTCGTGTAAATGTAATTAAATTAAATTTAAAGTAAACTGTGATTAACATCGTAATCGTTAAAATGTTGTAAGAAAGTTATTGGATGAAGTGTGTCCATAATATATGTCGCGAGTATACATGTCGACAGACAGCCGAATATAGTAATTGCTTAAGAACTATTCAATTAGTTGTAATGTTTGATTGTTCATATTCTAAGAGAAAAATCAACACGGTGATATCTCGCCATAATTTTCTATGGATACCCACATTTTTAAAATATGTAAATTGTCGAATTTTAATCTCGTTTTAAATCCACGGTTCAGCATATATATGTATTATAGTTTAATTAGTACTGAACCATTTATTTATGGTTGATTGAACCGTGGTTAACGGGGTTACAGACGTACTTACGATTATTAATTCCGGAACAATCCAGTTTTATTTCTTTGTTTATTTTATGTGTTATGTGTACCTACCATTGTACAGCGCCGCCGACCTTAGGGCCCATGTAGAAAATTATACGTTGGGGCCCGGCGCTGTGCATTGGATTCACGCACCAGTGCCTAATCGTGTGGTTGTCTCCCCAGAACTTGGTACCGGCTGGAATACCGGTGTCCAACTGTATACCGGCTGGAATAGTTTCACCGCACCGTACCAGCCCGCCTCCGAACCAGCTGAGGTTGCCTGCCCGCTCCGTACCGTCTGGAAGACGGCCTTGGCGACGACCCCGCGGATTGAACTTGCAGCTGCGAAGCCTGGTGACCTTGAGGGGAAGACAACGTCACACCCGCACGGGACCAGCCCGGAACCCCAAGTTGAGTGCATTACTCAGCCTGCCGTTTATAGTGACGTGACCTTGTACCCGAACCGACACTCGACCTTGTCTTAGAGTAGTTTTATTATTGTTATAGCAGGACCTACGGATTAAAGTTGTAGATCTCGTACCAATCGTTTTCTTCATCCTTGACCCCGTAGGGCCCCGTATCATATTATTTAAAATAAAAAATCATAAAAGGAACCTAAAGATGATTTTAAAATACCTATTCAACGACACCACACTTGACATAGTTCATCGACTTTTTTCATTTTGACAATTGCCGTCGTACGAAAGAGGGGCACATCTATCATTTTGGTCAAACTGAGATAATCGGGATTAAAGTTTTTACTATATTCTGCTTCATAGTGTGTAAGCCTATTGCTTAAAAGAAAAAAAAATGTTTATAATATATGCGTGAAGATTAGGACTATTTATTTTTGTACTTGTTTTTTTATATATATAATTAATTATTAAATAAATTCAAATTATTCCTTTCAACTTAAAAAAAAAATACTTAAAAAATACCACGTATTACAAATAAAAGGCATAGTTAACCAAATGTGATCTTTCTTTTTAATATTGTAAGCAAATTGATCATTGTGTCTAAAACAAAGGGCACATTTGTCTAATTGCGCATTATTAATGTAAATTTAATTTAATGTTTTCTATAAAAAAAAAACACTCGTAGTTGAAAAAATATTATTTTTATTATTATAAAAATTAAATGTAATTATAACAAACATAACATGGCACTTCTTGGTTTATCTATCATCATCATCCACATAAAGACGTTAGTCCTGATTGCATCCGAGGCCACGGTGCCCTCGGAGCTCAGGGTCCGCCTTCCGGCTCTTCCTCCTCCACTTCGCACGACCTTGGGCGTCCAAGGTAGTGAGACCGTTTTCACGCATGTCACCATCCACGACGCCAAGCCAGCACTTCTTGGGCCCACCCCTTCTACCTGGACCGGGTGGGGGCGCCATTGCCAGGCATTTGTTACCCACGTAGCTGGGCGGTTTCCGCAAGACGTGGCCGCACCAGCGGAGGCGGCTCTCTTGCATTTTATCTGCGATGTCACGGACATGAAGGCTGCCGTGGATGCGTGAGTTCCTCACGCGATCTTTACGCGTGACTCCACACATCCACCGCAGCATTTTCATCTCCGTGACACGCAGCATCTGCTTGTGTCGCTCCAACACGGCCACGCCTCACAGCCGTGTAAGAGGACAGGTCTAATGATCGTTTTATAGACCTGCCCCTTCAGCCTGACTGGCATTTTAGTGTCGCAAGTGACGCCAGTCATTTCCCGCCACTTGGCCCACGCGGCGGCAATACGTGCCTTGACATCGTAGTCGATGTCACCAGAAGCGTGAAGTACAGATCCCAGGTACTTAACCTGATCCGTGCGCTCGACCAAGTCATCGCCTATGCGAACGGGTGTGGGATCTGTTGAGTTTAACGCCAAGTACTCTGTCTTCGCCACATTTAGCTTCATTTAGGTTTATTTATCACAATACAGTATTATCGGTAACAACTAGATATAAAAGTTTAAGCAAATTTAAATAATCAGTTTTGCTTAAAATATTAATTACAAAATAGTCTTTAATTTCAGTCTTCATAAATTTCTGTGAGATCAGCTGAAGAGTCGTTAACGTGTAGGGTTTCCCAAAAACCTCTTCTGTTGTCAGGCATGAGTGGCCCAAGCTTGAAAAGTATAGCCGATTTCCTCTCAAATATTATACCTCATGGAGAAAGCTTCTGCTTAGGCAATGGAATGCGAATTTTAAGATTCTTAACTTTCAAGAAATCCAATTCTATTGGCTCTTGAGTGTCATGGCTGTTCTTGTAGAACATGGAATTGCTCCCTCGCCGAAAAGTGATTACAGACATGTTTCTTAAATAAGCTCGCGGCACAGAATGTTGTAATTTATACGACGAAGAACAGTCTTCAAAATCGTAAAAATCCTGGACTGACATTTTTTTCACCACAGTATTAGAACCAGTTTCAGCGACGTCGCAGGCACAACTGGCGCATTTCAATCTAACCCTGCGCTCCCCACCTCACCCCTAATCGTAAATAATATAAAGAAAAGGCACAACTAGTTCTTTGTGCCTTTTTTCGTAAATTAATTTAGACATGCATGGATCAGGAATTAAGAAGACAGGGCATATCTGGTATTTGTGCCTTTTCAATATATTATGTCGTAGGTGTGCCTTTTCAATGTAGTTATTAGTAAAATTCTGCATGAATTAAAAGTCACAACTACGTATTTGTGCCTTTTCAATGTAATCTTAAATAAGTGTGCCTTTTCATTCTGTAAAACATGGATTTTAGTCTCATTTGTGCCTTTTGAGCCTATTGTATCTCCGAATTCCTTGAAGATAAAATTCTACAAAAAATTGAGCAGATGCGCCTTTTTTTTCTGATTCTAAATATGTATATAACTCATTTTTTATAAAAATGTTAGTTGTGCCCTTTACTCTTATGACGGCAGTACGGTGTCTGGTTGTCGCTGTGGTGAATTTTAATTACTGCCATGTCTTTAGTGACACTCGCAAGGTTAAGACAAATCGATTCACGTAAGAATTATCAAAATCGGCTTATGCATTTGGTCTCTAGAATGCCACATAGAAACAAACATACATACATACATAAGTACATACATACATAGACTGATTAAAACACATTACTCCCTTTGCGTCGCGCAGTCGGGTAAATAGCGTGATGATATTAATAAAAGGTCACTAATTTGTCGGATCCGAGAGAATATCGTTCGAGAATGATGTGAAGTCACAGATTCTGCAGTGGGCTACTTGGCCTGACTTAGCTGTAATGCAGAAAGAAGAAAGAAGAAAGAAAGAAAATGCGTTTATTAAACACATACACACACACACATAAATACAATATAAGAAATAACACCCACAAAAATACAAAATAAAACATACAATAATATTGATAAAACGCGTACAGTTCGCTACGCGCCGCCATGACTCATCACTTCAACTGTGTAACGCGAGCGCGCGGCACGCACGGGTCGATCAGTGTCGCGGTGTCGCCCGATTATACCCACGGGACGCACGCGCCACAAATCACAGATCGAGCCATCGCGGGCGCAGGCAGAGCGCGTACGACAGGCATAGGCAGGTACCATGCGTCTGCATGGCACCTAACTACACCCAGATGACCCAACGACCCCGTGAATTGGGCAGAATTCAACAATTTTGTAGTGACGACCGATGGAAGCATTGCTAAGTTCACGGAATCGCTGGCCCAGCCACAACAATAGGTACTAGCACCTACATCCCCCACACCTGCCACCAGCCATACAGTGAAACCACGGCGCCGCCGGCCACATCAGCAAGTTTAATGGCCATTCCCTGAGGGTGAGTGTCATTTCCATTTGTTTTTTTTTTATATGGTCTGTACCTACTTTTACTTAAGTGCTAATTTCAATTTTAGGCCACGAACCGCTGAGTGCCAAGCGACGCGGCTCCACGCAGGCCGCATAACAAGGAAGGAAGAATGCCAGTGCCGACCCGTCTGAATCCACTCGATCCCTGCGACGTTATATATAAACTAACTATGCACTAACTCTTGCCTCTCGAAGTTCTTTAGATTCCTATGACTGAAATAATATCTTCGTTAATGTAATCGACGCCTTACTGTAAGTTATGTGAGAATGATTCTCCATATCGAACTTGCAGTTTCAATATTTTTGTCTGGCTATCTTTATGTTTGTTTGTTCCAAATTAATCTCCGAAGTGGTTTGGCCGATTTTGATGGGATTTTAATAGAGAGGGAGATCCGGTTCTTAGCATTCCATGGATTCACCGTGCGGTCGCCGGGTCCATGGCGTGGTACAGAGAGGAACACTGTGACGGCGCCTGGGACTTGCGACCCAGGTGTAGGTTTAGGGTGGCCACCTTGTGATGCATCAGCGCTCACCTCCACCGTCGGTCGTGTTCCCCCCTCTACCTATCCAAATTTGGTAAGATCCTATCAACGCCGTTTTAGATATTCGTTTGAGTAAAGAGCTTACTGAAGCTCTTGGCAATCCGAGGTCTTTAAATTAAATACAGGGATATTATAAGACGTAAACGACGTGACGTTTTTCGTGTCGGTCGGTACGTCGGTGAAGTGAGTTTACTATATAATACATTTTAAATAATGTTTACATTTTTTTCTGTAATCAACACAACACGAAAACAAACACACTTAATTATACAATTATAACAAATTAATGCTGTTAGTAGTATTTGCCACGAAGGACAGATACTACCTTGGAAGAAAATAGCTACACATTATGAGTCAGTACAATATTATGAGTTACTTATGCACTTCTTTTTCATCATTATTTGTATTTGGATTTTAATATTCTTGTCGACCGCTGCAAATCTATTCGCGTGACGGCAGAGCGACTAGTGGCGCCATCTGAAAACCAGCGCTGGTATGGGTATCATGCTGAGATGGTGGCCCATTTAGGTTTGCACGATGAATATTTTATATAGGTACATTTATATTATAGCTACCTAACTACCTATGTACATTGTGCGTATCTTGAATAAATGTTTTTTCTTTATTTCTTTCTTTCTTCTTTCTTCATATATATATTATACTAGCTTTTCCCCGCGGCTCCACCCGCGTGGATGTCGGTTATCGTGACCAAACATAGCCTATGTCCTTTCTCATGGTCTAATCTACACCTAAACCAAAGGACAACCCCAACTCTCATACAATCTTGGGCCCGCATGTACAGGGTTGAAAATTAGGCAATATTTAGACCATCTAAGGACATTTTGTTTGCCTTATTTTCACGACGATTCACAATGGCCAAGTTTGTTAAATCGAGCATTGTTCATAGGTTTTTAGGTTATGTTGAAATACATAATGCGGTCAAACAGCGTCTTATGTTGTGTTGTGTGTGATAGCTACACAAGTTATTCGCGTATCGCTTTTATTTGTAAGTAGGTTAGGTTAGGTTAGTTTTATTAGTATAGAAAAGGGCAGGTCATTAATATTTTTAGTCATTAATGTGGAATGGTCAACTAAATGCTAAATAATAAAACTGATATGTCGAAGCAAAGACATGCTTTAGCTACTTTTTTGTTGCACGATATTAAACCTTATAGTTTTATGATATGCAACTAACATTTACTCTAAAGGTGGTAAAGCAATCCTTCCCTACCCCCACTTCAGACGGCAACATCTGAGTGACATCCTTTTGCTATGGTTACCACTTTCCACAAGGCTGTATACATACTTGTTTGCTGTAGTAATATAGAATTAATTATATAAGTAGGTAATAAAATAAAACAACATTATTTTAAAGATTATTTTATTTTAATAAAGTACTTTAATTTCTATCCTATTTGGCTTTAGAAATGCTTACACTAGGACTTAGGTCTGTCCTCCCCTTTTTAAGCATCATCATAGTTTATTAAAATATTGTCAAGAAACTGTGCAGGAGGTGTTATATTATCTTGGAACCGTGCCAACCGAGATACAATATTACACTCATTATGTGGGCACAGCACCCGACTGTTCTCTTACCTACAAAACAATTACAGCAATGCTGTAATATAGCATTCCTCCCGCTCAAAGAACTGTCAACTAATATATATACGTAATAAGTTCTACTACTTATATGCCTGGACTTTAATTTTCCTCTTAACAACCAAGTCGTTTGAGATATTGACAGTTCTTGTAGGAGGTCTCTATCCACCTCTCTGCACACTTCAATGACATACAGAATACACACTTTTTTGTGCCCCACTGGTGATTGTGCTGGTCTGTTCTCATCCAAACATGCACATTGAGCTTGAATCCAGCAAGATTCGCAAATGATATCATTTGCATTCACCTTAAACAGAGATCATGTTATAAGCACTGAATATTCCATTAGTCATAGAGGTTAGTTCTTCATGAACGTTACACATTTCAGTCAAAATACATTGTCATATACAAAACTTGGCATAATAATCTACGGGATTAGGTAGACTCGTACTAATTTCTATTCTATAGCAGCTATTACACAGCTTGTTAACGTTAATTATAATAACAATTTCAAAAGAGCGAGAAATAACGAATAGGTACTTACTATTTTGTGGTGCGACCCATACACGTATACAAGCTAGTATCCCTGCATCGTTCAATAAATGTCTGCCTAAAATATTGCACCGATCGGTAGCGATTCCACAATTCACACAGAGACTCATTGTGATAGCTTTCAGCCGATATGGTAAAGTCTAGTCCAGTTTTAAAGCCAAGGTCAACAAATGTAGCAAATAACGGTGTCCGGTAATCAAGCAAGGGTCAATTAGTTCGAAAATCATATACAATTCACAGAGTAAAAGCAGCAAAACACATGATCTCAGGGAGCCGAAGGAAAGCGAATGCGACATTTTCAATGACAGGAGTGAAAATGACATATGATGTTACAGATTATTATGAATTCTATATGATCGATTATTTTACATCGACTTTGAATACACTACGATTATTTACAATCGATATTTTGACTTCCATTATGAAAGATACAGGTGTCTTTCTGATTAGTAAACTGAATAATGAAAATAAAGATGCTACATAGATATTTTGAAATCATTTAATAAAGCCACGAATTTTAAATTCATAGTTATTAGTTATCGATTTGATTTCATAATCGAATCGATAAATCAAGCATAATCATAGCGCATTTACGAAGATCGGATTAAGTATTACATTCAACGTTTACGAAGCTTGTTGATTAATGAAAATCACACTTTTAAACTTTTGTCGCACTTGGCCATTGCCGATTGTAATGAAGTCTAAACAGAATTATAAAGACGAATTTTTTGAGGTAGGTTTGATGTCTGTATACTCAGGCCCAAAATGGGGTATCTCCTTTCATCAAAATCGGTTCAGTGGGTTAAGCGTGAAAGCGTAACATACAGCCAGACAGACAGACAGAGTTACTTTCGCATTTATAATATTAGTATGGGTTCAAAGAATCAAGGATCAATTTCGATTGTTAAGTAGCACATAATATTAAATTAAATATATAGTAAACCCCGACACTCTCCATCCCCACTTTAACTCCCATAACTTTTAAACGGCTCAACCGATTTTCATCAAACATGTCTAAGAACACTCGCACGTAAGTCACATTTAATGGAAAAAAAACTAAATTGAAATCGCTTCATTCTTCCCGAAGCTATGCTGCCCTGCCACTTGAAACTTATTACATCCCTCTCTTTACGTCGGGGGTTACTATAGAGAACACATGAACGTCAAAATTTTACAATTATGTCAAGGGCGTCCAGAATAATAAATTTAACATTCAAGGAACTTTAACATTCATTCATCAAATTGTTTGTAATACTTGAATGTTGAAGTTTCATTCGTTCGGAAGCTATGCTGCCACAGACAGACACGTGAAACTTATAACACCCCTCCAATGATATTACATACAAAAAAGAGGCAGATATGTTATGGGTGAATTTCAACATCTATGAATTTTTAGCTAATTTTGGTGATTTTTTTTATTTCTAGGTATTTAGGTAATCTCTTTCAATATTTAGCTAGAAATACCTATTTAGATGCCTATTTTACTTGAATAGTCAATTAGCCCTGGGAATTGCTTGTTTATTTTATACACCTGAATTGCCAATACACCGAAATTGGAGTCTAACACCAAAATTGCATATCAACTTATTTTTATTTTTTTATTTATTGTTACTTATACTATTTCTTTGTTTTTTTTAGAATTTGGCACTTAATAGGTACATATAACCCTTAATTTTCACCCTTTTATCACCAACTTCATTTTTATATGGCAAAACCATTTTAGTTCTTAGTAGTATCAGTATAAAAGCAAAACATTTGATTGTTTAGAAGCAAGGATTATATTGTACTCTAATGGCGCCAATATTATCGACGAACTTATTCAAGATTGCTGGGAAAAGATTTAGGCAGTTGTTCTCAAAGTGGGAGAGGTGGTACTCGGTATGCCTAAGGGTGGACGGAAGATAGGCCATGGACACTTGGTAGTGACAAGACAAGTTGGTAGTGTGATGTCTATTTCTGAACTTACAAGAGTCCTTCAACTAAGTTTCTCACGTGGTGTGCTGATGGGCATTGCGGTTCAAAAGGGTTCCAGAGGTTTACATCATCCGGGACCTGTACCACGATTCTGATTCCGTTGTTCGCTGTTGGCAATATCAGAATCTTCCTTATCACTGTCGGGGTACATCTAGGATCGGTCCTTAGTCCATTCCCAATCAGCGTGGTATTTTGGTCGGATAGCATCAGACAATCACTCCATAACTGCCCATGTATGCTGTTAATATCGGTGGTGGACGCCGATAGATTGGTGCAACATGTGAGAATGTGGATGTGGGAGCTTGAGGACGGTAGAGGTCAGAAGCCTTCTGTGGAGAAGATTGAGTACCTTTTACACGATAGCAAAGTGCTAGCTGCTGGAGCAACATAAGCAGGAGTTGAGTGTCCTCACATCTTCGACGTCGTCGCTTTGTTGCGTGGAGTCACGTGCAAAAGATTGCACGAGGCACTCTTGCATCCACGGTAGCTTTCATGTAAGTGAGAAAGCAGAGGAAGAAAAGCCAAATGATGTTGACAGTGGAGAGGAGGGAAGAAGGGTGGGCAGGTTTTAACGGTGTAGGCTTGGTAGTAAAGAGTGAGGCCGCCTTTCACACCAGTAGAAGCAGGTGACGGAAAGAGCGCACGATGCTCCACCACACCGGCCTGTCCCTACTGCGGCATCAGCTGACTTCACCCAACTACTCGCCTGTCTGCTGTATGGGTAGTTCATATGCTAATGGTTAATCTGAGAGAAAATTAGGAATGCTTCCGAACAACCCTCAACAGCCAACAACCTCTTTCCCACCTAGGGAGAGAGGCGGTGCTATCTCCATTGCCCAGGGTATACCACGTAGAGGCTACCTGACCTAGTAGCCCGTGGGACTACGTAGGAGCTTAATCAAATAACTATGAAAACAAATTTTGGTGTAAGTATACAATTTTGATGATTAGTAAAACCCCACCAAATTCACCAAAATTGCTCCACCAAAATTAGTTTCACGTCTAAAAAAATATTTATAAAAATACTGTTTAGAATATAGTGGTTACATTACCAAAATTTAATACACATACTGAACCTGTACACTATACTTAAATATTAAAACATACAATGAGAATAAAACGGTTTTAATAATCAACACAAAAATTACAATATTTTTGTCAGAGGATTATGAAACGACCTACTTACGTGTTTGGCAGAAAAACGAAACGGGACTGGGGACAACTGGCACTGGTGCTCATTAACACCCAACTGAATGTTTCCAATGATGATAGTGTTGTCCTTATAGGTACTTTCAATACGACTCCTTCGATGTTTTTATAAATCCCACCAAAATTTTACATTTTCCGCGGACGCATCTTATAAATTATTTTTAAGATAAAATATAGTACTAAATACTACGAATGACATTATCGAAGATAGCTAAAATAATGCCGAATCGAATTATGATTAAGTATACTCAGTAAACTAATGAAGTTTTGATTAAACTGTGATCATTCCCAAGAAAACAGGTTGTGGACGCGCCACCAAGCTTAGAATTTAGGTCAAAATACATTTTTTACACACTCACAAAAATAGTTTCAATAATATAATTTATACGTGAATATAGAGCAAAACGATATCTTTCTTACAAAAAATAATCATTACTATATGTTAACTTTAAGGTATGATTTTCAGTCACGCCGCGAAAATTTTACGTTTGAGAAATTCACCCTTATAAGACTGCGCCTGGTGAAGACGCGAAAACGTCCCAATTGGGACGTATCGCATTTAGTATATGTCTGGCAAACGCCGAGTTGTCAGGTATGTAAGCGCATAACAAAATTGCAATAAAAATGCCACCGTGTATTTTTAAAAATGTACAAATTACGACACTAAAATCAATAAAATACGAAGGACCTTCTATCACATGCAAGTACTTACATACAATATTACCGATTTTTTAGTGTATTTCATTAAAATTCGTTTAATAATATTTTTAAAATAATGGCGGCAAAGAAAAAGGACAGAAATACTTTTTGATATGAGTACGACAAGGACACAACAACACTGCTTGCATAGATTATCAGTACAGATGCGACATACGGTAATTTTCAGTTTACTGCCTACCAAAGTAATAATTTTGACCTGCTGTTCAGTTTTATTTGTTATTTAAAATTGAGTAACGAAATTTTTGTTTTATTTATTGGTTGTCCTTTAAATAATTGTAATAACCTAATTTTTTTTTCAAGGTTTCCAACTAATGAAGTTCGACTTCAAGAGTGGATTGCAATTGTTAAAGAACAACGAAATGAGTTTGACTGGACACCTTCAAAAAGCAGCAGAATTTGTAGCAATCACTTTGAAGCCACTGAGAGATATAATTCGAAATAAGGTCGAACATTGCTGAGGAAGAATATAAATAATAGCCAATGTACCACTGTTCGGCTTCATTCTGCTCATAAAAATAATCCCGATATAAAAAACGTTCTAAGAGGCAGAAAAGAAATAAATTAAATTCATTTGACGGCGTTTAATTTTTTATTATAACGTAATTGCGTCACTTGGTTTTATTTTCGAGAAGTTTCTTTATTATCTTTTTTAATTGTTATCATTTTCCGAAGTAAATAATGACGTATTATTTTTTCATCGAATTTCATTTCTTGCCTACTAAAGAAATACCCCTTCTGTTCAACAAAATCATAATCTATGCTAAAAAGCCATACTAGAACGAACGAGACGATTGCAGTCCGAATCATTCCGAATTATAGCTATCTTTTTTACTCACGTGCTTATCCCATCTTTCATACTACTTTAACGCTAATTGTCAACTATTATGCACTGACACATTGCTGGATCAGATTTGAGGAGTCAGTTACTATGAACGTACCATATCTTGTATAAAATATCATTGCACCCCTCTCTTTACGTCGGGGGTTACTATAGAGAACATAATATATAAACGTCAAAATTTTACAATTATGTCAACGGCATCCAGAATAAAAATTGATTTTGAAAATGATTCTTTTACAACTTGTAAATCCTGAGGGGGATACTTACGGACATACTTGGATTTAGTTTTTTTTGTTTGAAAGGTATATTAGTCGGGACGGTTCTTAGCTATGTTTGAAAAAAATAGATCCAAAATGGCCGCCGCTACAAAATGGCGGAGTACATAAAAATTTCACAAGTCTCTCAATATGGGTATCAAACGAAAGGGCTTGACTATTAGATCAATTTAAAAAGTATAAAAGCCAAACCACAGTGCTGCCACTGCCACAGCAAAAAGCGGCATTAAATAATAGACTTTTTGAAATTTATTAATAATTAAAATTTTGTACTTTAAACGTATCGTACATACGTTTAAAGTACAAAATTTGACTGACTGTTGATGACTGCGGCACTGCAGTGGTTTAGCTTTAGTAGAATCGAGGGCCAGCCAGGGTTGACCTCGTATTAGGTACAAACACACATAGGCCAAACTAATAAAATGTTGAAATAAGGGCAGGTTCCTGGTCAGAAGTATTCAAAACAGGTGGACTTGCATGAAAGGATTAATAATAGTAGACGAAGCTCGCGAAGAATTTTGGTTCCACCTAATAGCTAGGGAGCATATTGTCGTCCAACTTTGTCATAAATATGCTGTATTTTACTGTCCAAAGAACAGTCCATATCACAATCATATAAAGCATCAAAAAATAAATAGATACTTACAGTTCTTATGTTTTTAATAATCTCATATTTGACTATTATTTAAAAGAAAGAAAATATTTATTCAAACATTTATTTATTTATACATTTGTATTCCTATAGTTGTCTGTAACGTCTTTGTTGTCTGTAGGGGGATTCCCCTTGCTTGCGACGTGTGTCTCCACTTGTCTGATGGTGTCGAAAAGCGGTAGGTGCTTGGTTTCAGGAGTTAACATGAGAAGTAATCCAGCCACGATTGTAGAACCGCCAAACAATAAAAATGGGAGAATTTCCGAAACCGTATTCTGAGGAAGAAATAATAATATTATTATAATTGTAAGAATAATCCATAGTTTAAAAAACTAAAAAATGCACTAAAAATTATAAAAGTATTCCTGATAGCAAACCCTTTCATTTGATTGGCTCTTTGAAATCGACCCCTATGATATGGGTTATCATGGGGGTGAATTTCCAACAGCCAGTCCGCCATCTTGGGGAGGCCGTCATATTGGATTTGTAACGACGTTTCTTAGCTCTAGAGCGTGTGCAAAATTTCATCGTAATCGAAGACCGGGAAGTGGGTCAAATTAAGATTCCAAGATTTTCTTACATACATAGTTATAAGGGAAGCTAATAAAAGCGTGTTAAAAAGGAATGTCAGACATTTTGACACTCAATCTATATATATAAAATCACTTGTCCCGACTGACTGACTGACTGATTCATCAACGCAGAGCCTAAACCGCTGGACCTACAAACTTGAAATTTTGACAGTAGTTGCATTTTATGATGTAAACATCCACTAAGAAAGGATTTTTGGAAATTCTGCTACTAAAGGGGTAAAATAAGGGATGGAAGTTTGTATGAAAGTCCGTCATTTTCAGAGCTAGATGCACTAAATTTCAAAAACCTGTGTCTTTTAAGAAATAAATGAACACCTGTATCAGCCTTTTTCAAAATTTAACTACTAAGACGGTTAAATAGGTGATCGAATAATTGCCGGGAAATGCCTAAAAACAGCAAATCTTTTTGACAGAACGAAGTCTGTCGGGTCCGGGTCCGCTAGTGTTGTATACAACAACAGTTGTATACTTGCGCATTCCAGAACCTATGTCACAAGTTAGTCAAACTGCGTTTACTTACTTAGAATCTAGGTAGTACTCTCTACCTAGTATTTCGTAGAATATATTTTTATTAGTTCTTGTTAGCGCTGTGTAATAAAATTAGTCTTAAGTGCTATGTTATTATTAATACTTACAAAAAACATTTTATACTAGGATCCCATAAGATTATAGACATAGGATCAAAGTGGCCGAAGGGTTCATACATACATACATACATACATATAATCACCGCTTTATCACCGGAGGTTAGGCAGAGGTGAATTTACACCCAAATGTCACCAATCATTGTATTCGCTCTCACGCAATAGGGGGTGAGTTTATTGCAACATTCCGGGCACTATTGTTGACTCGAACCTATATATGAGGCTGAGTCTAGGCTGTATATATTTGCCTGATGTTAAACAGCCCTATCCCTTAGTCGCCTTGTAATTCTCGTCTAGATTCATATTCACAAGAATGCATGCCTTAGCTATTACATTATTTATAACTAGGCTAGTTACCAGAATTGGCGTGAGAGGTGCCAACATGCCTGCTATCCGAGAACAAAAAGCTGTAAGTCCAAGCAGAGAACCCCTGACGCTGGTGGGAAACAGCTCCATCGTGTACGTGATGGCTCCAGTAAAACAAGCCGATATTATCATTTTGCCGATCAAGAATAGTGTCAACTTTACCCATAGGTAACCTGCGAACATAGGATTATCTAACTTTTTAACTCTCGCGTTCTATGATATCCAATATTAATACCGGGAATTAACCTTTGATTTGCCTGACGTTTCGACCAGGTTACACCGGCCGTGGTCACAAGTTGACTCAATCTGTACATAAACCATGATCGCGTTAATTCCCGTTATAATTATTGTAAATTAGGAATATGTTAAGTAAATAAAGCTATATTCTACGCGAAGGATTTTGATGCGGTTTTTAGTAAATAGAGTGAGTCAAGGTTTATGTGTATACCTAATATATGCTTCATATAGAAAAGGGTGCAGTGAGAACGGGATCTGACACCACGCGGGTGGCATAAATTGGCGGTACGAAGTTCGCCGGGTCAGTTAGTATAAAATTATATGTCCCATTGATCAAATTGAAAGAAGTCTATATCTATGGAATGCGATAGGTAAACTGATTGATTGATTAATCAAAAAAATAAAAAAAAACTATTATGTTATGTTGTGTTGTGTTTACCTCAATTAGCTGTATCAAATTCTCCTAATTATTTTGGTAACGGAAAGCATTTCGACGGATGCGCTCACGGAGCACCCGACTCTAATAGGTCACGGGCCCATACATCTACGGAGCTCATATACCTATGGGACCCATACATCCATATACTACTACGCTCAAGAGCGTTCATACCACCATAAACCATACATTTTTCGACTTCAATTAAACAAAAATTGCCACCGTTAAGATTTTCGCGGCCCAAGCAAATCTGCAATACGTACGAAAAAAAAGGTAGTAGTACTATTAAGGGGAGGTTATGTCGGACTTGAACCGACTAAACACACACGCCGACTGAGGGTCGTGGTGCTAGGTCATTACCTAGGTAGGTTGCCATACTACTACCATCCATAAACATATCCTAAACTCAAGTTGTTAGGAGAATCGAGGCCATGTCTGGTTCAATGTTATCTATTACTACTGTATATAGAGTACATTTTGTGACATCACTGTGGTCAAGACATATGCCGGTATCTTCCTCATAGCATCATTAAAACAAATAGCTTGAATACACATACTTACTTGCTGGAGTCAATGCTGCAATAATACACAATACCCCACATAATGAGTATCCAACCATCAATGGAATTTTTCTTCCAATTTTGTTCATCAGATATAATGAGAGTAACTCTCCTGGGAACGACATCACAGTAGAAAGAAGAAAATTAACGTATTTGTCTCCTGGCAACCACACGGAGTTTATCATCATTCCATAGTATACAAAACTGCAGGTAAATCTACACACACCCGCAACTAATAATCGCTTCAAGATTTCTTTAGATTTAAGAGCATCTATTAAGTTCTCTTTAACTTCATTTCTTCCAATATTAAACTTTTCTCTTAGTTTAACATCATCAATATTTGCTAATTCTTCATTATCAATACTAATTTTATTAATATCAGCTATTCGACTCATTAGTTTCTTAGCTTTTTCAGTTCTTCCGCTTACGATCTGCCATCTGGGGCTTTCGTTGATGATAAAAGTAAGGAATATGAAAAAGATACAAGGTCCATTGATGATGCGGATGAGAGTCTTCCAGTAAGGCACAAACATTGCTATACAAGCAAACATACTCTCACCAAAGTAGATGGCGTACGCAAAAACTACCCCCGATAGAAGACGATATTTTTTGCCAGCCATTTCTAATACTGAAAATAATAGTAAATTATGGATTAAACAGAACTATTAGCACGACAATAAACAGTTAAATCCATAATTCAAAATCAATAATCAATAAAACAAAATAAAATTAGTTCATCTTTTTTTCACTATTGTTGAAAGCAATTTGGAATAAATTTGATTTTATCAGAAGTGCTTAAGGGAAGGTTCATATCTGACGGAACTTGCGTCGCGTATTATCGGTCGCGTAACGCCAGAACAGACAAATGTATAGAAAAACACTTGACCGTTCACACTCAACCGATGTTACGTTAGTGCGTCGAGTGTGAACGGTTAAGTGTTTTTCTATACAGTTGTCTGTTCTGGCGTTACGCAACCGATAATACGCGACGCATGTTCCGTCAGATATGAACCTTCCCTAAATGTTCCTTTTCCAGTACTACCAAACTCGGGTTTACTAATGTTTGCCATAATTTAAAATGCCATAATTTCATATGCCATACTGGTATTTGCCATAATTTCATTAGAAATAACGCTTCAGTTGTCACAATCGTGAAATGACATAAAATGACTTTCCCTAATTCCATTGGTCATAATCGATCAAGTGTCATAATAATTTAAATCCATAAATGTATTTGCCATAATTTTCGTTTTCAATAATGACATTTTCCATAACTTTTATTCACCATAATTTATTAAAGATAATTTTGTACAAGCGCCTGCAATTTTTATGTTAATGAGTACCTAAGTTAATATATTTTTTGCTATTAACATATTCACACTTAAAGTAATAGTATGAAGGTAAAATAAAATATGTCTGACATAAATAGACAGTCCTTATTAACATTAGTCCTGTCGAGATGAGTGAAAGTTGTGAAGTGTTTAAAACTACAAAACGTGGTATTAAACTAAATGTTTACGGACGGAAAAGATCGATGGAGCCCTAACCTAACCTATCCGAGTCGGATTGCACTGAGTCGGGGTGTTAACGACAATCAATTTCGACCTAACAATATTATGTATTATTTTCATATTTATATCAAATTTTGATTATGTCAAAAGTCGATTATGAGATGTGTTACTTATGGAAACTATGTAATTATTATGATATTGTTGTTATAGAAAGTCATTTTATGGCAAATAAAAGTTATGACTGTTGAGTTGTTATGGTAAACGTTCTTAATATAAATGGTAATAGTACAAGAAAATATTATAATCGGGGATGATTATGGCAAACAATATTAGTGCAAATCAATTTATGGAAAACGAGAGAATACCCCTAACTCGCAAGCACAAGTAACACAGGATATCATTCGTCAATAATTAATCCCCGACGCAAAGAGAGGGGTGTTATAAGTTTGACGTGTCTATCTGTCTGCCTGTGGCATCATAGCTCCCGAACGGATGATGTTTAATAAAATCCGGTTGAGCTGTTTAAAACTTATGGGGGTTAGAGTCGGGATGAGAAGTGTTGGCGTTTTTTTAAATTTTTAATTTATGTTATTATCATCATTTCAGATATCGGTTTCAGTCAACTTCTGCCAAGATCTCGTTAAATCACACTTACATAAAACCATTGCTGCAGCATAACATCCTCCAGTGACTGACGCCTCCAGGAATTCAATAATCACGTACATATGGTACGATGTGGCGAGAGTTTTGAAATTTCCGATAGCTCCTCCAACCACACAAAAAATTAGGGTGGGCTTGCGACCAAATCTGAAAAACATCAAAACATTATCCGTATAAATGCAGTTTTATTGATATTTTTTTAATTCATGTTTATAAAGAAATTGGTAATAGTTTAACTTCAAACATAGGATGAGTGAGAGTCTCAAATATTGAGAAGACGAATGTACGCAGGTACCGATTTAGGAGACAAATGGGACCCTCACTGGGAGAGTGAATTGATCATTTATTTACCTATCAGACATCGGTCCCGTTACAAGCATGGACAAGAGCATGCCCATGCTATGAATAGCACCAATCAGATTTGACCTCCATGGCTGACAGGCCAGGTTCATCTAGAAAATAAAAATATATATTTGTTACTAATTGAAAACTAACTTTTGCCTGCGGCTCCGTCCACGTGAATGTCCGTTATCGCGACAAAACAAAATCCAGTGTGACCGCTAACTACATACGAAATTTTATTAAAATCGCTCTAGCCGTTTAGACATGAGAAAAGTGTTACAGAATAACTTTTTAGTTTAGTTTTTAGTTTAGTAGTTTAACAGTGATATACGATTATCACGTCACTGATCTGACAATAGAAAGAACGGAAAATAGAAAATGCCTCAGGGCAAAACCAATAACATCATCGGAATATCACTCAAGTCAAGCAAAATTACCAGCTCGCCATTTTCTCACGTCTTTACACTTCACTAGCTGCCTCTATCGTCACTAAATTTTTCACGCAAACCTGCAGATTGAGGTGCTTTTGACCTGCCTACAAAAAAGGGTATCGTGTATAAAGTTACCTCAGCAACCACAGTGTTATTGCTCTCATAGATCCAATGATCACACTTGGCCAGTTCACCAGTGAAACTGTCGTTAGAACAAACTTCTTCTCCACTTCTGAGCACAGGAGCGGAACATCTGTCAATGTTGGTATCAGGCCACCAAATTGGAAATTCTGCTGTAGAGTTTGTGTCTTCACATTCGTCGATTCGGCACCTATGGAAAATGTTTTAGAAAACTCACTAATGTATATTTTGTTTACCACATAATTCTGTTTGGAAATCATCATTTTAGTCATCATCCTGGTTGCATCCGGAGCTTACACTTTAGAGACCAGGGTTTGCAGTCTTTTAGTATATTTTTACGGAAATGGCTGCTGTCTAACTTCCGAAGAGAAAGTTTGACGCACAAAAGCATTAATCAACAGTTATAAGCTCTAATTTGGCCAGAAAAGTCGTGATAAGGTCTATTGCATATCTTGGTAGTAGTATTATAATAAGAGCGTTGCTTTTCTCTAAACGGATTCAACATCAATATCTAGTATCTACTGTAAGCTGTTGGACATTTCACTCCCCTTTTAAATTATCTATATTTTTTCGGTAAGCGGGTTAAATTTTACCGTTTTGTGTTATCCTCAACCTAATATTATCATCGTTATCATCTCAACGTTGGCTTGCAGTTGCATCTGAGGCCTTTATTTCGGAGCCTAGGTTTCAGCTTTTACTCCTCATATACTCTCTCTTCTTTTTAATATATTGTTTAACCCAACTACTCCTCTTTATCTAAAAAAGCGTTTTCAATTTCTGCACGAGAAAAATACAAGACATCTAAGATCCACGGAAAACTTGACCCTGGCAATGGTGACGCATTCTACCAGCTTCTACGACAAGTCCTTTACAGTACAAGCTGCACGACTTTGGAACGCGTTGCCTGTAAAGATAAGACGAGCACAGTCGCTGTCTACATTTCAAAGACAGGTAAGGGAGCACTACCTAACGTTATAAGTTTTTATGACAACAGAACTCTGTATTGTTTCTGGGACCAATATTATATGATAAGCAATTTTAATTGCGCGTAGTATGTATATAAAGTATGTTTTATGTAGGTATGTATTCATGTATGTATCTATGCATGTATGTGTGTATGTGTGTATGTATGTATGTATGCATGTATGTATGTATGTATGTATATATATGTGTATGTATGTTTGTATGTATATATGTATGTATGTATGCATGTATGTATATGGCTGTATGTATGTATTTGTATGTAGGAAATTATATAATGAAATATAGACTTTCTTCCTTCCTTCTGGTATTTAAATACTTAAGTATTTGAATAAGTAATAATTTTAGTGTACACCACAAACTACCTATTCTTGCAGTTCAGTCCATCCAAACTGGTTGTCTGGAAGAAATCGCAGATCGCGATAAGGCCGCCCATTGTACAACTTTCTATCATGCATGTTTCCTCTGTATATGTTCTATGTTTGGTGTGCAATAAAGAGTATTCTATTCTATTCTATTCTATTCCTCCAAGATCACTTAGTCTTCACTTCATATTTACCTGTAGTTCATATCCCCAACAACAAACACATAGTTAATGCTTATCATTGTAATAAATGTCGCCGGCAGGCAAATCAGGCAATACTGGATGATCTGATATTTGCCAAACGTCTCCAATAACTCTGATATGTCACATATCTTCTTCTCTGTTTCTTTATTGGCTGTCATCCTGTCAAATTGCAGAATCTGCTTCAATTCTTCAATTCTCTTCACGTAATTGGCTAAACTAATCTAATTCTATAACTTCTTGTGTTATATTTAAAATTGATGTTCTTCATCTGAAAATTTGCAATTTATTAAAATTGATATCTTTATTCAATTTTCACTTATCATCTCATTCTGAATCAAATTCACTGGCACAAGTTTTCCCTTACTGTAATAAACTAGTAAAATATTGTTGATATAGGTGGTTACGCATGATAACAAAAGATAAATCCTATGTATTATTTGCCATCATTGAATAATGTCTGGTTTTGTGTCTGTCTGTCTTTATTAAAGACAATTAATTATGATGTCGATTTGTATTGCGTCTTATTTACGACTAATACTGCAATAATGAAATAACTGAATTCTATTTTTAACTAATTCTCTCACTTTGGCTACTGTAAAGCAACCTTACTTTCTCCTACAGTCCCGGGTCCTTTAAGCGGGGTATAAAAAGCATCTAATGAGGCTGTTACGCTGAGGGGGGCCATTTTAACATTGAAGGTGTCTGTATGGTGGTTCACCTTCAGGCGAGGTGAAGTCATATTAATATTGACTCGTACTACCAATTTATTGAAAATATCAAAGTCAGCACTCAATTTTCATTAGAATCGTAGGTGTACAAATGCCTATTAATATTGTGGAATTATATCTTTAAGGCATTTTTAAATCCCCTCGAATACCATTACATTGTTAAATGGTACATCTTTGGTTTGCGTCGTGGGCCCGAAGTTTCGGATGTTTCATGGTAACTCAATAGTTTTATATCACAAGCAGAGTAATAGTAATATTCATTTACTAAATTAGTTTTATGTCAACAAATTTAATGTAAATAATGTTATAACATAACATGTTGCTTAATGTATTTATCTGTTAGTACAAGAGATGATATCGCAAAGTCTGAGATAAAATAACTAACTGTTAGTATTACGAGATGGATGACGGACAAGGAAATATAGGAATCATATTTTGTCCTCCGTGATGAAGGCTTTTCTAGTGTTTCCTTGGCGCTATAAAAATGGTTACATCAATTGAAATAAAAATAAAAACACTTTTTAACGTTATTCTCTATCGCGATTCATATAGCTTCTTTTACACAGTGCCAGCTACATTATTTCAATAAGTGATATTTGCGTATACTTCCGACAATAGAATGGCTAGATCCATAGTATAATAAGTATTGTTATATAATCCTTGTCTATATATATGTATAATAATCAATGCCACTTTTCGTTGTAATGTTATAACTCCACAACGCCTTCACCGATTTGGCTCATTTTGGTCTTGAATTATTTGTGGAAGTCCAGGGAAGGTTTCTACGGCAAGAAATATTGGAATAATTGCCGGGAACCGACATCCACGCGGGCGGAGCCGCGGGCAAAAGCTAGTAATTTATAATAACTAGACAGAATAAAATAAAATTCACACTTCAAGAGCCAGGCGGTTGGCCACCTTTTATTTAGTTATAATAAAGTCTTGGAATTTATTATCAACACATATTTCCTTCTTCCTACCATGCGCGATCTGATGGGAGGAGGGAGGCAGTGGACATGCTCCCCCAAAAAACGTGAAAAGACTTCTAAAAAGTAACTTCCTGAAGGAATTTCTGCCAATGAGTTTAGTAGCAATATACTTGACAGCCTCTGTGGCGTGGCGGTAGTGCGCGGGTTCGATTCCCGCTCAGTGCAAATATTTGTATGCATGAATATGACTATTTGCATTGGTCTGGGTGTTTCTATGTATAATATGTATGTATTTACAAAAAAAAAGTATATAAGTATGTTTATCCGCATTCTAGATTCCATAACACAAGCTATAAAAGCTTACCATGGATCTAGATAGCGTTGTGTAGAATGTTGTGGAATATTTATTTATTTATTTACTATATTAATGGGTGAAGCCGTTACCTTGGGTGATTATTACAACACTGTAGGTTGACCCTCTGTCCTGAGATTTTGCCTTTTCACTATCAGGCGAGGTGCAATAATATTAACGTGTCCAAAATGTATTCTCTTCATTATCTCAATTCAAAAATCGTTAGTATATTTGTTGGTTTTTCAACTATTGACAGTACAGTCACCCACTGTACGTGAAGAAAATCCCGAAGCCGACTGTACCACAAGATTTCAAACGTCAAAATTTACTCACCCAGTCAAAAATGTATGATCACTGATGAGTGACAAAAATAAAATAATATGTAAAGCGTTTCATAATTAATTTAATAATGGATAATGTTATTCTGTCTGCTTATTGTACTTAAGTAGCTATTATGGACTGGTCTAGACATAAAAACACATGAATTACATTAAATATGTACTTGTATAAAATATATACAGTAATTCATACCTACCTAGGTATATTTATTTACACTGCACGTGTTAATTCAGTTGTTTTGTCGGGGTACGACAACCTTCGTCAATTTTTGAATTCTTGTTTTATTGACCGAGCGAGCGAAGCGAACGAGTCTCCGTTTCGATAAGGTGGGCGATTTTGCTTTTGTCTGTATATATGTTTGTCAGCTTAACCGATTTGCACCAAACTTGGCATAAGTACATGTACCTTAATTTAAACACAATTTTTTTTCGAGAGCTGTTTTTATAGGAGGGTATATAGGGGAGAAAAGGGAGTAAGTTTGCTGTCACGTTATTCATAGACGGATCTTAATGTTTATTGGTTAATACATCAAGAACATGATTCATAACAGGCGGTTGAAAAATATCATGCCACGTAAAGGGGAAGAAAAAAGGGGTGAATTTTGCTGTACCTGTACATTATGTTAAGAATCGATTCGTATTTTTTATGAAACATCAAAAAAAAATTAAAATAAGAAGAAACGTACCAGATTTGATTAGGGTTACTAGAAAAATGTGACAAAGTCTGACATCTCGAATACAAAATAAAAGTCTGACATGTTGTGTGTAGTGTTCTACCTAACCTAATATTATAGGTATACGTTCAGATCGTCAAATTGACTGCACACCTTGATGGTATACTGGGGTGCAGTCAAAAGAATACTGACTGCAATGACAGATGCTGTCCCTATAACAACGGTCCCCTTGACGGTCTCGACAGATATTTCTTCACCAGAGGACCCGGGACTGTAGCAAGGGAGCAAATTTATTCTCCTGTCATGTGACGCGTGGTTCCGGGCAGAGTAGAATTTGGGCCACCCCAACACTACCCATTTGGTGTCGTTTAAGGGGTTTATTTTTTTTATCGTGCGATAAATTCCCACGGATACCACCCCCACGGAGCCGGTGGAGGTGGTTATGTTGGACTCGAACCGACTAAAACGCACGCCGTCTTGGGTCCTTGGTTGCCGGAGGTGAGATTGCCAAAAGCATATCTCTCGCACTTCGGCAGACAAGGTTACTTAGGGGTAAGAATGTTTAAGATCAGACAGATATTAGAATGAATTTTTAATAGCTAAAAAATTTACTATGCTAACTTTTGAATTTTAATACATACATCGAAATTTTCCCGACGTATTTCGAATTTAATAATTAGCATAATAAATGCTATAAACATTTCATTCAAATATTTGGGCGGAGTCATCAAAAATCAATATTTAAAAATGGTCGAAAAATCATTCGGTTTAAAGAACTTTATTTCTCATAAGAACAATAGTAGTTCGCTTAAAATGAGATACAGTGACATTACTTAAAAATAGTATTAACGTTTGCATCTGGCGAGCTGGGATGTTTTTGGGATTGTTTAATAATAATAATACGAGTAAATATTCCACAACATTCTACACAACGCTATCTAGACCCATGGTAAGCTTTTATAGCTTGTGTTATGGAATCTAGAATGCGGATAAACATACTTAGATACTTTTTTTTTGTAAATACATACATATTATACCTAGAAACACCCAGACCAATGCAAATAGCCATATTCATGCATACAAATATTTGCACTGAGCGGGAATCGAACCCGCGCCTCCTGCGTGGCAGTCGCGTGCACTACCACCACACCACAGAGGCTGTTGTTGTTTCCAACAGTTCGTAAGAAAGTTGGTAGATGACTCCACCGTTGCCCTTAAAGAGAAGGGAAATTGGAAGTGATTCAGGTGTGACTCAATAGATCAGTTGGAAGAGCATTCCCCCTGTAAGGAAAAAGTCGTGGGTTCAGGTCCCACTTGAGTCCTTCTTTTTCCCGATGTATTTCGAATCAGACAGATACGTATATACAGCCAAGACTCAGCCACAGACGCATGGCTCGAGTCAACAATAGTGCCTGGAATACGGCATTAGGCTGATTGGTGAAATAAGGGTGTTAATTTGCCTCTGCTTATCCCTCCGGGAATAATCGCATAGCACACGGCCCACCTGATGGAAAGTGGTTACCGTGGCCTATGGACGTATGCAACACCAGGGGCGTTACACTCGTGCTGCCTACCCTGAAGAAACCTTCTAATACCCCTCTTGAAGAACCCCTTAATGTAGTCGCTTGGGAAAACCATGGCAGGGAGTTCATTCCACAGCTTATACATATAATACTTACCATTCTATTTACTCATACTTCTAGTTCGTCTACAGACGTCGCAAGGTATGAAAACCTAGGCACTAAAATCACTGAAACGAAATATGAAATTTAGAAATCACATCACCACTTTAACTTTGTACTGTAACTGAAATAAACTGTTTGTAACAGATTCTATTGCGGTTTATTTGGTCGTTGGTCGTTGTAAATAATAAAATAATATCAACTAAACTACAAAACACTAAATTATATAATAAAATAGATTCCGCAAAAAATAGTGCACTGTTTTAATGTGTTATATTCACTATTGACTGAATATTTTTTCCGATCACTGGACAGTGACAGTGGCACAAAAAGGAAGATTTTCCGATTTATTGCATCAGTGGCATATCCCACTGGCATAAACCGGAATATACCAATAACACTATTAATTCTTGACTAAACGCGAACAAATACTAAATAATGTACAATAAGTTCTTTGACTCATGTGTGAACAATTTCAAACTCCAGATGATGAATTAGGTGATGGTCGCAGGCTCTCGTAGCAATACAGTACAATCAGCGTCAAAAGTTCAAAAATTAGCATGAAATCATACTCACATAAAAAAATTGCATGGAAATTATTTTGCTAGCTGCTTACAATTCCGTCCGTGTGCATTTTCATTACAAAAAGAGAGAAAACATTAATTACTTTGCCTAGAAATTATTTTTAGCATCCGAATATAATATATAATAGAACTAGCTGTTGCCCGCGGCTCCGCCCGCGTGGATGTCACTTATCGCTATATTAATAAGTAATCTATCCTATCTTCCAAGTTGGATCAAACTGCACACGGTGTGCAAATTTGATTAAAATCGGTTAAGTAGTTTAGGAGTCCATCGCGGACAAACAACATGACACGTAATTTATATATATTAAGATATAATATTTTAGCATGCATAAAGAAATATAATATTCCACAACAGTCTACACAATTCTATCTAGGCCCATGGTAAGCTTAACTAGCTTGTGTTATGGAATCTAGAATGCGAATAAACATACCTAGTTACTTTTTTTTAGTCGGGGATTTACAGGCAAGAGTATGTGTGCATCTGAGGTCACGAATACTCTTGAGCCCTTGCAGAAATGTTGCGTTGCGTAGAAATGTTGCGTCTTTGGCAGTATTCTACCGTCTCTACCATGGTGAATGTTCTGATGTGCTCTTCCAATTAGTCCCACCCTCTCGTTTCCTTCACAGGACGACACGCGCAGGGCTAAGATGCCATCCGTATACGGATACACTTGTAACATGATACATGTTTACGATAGTGACCCTCTTTTCGAGACTTTGCCTTTAGCTTTATAAAAAAAGTACATGAATCAGACTTAATCATAATAATCATAAAACTTTTGACGTTGAATGTACGATGCGTTCCACTTAACCGTTTGTCGCCAATGAAATGTGTTATATCAATTTTGATGAGGTTTAATGGACAATTGTTATGGCGGTCGAACATTAAAACGCATTAATATCTGTTTATATTTTAAACGTTAAACTCAAAGAGATAGACCGGGTTCTATAAGCGGGTGGTGAAAAGCAACTGATGAGGAAGGTAGAAACGGTAATAAAATTGAAGACTGACGTTATATTTTTATTTAATACCAGCTTTTGCACGCGGCTCCGCCCGCGTGGATGTCGGTTCCCGGCAATTATTCTAATTTTTCTCACCTTTTAAACCTTCCCTAGACCTTCACGAACATTTCAAGATAAGATAACTCCGTTCAGCCGTTCTCGAGTTTTAGCAAGACTAATGAACAGCAATTGATTTTTATATATATAGATTAGCAACTGAAATTACTAATACTCCCTTTAACCCCTCCAATCCAACTAAGTTTAATTGTTTGTGCTAGGAGTGCGTTCACGTCGGTAGTGTAATGGCCAGGATTCGAACCTGGGAGCTCTCAATCGTAAGGCCGACTCCTTAACCGCCAAGCCACCGACGTGTCATGACACGCGTTACGTCATTTGAGCTAATGAGTCATGACACGCATTATGACATTTGAGCTATTTGAGATTAGATCGAAACTGAACAGATTAAAGACAGATATTAGTTCTCTCTGGTTCTTCTTAATGCTCTCTGGAATTCTCTACCCGAGCACGTGTTTCCCTCTTCTTACAATCCAGGATTTGGAAGTGGAGCGTGAAAAGCATCTATGGAAGCCGTTTGGGAACACTATAAGATCAACAACATCCGGAATTGTGTCTCATAATTATCTTCTGAACTTCACCTCAGTTATTTACCATCTAGAGGGTGATCAACTGATGGACTAAATATAAAAAAAGTAAGAGAAAAACATTCTTCTTATTCTTTATCGCTCCAATTGCATCAGAACCTTCACCTCGCAGTTTACTGGGGACCGCTTCTTCAAGGCCAAAGGTTGCAAAATGACGTGAAGCCGCCTGTCACCCTAGCAGAAGCAGGCCGTAGCGGCGGCGCGCCCCCCTTTCCGGGATTGAGTTGAGGTCTCCGTGGTCCCCTGCCCGCTCCTGCTCGTATCCGCGGGGATATTTCACACGTAAAAAAAGTCCAAGTGATCATGGTGGTAGTCGATGCCGTTCCGTGGAGTGACTGCTATCTGGCCTCCACAACCCATTGGCGTTATCGGTTTTACCAGTTACACCAGTTGTTGGACTTTTTTGGAGTCAAACTATCCGTTACGACTGCCATAGATATTTATATGACCATAGCCGGGACCGGGACCGACTTCTCTAAGGCGCAATGAGACCAAAGCAAATAGCCATATTCGTGCATACAAATATTGGCACTAAACAGGAATCGAACCCGCACCCTTGCGTAGTACGCGTCTACTGCTGCCATGTCACAGAGATGAACACTGTCATTATGTTTATGTGTTTATATGAGGTTGACTTGTGACATCAAATTAAATAAATAAATAAATATTCCGCAACATTCTACACAACGCTATCTAGACCTTTTTTTTCGTACGGAAATCCCCTCAGATACCTCCCCTACCGGGGCCGGAAGGGGAGGTTATGTCGGAATCGAACCGACTGAAAGCGCACGCCGACTGTGGGTCGTGGTGCTAGGCCGGAGATGAGGTTGTCATCGACATATCCCTCGCGCCCCGGCTGACCCAGGGCCATCCCTTACGGTCTGGCCCTCCTCATGAACGCTATCTAGACCCATGGTAACCTTAACTAGCTTGTGTTATGGAATCTAGAATGCAGATAAACATACTTAGATACTTTTTTTTTGTTGATACATACATCTTATACATAGAAACACCCAGACCAATGTAAATAGCCATATTCATGCATACAAATATCTGCACCGAGCGGGGATTGAACCCGCGCCTCCTGCGTGGCAGTCACCATAGATAATAAGTACTGTAAAAAGTAGCAGTCGCGTTCACTACCGCCACGCGCCACAGAGGCTGACTAAAAAAATTTAAATTGGTATGTCTCACGGAGGACAGAATATGAATGGTATGTCTGTCTATAAGCAACGAGTTGTCTTAATCTGATGATGTTGATTAATATAAATTAATGACTTTATCGCCATCTTTCAAACTGTTTTAATTTGTTTTTAACTAGCTGTTGCCCGGCTCCACCAGTACCAATTGTACATCATGTACAAAAAATAAACACGCCTGTAAGTCTCAAAAGGGGTAAGAAGAGTTGTATTGTTAATCCATATTATATATCCATATAGCCTATTGTCTTTAGTGGAAATTTTGTCAAGGGCTATATGTTCACTGTGGAATGGAGAACAATCTTATCCTTCAAGTTGCCTTTTACGAACCCTTGAGAAGAGATGAAGTGGTCCTACTCTACTCCTCAGGAAACCAACAGGGCTGCTAAACACTACTAGTGACATCTGTTTTAAGGATCCAACACTATCTATTTTGATGTATGAATAGACAGAACTTGCATGGTATTTCCTGATGTGATAAAGAGAGGGCGTTGTTCTCAAAATAAAATTTTCTTTGTTAAATAAATACTAAAATTATTTTTAACCCCCGACGCAAAAACGACGGGGTGTTATAAGTGTGTGTGTGTGTGTGTGTATTTTTTTTTTATTTTGTCACCATTCAAACATAACAATACAAAAACAATAGTGATAGCACAAAAACCACGGATTTAACCTGTGCTATGGGAATTGGGAAGTCAGTCGTCAGTCGCTTCCATAAATGCCATGAAGAAGAGGAAAAGGAGTAAGCAGGCCTCAGGCTCAGAGGTAAAAGGAAGAACGCCAAAATCAAGATGATGCTATAAATACAAGAAGAAGGTTAAGTCCAAAATCTACATTATAACACTAGATTTATTTTCATCTGAATATTTATATGCAATGTAAATAAGGAAAAGTATCGAATATCGTATCACGCCAGGAAACTCTGCTGCGGTTTTAGATCTCAATCTCAATAAAGTTAGACAGCTGACTGATGTAGAAACCGCAAGATAGGTTCATTTCATCCATACTAATATTATAAATGCGAAAGTAACTCTGTCTGTCTGTCTGTATGTTACGCTTTCACGCCTAAACCACTGATCCGATTTTGATGAAATTTTGGTATAGGGGTAGATTAGATCCTGAGAAAGGATATAGGCTATGTTTTGTCGCGATAACCGTCATCCACGCGAGCGGAGCCGCGGGCAAAAGCTAGTAATTTTATAAAGAGTAATTTCTATTCTCTGTAGGGCTATCGGTACAATTATATTTTCACAAAGAGTGTCTAGAAAAATAATATTTTTAGTTTTTTTTATATATAAAAGGAAGCGTCAAATTTACTTCACGTTACCTGATGGTATGCTAAAGGGCTTGGAAAGAAGGTTATCAACATGTACCTTGTTAACAATGCTGGCCTCAGCTTGACGGCCTCATCAGATGCTTTTTAGACCCACTTTATAGACCCGGGACTGTAAGAAGTAGGAAACACATGAGCTGGGAGGTAGTCCCAGTTCTTAATGGTGCGGCATAGGAACGATTCACCAAACCGCTTGGTTCTGACCTTGATCAATGGAATAGTTTATTAGTATATTTCATATAGTCAAAGCTACATATTTCCCAGTTGCATCCAACTTTTGAACTTTAGAGCCCGAGTACTTCGTCTTCGTTGTTTTGATTAGTATTATTGGTTATTCCAGGATCGACTGTCATTTGATCTCCTGAACTTGAGAGGAAAATCTAAGCCAGAGCCTGGCCTGAACGTAGTATAACGAGTTATTCGAATCAGTTGATTAAAACAAACCTTTCATTTATGAAATAAAACTACCACATTGAATAAAAAATAGCCTATAATACATTAATAGATGTCGTGTCGATCATTGGCATAAAAATCAATAAAAAAATAGATACCTTAACTTTATCTTAACATTACATTTTTTACCTATATTACATTACATTTATTATTATATTATAATTAATTAAAGCTTTTTCACATGTGTACACACACAGTATCATCCAAGTCGTCTTGTTCCTCAGACTGTTTAGAGCTTGCTTCTTTCTTTCTCATTTCTCTATCATAGGTTTCCACCTGCTTAATTGTGTCAAAGAGTGGTATTTCTTTGGTTTCAGGAGTTAAGAAGAGAAGCATGCCTGATATTATTGCGGTGCCGCCGAAGAATGTAAATGGGAGAACTTCTGATATTGTATTCTGAAAATAAAAAATATTGTAAGAAAAAATAATAATATTGATTTAGATTGGAAAAGTAAACATCCAAGGGGTAAGGATATCGCTTTTTTTTACCGTGGGGGAAAATCCTTCATGGATGTCATGCCGGACTCGTATCGACTAAAAACCCCAACGATAACGCCCAGCAGCCTTTTTTTTTTTTTTTTTTTTATCGTGCGATAAATCCCCACGGATACCACCTCCACAGAGCCGGTGGAGGTGATTATGTCGGACTCGAACCGACTAAAACGCACGCCATCTTGGGTCCTTGGTTGCCGGAGGTGAGATTGCCAAAAGCATATCTCTCGCACCCCGACAGACCCAGGACCATCTCTTTCGAGATGGCCCCCTTCGGGTTGTGGGGACCAAAATGTCCCCATCTAGCCCCGGTTACGGGGAGGCGCACTTTGCGCCGCCGCCGCGGCCTGCTTCTGCTAGGGTGACAGGTGGCTCCACCAGTCACCCCCAGGCCAGCGCTCATGGAGGACGGAGGTCGTTCTGCGACCTCCGACGTCCGGTTCGCCTTCGCTCTGCACGGGCTTCCCGGGCCCGGAGTCTGGTCCGGACCCGACCGGCCGCCTCCTTCTCGAGCATTACTTGCTCGCAGAAGGAGGCGGCCGCACCCCAAGCGTTTGCGCATCGTACCATCGCTGTGAGCAATGTGACGAGTGTGAGGACTCCCACCCCTAGAGCCGCCACTAGGACCCGCCTCGGCGTGTCCCACGCCGGGCACTCGGTCAGCGTGTGCAGCTCTGTGTCCTCGCTCGCATCACAGTGATGGCACTCGGACGTTGGCTCCTTCCGGATCCGACACAGGTAACTCCCGAAACACCCGTGTCCGGTAATCACCTGCGTCAGCCGGTACGAGAGGCTGCCGTGTGGCCTCTCTAGCCATTCCTCCATGATGGGTCTTACCGCCGCTATAACGGCGTGCCCTGCGCTTGGTCGCCCAAGTCGTAGCTCCCATTCCGCTACCATGTCCCTGTGGAGCTGAGACCTCACGGCCCGAATTTCTTCGGGCTCGGGTTCCCGTCCCCGCTCCCGCGCCTCCTTAACGCCCAGCAGCCTACGGTTGGGAGTCCCGGGTAAGCCCTCGGAAGGATGTCCACCGTCGCGCGTCGTCCCAAGTCAAATACTTGTGAGTATTTCAAACATCCAAGACGTCCATGTAGCTCTGTTGGTTAGTGCATTCCTCCTGTCCTTACAGGAGGAATGCTCTAACCAACTGAGCTACATCCACATCCAGTCAAGGGACTGCATTCAAGCCGTTTATAATCACCTTTTTCAAACTTATCCATGTGGTGACGAAGAAAGAATACAAGTATCACCACCCTATCTCATCCAAAGGGTGTCATGAGAAGCGACTAACGTAAAAATACGCAAACGATATCATTGCGAGAGTACGAAAACTCAAAATAAGACCAACCCGTCTGGCCAGCGTGGAAACAGTAAGCTAAATCCTCCCAATATTGGGAGAAGCCTATGTCCAGAAGTAGACTGATTTTCCAAACTATAGGGAAAATTTGCATGCTTTAAAAATTTCATAAAAGTAATATTTACCAAGATCGGTGTTAGTGGTGCCAGTATACCTCCTATTCGAGAGGCGAGGAACCCAAGGCCCACCAATGACCCCCTCACGCTGGTGGGGAATAGCTCCATCGTATATGTGATCGCACCAGTGTAGCATCCCGCAATAATTATCTTACCGATCAAAAACACTGACAGCTTGACCCACACGTATTCTGTGGACAAATAAGGGTAGACTTAAGTCTTCGTTTTCACTTAACAACAGTAGTTGACCTACGATGTCCTGACATATTAAGGAAGAAAGAATATCCAAAGAGGAAGGTGAATTGTAGCAGATGTAGATGACAACATCATGGATTTGAGGGGATTGAGCCATACACCCTATATAAATCCATCTTCTTTCCCACAAGATCATGGCCCAAAACATGATCGCTTATAGCACGATATGGAAGGTCTAGGATCTAAGGTGTCTAAATTTTTTTATTTAAGTGCCATCACTAGCTTCTATACTTTACTAAGTTAAAATAAATATGGAATGTTTATCCGCATTCTAGATTCCATAACACAAGCTATAAAAGCTTACCATGGGTCTAGATAGCGCTGTGTAAAAAAAATAACAATAATAATTAGTGAAATTTATAACCGACTGAGATGGAACATTATCTTCATGAAAAATATAATTTAACAATGATGAAAAGGTGAAAATGTCATCCATTCACTTGAATTGGAAGGCATGAATACGATTACCATATTTCGGTAAGTGTTATACTAGTAATCAAAAACATGAAGTCATACATTATTATTATCTTAACATCTTTATATATACGTAAATCTATTTATCACAACAATTATTGAAAACATTGTAAAGGCATTCTTGGATCTACTAATAGAACCTTCCATAGAATCCAAGAAGTTCCGTGACTTCATCAAGATATTTTTCTTAATGCTATTCTTAATTAATATAGATCATTGAATCACTTACGTGCAGGTGTAAACGCTGAAATGACGCATAATACTCCGCATGATATAAATGCAACTAGCAATGGGAGTTTTCTTCCAAATTTGTTCATCAAGTACAAACAGAGTATGTCACCAGGGAATGACATCAACGCTGACAGAATAAAATTGACATGCTTGTTTCCTGGTAAACCAACTGAGTTTATCAACATGCCATAGTATACAAAATTCGTTGTGAATCTTATCATAATTGCTACTAATAAACGTTTAAGAATTACTATCGAAGTAAAAGCACTCATTACACTTTCTTTAACTTCATTACTACCAATCTTAAACCTTTCTTTTAGTTCTGTTTCACTCATATTTGTTAATTCATCACTATCTATCTTTAATTTATTAACTTTGGCTATGTGTATCATTATTTTCTTCGCTTTTTCAACTTGGCCGGTTACGATTTGCCATCTGGGACTTTCGTAAATAAAGAATATAAGAGCTACAAAGAATATGCTTGGTATGCTTATGATGCATGTGAGTGTTTTCCAGTTAGGTGCTACTAATGCAAAACCTGCAAATATAATCTCTCCAAGGTAGATAGCGTATGCGAAAACAACTCCTGATAGCACTCTGTATTTCTTGCCTGTAATTTCCAAAACTGAAAAGAAATTAATTTCGTTAGACAATTCATAATTCAATATAATTAATAGAGATGTACAACCTGAAATACATGATACAAGTCATTAAAAGGGACTCCATACTCAGCAAAAGTAGGCCGATGGGAATTTGGGGATACCCCGGATCCCACACCCCAAGGAGCTGTATCGAGACTGAGGCTGCCCCTGGTTCAGCCGGGGTGCGCCGGATATTTTTTTGGCAATCTTACACCCGGCTTATCTGAAGGCTCAAGATGGAGTGCAGTTTTTAGTCAGTACAAATCCGACAAAACCGCCAGGGGGATATCCGAGAGAATTTCCACACGAAAACAGGTATTTATATACCTAATACTTGAAGAATTAGATAAAAGCATGTAAGTAGTGGTAAATACATAGGGACAAATATTATACTCATTGGGCTCCATTTTGAAATTTGCTCAGTTTAACTTCAGTCTTCTACTAATAATAAAAATATTTTGTAAACTTACATATCACAAAGGCAACACTATAAAACCCTCCTGTGACTGACGCTACTATGAACTCCACAGTGACGTACACGTAGTATGACGTAGTGAAGGTTTTGATGAGCCCAATACATCCCCCCATCCCGCAAAAGATGAACACAGGCTTGCGACCGATTCTGAAAACATATAAACTATGAAAGTACTTGATATAGACCGACCGCGAGCACTGTACCGTTTCTATGGTACACGCGGCATGGAGGGGGACGAGGTAAAAAAGAGAAGGAGAGAGCAATAACTGAGAGAGAACGAGATACTGCTATGAGAGCTGGTGATGACATATTTATCTTGACCCTATTCGCTAGAGGAACGAGGCCTTAGTGTATGCGGTTTGATGGATTTGATATAATCTATGATTGTTCCTATCCTCATGAGACATCCAAAAATGCATGCCATTGAGGTTCTAAATTTTTTGACGTGTTTGGAGTCAAGATTATACCCGTAACTATATTAAAGTAAGGGAGTTCGACAGAAAAACGACCTTTTCACTTGTGTTAGATTTTTTGAAGAATATGTTTACTAGCGATCCCGTTGACCCCTCCAGCTGTGTTAGGAATAGGTGGGAATGGGAATACGTTGGCCAGTTTTCAAAACCGGGACCTCTCAGTCGGAAAGCTACAGACGCTCATGGACATCAGTTAGTACCTTATATTAAAGTATTATAGCTTCTAAGATGATAGCTTAATTTCTTAGACAATAGATCAAAGCATTTTGCAGACGGGTCCTAGGTCATATTTGCGAGGATAAAATATTATCTGTTTCCTTCTAACATTTACATCCCGTAGATGAGACGGTTTAAAAGCGTTCAAACATTTAATAAACTTGTTTAAACACTAATTGAAAACTGGTAAAACCATCTAATTTAGTTTTTGTGTCGTAAACAATTAAGTACAAAATCGTTTCGAATGTTTTATTTTACCTACACAAATCTATAATAATATTAAGTGAAGAGTTCCTTTGTTTGATTGATTGAACGCGCTAATTTCAGGAACCACTAGTTCAATTTGAAAAATAAAGCACATTATAGGACTTGGTTATTTTGGGACTTGTACATTCTGGGCATTCTATGATTTGGACAGACTGGGATTTGGATATTCTGTTATGTGGACTTTGGAATTAGGACATTTTGGGACTTTGACATTCTGGAATTTGGACATTTTGTGATTTAAACTTACTTGTCTGACAACCATCCAAAGAATACTGTAGCTACCATCATGCCTGTGTTGTGTATCGCGCCGATCATATTTGATTTCCATGGCTGGCAAGCGAGGTTTAGCTGAAAATTTTAAAATACCTAATCAATAAGTGAATAAAGCTAGGCTCGGTTAGACGAAAAGCAATTTCGCCTATGTTGCAATCGGTCTCCTGGGATCCTCTCTAGGGCAAATCAGATTCCCCAGATACATAGGCCAATGTGACGATACATTTATTTTGGCCGTGAAATCTACCATGTTGGTTTTCGATGGGGAAGAATAGGGCCATCCCATCGTTTCCCATCGGTGTCGTAGAAGGTGACTAAGGGATAGGACTGTTCTCCATCCCACAGTAAACATACAGTCCATGACTAAGTGTCCTCTTGACGGCAATAGACTCGCTCCCTATTACGTGGGTCCGAAGATCATAGTTGGCGAAATTGGATACACCTCTGCCTACCCCTTTGGGAATTTACAGACGTGAGTAGGTATAATTATGTATGTATGTACGTAGTTTTTAGCGATTTTTTTGCCCATTCATGGAAATAGCAGCGACGTGGTTAGCAATCGACGTCTGAAAAACATCGGAAAAAATGAAATGCTCAAGACTTGAACTCACGACCTTTCCCTTACAGGGGGAATGCTCTTCCAACTGAGCTGTAGAGCCACACCTGAATCATTTCAAATTTTACTTCTCTTTATATTCGTCTTTAAGGACGAATAAGTGCTATAAAAAAATAATTAAAAACGACGTCTGAGTCCATTCTTTGTCGCACGGAAAGAACTGGAATGCTCTATCCGCACATGTGATACCCTCTCTTACAATCTCGGGTATTTAAGCGAGGAGTCAAAAACTAGGCCGATTACAATTTTAAGAACGAATATATCTAAAATCTGAAAGAAACGAAAATAGCCACGTGGTTCCCGGCAGAGTAAAATTTGGGCCAACCCTATCTCTTCCCATGCGGTGTCGTACAAGGCGACTAAGGGATAGGGCTGTTTAACATCAGACAGACATATACAGCCCAGACTCAGCCTCAGATATAGATTCGAGTCAACAATAGTGCCTGGAATATGGCAATAGGCTCACCTCCTATTACGTGGGACCGAATACAATGATTGATGAAATGGGGGAGTTAATTCACCTCTGCTTAGTTAGAGAAAGGCGTGATTATATGTATGTATGATATCTGAAATGATGACCCGTATCTTCTGGCTATCAAGCATATAAACTAATTCAATATCATCTAGTGACGTGCAATCAATTGACGTATTCAATAAAATAAAACCTGCAGTATAGAGATATAATATATTAGTCGAGTCGAGACATGTTACTAACTGATCCCATGAGTCACGCATTTGCAAACCTGCTTCTCAATTAATTCAATCATTTGCATATACGTCATGAGCTTTACCGAGTGATTGACATTACTGGAGGTTATATATTCAAATGAAATAATCACGAACATGTGGTTAAATCTTAGCAATTCCTAAAGGTTCCTCATCACAGCAATAGTTATAATAAAAAATATAGAAACGTGACGTGATATAGACATATGTGAGGCGCCTGTCAGTTAAGCTGGGACGATTTGCCACGTGAAGCAGACCCGCGGACATCAGTTCGTCAAAAATATAATCGTTCAGTGGTAAGGGGTCTCTATAACCCAGTCCCTGCTGTTTTTCCAATACGTCACATGGTGTATGACAAACCATGTCGAGAGAAGATTTTTCCACCGACTCCCTTTTTGCAATTTTTTACTTTTCGCTACTGTAGTCTTGTATAGATGTTTCAATAGTTATTTATAGTTACCTCAGCTATTACGCTGTCAGTGTTCTCGTAGATCCAGCTCTGACAGGCCACCTGTTCTCCAGTGAAACTCTTGTTAGTACAGATATCTTCATCGGTTTTGAGGGTTGGCATTAAACATTTGTCCCTGTTCGTTTTTGGCCACCATTTTGGATATTCTACTGTTGAGTTGGCAGTTTCGCATTCATCTATACGACATCTACAACAAAATAAATTGAACATACATTTAGTTCTATACGCCTAACCTATAAGCTATAACCTATAAGCGACTTGAAAATAAGTTCAAGATTCTTTACTTGGAGGCAGACAAGCACAAGACGGAAAATGGTTACCATGGCCTATAGACATGTGTAATCAGGGAGGGGGAGCCACACCTATGCTGCCGACCCAGTAAGAACAGAGAGATTCTATGCTATCAGTGCAGAAGACAAAGCAGGATAAACCTTTGGTCTTCCCACTGACAGCACAAAACTCTGTATTGAGCTCTGGCTATCTTACTCACTGCCGGGAACGTAACACGAGATTATTAAGCGGTATTCTGTAGGGTGGAAGCACTTCCCTAGTCAGACTACTGAATAGAGACGTAAATACCATCGTGTCCTGCCTCCGTCCTAGTAAAGTCAACAAAGCACATATCTCCTATGCAGTCTATACGAGAAGAATAGATACTAATCCCTAATAGATGGGGACACTGATAGTCACGGCCTATAAATTACAAGGTAATATGAACCTCTCGAAGTTCTTCGGGGCCCAACCTCACCAGAAAGCTGCAAGCACGAGACTTTGGCGCAGAATTTTCTCTATTACACGTTAGACGGTTACCAAAGGCCAAAAGAAAAAAATTAAGAGAGCGGATCCGGGGCTCCATAATGTGAGTTTTGCATGAGACTGGCTTTAGCATTCAGACAAAGACAGAGAAATTGCAGGACTGATAGCATATTTTTGTAAACTAGAAGTATATTCCTATAAAAGGCTACTCGCTGTGCGGAACAGAGTGGAGGAGAACGAAACTTCTCTTTACATTTAGGTGTTTCTTGATACTGGAAGTAATAAATTGACCAATGGACATTTGGCCAATCTTGCTTACTTGCGTACAGTTAATAGAATTAAACATACAGTTGGAAGCAGTGAAGCATGCCCAAACTAGATGTATATAATTAGTTGATAAATCTACCATCCGTAGAAGAACTCAAGGCAAACTGGACAAAAATAACGACAATTATGGCATCAAAGCCGAAATTATGCAGTTTTAGTGTGTAACATCATAGCACGTTCCTATTTCCTACTAATATTATAAACTAGCTTTTGCCCGCGGCCGTGGTTTAGGCGTGAAAGCTTAACCTACAGACATACAGACAGATAGAGTTACTTTCGCATTTATAATATTAGTATGGATGCAAAAGTTTGTGGGCATGACTGGATTTGTGTGTATTGTGACTATTTCAAGAAAATATTTGTGATCTAATTTGGTTGAAATTTTATACAGAAATAGATGAATAGTAGCACAATGAGCTATGATAATCCCGGAAAAAGTAGCAATTCGTCGGCCAACGGTTGTAGAATAGAATGATGACAGTATCGATCTGGAAAAGTGCCGTTCTTATAGGAAAAGTTAGAATACTGTGCTGCTTGATTTTAGGATATTTAATAAACAGACACGGAAAGTTATATTTCAATTAATTAATTATTAGGCCGCTGGAAATAGGCCTCCCAGGGCCTCCCAGTTCTGGCTCAGGCCTACTGTTTCCACCCTGGCCAGACGAGTTAGTACAGGGTTTTTTTTTAGTTTTGCAAGGCATTTATAAAAAAGAAAGGTGCTTAACCTTACTATACCATGTTCGCATTAATTCCCGTTAATATTATTGTATTGTAATACTAATTGCTTTAAAACCCATAATTAATCATTAAAGTGACTACAACCACAGATTTCGTAATAGTTGACTAGCACATTTATCTTGGTATTTGTCTTTTGCACAGAGTTAGCATGTTTTTTTAGTAACACTGCTCAGAGTAATGACTTGTCTATTTTGCGTTCGTTCACCTTCATAAACCCTTTGACAAGGTCAAGGCAAGTCAAGGCAGCTCGCAGTTATTTAACCAGTTTAGGATAGTAGGTATTTATTATTAAATAGCTTTCACGCATGAACCGCGTTTGCATTTTATATCTTCATACTTCGACTTTCGGGTCTAACTGCGACTGCTTAGTTAAATATTTTCTGTGAAGCAATTACCATCTGCAGTTAGACCAGTTATCTTCCCACTAATCCTTCAAGCATCTCAAGATAGACAGAGAAGGCCCCAAGGAGCCCCTTGGGATCAAACCATTGACTGATATCACAGCTGGGACTATTTCTGTGAACCTCATACACATTGGTAACCTCGTGTCCTAGGTCCAGATATTTCGTTGCCTCGTCTGCTTCAACGCGGACAAAGTTCTCGCCATAAGGATTGTGATATGTAGAAAGTATGTGAAACTTGCACTAAGACTCCGCTCCGGCCACTTTCTATCAGCAAAGTTTGCCTTTCTTATGGGAAAGGATGATTCACCAAATTGTGTTGTATGCAATCAACTGGAGGGTGTGCAACATTTGCTGATGGAATGCGTGCAAAATAAAACGGAAAGAGAGTCAATCTTGAAGGAATTTAGTCTCAATATATTAGATGTTGGACTAATCAATAGTATTTTATCAAACCCAAAATCTGATGTTGCCCAAAAATTCTGCAGTTTGGTATTGGTGGCTCCTAGTGACTCTCTTTCTTATTATCGGGGTAATAATATAGCATAAGTATAGAATAAATTCTTTTTTATATACATTATATAAACTTATGGTAGGTATTATGATCCATTACTTTATACAATTTCATAATTTGTGTTTGTTATTTTAGCTTAAGCAACAATGGAGCTGACGTGCCCATGTGGGGCAAAAGCTCCTTAAAATCAGTAGAATAAAAAAAAGGATTGTGATGCTCACAAGAAATATCCTCGAAACTGCCTGTTGTGATATTAAATTACGTATTGACTGTTTATATCTACACGTGACCTAAAAGACCTTATCAGTTTGCCTATACCTCGTGCCAAACGGATTGAGAATAAAGTTCATTGACCGAGTTGAGCTTGAGACCAGTTTGCACCGGTTACTTAGGGGTTGTAAACATTTTTCACACTGTAGCAAAACCGACTGCAGTGCCACGTGGCGCCCGCGTGAACCTTTATTTTTGTTACACAAAAATCGCTACTTTTATTACGATATTTACTGTAAACTTTATTCTCAATCGGTCTGGCACAGCCTCTAAATACATGGCAGTCTTTACCTTTGAACAACCTACCTATAGTCGACTTCAAGCACCGTGAATATGTAGTTGATGCTGACCATAGCCATAAACACTGCGGGCACGCACATCATCACGTACTGTGAGATGTGGTACTTCCCAAACCCCTCCATCAGATCCGTGACTTCACATATCTTCTTTTCTTTATGTTCTTTTACCCCCATCTTCTATGTTTATTTATTTACAAATCTGTAAAAAAATAATAGGTAAGTGTCAGTAGCTTAATCTTGGATTTGTTTGAGTGATCACGGCTTTGAATTTTGGTAATAACACTACTGGCGTGAACTCACTCAAAACACAAGTACCTACCTAATTTAGCTTTGCTAAAGGGGGTAACGGCAATAGGTACCTAATAGTAATTTCAGGTAGTCTTTTTTAAGTATAAATTGTTACACCCTAGTCATGGGGTAAGTCAAGAACACTTCGGCAAAAACACAGAAGCTTTTTTATGTTTATAGTTTTCGGCATATTTATCTTGACCGCAAGCATGCCACAAAATGTATTTGCGTAGTACAATCTAATGGTAGTCTTTTGAGTATAGCACGGGGCGCTATGGCGGCGCGCGGCGCACTAACAGAAATCCCTAGAGCCTTATTTTTTTTACGACTTGTATGTAGTTTGTGTTGAGTAGCAAGTAGTTCTTATGCATATATTTCTGTTCTTTTAATTTTTAAGCCTATACTAGAAATGTTTTGTATTAGGTGGGGTCCCGCGATTTGTCCATTCCGTTTTGAACACCGATATAAATCTGCAGTTATAGATCATTTCCTAATTTTATTGTATGTATACAAAGAACGAATACAGTAAATTACAAAAAGGTAGTGTTTTGTGGCAAATACAACTTCCAGGCAACCATGGGATGGAGTGAATTTTATTGGTTGATAGATATATAGGGCAGTCTAAGTTCTGTAGGTGATAGATACAAAAACAAACGCTAAAATAATATAATTTTCCTTTGAATTATTGGTATTTTTCCTCATCGTATGTAAGTGATATGTACGGTATTGCAAAAAAGAGACAACGCATAGTTACATAATACATCTTGTACTATTATATAATGGTAGAGTGATGGTGTACCTACATGAGAGATAATTTAAAAAAATACTTGAGTAATGTTATATGTTGTAATTACCTATTCATTGAATACAAAAACATTTTTTTCTTAAATTTTATCTATTTGTCCGCGATGGACGCAAAATGTGCTAAACGAATACTGATGCTGTTTTTTGGAAAATATACTTGCTCGTGCTTAAATTTTTAAGTACCGAAGATATGACAATAGTCGCATTAACCGACATCAACGCGGATGAAGCCACGGGTATAAGCTAGTTAAAAGTATAGATTCACATAAATCCATATTAATATTATAAATACGAAAGTAAATCTGTCTGTCTGTCTGTCTGTGTGTTACGCTTTCACGCTTAAACCACTGAACCGATTTTAATGAAATTTGGGTAGATTAGACCATGAGAAAGTACATAGGCTATGTTTGGTCCCGATAACCGACATCCACGCGGGCGGAGCCGCGGGCAAAAGCTAGTATTTCATAAATATGTGTACTTGTTTTATAACGACCTTGGAAAACTAGTTACACAAGTTTGACGACCACGTTAGTGTGAAAAAAATAATTAAATAGGACCAGAGGCTTATACGTTTCATTAATTAGGTATGTTATTGACTAGTCTAGCAACCACCCAGCTACGTGGGTAACAAATGCCTGGCAATGGCGCCCCCACCAGGTCCAGGTAGAAGAGGTAGGCCCAAGAAGTGCTGGCTTGGCGTCGTGGAGTGACATGCGTGCAAACGGTCTCGTAACCTTCGACTCCCAAGATCGTGCGAAGTGGAGGAGGAAGAGCCAGAAGGCGGACCCTGAGCTCTGAGGGCACCGTGGCCTCGGATGCAATCAGGACTAACGTCTCTATGTGATGATGATCTTATTGGCTGGTCAATGTAAAATCTTCACATAACCACGTGTTTTTTGAAGACTCTTAGACCGTAGGGCTCATCTTCTTCATCTTAGCGGTAATCCCAGTCGCATCAAGCTTTTCAACTTGTAGTCTGGGGTCTTCTTTACCAGTCTAACTGCGGATTTGGCTGAACAGCTCGTCATAGGGATAGCCCTATGACGAGCTGTTCAGCATAGGCATAGGCCTATTCTGATTAATAACACGTATTTCGTTGTCTGAATTAATGGACAATTTAATGAAACAAATGATTAAAAAATAAAAACCCCGACTGCCGCTGAAAAGATCGAAATAAGTTTGATAGCAGGCGGTACCCATTTGCCAATCATAAACCGAAAAAAAATTAATGGGTACCGCCTGCTATCAAACTATTTCGATCTTGTTTGGCAGTCGGGGTTTTTTTATAACCGACTGCCGGAGGAAGGAGGGTAATGTTTTTCGAGACTATGTATGTATATCCATTTATTTGGCACGGCCTACAGCCTGAACGGCTTGACGGATTTTGACATGTCAGGTGTCATTTGGATCGTCATGATTGTGTGAGTGACACCAGGTCCATTAAAATTTCTAGAAAATCAAAATGGTGGATTTTTTGCGCCAAAACGTATGTTGTGAAAAATACTTTAGACTAAAACTTATCGAGCAGGGTATCAAAATGAAGGTAATTATAAGGAGATTACAAAAAGATACACATGTCATGTCATAACTAAAAAGTTTGAAATAAAACAAATGATAAAAAATAAAAAACCCACTGCCACTGAGAAGATCGAAATAAGTTTGATAGCAGGCGGTACCCATTAATTTTCTTTCGATTTATGATTGGCAAATGGACATACATACATAATCTCGAAAAACATTACCCTCCTTCCTTCGGCAGTCGGGTAATAAAACTAAAACCCGACTACCGAAAAATCACGCTCTTAAAATTGGCAAACAAGAAAATATCAAGGATTGCCGTGGTCGTATGCCACTTTTTCCTAGAATGTATTGTTTTATTAGAGTAAGTGGCATACGACCACGGCTATCCTTGATATTATCTTGTTTGCTACTTTTAAGAGCGTGATTTTTCGGTAGTCGGGTTTTAGTTTTAAACTTTATTTTTTATTTAAATTATTTTGGGGCAAGGTAAAGCTAATAATTTATCCATATTTGAAATGTGCTCGTTAAGCACTTTCATTTGATACCAAACACGGTATATTTATCTCAAATTTATTTTTTAACACTGTACCTTATGAGCGCTAGAGGGCGCCACACAAGATTGAGTGACACGTCATATAGCCTATAACCATCGGACGATAAAGCCGCTTGTAACGATACCTCATTTGTCCCGTTCTAATAAGTAGTTGAGGAGCTATGAGGGAACAAATGAACATACATACATACATACATACATACATACATACATACATAGCCTGTCAAAATCATAACCCTCCTTTTGGCTTCGCCGTAGTCGGGTAAAAAGACATCGTAAAATGCATAATATTATTACAAAGTGGTCACTCAGTTATGACTCACATTATCCATTATCACTGCCTAGTATAAAGCAAGGTCGCTTTTCGCGTCTGTCCGTCTATGTATGCTTATATCTTTAAAACTATGGTACGGATTTTGATGCGGTTTCTTTTAATAGATAGAGTAATTCAAGAGGAAGGTTTCTGTGTATAATACATGCTTAATATAGTAGAGGGTGCTGCGAGAACTCGCTGGATCAGTTAGTCATTAAATGATTTTTGTCATGCATCGATAATGGTACATTTCTTATTTGAAATTCATAATTATTTCTTATTTAAATTACTTTAATGTCAGGAGAATACGCTATTCTGTTTATTAGATCTTTAAGGACTAGTTTTTGCCCGCGGCTCCGCCCGCATGGATGTCGGTTATCGCGACCACACATAGCCTATCATTTCTCATGGTCTAATCTACCCCTATACGAATATTCATCAAAATCGGTTCAGTGGTTTAGGAGTCAAAGCGTAACGTATAGGCAGACAGACAGACAGAATTACTTTCGCATTTATAATATTAGTATGGATTTAGACTATCATGGTTACTCACATTGCTACTAAAACAATTCATGGTAAATATTCCAGTATATAATTTTTATTCCGGAATAGTAATTAATAAAAAAAATCCAAGCTACTATAATATGGGGCATTTCAGAAGGAAATGAGCAGGCTTACAGGTTCAGCAGCGCGAGTGTGATGTCCTAAGAACTTAAATTGGGGTTAAAACCTCTATATCTACTTTAATTAGGCTTTTCTGTTCTGTATCATCATAAAATTTACGTTTATACGATAACCGGGTATCCCCTAGTCTAAATGCAGAGGACTAAAGTTTTAATGATACGACAATTATTATAAGTATCAATGTCATTAAATTCTTATTGGTAATACCAAGTATCGAATAAATTGCCCACATTATTCCCAGAACTGTTGTAATTTAAATGATTATTTTTGAAATATTCTAGTCGTCAAATGATTGTATGCTGCTGGATGGTGAGATTCATGCTTTTGCCGACGTCATTATACACGTAATTCATAATAAGTATTGATTTAGTATAGCTCAATGTCTTCCACAGCTTAGTCACTACAGCTCACTTTTCAAAATACAAAACGTAACGTTGATTTTTCGATTAGTCCCACCCTGTCCTTTCCTACACAGGACAGCACGCATGGCTTAGATATCACTCGCATACGGAACAGAATTTTCCATCAAGAACCAAGCGCTTCGGTGACCCTTTTCTTTCCAGCTCACGTGTTCTGCCTACTGTCCCGGGTACTTTAAGCGGGGCGTGAAAAAGCATCTGATGAGGCCGTGAAGCTGAGTGCCACCATTACCTATAACATGCTGCGTGTATGTAATGGTGACCCTCTTTCTTGCGAATTGCCTTCAGGTTACCTTTCAAAAAATATATAGGTATATATTTTTTTTATTTATTGAAGGGAAATATATATTAGGTACCGTTTCTACTGGATGTCGATGACACCACAGTCCAGCACGTGAAATACTACTTTCAAATGTCACGTGTATTCTTCCTTCTCGTTTAATCTGATTTTACGATAACTATACTTTTGAAAAAATCTGATGAGCACTACGCAATATTCACGACGCAATTAATTAAGCTTTTAAAGCCATTTATCTGTAATTAATTATGATAAAATAATTCTACCATGTAGAGGCACTGGTATGGGACTAGATCCTAAAGAAAATTATGTATAAGTTATAGTCATGTCTGATAGTCAAAACGATAACAAGTTCGCCCTCATTTTACCAGTAACTTGATATAACTACGTATTTTACTTTTTTCGTGCGGAGATCCCTTTCCATGTTAATCTCATGGTGGAGGTGGTTAGTCGGACTTAAACCGACTACAACCGCACGCTGTCTTGAGCCTTCAGATGCCCTCTCAACCCTAACTAATGTCGGTTATCACGACCAAATTTCATCAACATCGGGTCAATGGTTTATGGACAGAAAGATAGACAGTTTACTTTCGCATTTACAATATTAAGTATAAGAGGTATGGAAAATCGAGTTTCATTGTATTTATGGCGATACTCCTCAGAAACGTCTAGACCTTTTTTTTTTGTATACAATCACAAGTTTACGCGATACGAATGCAACAGATTCGTGTTAAATTGTTTCAGAACCGGTTTAGGGAGGAAAATATTTAGTTAGCGTACGTTATACGTTAGTTAGAGTTAAAAAATCATCTATTGAGTTAATAAGGAAAACAGTTTTAAAAACTTGTTTTATATTAAAAAAATAATAACCCTAAAACAAAAATAACTGATAACAATGCAATCGAGCAATGTTGAGCAAGAAATGTAATCTTTTGCAACTTTTGATAACATAACATAACATAAACTCACGCCTATATTCCCCGAGGGGGTAGGCAGAGGTGCTAGCACCCACATTCGCCAGTTTATGTTTAGGTCCCAATGTAATAGGTGGCGAGCCTATTGCCATTAACCGGGCACTTATAAACCTGCGATAAATACACACATAACTTCGAAAAGCATCGAAAAGTCATTGGTGTGCCATGGTAAGTAAACCTGGGATCGAACCCGAGACATCCTCTCAGCAGTCCATTACCCATACCACTAGGCTACCGCAGATTACTTTAACCGCAACTTTTGATATTAATCATAAAACGTGAATATCTAAAACGGGATTTGAACTCGCAACCAGCAGCCTTACAGAGGGTATGCTCATGGAAATTCCAAATTCTCCTTTGCATTCGTCTTGGGGCACTGTTTTTTATTTGCGTTAAGTGTTATTTAAATTAATACAATTCATACATAAAGTTATCATTTGTTTTTAAGTATAATTGAATTTTGATCTATACATATCGCTTCCGGTAAATCACTTGTCAATTTAAGAGGTCCCATGTTATAACCCTGAGGAACACCATTGAACACACTTATTTTAATATATCACTTGCAAGCTTATGTAGTATTTTAGATGTTCAGATGATTACATTTGTTATTCAATCACGCTTTAAAGTCTATTGCCTCAACGCATTGAACTGAAATATGATACACGAGTACCTTGGTTATAATCTGGAATAACAAATAGGTTATTTTTTATCCCGGTAATAGATTCTCATGGGTTTTAAATCAAAATTCCACGTGTGTGGAGCCGCAGACAATAGCTAGTCTGATATAACTAACACTTATTTTAACAAGACATTGACAACGGTATCAATCGCTTTTCTAAAAACCAAAATAAGTAGCGTGTATTTAGCAGTGGCAAGGGTAACTACAACATGATTCCTGCTGGCTTGCTCTGCGTATGGAAGTCTGCATTTTGAAAATTTTCACCCTGCGCCACTGGTACTTAGGTAAGCTATAGAGTTCATAGTACCACCGAAGACATAAAATGAAAGTTGTGATACGGTATAGATAGGTCATCCACCTTGCACTTGTTACTACATATAAAGACAACTTGACCGGTGTCAACCGCTTTTCCCGGTCAGTAAACTGTAATATCTGGTTCTACATAATTATGTTATTAGTTCGCGATGCCAAAAGAAGAGGTTTATAATTTGGTTGCTTATTCTTACAAACAGGATTGGATTTTTTGATTTATATTTTCGAAGATTGGTTATAATATCTATTAAAAATGACTTGCAAATCTATATTATTAACTGTACTATCTTTTGAAGAAGTAAAATTTGTGAGTTTGTGACTTTGTAAGATGTAATCTCTGGATGTTATACTGAACCGATTTTGAGAATTCTTTTACTTGTACGAGAATTATCTACCAAATTTCTAATTTAAATAATAGCTAAATATCTTTTAAGAAGTTCTCAACTTCCGTTTCCTATCTTTTTTTTGTAAGTTTGACATGTGTGTGTGTGTGTGTTTGTGTGTTTCTGTCTGTAGCATCGTAGCTCCCAAACGGGTGTACCGATTTCGACTTAGTTTTTTTTATAAGGCGAATTAGTCAGTAGTGTTCTTAGCTATGTTGGATGAAAATCTGTCTAAGATAGCTACCGGCACAAAATGACAGATTACATATTTTTCACAACTCCTTCAATATGAGTATGAAATGAAAAAAAACGATCCAAGGTCCCCCGATAAGACAATAACCTGACAGGTACCTATATCAAAGTTAAAGGGTTAACCAACGCAATTTATATTCATATTTTTGGAGGCAATTGTTGTTACCGGCGTTTTTATAATTATTATTTTTTAAGTTTATTATGGTGATAATGATTGTAACCGCAGCAAATATCTTTTAGCCTCAAGATAAGAAGCTTTCATATTAGCCTCAAGATGCCAGATATCTTAGTTAAACCACGTTTTTCCTTATTGGCCATTGTGGAACCGGCATTCAATAACCCCTAAGCTTGCAGTAATTTATGTTAAGTTCGTTGACTTGATGAATAAATTTAAATTAACAAATTACAGTTTAACCGAGTATCTTTTAAACTATTATTCGTAAATATTAATTAACATTTTATTACAAACGTAATTACATTTTTCAAACCAAATGAGTTGAAGTTTTGTTAACTTTGTTACTGTCACTGATTAAATTAATTAATTAAAAGTATCTTTACCTTTTAAGGATAACACTAAACGTCACTGTATAAAAAAACTAATTATCTTTTGTTATAAATTAATCCATCACAAATGATCCACCAAAAACAATATTTGAAAATAACGAAGGTTCAAGCCACCCAACTCAAACGTCTACGCTATACACAGAGAGAACAGAATGTGTACCGTAAGGCGAATCATTGTAGTCCAAGAAGACAGCAGAACCACTGGTTACAAATATTGCGCAACTTTTCTTATTGCAGGTTTATCTAATTGATTCCTAACAAGCTTTTCCAGTATTCTTGTAATAAAATGGTAAATTTTATGATTACGGTCATAAAATTTATATCGCCAGTAAAATTTGTCCTACAGACAACTTTTGTCGAAACAAAATTCCATCAAAATATCTGTGATCCTTTTTTTATTGTGCAGAATTCCCCGCAAATACTTCCCTCACCTCGCCCGCCAGTGGGGGTGGTTATACTTGAATCGGCTAAAACCGTACGCCCATCTTATGCTATCAGCAGCTGTAGGAGAGATTGCCATTGGCATATCTCTCTCACCGAGTCTGACCCAAGGCCTTGTGGCCGGTATGGAAAACCATAGTGTTCATAAGGAGTTGCCCTATTTTACTCCATCGAGAACACACCAAGAGAAATTTCAATATTACGATTCAATTCAATTGAAAAGTTTAAGTATACATATCAAATGTTTGCACACATACCGATCACGTTTTTGTGCTATTGTTTGGCTGATAATATTGACACAATCTACTAAATGTAATGTTCAAATAAAACATTTATTTGATAAACCTCACATATCTATTTTTACACACCATGACGGGGTCAGATTATTGTAGAATTAACATGTTTAAAACAATATAACATTGTTTACATGTCCGTTTGACGCTGCTAAAAAAAGATTCAGTGAGTCTATCTTAACATGCTGTAAGCAATCGTGTTTTGAATCACGATCCAGAGGGAGAAGAAGGCTATATAGGGTGTATAGCTTCATCTCTTTCTCTTTAGATTCCTAAAACAAGAACGCTAATAGCATTGCATGCATGGCAATATCTGTGATATTGCCGGGGTAAAGATGCGTATCGCGCAAGATGTGGATAGCGTGGTTCCCATACGTTATGGGGCCATCTTAGAACCAGAGATGATCCTGGGTCAGCTAGGGTTGCGTAGGATATGCCTTAGGCATCCCACTTCCCTGGTGCTATATCTGTTTTTTGCCCCTGGCATCTGAATGTTAGCGGTGGGGTTTCCGTACTTTAAAACAAGGACCTCTGAATCAGGTTTAACCCAGTTACCATGGTTGCTTGGTTACTAAGATGTAAGTACCATCGAATAAAATGTAAACACGTAAGTAACAAGCAACTTAATTAAAATAGAATCTAGTAAAGTAGTATAATTTATGTAATACCTCTTATGTGACTTAGTTATTTTCCTGCCACATTCAATGCTAATAAACTTATTCATTACAACCATATACGAGTAGTCTTGTGGACATTATTGTTTATAAATAGCTCACAGAAGAATTTCGTACTCATACATAAGTAAACAATATACCTACTTTTGAATAAATGAATGAAAACATACAATACTTGGCCGTGATTTGCAAACTATTTGATTATAAGGCTTCTTCTTCATCCTAGTCATATCCGTAGGTTTCAACTTGGAGTATGGGTAACACTTTACCAGTCTGATTGTGGATTTGGCTGAACATCGATTTTTTTCCGTGAAGCGATTACCATCTGGCCTCCACGACCCAAATGCGATATCGAAGCATTGCATTTGGACCAGTTGTTGGACTTTTCAGGGCTCCAACTAACTGTAACGACTGCCATAGATGTTTGCAGGGCAATCGGGACCGACGACGGCTTAACGTGCTCTCCGAGGCACGACCAGACCAATGCAAATACCCATATTCATGCATACAAATATTTGCATTGAGCGAGGAGAAGCCGTGTTCACTGCCGCTTCGTCACAGAGGCTGTCCGATTCTAAAGGCTATGTTGACGAAGTGTATATTATCTGGGCCCATACAACAAGACCTTTGGTTCAAAACAACGTCACGTGCAATCAACGGACTAGCTGATTGACGTATTTACCGATACTACCTGATACTACGCATTACGCATATCGCAAATTAATGTTGCTTGATTCTGTAAAAGGATATTTTTCTGAGTAACATCAAGCTTCAAACACTCTCATAATAAGGAAAAGTCGGTGGAATACAATTGGTTAACATAGAACTTAAATATCGCCTTTACGAACGGGCTTATTTACGAAACGGTTAGTTTGTTTACAGACGCGTGCGCAATTTCGTGGACCGCGGAAAGAAGCTCGTCCATGATCCTGCAGACACGTTTATCACAGTAAATTCATCCGTGTCTGTGAACCCTCGCACCGTGGAAACCTAGTATAAGGCAAACACGAGTTAAAACCCGCACCTTATAATTATAATACCCATATTCTAAGTAATGTGCTCAGTAATGCACTCCCACAGCCCGCATTGTATATAAATTCAAGTTGAGATTTGACAGTGTGAATGGTTTATTCATTGATAACGCCTCCATAAATCGCCAAAGATTCAACTCGGCCCGTAGACCCTATACTCTAGAATGGTATTCAGTTCTGAATTTCGATTTATCTGAGGACAGATTGTAACAATTTGACATATCTGTCAATCTCTCAATGTATCTATAGAATCAGGGCCTCGATTCTGCTAAAGCCAAACCATTGTGGTGCCACGGCCACTGCAAAAAACGGCATTAAATAATAGACTTTAAAGCCATGCGGTTAAAGTTCAAAATTAAATAACTTTTTGCAGAGTAATTTAAAAAGTGTAATTAAACTGTTTTTATTTCATTTTGGTGTTTAGGTGTAAAGAAATAAAGTCTAAAATATAGTGTTATTTTTTGCAGTGACTACAGCACCACATTTTTTTAGCTTTAGTCGAATCGAGGGATTGTTCTTTCTCAGATAAATCGAGATTCAGGATCGAGTTTCGTTCCGAAATATGGACCTTTACAAAAATGGTAGCCTCGAACTAAAATACCGGTATAAATTTATATGTACACTATATTGCCAATTTTTAAATCCTAACTTGATGAGTGTGATTTTGGAGATTGAGGTTAGATCAAGACTAAATTTTGAACCAATTTTTATTATTATCTGTTAGGTGTTAAAAAAGTGAATACACACCTAAATTCCTACGTAAATATAAACTTTTCTGTCAATCTAAAAACTTTTCCGATAATACTTACAAGTTTCTATTAACGCGAAAACACTTATTTCATAGATATTTATTTTGTACACGGCACTTAACACTATTTATTTGTTTGTCACTAAAACACTTTACAGCTCGAACGACTGTGTCCATTTGAGTCTTATATACAAGTGATGAAATTAATATATTATACATAGATGACCTAGATAATTATAAGTACGAATTAATGGGATCAGCAGACGTCGAGTGAAGTTCCATGTGTGCCCTAATTAGACCAAGAAATCACAAAGGAACAGTTGAACGAATCGAAGATCTTATAAACGTTTCTGCGGTTAAGAAGCTTAAAGTCCGTAACCGAAATTTGGTGGTATACCTTTGCTGGATAATACGCTTCTCCTAATATGCGCCATTGCTCCCGATCCTTCGCTTCCTGCATCTAATCTATTACGGCCACCTTTTTCAGGTCCTCAGTCCATTAGGCTAGAAAGCGTCCCACTTTCCGTTTTTTTATGGATTAGTGACGCAAACGAGCAGACGGATCGCCTGATGGTAAGCGATCACCGCCGCCCATGGACACCCGCAACACTAGAGGAGTCACAAATGCGTTGCCTTCCTTTTAAAAGAGAGTACGCTCTTTTCTTGAAGGTTTTGAAGGTCGTTATGGTTCGGAAATACCTCTGGTGACAGTTCATTCCACAGTTTAGTTGTGCGAGGCAGAAAGTTTCTCGAGAAACCCACAGTTGTTGACCGCCAGCTGTCCAGTCCAGAGTGTGGAACTGCTGTCGTGGAACGATGGCGGAAAGAGGGGGCGGGGATCAATCCAAACAATTTGTGTTCTCTTGGTCAGTTGGTCTGCACACTAGGACTTATTTGCTCCAACGACCATTGGTCTTTTGACAAATATGACCGGCCCACTGTCACTTCAGCTTGCTTATTCTGTGATAACTTTAGTCATTTGTCGGATGACCTCATTGCGAATATTATCCTTCATAGAAACTCCAAGCAATACAAAATGTTAATTGGAATAAATTCTAATGTTAATGTATTGGAGTACAATAAAGGCCTTGAGAGTTTATTAATTAAAACTTGTAGGCAACAAAGCTATTTATAGGAAGTAAATTACTGAAATACAATGTGCATATCAACAATAACAATACAATTAAATTAGTAAGAAGAGTAAAATTAGTATGTTGTTGATGGGTGAATTTCAACATCTATGAATTTTTAGCTAATTTTGGTGATTTTTTTATTTCTAGGTATTTAGGTAATCTCTTTCAATATTTCGCTAGAAATACCTATTTAGATGCCTATTTTACTTGAATAGTCAATTAGCCCTGGGAATTACTTGTTTATTTTATACACCTGAATTGCCAATACACCGAAATTGGTGTCTAACACCAAAATTGCATATCAACTTATTTTTATTTTTTATTTATTATTACTTATACTATTTCTTTGTTTTTTTTTAGAATTTGGCACTTAATAGGTACATATAACCCTTAATTTTCACCCTTTTATCACCAACTTCATTTTTATATGGGAAAACCATTTTAGTTCTTAGTAGTATCAGTATAAAAGCAAAACATTTGATTGTTTAGAAGCAAGGATTATATTTTACTCAAACGGCGCCAACATTATCGACAAACTTATTCAAAATTGCTGGGAAAAGATTTAGGCAGTTATTCTCAAAGTGGGAGAGGTGGTACTCGGTATGCCTAAGGGTGGACGGAAGATAGGCCGTAGACACTTGGTAGTGACAAGACAAGTTGGTAGTGTGATGTCTATTTCTGAACTTACAAGAGTCCTTCAACTAAGTTTCTCACGCAGTGAGCTGACGGGCATTGCGGTTCAAAAGGGTTCCAGAGGTTTACACCATCCGGGACCTGTACCACGATTCTGATTCCGTTGTTCGAACCGCTGTTGGCAATATGAGAATCTTCCTTATCACTGTCGGGGTACATCTGGGATCTGTCCTTAGTCCATTCCCAATCAGCGTGGTATTTTGGTCGGATAGCATCAGACAATCACTCCATAACTGCCCATGTATGCTGTTAATATCGGTGGTGGACGCCGATAGATTGGTGCAACATGTGAGAATGTGGATGTGGGAGCTTGAGGACGGTAGAGGTCAGAAGCCTTCTGTGGAGAAGATTGAGTACCTTTTACACGATAGCAAAGTGCTAGCTGCTGGAGCAACATAAGCAGGAGTTCAGTGTCCCCTACATCTTCGACGTCGTCGCTTTGTTGCGTGGAGTCACGTGCAAAAGATTGCATGAGGCACTCTTGCATCCACGGTAGCTTTCATGTAAGTGAGAAAGCAGAGGACGAAAAGCCAAATGATGTTGACAGTGGAGAGGAGGGCGAAGGGTGGGCAGGTTTTAACAGTGTAGGCTTGGTAGTAAAGAGTGAGGCCGCCTTTCACGCCAGTAGAAGCAGGTGACGGAAAGAGCGCACGATGCTCCACCACACCGGCCTGTCCCTACTGCGGCATCAGCTGACTTCACCCAACTACTCGCCTGTCTGCTGTATGGGTATGTTAATATGCTAATGGTTAATCTGAGATAAAATTAGGAAAGCTTCCGAACAACTCTCAACAGCCAACAACCTCTTTCCCACCTAGGGAGAGAGGCGGTGCTTTCTCCATTGCCCAGGGTATACCACGTAGAGGCCACCTGACCTAGTAGCCCGTCGGACTACGTAGGAGCTTAATCAAATAACTATGAAAGCAAATTTTGGTGTTAATATACAATTTTGATGATGAGTAAAACCCCACAAAATTCACCAAAATTGCTCCACCAAAATTAGTTTCACGTCTAAAAAATTATTTATAAAAATACTATTTAGAATATAGTGGTTACATTACCAAAATTTAATAAATACTGAACCTGTACACTATAGTTAAATATTAAAACATACAATGAGAATAAAACGGTTTAAATAATCAACACAAAAATTACAATATTTTTGTCAGAGGCTTATGAAACGACCTACTTACGTGTTTGGCAGAAAAACGAAACGGGACTGGGGACAACTGGCACAGGTGCTCATTAACACCCAACTGAACGTTTCCAATGATGATAGTGTCGTCCTTATAGGTACTTTCAATACGACTCCTTCGATGTTTTTATAAATCCCACCAAAATTTTACATTTGCCGCGGACGCATCTTATAAATTATTTTTAAGATAAAGTATAGTACTAAATACTACGAATGACATTATCGAAGATAGCTAAAATAATGCCGAATCGAATTATTATTAAGTATATTCAGTAAACTAATGAAGTTTTCATTAAACTGTGATCATTCCCAAGAAAACAGGTTGTGGACGCGCCACCAAGCTTAGAATTTAGGTGAAAATACATTTTTTACACACTCACAAAAATTGTTTCAATAATATAATTTATACGTGCATATAGAGTAAAACGACATCTTTCTTACAAAAAATAATCATTACTATATGTTAAATTTAAGGTATGATTTTCAGTCACGCCGCGAAAATTTTACGTTTGAGAAATTCACCCTGATACGGCATTAAAACATTCAAGTAAAGAAATAATATTCATTAACGCTTTAACGATTTTATGTTAATTTATTTTTAATTATTTCGTTTTCAAGAAGTGTACCTACTGTCCTGTCTTTTGTTTACTCTCTTTTATTTACTTTTTTCTGTTCGAATTTCAAATCTCAAAATCGATTTTCCCAGTGTGGATTGCGACCAAACATAGCTTATGTCCTTTCTCATGGTCTAATCTATCTCTATATCAAATTTCTTAAAAACCGGTTCAGTGGTTTAGGCGTGAAAATCTAATATTAATATGGATATGATAACATACAAATAACACTGAAGTTTCACTTTTTTTAACAATCACTGCACTTCTTCTTCTTCGTGTCAGTGGCAACAATTTAAATATTTAGATACGCCCAGCCCAAAACTCAGCGACTTTGACCGCATCTTCCGTAGCTTCATTCAGGTCGGCAATCGTGCAGGTGTAGGGGCACTACTTTACCCGGCTCGCCCTACAGCAGCCGACCTGAGACCTCAACCTATTTAAGAATATCCAGGTGGCCCATTTTGTTTCATGCCCGGGTGGTAGGCTCTCAGCGGGCTGGATGTTATCTGGAGGGGGTCTATAATCCGTGAGCCACTTCTGGTACCGAGCGCTCTCAGGTTGGCCCACTGCACTGGAAATACTTCACTGCATCTTGTCACTTTTCAACAGACATGCATTATAAATAAAAATATAATGATTCAAATAGAGCATGTATCACTGATGAAAAATGAAATGCCGCTGAACTGAACGCAATGGCAATGAAGTAATTTAACAATGAGATGACGTGAGATGTATTGGGATGAATCTGTACAAACAAATAAAGCAGATTGGTGGGCATCAATTAACCTATCGAAGTCCACTGCTGGAAACAGGCCTCTTCCAATGTTAGGAGGCGTTGACCTACTGTTTCCACGCTGGCCAGACAGGTTGGTACAGGGTTTTATTTCGAGTTTTCTTTCTCTCGCTGTGATATCTTCTTTTTTCGTACGGAAATCCCCAGGATATCTCCCCCGCCGAAGCCGGAAGGGGACGTTATGTCGGACTCGAACCAACTAAAACCATACGCCGACTGAGGGTCGTGGTGCTAGGCCGGAGGTGAGGTTGTCATCGACATATCCCTCGCACCCCGGCTGACCAAGGCCATCCCTAACGGTCTGGCTCTCCTCGGTTCGCTGTGATATCGTTTAGTTGTTCGTATTTGCTCGTTAGTCGTCTCTTACGACACCTTTCGGATGAGATGGGATGGTCATACTTGAATTCGTTCTCGGTCACTACACGAATTTTGTATTAAAAAGACGTAAATGTTACCAGTGGCTCTTAAAAACTGTCACTCATATACTTATCACGAAATTAAACACTGAATTAAAATCGGATCATCCTTTTCGAAATAATGAAGTCACGAACATCACAGTTATACAAAAGATCACTCTTATTATATCCGTCGTTTTTCGTCGGGGGTTGAACAAGAAGCTAATTCATATAAAAGCACCATTTTGGAAATCGCGATAGCATTGTGTAATTATTTATTACCTGATTAAACTGCTTCAAGAAGGAAGGTTTTCATTTTAATATTAACACTCGCGTACACGCGATTTCACCGAGCTTCTATTGTATTTACTTGAGCTTGTATTTACTTAGTTACTGACATAAACATATTACTTAATATTTACAATAAGTAATAACATCACAAATGTACTATTGTATTCCAACAAATGTAAATAGTAATGTACTTGAAACAGCAATATTTTTTAGTTTTCAGACTTCCTAGTTGCTGATTGATACCTGTCGATATTATTTTAGTTTTATTATTGTTTTGTGATGTATGTTTTGTGTATGATGTTATAGAAAGAAGACAGACAGACAGACACACTTTCGCATTTATAATATTGGACTTCACCTCGCTGAACCAAACCTTTTCATGCCAAGTAGTTCCTGTATCATTATAATCTGGACATCAAATTGCCCTTTAGAAGCCCGAAACCCGTGAATTCTTTTTTTTTTTTTTTCAGAATAGTTATTGTATGTATACTGCTAAACTGTACCATAAGTATAATATGTATGATTTGAGATTTACATGGACAATCACATTAATAGTGTAACGTTCATCGAGATATTTCCAATGTTGGATAATTATTTTGAGTAACCGCTACCATGTTTACCTACTGTGTACTGTTCCGGTGAGAGTTACACTATTAACAATATTAACGTAAGTAATGTGTTATTTCGACTCACTCTAGATCTAAAAAAATCAATTGTAGGTACTTACGTGGGTTTGTAATTCTTTTCCTTCTAACCTTGACCTTTTTGTACTTATAGGAGGGTTTATAGGGTCACCTGGATACTTGCAGCTCTAGTTGAAACTTGGTAGATGGCGCTATTGTCGAGTTGCTGCTTTTTTCAATGTTTTCAACCCCTTTTCTTGTTTTATTTCAAACCACCTACAATAAAATACATGTATAAGTGTAACTATATTTTTCTGAAGGATGGAGACGTGAGGAATGTTTTTAAATATATTCGATGAAGCGGGGCTGCGTTATCGAATATTAATTGATGATATAGGGTTTGTACACACAGCAAAGAAGATAAGTATACATACATACATACATTCACGCCTATATATCCGTGAAGACCTAGGCAGAGGTGTGCTAGCACCCACATGTCACGAACTGTGATTTTCGGTCTAACCTAATAGGCCTGGCACTTTGTCTTGGGCTACAGCCATATATGCATATACATATACATACATGTTTACTGTCAGATGGGGAACAGCCATATCTCCTACCGTGTACCTTAGTCGCCTTTACGACACCCACAGAAAGAGGTGGTGGGGTGGTCCTATTCTACTTCACCGGGAACTATACACTTGTAACGGTAAAACAACTTTTAAACTTTCAAACCAACCGTAATTAGGAACTCCATCATGTTTAATATGTCAAAAATGTAAAATTAAAAATTGTAAAAAAAAAAAAAATTAAACTAGCTTAATATGTATGTATGTAGAAACTCCTTCATCTTAATTCATCTGTACACGCGTTCTTGTGGAATGCAACCTGGACTCTAATCCTATTGCATCGTAGTATTATTATATTTATTATTGGTTGTAATCTGTTACGTGTGATAAATAAATAAAATAAAAAATATATCCCATGATTAAGTGGCCATGAACGTGTGTAATACCAGGGGCATCACACTTGTGCTGCCTACCCTGTAAGAACCTTCTAACCCCATATTGTAGTCACTTTTCAGCAGGGTAGTCGTAATTTTTGAAATACATTTGGTAGGTACTCTATGACTCACCTATTTGAGGTGATTTTTATAAATTCTTTAATATATTTATTTATTTATATATATATTCAAGTCTCACTTGAGCGTTTCATTTTTTCCGATGTTTTTCGAACTTTAAAGTTAGCATAAAAAAATGCTATAAAAAATTCAGTCAAATATTTATTTCTGTTATTTTGTACCCAAGAATTATTCAATAATAATAACAATGCATTACGTAGGATGTAAACACTAATGGTGTCCATGGGAAGATAAATACATGTCTTTAAAAGGTTATTACACTAAGTTGTTAGTACTTATAACTCAGGTTGACGTATTTTTATATACAAAAATATCACGATTTGTACATTATTTGTGTAATTACATTGTATGTATTATTACTACGACAGGACAGTACTATTATCTAGGTATCTATTATTTTTAAGTGTACCTATGATGTAACAAAAAAATAATTTAAAAAAAAGTAGCTAACTTTTTAAATAAAATTTAAAAACGGAACCCAGGTTCCGAGTTTAAACTCTCGGATGGAACCGGAAACTACGTTAAAATGATGATCTTTCGATCGCCAAGTCAACTCCTTAACCAAATTAACTACCGAACCTTCAAATATATATTGATTGACTTACCCTTCTCAATAATATATAAAATTCTTCGAAAAACAATCATAGTCAATTCTCACCAAATAATAAGAAAAGGTTTAAATTAAAATACGCCTTTAAAATCAACCCAAACACTGAGAAAACCCACAATTTTAACAGAAAACACTTAAGCCCTTGTATACTATAAGCCTGCAATTTTTTTTTAAATATCGACAGAATGTTCTGGGACATAGATACACAGAGGTATCTAGACCCACACTGAATATAACTGTGATAAAGGTTTTATGAATACGGACGTTTTTTTTATATACCCACATAATTTGTATTCAGAAACATCCAGTGCAAGATTGATGGGCGTGTTCTTGCATACAAATTGTAGAATATGTACATCTACGTAATACAACATAAGGTGTATAAAATTTTAAAACAATTGTGTTCATGTTGTATATTTACGCTTAAAAAAATTGGGTATTCTTATTTTGAAATTAACGGTTCTGACTCTGACCCATTTTATTTAATCGTTGTCTATGTACCTACTTATTGTCTGCCTGTTCGCCATAGACGCAAAAACTACTGATTTTTTTTATACCACTTAGGTGGCAGACAAGCTCACGGCCCACCTGATGGAAAGTGGATACCGCGGCCTATGGACGTATGCAACACCAGGGGCGTTACACTCGCGCTGCCTACCCTGAAGAAACCTTCTAATGCCCTTCTTGAAGAACCCCATATTGTAGTCGCTTGGGAAAACCATATGAATAATGAAGTCAGTATTAAAGTAAGTAAAAATATTTTAAAAACATTTAATACTGTAATGTTTTTAATTACAGTCTGTTTGTCTATGTGTTTGATCATCACTCAAAAACCGCTCAACCGAACGTTATAAAACTATTGACGTCATCGTTGCACAGGCTTCAATAAACTCGCTTAGGAATATAGCCTAGGTAACATCTTGATTTGAATTCTTGCCATTTTGCAACAAGTGGGCATTGAACTCGCGACCCTGACACTGAACGAGACGACCGTTATCGCTAAGTATAGCAAATATTACGTACTCACCTATGTCTAGGCTTCTAGAACATAAATTAATATTAAAAATATGAGATAAAAAACATCTTTAAAACCAGCGTTTATTAAAAATACTAGTTTTGCCAGCTACCTCGTTCACGTGGAGGTCAGTTATTGTTTCTATTTTTGGTCCTCTCAACCAATTTTAGGATTTTTTAAGGGAAAATTTTGTAGTTTTATACAAAATTTTGTTTATGCCTTAACAAAAGGAAACCAAGGGTACGGCGGAGCTCTCTGCGAAACTCCCGCTAACCCTTCTAACCTAATCTATCTTTTTCGGGGCGCTCGATGTCCTCGAGCTCGCTTCACTCGCTTCCGCGCATCATTTATCATTTAATTATGCAATGGCTGTATCGTAGACAAAGCTAATAAAAAAAAACATACCTAGTCCTAATCTATCCGGTTCATTGCTACTATGGGCTGAAGGAAGTAATGGTGGGCAGTGTTGCCGTTATAAAAACAAACTATAATTTAATTATATATATTTTTTAACTGTCGCAATTACTTATTTAAGCTGTTATTTTGTAACATTTCTGGGTATGTGCTGCAGCTATGGAAAATGAATGTATTTTCTTTCTTTTTTTACATAGTTTCACAAATATTGAACATTGATCAAGTCGTTGTGGTCTAGGTATGTTAACAGTCGCCGCCTCACCGGTGAATGTTCGAAACCGTCATGAAAAAGATGAATAACGGACATTCACCAAAAATCTTGATAGATGATAAAAGTTACCAATATATCTTAACATACACTGCATTTCGGATATTCACAGTAATATTTATACAAACGTGTTTAAATAGACAAAATATGTATTCAGTAAAAATGAATTACTCAGGTGAGGCTTGAACCCAAGTGAGTTAGCATAATAAAAATTATAAAATTTCCTTAAATAAAACAAATATGTACTAACTAATTACTTCTATGTCAAACTGCCAATAAGTGTTAGTCTTCACTCGCTTTCCTCAAATTACGCATCAATATAATATGATACGATGAAAATACGTCAAAATATATTTATTATTTATTTATTTATTATATACTTTATTGTACGCCAATGACATTATTAATAGTATACCTACATGACAAGAATTTCCATACCTTTAAGGTGCCAAACAAACTCACACTGAGGTGATAATTCATCATAGTTTGGAGTTTGTTTACGCAAACGATAGTGTTCAAATTATTTGTTCCGTACAACCAGTTCAGTAAGCAGTACCATACTAATATTTTATAGGTAAAGAGATTTTTCGTTTGTTTGGTTGATCAAGCTAATCTCTGGAACTATTACTTTTTTTTTTTTTTTTATATAGGACACGTCAATTTGACTTCACCTCGCCTGATGTTAAGCTAAAGGCAAAGTCTCGGAAAGAGGGTCACCATCGTAAACATTTACCATGTTAACAGTGGTGGCACTCAGCTTGACGGCCTCATTAGATGCCTTTTCACGCCCCGCTTAAAGGACCCGGGACTGTAGGAAGAAGGAAACACGTGAGCTGGCAGGGAATTCCAGGTCTTAGTGGTGCGGCATAGGAATGAATCACTGAAACGCTTGGTTCTAGCAGGTATACTCTGCACCGTAAATGGATGACATCTTAGCCCTGCACGTGTCGTCCTGTGAAGGAAAGGGGAGGGTGGGACTAATTGGAAGAGCTCGTCAGAACATTCACCATGGTAGAGACGGTAGAAAACTGCCAAAGACGCAACATCTCTACGCATCTGCAAAGGCTCGAGGGTGTTCGTGACCTCAGGATCCCCAATAATGCGGACCGCACGTCGCTGCAACCTGTCGAGAGCATCTAATAAGTACTTTGCGGAGCCGTCCCAGAGATGTGAGCAGTATTCCACGCAGGAACGAATTTGGGTCTTGTATAGAAGACACCGCTGCTCCGGCGTGAAAAAACGTCTCACTCTGTTCAGGACTCCGAGTTTACGCGAGGCTGATTTGATGATACTCTCGATATAGTTTTTGTTATTCAGTTTGCAGCGAACATCCATACCGAGGATAGTGAGGTGATCCTGCAGTGGCAGTGGTGTGCTCTGAAGAGTGGGAAGGGGAAGGAAAGGAGATACCTTAGCTGTAAACGCACATGCCTGGGTCTTCTTGGCATTGAACTCGACCAGGTTCCTAGCGCCCCATTGAGAAATGTGGTCCAGGATCCGGTCCAGCTCTGTGACAAGAAGCTGCCTTTTTTCCGCGATATCAGACTGCTTGGCCGCAGGATGTGCGTGATAACTCCCATGTAAGGTGCTGTCGTCTGCATAGCAGTGAATGTTTCCGTTACAGAGCATGTCATTGATATGCAGAAGAAAGAGAGTGGGAGATAAAACGGAACCCTGCGGCACGCCAGCATTTACCTGCAAGAACTCCGAAGCTCGTCCATCACAAAGGACGCGAATACGGCGCCCCTGCAGGAAGCTTGCAACCCAGTTACACAGTCTAGGAGGCAGGCCGAAGGCTGGTAGCTTGGAAAGAAGCGATTTGTGCCATACCCTATCGAAAGCTTTGGCGATGTCAAGACTAATTGCCAGTGACTCACCGTGCTTCTCCATAGCCTCACCCCAAAGGTGGGTCATGTACGCCAGAAGATCACCCGTTGACCGTTTCGGTCTGAAACCGTATTGCCGGTCACTAAGCAAGGAGTGATCCTCTAGGTGGCGCATGAGCTGTGTGTTAATTATGTGCTCGAACACCTTACACAGCACTGAGGTGACGGCTATGGGTCGATAGTTGGCTGGGTCCGAGCGATCCCCCTTCTTGGGGATCGGCTGGACATTCGCCTCCTTCCAAGCCGAAGGCACTGTACCCGAACTGTAGGACAGTCGGTACAGCCGCGTTAGCATAGGAGATAACTCCGCTGCACATTTTTTAAGTACAACCGCTGGAATACCATCAGGACATCGAGTGATTGCAGTACTGCACGGACATCGCGTTGCCTGATACGTATATCAGGCATTGCGTGGTCACCAGTGGGCATTGTCCGTGGTTGCATACCACAATCATCGACTCGGGAGTTGGCCGCGAAGAGATTGACCAGCAAATTTGCTTTCTCTTGCGGCTCATGGGCCAGAGATCCATCGGGATTGCTCAGCGGGGGCAGCGAGGGCTGGCAGAAGTTGGCTTGCACGGCTTTGGCCAGTTGCCAGTAGCCACGGCTACCCGTGGGATGCGCCACTAGCTCTTGGCCCAGCCGCGCTATGCGCTGGGCATCCGCCCTGACGCATGCCCTCTTGCAAACCTTTGTGGCTCTGTTGTACGCCGCCTTGAAGTGACCCACGTTGGGATCGCGTGTGGCGCGCGCCCGCACCCAGGCGCGGTACGCAGACTGTTTATGGGTGAATTTCTCAAACGCAAAATTTTCGCGGCGTGACTGAAAATCATACCTTAAAGTTAACATATAGTAATGATTATTTTTTGTAAGGAAGATATCGTTTTTCTCTATATGCACGTATAAATTATATTATTGAAACTATTTTTGTGAGTGTGTAAAAAATGTCTTTTCACCTAAATACTAAGCTTGGTGGCGCGTCCACAACCTGTTTTCTTGGGAATGATCACAGTTTAATCAAAACTTCATTAGTTTACTGAGTATACTTAATAATAATTCGATTCGGCATTATTTTAGCTATCTTCGATAATGTCATTCGTAGTATTTAGTACTATACTTTATCTTAAAAATAATTTATAAGATGCGTCCGCGGCAAATGTAAAATTTTGGTGGGATTTATAAAAACATCGAAGGAGTCGTATTGAAAGTACCTATAAGGACGACACTATCATCATTGGAAACGTTCAGTTGGGTGTTAATGAGCACCTGTGCCAGTTGTCCCCAGTCCCGTTTCGTTTTTCTGCCAAACACGTAAGTAGGTCGTTTCATAAGCCTCTGACAAAAATATTGTAATTTTTGTGTTGATTATTTAAACCGTTTTATTCTCATTGTATGTTTTAATATTTAACTATAGTGTACAGGTTCAGTATTTATTAAATTTTGGTAATGTAACCACTATATTCTAAATAGTATTTTTATAAATAATTTTTTAGACGTGAAACTAATTTTGGTGGAGCAATTTTGGTGAATTTGGTGGGGTTTTACTAATCATCAAAATTGTATATTTACACCAAAATTTGTTTTCATAGTTATTTGATTAAGCTCCTTCGTAGTCCGACGGGCTACTAGGTCAGGTGGCCTCTACGTGGTATACCCTGGGCAATGGAGAAAGCACCGCCTCTCTCCCTAGGTGGAAAAGAGGTTGTTGGCTGTTGAGGGTTGTTCGGAAGCTTTCCTAATTTTCTCTCAGATAACCATTAGCATATGAACTACCCATACAAAAGACGGGCGAGTAGTTGGGTGAAGTCAGCTGATGCCGCAGTAAGGACAGGCCGGTGTGGTGGAGCATCGTGCGCACTTTCCGTCACCTGCTTCTACTGGCGTGAAAGGCGGCCTCACTCTTTGCTACCAAGCCTACACCGTTAAAACCTGCCCATCCTTCTTCCCTCCTCTCCACTGTCAACATCATTTAGCTTTTCTTCCTCTGCTTTCTCACTTACATGAAAGCTACCGTGGATGCAAGAGTGCCTCATGCAATCTTTTGCACGTGACTCCACGCAACAAAGCGATGAAGTCGAAGATGTAGGTGACACGCAACTCCTGCTTATGTTGCTCCAGCAGCTAGCACTTTGCTATCGTGTAAAAGGTACTCAATCTTCTCCACAGAAGGCTTCTGACCTCTACCGTCCTCAAGCTCCTACATCCACATCCTCACATGTTGCACCAATCTATCGGCGTCCACCACCGATATTAACAGCATACATGGGCAGTTATGAAGTGATTGTCTGATGCTATCCGACCAAAATACCACGCTGATTGGGAATGGACTAAGGACAGATCACAGATCACAGAGACAGTGATAAGGAAGATTCTCATATTGCCAACAGCGGTTCGAACAACGGAATCAGAATCGTGGTACATGTCTCGGATGGTGTAAACCTCTGGAACCCTTATGAACCGCAATGCCCATCAGCTCACCGCGTGAGAAACTTAGTTGAAGGACTCTTGTAAGTTCAGAAATAGACATCACACTACCAACTTGTCGTGCCACTACCAAGTGTCCATGGCATATCTTCCGTCCACCCTTAGGCATACCGAGTACCACCTCTCCCACTTTGAGAATAACTGCCTAAATCTTTTCCCAGCAATCTTGAAAAAGTTCGTCGATAATATTGGCGCCATTAGAGTAAAATATAATCCTTGCTAGAAGCAAGGATAGATAGAACAATCAAATGTTTTGCTTTTATACTGATACTACTAACAACTAAAGTGGTTTTGCCAAATAAAAATGAAGTTGGTGATAAAAGGGTAAAAATTAAGGGTTATATGTAACTATTAAGTGCCAAATTCTAGAAAAAAAAACAAAGAAATAGTATAAGTAATAATAAATAAAAAATAAAAATAAGTTGATATGCAATTTTGGTGTTAGACACCAATTTCGGTGTATTGAAAATTCAGGTGTATAAAATAAACAAGTAATTCCCAGGGCTAATTAAACTATTCAAACATATTAGGCATAAAATATGTATTTCTATCTAAATATTGAAAGAGATTACCTAAATACCTAGAAATAAAAAAAATCACCAAAATTAGCTAAAAATTCATAGATGTTGAAATTCACCCTTATGTTCAACAGCCTCCGCGCACTCGCGCCCGAACCACGGACGCGCTCCGCGGACTCCGGTGACATCGGTGTATGGGATATAGTATTCCATACCTAGACCGATCTCACCGGCGACAGCAGTAGCGCTCTCAGATGGGTTCTTACCCTCAAAGCAGCGTTCAACCCACGGGATGGACGCATAATAGTCGCGCAATCCATCCCAGTCCGCTGACGAGTAGTGCCATAGCCGCCTCTTCCCCTGCACGGGTCGGGGGGGCGCTACAATGGGCACGGTGGAGCGGACCAGACAGTGGTCGGTACTGGCCCTTATTCGGAGTGACAAGCCGTTTCGTAACTACTCGCGTTCATAATAACCGTTTAAAGACTAGTTTTCCGCCAGTTCTGTCTTTGTTATTATCTAAAATGAAAATCCATCGTCTTCTCAGTTCTCCCGTTACGAGTACGTTTGAAATTCAATGTCATTCAGAAATATTTATAACTAGCCTTCCCGGAAAAAGAAAAGGGCTATTTTTAGGGTCTTCCCCGCAATTATTCGAACTTTTCTCACCTTTTAAACCTTCCCCAAACCTCCACGAACATTTCAAGTCCAAGATAAGATAATTTCGTTCAGCTGTTCTCGAGTTTTAGCGAGATTAACGAACAGCTATTGATTTTTATATAATACTAGTTTTTGCCCGCGGCTACGCCCGCGTGTATGTCGGTTCCCGGCAATTATTCGAATTTTTCTCTCCTTTTAAACCTTCCCTAGACCTCCATGAACATTTCAAGACGAAGATAAAATAAATCCGCTCAGCCGTTCTCGAGTTTTAGCGAGACTAACGAACAGCTATTGATTTTTTTATATCTAGACTAGATAATGCTTAGTACTAGGTATTATCTATTCTGTGACAATGCTCTTGGTTTAAAGTGAAAAATTATTTTTATGTTGAAAAGTCCGTTTGTCGAGGAAGTTTACAAGCAATTTACAATAACAAATCACAAATGTCAATAAATTCGGCAGATTCTCATAAATTAATTTAAAATCAGTAAATTGCGGGCATCTAATCACTACTACGAGTATCTACAAAACAAAGTCGCTGTCGCTTGCAGTACGCCCCTAAAACTACGCAACGGATTTTGAAGCGGTTTTTTTAATAGATAGTACTTTAAGAGGAAGGTTTATATGTATAATACACGCTTAATATAGTAGAGGGTGGCCTACCGATGGCTGCACGTATCCACAATGGGGTAAGCAGAGGCATATGACCTACGTCTTGTTTTCGCTATCTATATTTTTAGACCTACGTAATGTTTGGCGAATCTATTATCGGCTATCGGGCACATGTCCAATCGCCCTACTGCTAAGAATTATTGTTTAAACGAATAACCTTATGTATATGTTACCGGAAATGTATGAAATCAAGGAATTGTATACAAATCCTAGGAAATGTGTGTTAATACATAGAATTCCTGCCGTTCCACCGGAAATGTGTGAAATAAATGGGTTATTGTCTAAATTTGCGGATGATTTTGTGGAAAATGTATATTTTTGAATGAATAAAAAAAAATAACCACGAATCTATTATCGGCTCTTCTAACCTAATCTATCCAAGTTAAATTGCGTGGTGTGGACACTGCGCCCCGACCTGGATATATTATAGGTTAGAAGACTGAAGCGAAAGCGAGGCTCCAGCATTAGCCTAAGTGGTTGCATTTTTTATAACCACCATCAATATTCTTTGATACCATTTCATACATTTCCTGCTGCGCACTCGGCATTGTATACAATGCCTAGGCATTGTATAGAATTCCGGATTATACACATTTCCGGTAACATATACATAAAAAAAGACTTATGTATACATCGAGACATATATCTTGAACCTAAAATCTATACGCGCAGTACACATCTTTTCTTCATCTTTGAGCTAACCCCAGTCGCATTCGACGCTTCCAGCTTGGAATCTGGGGTCCGCTTTATTAGTCTAACTGCTTATTTGGCTGAACTTCGATATTTTCTGTGAAGCGACCCAAAGGCGATATCGAAGCGTTGCAGTTACACCAGTTGTTAGATTTTTCGGGCTCCAATTACCCGTCCTGTCACCCTAGCAGAAGCAGGCCGCGGTGGCGGCGTAAAGCGCGCCTCCTCGTACCCGGGGCTAGATGAGGACACTATAGTCCCCACAACCCGTAGGGGGCCATCTCGAAAGAGGGGTCTACCGGGGTGCGAGAGATATACTTTCGGCAATCTAACCTCTGGCAACCAAAGACCCAAGACGGCGTGCGTTTTAGTCGGTTCTAGTCCCACATAACCACCTCCATCGGTTCCGTGGGGTTGGTATCCGTGGGGATTTTTCGCACGATAAAAAAGGGCTCCAATTATCCGTAACAACTACCTGTATGTTCGTATGGCAACCGGGACCGACGCCGGCTTAACGTTTTTTGGGTGTCTATTGAGGATAGCGGGGTGCTACGTCGGGGGACGAGCTCAAATTCACCAAACATAGGCACTCGCCACTTAAGCCCAAGATAATATGTCCCGTGGTATAGGTATAAACATGTTTACTTCGATTCCCAGTATAAGAATCTTACTTACTTTCAAAGAAGTTCAAAATATTAACACCTACTTAGAAATATAGTTCAATATTTCATTCGATACATTTCAAAACTAGATACCTAATTACACTAAGTTCACTGATAATGATATTATTGTAATTAAACACAAACAGCTGTTTTCAATAAGTGTTGCCAGATATAAAAATAAACTTATCGATATAATAATCGATTCTTCAATTGTTTAATTAAACAAGAAATTAAGATAATGATAGATATTTCAATTAAGTTCCATTATAAATAAATCTCATTAACAACAAGTTTCGAATTAATTACAAAATTCTATTAAAACAAAAAATAAACAAAAATAGAATTGAATTCGTAATCGATTTATCAATTACCTAGAATAATAAAATTAATTACTTTGCAATACTGACATAAGTTACAATGAATGGGAAGACTGTGTATAAATAAATATTTTTACATAATTTTTAATAAAAGTCACGAATTTTATTTTTGTTTCGTTTTCACAAAAAAAAAAAACAATTTTTAGATCGTGCATGTGTTACTTTGTCGGGAACGTTTTGAGTCATAATTCCTTTGTTTGATAATATAATACGTAAATATGGAGGATGCGTTAGTTAAATTGCTTAGAAATCTCATTAAAAAGACAATTTATACTGTAAAATACGGTGTTACAATACCTTTAAAAGCTACAACAGATATTAATATCCTTGATAATAACCTGGAGCATCGAGAAAACACAAAAACTACACCAAAAATCACCGTTATAACAAGTAGTATTATCACTGGTTACGAACTATCGAATGCGTATAATAGTACTCAATCACGTCCACAGATGTCGCCATTCAATATCGATCTCACTTCCAGGAATACAAAGGTCGGTGTTAGAATGGGATGGGTATAGGAGTGCAAACACACACACTGCCAACCTAAATTGAAACAAAAATCAGTACCAATTAACCGTCGATAAGGACTCTTTTGTAATGGATGAATGGATGTGAAGCTATTGATACGAAACGAGTGATGAATATTAGGCCCTGTCATTGTATAGAATACACGCTATGCAGGAGGCACGGGTTCGATCCCCGCTCAGTGCTAATATTTGTATGCATGAATATGGCTATTTGCATTGGTCTGGGTGTTTCTATGTATATATGTATGTATTTACAAAAAATAAGAGTATTTTATGTATATTTTTATTCGCATTTTAGATTCCATAACACAAGCTAGTCTTACCATGGGTCTCTGTAGAATGTTGTGGAATTTACTCATTTATTTATAGCAAGTAGGTACCTACTTAAAAAGTAATACCTAAATCCTAAATTACTGACTAACTAATACTTAGTTTAAATTTTTTTGATTAGCGAATGTTGGTTACGCGACTTTTGCTCAAATATCTCCGGTCCTACTTATCAGATAGCGAGCATCCAAACATAATATGATTGAAAGTTTGATCAAGACCTTACAAATAAAAAAGCCGCATCAAAATCCGCTCAGTAGTTTTTTGCATACATCACAGATAAACAGTCAAACAGACAAGGCATCCAATTTTTTTTTAGGTTTCAGTATCGTTAATACTATAACATTACTTAACCCAAGTTGTTTTTAAATATCTACAATGTACAAACACGACCCCTTTGTAATTAATAATTACGCATATGATAGATAGATAGGTAGGGATAGGTATAGGTTACCTAACTACTGTCTTTCTTTACGCAACTAGCACAAAGGCGAGGATCCTAAATAAAAGGGGTATTACATCTTCCTAAATTCAGAAACCTGAATTTAGAAAATTCTGAATTTAGAACAGTGTAATTGCATTTAGGAAGCAAAGCTTCCTAATTAGGAAGCTATTTAGGAAAAGAATGGTTTCCGACGTCCTAAATGGCTAAATCGGATGAGTGTAATTACGTTTCCTGAATTCAGGACGCTCAGTCGCCGCGCGCCGGCCGTCGAGAGCGCACGTTCGTCTTTCCCTCCTAATATAATATTGCGTATGTACCGACGAAATAAATGAAATATTACATCATCTAGTATGCTAATTATTCAAATAGATCAAGGAAAAATTATATGATCAGTCCAGGCGGGATTTGAACCCGCGATCCTTCTTTTACAGGGAGAATGCTTTGACCACCTAGCTACCAGACTCACGCCCAAACCAATCTGTATCCGTCTTTAAGGCGATGGTGGAGCAATCTACCGACGCTCTTACGAGCTATGCTATCGGAACCAATGAATGATCTGTCATTCATTTTATTCATTGATTTTTTATTACCCCGCCCAAATGTTTGAATGAAATTTTACAGCATTTAGTATGCTAATTATTCAAATTGATTATGAAAGAAAAAAATCGTTCGTCGTTAAGCTAACCGCAAGGGTTATGGCAATATCAATATTTTTTTTTTTTTTATAGTATTGAGGGCATTTTGGCGCAATTCACTCGACAGTCGACACGTCCGTCCCTTGCCGCTCGTCCTTCAAAAATGATTTAGGATCCTAAATTAGTGAACGTGTAATCGCGAGCTTCGGTGACTGAATTTTTTTTTCCTAAATAGCTTCCTGAATTTAGATTTCTGAATTCAGGAAGATGTAATACCCACTTAAGATGTTTCGTGCGTATATTATAAGGATCTCCTTAGAGATCTCTCTAGCTTATTAATTTATTACTCGGTTGTACCAGCCATTTAGCAATTCGTACATATAAAAAAATAATGATTATGGATTTCAGTCATTTTGTTTTTCAGGCATTTTGGGATTAAGTCAAACTGAGATTCGGACATATGTAGGAAAATGGCGTAATGGGATTTAGTCTATATGAACCGGAACGACACTCACGCACACAGAACTTCAATTGAAATAAAACTATTTTTAGCGGATTCTAAGTATTTTGTGTTTATTTATTATTTACACGAAGTCTGACCACAATATCACTTTTCTAATACCATTGGTACCTATAGCTCCATTCATATGTACTTATATCTTGGACCTAAATCGCGAAATATAAAAGGCCGTGGTGCACGCAGATTGTTTTATAATAATCTTAATACTTAATATAATACTTAAATACTTAATATATAATAAATACTTACTTATGAATTTGAGCTCGTCCACAGCCAGCACCCCGTGATATCTTCAAAATACATTCAAGAATCATGTACTGTGTGCGTATAGACAGTGAGCGTGTGTGTGGGCCACCCTGTGGGTTCGTGTAGTGTTCTTTCTTTAAATTGCCTTGATGTGATTGACATTTCGGGCGTCGGAGGGCATAGACTGACCTCCGTTCCCCATGAGCGCGGGCCTTGGGGTGACGGGTGGAGCCACATGCCATCCCAACAAAAGCAGGCCACGGCGGCGGCAGTGCGCGTACGTGCCTCCCTATACCGGGGGTGATTTGGGAACACCGTTGTCCCCCCCTCCTGAGGAGGGCCAGACGGTAAGGGATGCCAGAGTGCGTGGGATCCGTACCGACCTAGCACCACGACCCTCAGTCTGCGTGCGATTTAGTCGGTTCGAGTCCGAAATAACCTCCCCTTCCAGCTCCGGCGAGGGTGGTATCCGAGGGGATTTTCGCACGATAAAAAAAGGTTCGGCTTTCCAGTCAAACTATGATGACTGACGGTGGAGGTGAGCGCTGATGCATCACAAGGTGGCCACCCTAAACCTACACCTGGGTCGCAAGTCCCAGGCGCCGTCACAGTGTTCCTCTCTGTACCACGCCATGGACCCGGCGACCGCACGGTGAATCCATGGAATGCTGAGAACCGGATCTCTCTGAACTTCGATATTTTCCTTGAAAAGCCATTGACTTCCACAACCATTTGGCGATATCGAAGTTTATTGTCATAAACAGAATAATCCTCAGTATTAGAATAATAACTGAACTGACTATTAATCATTAATGTAGAACATTATAGCATTGACGTCAATCAGTGTTCGTAATTCAGCAATATTAATATTATACCTAATATCCTTATCTATTCTGTACTAATACAGGAAAAACAGGGTTAAAACTGAACGAATTTGCTTCGCGTGATTCTATACTATAGAATGTATATAATATTATTACACGCCCAATTAATTATGACACATTATTACATGGATAAGGTTTTATATTATATACATTTGAGAAAATCGATCTGAGAATATCTATACTTCGTTGAATGGTTTTTAGATTAACATCTGTGTTGATTGATGACGCATCTTTGTTAATTATCAAGATTTCGAGATGAAACCTTAGGGTGAGACTGGGAATTAACACTAGGATGAAGAAGAGAATACATTATAGTCTGGAAGAATACAAAGGCTTCACATATTCTGAAAATTCACCTGAATTTAGGGAAGGGAACGGAATCACAATTTGACGCGTGCCTCGGCCATTGTCTATTATATGGTATATTTACTACTTAATAAAGTCCATTCATATTTTATTGTTACTAAAGGTACAGTCATACAAAATGTCGTTTGATAAAATTAAATCGATTGGCAAAGCGTGCGTAAACAATGTATTTTTTTTTTATCTTTATTTATTTTGGGGTTTTGATCCAGTAAGGATATGCCTGTAAACAATGTATCGATATAAAATAATCAGTAAAATTTGTCACAAAATTATTGAATTTATTTGCTCGGGCCATTAATCTTGGATCCTCCCATACGCGCAGTGCTCGTTTCTTAGATGTATTTGAAGATAGCACGGGGTGCTCCTGTGGTGGACGAGCTGAAATTCACCAAGTAACTATTACAAACAGATGTAGGTCCAAGAGCAAATGTTAGACACCTGATTAATTAATTTTGAGGCTATCTTGTGTGAGAACTGCAAAAATGTGCTGGCAATTCATCAATGTTGATTTACATTCAGCGTCAGTCTTGCGTCAGTCAATCTTGTGGTAGTGAACGCGGCCAGTACGCAGGAGGCACGGGTTCGATTCCCGCTGAATGGAAATAATTGCATGCATAAATAAGTAGGAATGGGCGGCGAGGCGAGGCGAAGGCGATATTTAAGTTCTATGTTATCCAATTGTATTCCACTGACTTCTCTACTCGATATTACTTAGAAAAATATCCATTTACAGAAGCAAGCAACATTAATTTGCGATATGCGTAATGCGTAGTATCAGGTAGTATCGATTAATACGTCAATCAGCTGGTCCGTTGACTTGCACGTGACATTGTTTTGAACTAAAGGTCTTGTTGTATGAGCCCAGATCATATACACTTCGTCAACATAGCCTTTAGAATCGGACAGCCTCTGTGACGTAGCAGCGGTGAACGCGGCCTCCACACAGGAGGCGCGGGTTCTATCGCCGCTCAATGCAGATATTTGTATGCATGAATATGGGTATTTGCATTGGTCTAGTCGTGCCTCTGAGAGCACGTTACGCCGTCGGTTCCGGTTGCAATACGAACATCTATGGCAGTCATTACGGGTAGTTGGAGCCCTAAAAAGTCCAACAAATAATCTAGCTGTAATGCTTCGATATCGGCATTAGATTGAAGGGGTCAGATGGCAGTCACTTCAGAGAAAAAAAACGAAGTTCAGCCACATCCGCAATTAAGACTGGTAAAGCGGACCCCATACTCGAAGTTGAAAGCTTCGGGTGCAACTGGGATTAATGCTATGATGAAGAATAAGTGGCAGAAATATCTTGATCAACAATGTCTCAAAATGTTCGTAAAACTAACATAACATAAACTCACGCCTGTATTCCCCGATGGGGTAGGCAGAGGTGCTAGCACCCACATTTCGCCAGTTTATGTTTAGGTCCCAATGTAATAGGTGGCGAGCCTATATATATTAACCGGGCACTTATAAACCTGCGATAAATACACAAATAACTTCGAAAAACATCGAAAAGTCATTGGTGTGTGCCATGGTAAACCTGGGATCGAACCCGAGACCTCGTCACAGCAGTCCATTACCCATACCACTAGGCTACTAAAGTATTAAGAGCAAATCAAACTGTTTTATTGATTTAAATTGTATTATTGTCGGAACTAAAGATTTGTACCAAATAGCACAACAATCGGTTAGCAGGAAGTTGGAAAACCAAAGAATAGGCTATTTGATTTTGAAAAATTCAATTTGTCGCGCCGTGCCGCCCGAAAACGCTCCATACAAAATCGTACGAAATTGTGACGTCACGCTTCTGTAGCGCGTAGTGTAAAATGTATCGAGTGCAAGAGAATATCGAATTTACCTCGGTCTACGTTGCGTTTACACGTATATAGTTCATAATAAAAGTTATTTAAAATTTAATGAGGATCTAAAAAGTTAAATATTTGAATTGAATTTGATTGTTTATATTTTGACTTTTTTTGGGAATTTCAACTAATGAAAAGTCATAGTTTCAGTTTATTTAAGCGATATTTTATTTTGCAAGGCAATTTTTTTCAGAACAGGCTATCATATTAACCAATATTGGGAAGAATCGATGACTTAGTCAAATACCCTATTACCAGAATCGATCCTTGGTATGCCTGACAATAAATTCAAAACCACCTTATCTAAAAAAGCATACTATAGGACAGATGATTATTTGAAAGATAAAAAAGTCTGGCATGGTGCTGGCCCCTCGTAAAATACTATAATTACAGCATGGTATTGTATTAGTTACGTGACTTACATCTAACATTATGTAACTTTGGTTTGATTCATCATTATAAAGTGTTTTATACACTTATTGTTCATCCAGATGCGAAATATACATTGGTCCTCATTTAGCCTTGAGAAAATAACTTGTAAATTGACGTCTAAAAATTGCGACAGTGGAGTTTGTTGCGCCGTTTCTTCTCCACCAGCGCCTTGGAAGCGGTGGTAAACTTAGAATAAGTAGAATTAAATTGACGTCAATAAGAAAAAAAATTATTGTTCAACATTGAGAATAGATGACTTTAACTTTGAATTTAATAAAGACCGCTTTGAGCACATTGTTGATCAACGTCTTTCTGTTGCTGAATGTACAGTATCAAATTCTAACACGTGGCTCTAAGTGATTTATCACTTATATCAGCAGTACTATTATGTACCTATTCTGTGATATCAGTATTCACTAATTATCCTCGTGCTACAAACGCATCACGATCACGACACGATTGAGTTACTAACCTTTGACTCCATGCAACTAATAAACTAAATTCACTAAAGAAATGAGTTAATCTAATAAACTTATCGAAGTTCATTAACTCTTTAACAAATACACAGGCCCTCAATTCTACTAAAGCCAATCTATTATGGTGCTGACATTAAATTTTAGACTTTATTTCCATAGGTCTAAAGTTCAAAATAAAGTGAAAACAGTTTAAAACTGTGGTTCGGCTATAGCAGAATCGAGGCCTAGGAGCGCCACACTGATGCTGCCGCCCTGTGGAAATTTTCTACTACCCTTCTAGAAGAATAATTACCGGGCGCGGGTGCTTCGGGCGGTATTTCTGTCTGATTGATAAGGAGCCAACGTCCGAGTGCCATCACTGCGAAGCGAGCGAGGACACGGGGGCTGCACACGCTCACCGAGTGTGTGGCGTGGGGGACACCGAGGCGGGAGCTGGTGGCGGCCCTGGGAGTGAGAGTTCTCATCCTCGCCACCCTGCTCTTTGCGATGGTTCGCCGTGCGGACGCGTGGTTCTGCGATCAAGTAATGGTCATAAAGGAGACGGCGGAAAGGCAGCGGCGGCGTGAGCGAGAGAGACTCACAGATGGCGCTACCTGCGTGCGCAGGCAAAATTGATTCAAAATCCATACTTCCATACTATAATATTATAAATGCGAAAGTAACTCTGTCTGTCTGTATGTTACGCTTTCACGCCTAAACCACTGAACCGATTTTGATGAAATTTGGAATAGGGGTAGATTAGATCTTGAGAAAGGTCATAGGCTATGTTTAGTTGAGGTAACCGACATCCACGCGGGCGGAGCCGCGGGCAAAAACTAGTGTTTTATCTATAAAGAAAATCTGTTCAATACACTATACGACCAGGCTCGTTAATCTGCAAACTACCTAGGTAATCTGCAGATTAACTAGTTAATGTAAGAACTTATACAAATTTTTCTGACGCGGGCAGGTAATCTGCAGAATATCTAGTTAATCTGCTCTGTAACTGATTTTGGAACATTACTGTAACATAACTACCTATAACGTATTTATACCTGTAATGCTAATTGATATATTTTTCCTAAACTTTTCCTGTTCATATATCAACTGTCAATCTTCTTATACATACTTTGTTTTTTTGTTCATGTTGTTTTTATGCATACCTACTTAATTTTTTGCTCTGCCATCGACATCGACACGTGGACAAGCACACGGACCTCCTAATGGAAAGTGGTTACCGCAGCTTATGGACATGTGCATCATCAAAGTAGGTACCTACATACACCACTAAGTACCTACATCCCCTTTGTATATAGGATTCATTTAAGTATCAATTATTATTGTAGATGTATTAACTACTAGCTTTTGCCCGCGGCTCCGCCCGCGTGGATGTCTCTATCTGTGATCTACCCCTATACCTAATTTCATTTTAAATATTAGAGGAACTTGTATTTTAAATATTATGGAGTTTACCCTTTTTACCCTTTAATGTATCCAACGTTATTCGTACTGGGTATGGTTGGCTACAATGAGCTGAGGGTTAGGAGGGAGCTAGCGTTGGCGGTGTACCTATTAAAGGTGTTGCGTGGAAAGGTCCAAAATCCGGCCATACTGGAGCGGATTGATCTATGCGTCCCAGACGGGTACGTGGGGAGGCGCCGGAGGCCGCAGCTTCTGAAGGTGCCGTGCGCGCGCACTAACTTGCTGAAGGAGGCGCCGCTAACGCGGGCCCTCCGGACACTCAACATTGTATCGAGAAACATTGACCTGTTTTGTTGCTCCCTGAGGGAATTCACAGATACAACATTAAATACCTTATGTTACAAATAGTTTTAAAACTGTATGTTTAGATTGCCTACTCTGTTGTATTAGGGTAACCTGTAAGAATAGATGTAGATGAGATAAATAAATAAATAAAAAAAAAAAAAAAAATCATCAAAATCGGTTCGGTGGTTAAGGCGTGAAAGCGTAACATACAGACAGACAGACACACAGAGTGACTTTCGCATTTATAATATTAATATGGATTATTGTAGATGTATTAACTACAACAATCGCGTTCTATGATATACAATAATGTTATCGGGAATTAACGCGATCATGGTATAGGTATACATGGCCTGTGACCGCGACTGGTGTAAGCTGGACCTCCTTTCTGCTAAAGCCAAACCTTTTAGTGAAACCGCCATTGCAAAAATCTGTCGGTGCTGACTGGAATCGACCACACACTATAATAATCTTTTTCTACCAAACGACTATACGCCCTGGAGGTCGAGTGGGTACGTAGCCATCTGGGTGTATAATAAACTTTAGAGATTTCGAAAAACATTGTAAAAAATGAAATGCTCAAGTGAGACTCGAACTCACGACCTTTCCCTTACAGGGGGACTGCTCTTCCAACTGAGCTATTGAGCCACACTTGAATCATTCCAAATTTTCCTTCTCTTTATATCCATTCTCTTTATATTCCAACAGTTCGTAAGAATGTTGGTAGATGGCTGCACCGTCGCCCTTATAGACGGATATAAAGAGAAGGAAAATTGGGAATGATTCAAGTGGTGCTCAATAGCTCAGTTGGCAGAGCAGTCCCTCTGTAAGGGAAAGGTCGTGAGTTCGAGTCTCACTTGAGCATTTCATTTTTTCCAATGTTTTTCGAACTTAAAAGTTAGCATAATAAATGCTATAAAAAATTCATTCAAAAAACTTTAGAGTTTTTTAGTGTACATTAGTTAGGTTTGGCAATACAGAATTAGCATCATAGACTATGTTTGGTTGCGATAACCGACATCCACGTGGGCGGAGCCGCGGACAAAGGATTAGTAGCAAGTCGTCATGAACGCAAAACAAAAGCTAGTTTATTAAAAATTAAATTAAAAATTTAAAAAACCCCCGTCACAAAAACACCTCCAAAAAGTTGAAAATAAATGAATAAATTTTAATTCAACGGTTGCCATGTCGGGGGCCCTTAACTGGTTAAGTACTCCTTTATATCATAAGGTCCCCCGACATGGCAACCCTTGAATTAAAATTTATTCATTTATTTTCAACTTTTTGGAGGTGTTTTTGTGACGGGGGTTTTTTAAATTTTTAATTTAATTTTTATTTTATACTTTTTAAATTGATCTACTAGTCAAGCTCTTTCATTTGATACCCATATTGAGGGAATTATAAAGAAATACGTATTCCAACATGTTGTGGCGGCGGCCATCTTGGACCGATTTTTTTCAAACATGGCTAAGAACACTACCGACTAATATACCTTTTAAACAAAAAAAACTAAATCCAAATCGGTTCATCCGTTTGGGCGCTACGATGCCACAGACAGACACACACACACACACACACACAGACAGACACGTCAAACTTATAACACCCCGTCGTTTTTGCGTCGGGGGTTAAAAATTCATTTGATTGATAGCCCGGGTGCGAGAGATATGTCGAAGACAACCTCACCTTCGGCCTAGCAACACGACCCTCAGCCGGCTTGCAGTTTTAGTCGGTTCGAGTCCGACATAACCCCCCCCTTCCGGCTCCGGTGGGGGAGGTATCCGAGGGGATTTTCGCACGAAAATAAAAAAAAGCAACGCATAGCTTGAACTGCGCATCTTTATTGCACATCATACTCGCTACGCTGCATAGCATAGCACAGTGAAAACGGTCACATAGTTTCATAGCTTTTATTTTACAGTAGCTTTTGCCCGTGGCTCTGCCCGCGTGGATGTCGGTTATCGCGAGCAAACATAGCCTATGTCCTTGCTCAAGGTCTAATCTACCCGTATACCAAATTTCATAAAAATCGGTTCGGTGGTTAAGACGTGAATGCGTAACATACAGACAGACAGACAGATAGACAGACGACTGACTAAGGATGCTGTATAGTACATTTTTGGTGGACAGGCAGCCTATAGAGAGTACTACAGAAGAAATGATAGTACTACGCAGAGTTGTACCCTGTTTACCACTGTACTGGTAAAACGCTTATCACATTTGACAATAATTCACTTTCGTTACTTGATACTATCTCATGTCACACATGGTGCTCACGTTAGCTTATCACTGTGAATTCATTTAGTGAAATGAGGTTACAATACACAGATTTATCTTCATTCATTCATTATTCATATGCGAACTGTGATCAACTGGGTTTGTAGAGAGGTCATTGACTTCCATGTGGTGGTATTTTTTTTTTGTTTTATCGTGCGCAATATCCCCACGGATACCACCCCCACGGAGCCGGTGGAGGCGGTTATGTCGGACTCGAACCGACTAAAACGCACGCCGTTTTGGGTCCTTGGTTGACGGAGGTGAGATTGCCGAAAGCATATCTCTCGCACCCCGGCAGACCCAGGACCATCTCTTTCGAGATGGTCCCCTTCGGGTTGTGGGGACCTCGGTGTCCCCAACTAGCCCCGGGGGTACGGGGAGGCGCACTTTGCGCCGCCGCCGCGGCCTGCTCCTGCTAGGGTGACAGGCGGCTCCACCGGTCACCCCCAGGCCAGCGCTCATGGAGGACGGAGGCCGTTCTGCGACCTCCGACGTCCGGCTCCTTCTCGAGCATTACTTGCTCACAGAAGGAGGCGGCCGCACCCCAAACGTTCGCGCATCGTACCATCGCTGTGAGCAACGTGGCGAGTGTGAGGACTCCCACCCCCAGAGCCGCCACTAGGACCCGCCTCGGCGTGTCCCACGCCGGGCACTCGGTCAGCGTGTGCAGCTCTGTGTCCTCGCTCGCATCACAGTGATGGCACTCGGACGTTGGCTCCTTCCGGATCCGACACAGGTAACTCCCGATCCATGTGGTGGTATAGTCAGCATTAAAAGATGTTGACGAACAGAGTACTCAAAATGATCTTAATTTAGTTTTTTGACCCCCTTCCAGTTGACCGATTGTTCTGATATTTGGTCCACCCTTTATTTCAGACAATAATATCATATAAATCAATAAAACCGTTGTGTGGAATGTTGTGGAATATTTATTATTATTTTATTATTATTTATTAAAACAGTTTGATTTGCTCTTAATACGAGAGTTTTAAGATCATTTTGAGACTTCATCGTCAAGATATTAATTTAATGAAGCTATACTTACCTTATTATACCCTCCTGTCGGCCAGCGGGGTCTTCATATCAGACTTTTTTTTATTTTTTATTTAGGACACGTCAATTTGACAGGCAAAGTCTCGGAAAGAGGGTCGCCATCGGAAACATGTACCATGTTTCAACAGTGGTGGCACTCAGCTTGACGGCCTCGTTCGATGCCTTTTCACGCTCCGCTTAAAGGACTCGGGACTGTAGGAAGAAGGAAACACGTGAGCTGGCAGGGAGTTCCAGGTCTTAATGGTGCAGCATAGGAATGAGTCACTGAAACGCTTGGTTCTAGCTGGTATACTCTGCACCGTATATGGATGGCATCTTAGCCCTGCACGTGTCGTCCTGTGTAGGAAAGACTTAAATCTACTGAAATCGCACGTCATTTTAAATCTTACATGAAAAACGCCTTATTGGGCTACCGGAATCCCAATAAGCCATTTCTCTTAAACCCCGGTTGACCCTGGGTTATGTTTGGCTGGCGCAGGCATTCATCTTGGGGTTGGATTGGGATCGGATCCAAAGAGCCACCGGACGCAACCGAGAAATGACAAATTCAATTGAAGTTTTGTAAGTTCCGTCTTTATGGTCTACTAGCTTTTGCCCTCGGCTCCGCCCCCGTGGAAGTCGGTTATCGCGGCAAAACATAGCCTATGTCCGGTCTCAAGGTCTAATCTACCCGTATACCAAATTTCATGAAAATCGGTTCAGTGATTTAGGCATGAAAGCGTAACATACGGACAGACAGAGTTACTTTCGCATTGATAATAATTATGATTTTTGACTTTAACTTAGAAGCATGATGATGGTTTGAAAAACCAAATTTCAAGGTATAAAATCAATTTTTAAAATTACACAGGTAAAATATGAAGATGGGAAGTACCTATAATAACAGATACCATCTAAGTACCTACTAACGTGGTTAGTTTTTGTTGTACATAAAAAGCGTAATTACATGAATATTTTCCTTAACAATGTTTGTAAGCTATTTATTGTTTTACATTTACTTTGAAACCGCCAATAAATACGCTGTAGAAGATTGCCGACGTAAATAAATGGTTGATTAGTTCTTACATAATAAATATTATAATAATTACCAGAATCTTCAAGAATCAATTTCATTTGTTCAGTTTAGACACTTAAGAGCACATATGAACATCAGAAATTTATATTTATATCAGGAATCACAGGAACAATAAATAAAATAAAATGTTTTTTTCATTTTGAAAATGATTCTTTCGTTTGTTCGGTAGATTGGTTCTACTGAGAAGATACCAGCAAGAAATTCAGTGAACTCGATTATCCTTCTTTTTTTTAAAAATGGTTTTATTTATAACTAATTTATGGGTGAATTTCTCAAACGTAAAATTTTCGCGGCGTGACTGAAAATCATACCTTAAAGTTAACATATAGTAATGATTATTTTTTGTAAGAAAGGTATCGTTTTCCTCTATATGCACGCATAAATTATATTATTGAAACTATTTTTGTGAGTGTGTAAAAAATGTCTTTTCACCTAAATTCTAAGCTTGGTGGCGCATCCACAACCTGTTTTCTTGGGAATGATCACAGTTTAATCAAAACTTCATTAGTTTACTGTGTATACTTAATAATAATTCGATTCGGCATTATTTTAGCTATCTTCGATACTGTCATTCGTGGTATTTAGTACTATACTTTATCTTAAAAATAATTTATAAGATGCGTCCGCGGCAAATGTAAAATTTTGGTGGGATTTATAAAATCATCGAAGGAGTCGTATTGAAAGTACCTATAAGGACGACACTATCATCATTGGAAACGTTCAGTTGGGTGTTAATGAGCACCAGTGCCAGTTGTCCCCAGTCCCGTTTCGTTTTTCTGCCAAACACGTAAGTAGGTCGTTTCGTAAGCCTCGGACAAAAATATTGTAATTTTTGTGTTGATTATTTAAAACGGTTTATTCTCATTGTATGTTTTAATATTTAAGTATAGTGTACAAGTTCAGTATGTGTATTAAATTTTGGTAATGTAACCACTATATTCTAAATAGTATTTTTATAAATAATTTTTTTAGACGTGAAACTAATTTTGGTGGAGCAATTTTGGTGAATTTGGTGGGGTTTTACTAATCATCAAAATTGTATATTTACACCAAAATTTGTTTTCATAGTTATTTGATTAAGTTCCTACGTAGTCCGACGGGCTACTAGGTCAGGTGACCTCTACGTGATATACCCTGTGCAATGGAGAAAGCACCGCCTCTCTCCCTAGGTGGGAAAGAGGTTGTTGGCTGTTGAGGGTTGTTCGGAAGCTTTCCTAATTTTCTCTCAGATTAACCATTAGCATATGAACTACCCATACAAAAGACGGGCGAGTAGTTGGGTGAAGTCAGCTGATGCCACAGTAGGGACAGGCCGGTGTGGTGGAGCATCGTGCGCACTTTCCGTCACCTGCTTCTACTGGCGTGAAAGGCGGCCTCACTCTTTACTACCAGGCCTACGCCGTTAAAACCTGCCCACCCTTCTTCCCTCCTCTCCACTGTCAACATCATTTGGCTTTTATTCCTCTGCTTTCTCACTTACATGAAAGCTACCGTGGATGCAAGAGTGCCTCATGCAATCTTTTGCACGTGACTCCACACAACAAAGCGATGAAGTCGAAGATGTAGGTGACACGCAACTCCTACTTATGTTGCTCCAGCAGCTAGCACTTTGCTATCGTGTAAAAGGTACTCAATCTCCTCCACAGAAGGCTTCTGACCTCTAGCGTCCTCAAGCTCCTACATCCACATCTGAAGCGTCGGTAGCTTAGTGGTTAAGGAGTCGGCCTTACGATCGAGAGGTCCCGGGTTCGATCCTGGCCATTACGCTACCGGCGTGAACCCACTCCTAGCACAAGCATTTTAGCTTAGTTGGAGGGGTTAGAGGGAATATTAATAACTTCGGTTCTAATATTCTTTATCACAAAAAAAAAAAAACATCCTCACAACATGTTGCACCAATCTATCGGCGTCCACCACCGATATTAACAGCATACATGGGCAGTTATGGAGTGATTGTCTGATGCTATCCGACCAAAATACCACGCTGATTGGGAATGGACTAAGGACAGATCACAGATCATAGAGACAGTGATAAGGAAGATTCTCATATTGCCAACAGCGGTTCGAACAACGGAATCAGAATCGTGGTACATGTCTCGGATGGTGTAAACCTCTGGAACCCTTTTGAACCGCAATGCCCATCAGCTCACCGCGTGAGAAACTTAGAAACTTGAATAAGTTCGTCGATAATATTGGCGCCATTAGAGTAAAATATAATCCTTGCTAGAAGCAAGGATAGATAGAACAATCAAATGTTTTGCTTTTATACTGATACGAGTACTACTAACAACTAAAGTTGGTGATAAAAGGGTAAAAATTAAGGGTTATATGTAACTATTAAGTGCCAAATTCTAGAAAAAAAACAAAGAAATAGTATAAGTAATAATAAATAAAAAATAAAAATAAGTTGATATGCAATTTTGGTGTTAGACACCAATTTCGGTGTATTGAAAATTCAGGTGTATAAAATAAACAAGTAATTCCCAGGGCTAATTAGACTATTCAAACATAATAGGCATAAAATATGTATTTCTAGCTAAATATTGAAAGAGATTACCTAAATACCTAGAAATAAAAAAAATCACCAAAATTAGCTAAAAATTCATAGATGTTGAAATTCACCCTTATACGAGTACAATGCGAGCAAGAGATGAGATTACGATGACTATGCATCTTTATCATTTAAGTATTCGTCCATTTTATAATAACCTTTTTTCATTAAGCAATTTTTCACTTCAATTTAAAATTTAATAAGTTGCGTATCAATCAGACCCTGAGGAATTTTACTAAACATTTGCCTACAAACGAATTACCAACCTTATGAAGTTCGTGAATTGTCGCACTGACATGGTAAGAAGGTGACAATTAAGCCCCAATTAAAGAACCCGGGATTAGAAGACTATATTTGTGGGCATTCGATGAAGAACTAAAGTAAATAGCCAACCGGGCCCCGATATTGCTAAAGACAAACCCCAGTGGTGCCATCACCACTGCAAAAAACGGCATTATATAATACTAGTCTTTGCCCGCGGCTCCGCCCGCGTGGATGTCGGTTATCGCGAGCAAACATAGCCTATGTCCCTTCTCAAGATCTAATCTATCCCTATACCAAATTTCATCAAAATTGGTTCAGTGGTTTAGGCGTGAAAGCGTAACATACAGACAGACAGACAGAGTTACTTTCGCATTTATAATATTAGTATGGATACTATAAAGCGGTGCCTTTAAAGTTCAAAATAAAATGACTTTTTGCAGAGTAATCGATTTAATTATATATCGTGGAACAGAATGGGATTTGACCCCAGGAATTACCTATATGACATTCGTCAACGAATATCTTAACCTTCGAATCTCATACATTTGTCATTATATTAACGCTGGCCTGCGAATTGCCACTTGTCTAGAAGGGCTAACCAGAAATCACTACAAAGTGTAAAGCAAAGTTGCTTTCTGTGTCTGTCCGTCCCTATGTATGCTTATATCTTCAAAACTACGCTACAGATTTTCATGCGGTTTCTTTTAATAGATAAAATAATTCAAGAAGAATGTTTATATGTATAAGACATGCTTAATATAGTAGAGGGTGCAGCGGGAACGGGATAGGACGCCACGCAGGTGAAAAAAAATGGACGGTACGAAGTTCGGCAGGTCAGCTAATCCATACTTCCATACTATTAATATTATATATGCGAAAGTAACTCTGTCTGTCTTTAAGTTACGCTTTCACGCCTAAACCACAGAACCGATTTTGATGAAATTTGGTATACTTAGGGGTAAATTAGACCGTGAGAAAGGACATAGGCTATGTTTGGTCGCGAGAACCGACATCCACACGGGCGGAGCCGCGGGCAAAAGCTAGTAAATAATACAATTGACATAACATAACATAAACTCACGCCTGTATTCCCCGAAGGGGTAGGCAGAGGTGCTAGCACCCACATTTCGCCAGTTTATGTTTAGGTCCCCAATGTAATACGTGGCGAGCCTATTGCCATTAACCGGGCACTTATAAACCTACGATAAATACACACATAACTTCGAAAAGCATCGAAAAGTCATTGGTGTGTGCCATGGTGGTAAACCTGGGACCGAAACCGAGACCTCGTCTCAGCAGTCCATTACCCATACCACTAGGGTACCGCAAAATTGACAGTACTTCTAATAGAAGTTGAACGCTTTGCCGCTACGCCACCCGTATCTACGCAGGTAACATGTGACGTAATGTTTATACAATGTACCTAGGTATATTTCTGCCGTTTTCTAGAATCCGTATTAGGTACCAGCTTCACTTAGTTATATGTCTAAGAATAGATGTAATGTTTATTAGATATGTATTCGTAACAAAAGTTGTCATTCAACTAAATAGTCAATAAGGAAGTTACACGCAGTTACCACTGAAACTAGTTTACTATATACCGGGAAAAAGGAACGCTCAAGTGGGACTTGAACCTACGACCTTTCCCTTACAGTTCCCACTTGAGCGGGTTCGAGTCCCACTTGAGCGCTTCTTTTTCCCGATGTATTTCGAACTTAAAAGTTACCATAATAAATGCTTTAAAAATTTCATTCAAATAGTTTACTATAGTTGTTCGGACAAATCAAGCAAGTTGAAGTGCACCTCTATTGTGTTTGACCTCTCTAGCAAGTTGTTGTCTTTGGTCGGCCCCGCTCTAGTGTCTATGTTCTTAATCCTATCTCTGGACTGTGTAATGGCGATTACTAGCCGCAACAATTTAGAATTTCAAGTATTATTCCCTCTTCATTGAAATCCACCATCAACGTGCCCTATTACGAACTGTTACGGGAGACTTTTGAGTTCGCTTTTTAAAAAAAGATTTAATTGATTTCACTGGTTTATTACTTTTAAAATACACAATAGAAAATAATTATTGAGAACTGGTAGATGTAGGAAGTAGAAGAGTTCGCGGTCAGAGTTGAGACGAGACTGAGGCTCAAGTCCGGCGGATCTTGGGACTGAGCAAAAGTGCTGACTTGAACAGTAGGACGGGGCAAGAGCTGACACAGCCCTCTCGCTAACATTAGGGATCCGTAACAGCCCCCCGATTAAGAGGAAACTATACCTTTTAAAGGGAAGTTTACGGTAAAAGAAATAGGAAAGTCGAGAAAAGAAGAATAAAAATAATTGGAATGATATATGGCAATCAGCCAATGCGAAGAGAAGGAGCAGGGATAAAATCGGGAATTTCAATTCCTTCATCTTCAGATTCAGGGTTTTGATTTCTAGCAGTTCTTAAAAAGGGGAGATTCCTATAAATACTAGTTCTCTTACAAAGTTTAAATATAAAATAACTTAAAACTAGACATAGAATTAAAACAATTATAATAGTATAATAGTCTTCATACAAAACAATTTTGGGTTTATCAATTATTTCTCTAAGTTCTTTAAGTAACTTTGGATTTTCAAATGCAATAGTATCTAAATCAATATTTTTTAAGTTTACAGATGGGAGATTTGGTGCAATATTCGTATATTTTAATTCGTTACAGCATACATCATTTATAATGTTTAATTTGGTATACATAGGTCTTAAAACTACGTTTACATTGTTCTTAGATATTAATCTTGTATCTCTACTATATGCAAGACATCCTTGAGGTAAGTTCATTATTCCAGTACCACTTATATTTATTTCAGTAATTGATGAATTACATTCTATACTTAATTTAGTTTTTTCAGACATGACAAATAACCATTTGTTATTTTGTAAAGGTTGCCAAATATTTACATTACCAGTAAAGAATTTAGTTAAGCAGAGATCGGGAATTGATGTAAGTATTTTACTAATGATCTCCGTCTCACAAGAAGGAGTGGCGAGAGAAGAATAGGAAATAGAAGTATCGCAAAGGTAATGACCGTCTTTTATTGGTTTGCAACCATTTAAGTTATCTAGTTTGCAGTACGTGGACTTATCTTTACTTATTCCTAAGTATTTAGAAGAAGGTATGATAGTACTATAAGAGACTGGATCCTTAGGGCTGTAAGGCGCCGGACAAGGTAAGTTATGATATAAGAGAAAATTAGTTGGATTCACTAAAGGTATTTCGAGTACGAATACTATTTTATTCTCGCTTAAATAGCATGAAACAGAGGATACATTAATAATGTTTTGAATATTAATCAGGTTTAAAAGAACGGGCAGTCGTCGAGGACTGGGTATGAATTTGTAATTTTTATTTAGTTCATCGTAGAGTTCTTTAGGTGTTAGAATTGTGGGGTATAGAATATTTGATTTGCTGAATAGTATCGCATTAACAAGGTCTTCTACTTTAAAAGATAATGTTAGGAGACTATTCTCGATCATTGAGGTTAGTTCTACTATGCGGGATCTGATATTTAATTCGTTGGTCAAATACGTTAAATTTCGAACATCTATGTACAAGGCGTCAATGGCAACATTTAATTCATGTTCGTTGGATTTTATGGTTTGGATGGTTTCATTAAATGTGTTAAGGGTAGAGGAAGTTATGAGAATATTTTGTTCTACAAGGGATGCTAATTTCTTCTGATCGGACTGAACTTCTTGAATCGCTTTATCGTATCGCGAAGCATCATCTTCATCCATGGTTCCGAATAACTTTTTGGATAGTGTACCGACGATGCCTAGAAGGGCTCCTCTTTTGACTTTGTTAGAAGTGAGATATAGAATGGCATCGCTATCACGAGTTATATCTTCGTAACGAGTTATTAGAGGTTGAAAGAGGTTGTAGCATTCTACGTTATTTAAGATTCCAGAGTTTTCACAGAGTGATTTAGAGGCATTAAGAACATAATATAAATTATTAATATGTGGTTTTATATATGATATATCCACAGGGATGATTACATTAAGGTTACTATCTATTAAGTTTAAAGACCCCAGAGGGTCAAAGTAAATTCCTGAATTGTTCGTCAGGGGCTCGATGAGTTCTTGGCTCAATATTCCCGAAGTAGAAATACTGTAATGAAAGTACAACTAGTATTAGTTTTACTGATTTTGAAATAGTTTACTTTATCGTAGTTTGAGGTTAGCTTTCAGCTCTACGAGCTAATTTTAGTTGATCGTAGTGGTGAATCACATGACGTCTATTTATGAGCAAGGTTAGTGTATTTCTACCATTAATTTTAACCACCTTGTAAGGTCCTTTCCAGATCGGTGAAAGGGCTTTACGAAGGCGTACATGATTCTTGAGATAGACGTAATCTCCAACTCCATATTGAACTGGACGGGAGTGAGCATCGTAATAGCGTTTAGATCTTTCTTTAGATATTTGAATGTTTTCTAGAGCTTTCTCTCTTGACAATTTTAGCCGATGATTGAGTGCCTTTACATACTCTGGGTATGTAAGGTCTGCCCTTAATTCATAAACAGAATCAGGTATGAAGGCTTTCTGACCAAACACGAGTTCGTATGGTGTGAAGTTCGTTGTGCAATGAACGGCTGTATTATAGGCCAACATTGCGGTGTAGACGTATTTGTGCCAATTTGATTGGTTTTCGTTTACGTATGACTTTAAGTATTCCTTAAGAGTGGAGTGGCTCCTTTCGAGAGCACCTTGGGTTTGTGGATGATATGGAGAAGACCATAGTTGTTTGATTTTAAGGAAATCACACGTTTTCTTAAGTAATTCTGCTGTGAAGTTGGTGCCTTGGTCAGTTAAAATCGATTTAGGAATGCCAAAGATTGAGATAAAGTGTACCAGACATTCACATGTATCTTCTGCTGTAGCATTAGACACTGGATAGGCGAGGGAGAATTTTGTTAGGTCATCTTGTAGAGTGAGAATGAATTTTAGGTTAGTTAGACCTGCTTCGGGTAATGGACCTACAAGATCAAGGCTTAATCGTTCAAAGGGTTTAGTAGAAGTAGTAGTGATTTGCATTGGGGATCTATTTATCTGTCGTAGAGCTTTATTGCTCTGGCATAGTGAGCAATTTCTTACATATGTATCTATATCGCTACGCATGTTTTTCCAGTAATATCTTTCCCTGATTCTGTTAAACATGCGGCCTGATCCTAAATGGCCAGCGATAGGAATATCGTGATTTTCTCTGAGTATTTTTGCTATCTCAGAAGGAGTGGGGAAAATTGTAGTATTGCGGTAAATATGAACTGGGATTTGTGAATTATTGAATATGTAGCAGAACATATTATATATTTTTATCCAGGTGTATTTATCAAATGGGTTTCGGAAATCTGTAATGGCGAAACCACAATCAATTTCGGGATTTAGCAGTATTTCGGATTTAAGGTTAAGTAGTGATTTAAATATATCCTGATATGAGCTGTTACTAAAATGGTAAACTTTTGTGAATAAGAAGTATATTTTCTTTTCTTTATGGGTAAAAGAGATAGTGGAATATAAGGTTCTCTCTTGATTTAATATAGTTTGAGAGTTTTCCATTTCGCTTAGTATTTCTTCTATATATGGATTTGAGTTATCTAAATCTATGGAGGTAGGTATTACAATAATTTTGTTGTTGCATTTTAATATGCTATCATTATATTCGTGAACTATTGCATTGCTATTAAATTGTTTATTGGACATTGTTTTTAGGAAGTTACTATAGTTTTCGTCTAAAAGAGTACTAGTGGAGGTAGAGGAGAAGTAGAAGAACTAGGAACACTAGCAGGATTTGGAATACCAGAGGGTCCTGGTATTGGTTCAGGAGATTCTGCATCAGGATTTAGTGGAGTGGTCTGTGATTCAGGACCAAGAATTTCTAGTATATCATCATCATTCTCTAGCAAGTCTACAGAGGGTATATCGTAGGAATCTAGAGGTTCGGAAGGCAGTTCTATGTCGAGGTCGTCTAAGGTCAACGGTGAAAAGGTAGGAGAGGGAGGCTGGCGGTTCAATCCGGAAGTAGAAGGAATAGGATTGTCGTAAGGGTTTTGAATTGGGTTTACAGGAAATCTGGATAATGCATCAGCGTTGCTGTTAATTACTCCCTTTTTGTATTCGATCTTATAATCAAATTCTTCTAGTTTCAGACGCCATCGGACTAGACGTGAACCGGGATCTTTGCAATTGAATAACCATTTTAAAGGTCTATGGTCCGTGACAATTGTAAATTTGTAGCCATATAAATAGGGTCTGAATACTTTGGTACCAAATACTATGGCCAAACATTCTTTTTCTGTGGTGGAATAGTTTACTTCGGCTTTGTTGAGTGTTCTAGACGCATACGCAATAGGACGGTCTTTTCCAATATCCCCTTGTGACAAGATAGCGGATATAGCATAGTTTGAGGCGTCACAAGTAAGGACAAAAGGTTCAGCAAAGTTAGGATAGATGAGGATCGGTGCGGATGCTAGTTTTCGTTTTAAGTCTTCAAACGCTATCTGTTGTTCATTAGACCAATTAAAGAATGTGTCTTTCTTTAGTAATGTAGTCAAGGGTTTTGCGATTTTAGAAAAGTCTGGAATGAAACGCCGATAGTAAGATACGAGACCTAGAAATGATTTTACGTCTTTGGGACATTTAGGAACTGGGAATTGAGACACTGCGCGGGTTTTTTCAGGATTCGGACTAACTCCTTCGTCACTTATTACGTGACCAAGATAACAGACTTCCTTGCGTAGGAATTCGCACTTGTCAGGCTGTAATTTGAGATTATGTTGACGTAGTCTGTCAAAGATTTTGGATAGTTTGTCACAGTGGGAAATAAGATCATGGCTGTATATGACTATATCGTCGAGGTAAACATAGCAATGGACACCTTGTAGACCAGCGAGGGCTGTATTCATGAGCCGTTGAAATGTCGCGGGAGCGTTTTTAAGCCCAAAAGGCATCCTTTGGAATTGGAAATGACCTTGGGGAACAGTGAAAGCAGTCTTGGAGGCATCTCTTTCAGAGATAGCAATTTGATGAAACCCAGAGCAAAGATCGAGAGTGGAGAAATATTTACTATGTCCCAATTGATCTAATATTTCATTTATTTGAGGTATTGGGTAATTCTCCCCAATGGTTATATCGTTTAATTTTCTGTAGTCGATAACGATTCTCCATTTCTTCTGTCCAGAAGAGTCGATTTTCTTAGGGACAATCCATATTGGGAAAGACCAAGGTGAAACGGAAGGTTTGATTATGTCTTGGGAAAGCATTTTCGAGATTTGTGTATCGACTTCTTTTTTATGGATTTCGGGGAATCTATATGATTTTACGTTAATGGGTTCCGAAGGAGATGTATTTATTTCATGTTGTAGCAAGTCAGTGGTCGACAATTTGTCGTGGGGAAGGTGGAATATGTCGGAGTACCGTGAACAAATGTCTAGAAGGTGGGACTTTTCCTCCTCATTGAGGTGATCTATTCGCAGCATATTTAGTACTTCATCCCTTCTATCCATGGATGATTTGGGTGAACTAGAAATATTAGTCTGGAGAGAGGCGATTTCGAGAGGTTGTAGTTTTATTTTTATATCTGAAGATACGGTGACTGGTTTTTCGGAAATGTTGACTACTGATATATTAACTCTATTGTTTCTTTTGACTTTGACAACACAGTTAGCAACTAAGAGTGAGTCAGAAATGTGTTGATCTAGAACGAGTCCTTCGCGGCACTCGGGGTTATCCACTGTGCATTCTATTATTGTTTCAGAACGAGGCAGAATGTTATAGATGGGTTGGCTGTATTTTAGTTTAATCACAATATGTCGGATTTGGAGCGATGACCCGTTGTAGTTAATTATTGCATCGAGGTTGTCTAAAAGGTCGGTTCCAATTATACCATCGTAATTTAGATCTATTTCTTTAATTACGTGAAATCGGTGTGTTAGCTCAGGTTCGTTTAAGAATAATTGCAATTGAAAGTGACCTAAAGTGGGCATGGTTTCTGTGTTGGTATTAATTCCTTTAAGTTGAATGATATCTGGTTCAAGAATTGGCATGCTTTTGATTGACTGTTCTTTTATCAAACTAACGCAGGAACCTGTGTCAATTAAAAAGGTAAGTTCACGACTATTCACTTGAGTGTTGAGGACTACATAAGGTAAGTATCTTTTCGTGGAGTTGGAAGTGATTTCGTATATATTATTTTGATAATTGTCTTTTGTTTCAGGTTTTGAGGATGAAAATGACGTTGAATTAGATTCTAAGTTTTTCACGTGATTTGTTGTAGAAGGAGCTGGCGATTGGTAAGATTTAGTGGATATAGAAGGGTTTGTAGTCGTAGATGATTCGGTAGGTACAGGATGTTCAACGGGTGCAGGGGGTTTGGCAGAGGCAGTGGATTTAGTAGAGGCAGTGGATTTAGTAGAGGCAGTGGAGTTAGTAGAGGCAGTGGATTTAGTAGAGGCAGTGGAGTTAGTAGAGGCAGTGGATTTAGTAGAGGCAGTGGATTTAGTAGAGGCAGTGGATTTAGTAGAGGCAGTGGAGTTAGTAGAGGCAGTGGATTTAGTAGAGGCAGTGGAGTTAGTAGAGGCAGTGGATTTAGTAGTGGTGCCATTGACGTCTAAGGAGTTGTTCTTTTGTTGAAGTCTCACGAGACACCGCCGTGAGCCTGTTATTCGTTTAAATGACCTTGATCATCTTGGTTTTGGTTGGAGTCCTCGTTCACATTGTGAACGCGGGGTTGTTGCCGGTTTGATTGACCCGGAGGATTATTATTTTGGGTAGGAGATTGTTGGTTTTTAGCGCGGTTATTGTTATATTCGCGCTTTCGGCACTCTTCAATCGAGTGACCTATGTTTTTGCAATATCTGCAAATTTTGGGGTCGCCTTTAGGGTCTGTTTTTACATTGTTAACGTTTTGGCGACGTTGGGGGTTTGAGGTATTATTTTGATTTTGGTTATTCGAAGCGTTTCTTTTATACATTATTTTTTGTATTTTTTCCTCAGAGATGGCGAAACTTATTGCTTCGTTTAGATTTCGGGGAGATTTGCATCTAATAATGTTTGAGATGCGTGGTATTAGTCCAATAAGGAAGTGATGGAGAGCCAGGTCTTCCATGGCCGCGGTACGGCCTGGTGCCTCTTTGGCTTTTGTGAGAACGATTTCTGTTAGCAGTTGTGAAAGACATTCCTCGATTCTAAAACCGAATTGACTTACAGTCTCGTTAGCGGCTTGCTTGCTTTCTTGCAGTTCCGCTAAAAGATGTGAATAGTGTTTAGTGTCTGCAAATTGAGTTTTTAGGAATAACTTCAGTTGTTCCCATTGAGTAAAAGCTTTAATTGAGCTAGCGATCTCAGCTTTCCCTTGCAATTGACTTAGAATGTATCGGAATAGTATGGGCTTTTGTTCGGTGTTAGCGAGCTCATAGGCGTTGTTGCAATTTGCTAGAAAAGAGTTCAAAGTTTGTCTATCGCCATTATATGGTTTTATAAATTTAAATAAAGTATTTAAGTCGATGTTGAGTGGTTGTATTGGTATGGATTTACTGGCTCCAGGTACAGATGTTTGAGCTGTGGCCGCAGCTCCTGTGGCTACGGCTGCCTCTTTAGTGCTCATTTTCTAATTTAGTTAAAATACACAACAAAATTGATAAGAATACACTGGTAAAATACACAGAATTTAAATATAGTACACAGAAAACAAAAATACAACACACAAAAACAATTGGTAAATAAAAAAAAACGAATAAGCAAATAGACAGATTACTGTTCCTTCTTTTTTGAAGTCGGATAAAAGATTCAGTGATCTAAAAATAGACGCGCACAAAGTTAGTACAAAGTTCACTTGTAAGCGCGAGTGTCCGGCGTCTGGAACTGATAAGAGCGGCGCACAAAGATTCGGCGAATTAGCGGATGTTATGACTACACGCGTATGGTGTACTTCACTGCACTAGACATCAAATCTGCACTTACAGAATACTGATGATGATGATGTGGGGTGAATACATGTTCACCTTACTGGGTACTTATGGGTTTGCAGGACCGGTGTATTCCCTTCTTAGGGAATGCCAACACGTACTCAGCACGGCTCAGCAAGACACAGCACAGCACACAGCACGCGATCACTCGCGGGATACGGAGAATACACTCACTTATAGTATGTTCACAATTTGCGCGTTTTACGGATATCGGAGGGGTAACCAGGATTTATAAAATCCCTTTCCGCTGCCACCAATGTTACGGGAGACTTTTGAGTTCGCTTTTTAAAAAAAGATTTAATTGATTTCACTGGTTTATTACTTTTAAAATACACAATAGAAAATAATTATTGAGAACTGGTAGATGTAGGAAGTAGAAGAGTTCGCGGTCAGAGTTGAGACGAGACTGAGGCTCAAGTCCGGCGGATCTTGGGACTGAGCAAAAGTGCTGACTTGAACAGTAGGACGGGGCGAGAGCTGACACAGCCCTCTCGCTAACATTAGGGATCCGTAACAGAACGATAGTTATTTATGCTTATAGTTATAGATTGCCAAAAGCATATCTCTCGCACCCCGGCAGACCCAGGACCATCTCTTTCGAGATGGCCCCCTTCGGGTTGTGGGGACCATAGTGTCCCCATCTAGCCCCGGTTACGGGGAGGCGCATTTGGCGCCGCCGCCGCGGCCTGCTTCTGTTAGGGTGACAGGCGGCTCCACCGGTCACCCCCAGGCCAGCGCTCATGGAGGACGGAGGTCGATCTGCGACCTCCGACGTCCGGTTCGCCTTCGCTCTGCGCGGGCTTCCCGGGCCCGGAGTCTAGTCCGGACCCGACCGGCCGCCTCCTTCTCGAGCATTACTTGCTCGCAGAAGGAGACAGCCGCACCCCAAGCGTTCGCGCATCGTACCATCGCTGTGAGCAACGTGGCGAGTGTGAGGACTCCCACCCCCAGAGCCGCCACTAGGACCCGCCTCGGCGTGTCCCAAGCGCCAACGTGTGAAGAGCTCTTTTTGCATAACTTGTCTTCGCCGTTGTCGGTTTTTATCTGTGGTTCTTGTGCACAAAGAACGTCAACTCGAAAAAAAAAATTGAGACAGAAATGTGCTGACATCTATTGTGTCATATTAAATAATTTTCATATTATCATAATAAATGTATAGGCATAATAAATATGAAGAAGCGACATCTACCGGCGCCTGGTGGAGATAAAGAAGCGAAATTTGCGTGTAAGGTCACTAGATGGACATAATGTCGCAAAAAAATTTGAAGTTGCCAGTCAATAATTTGTCGTGTTATTTATATAATTCTAGCATTTGCCCGCGGCTCTACCCGCGTGGATGTTGGTTATCGCGACCAAACATAGCCTATGTCCTTTCTCATGGTCTAATCTACCCTATACCAAATTTCATCAAAATCGGTTCAGTGGTTTAGGCGTGAAAGCGTAACATACAGACAGACAGAGTTAATTTCGCATTTATAATATTAGTATGGAAGTATGGAAGTATGGATTCTATTGCGATGTATTTGGTTGGTATTAAGTATGTAGGTACATTTAGCTATCTAATAAGTGACGTTTTTGACAGCATTTTGACAATGCAGCCAACATGCAAAATATTAGTTCAGTTTCTAGACTTTCTTGTGCAAGAGTGCTCGCACGATAAGTCTGCGTCAATTAGGTAATCTGTTTTATTTTTGTTATTTTGGTTATTCGTTCTGCGCGCGAATGGTGGCGCTACTAAATGTTGTTATTATTGTAAATTTTTGTGTTAGTAACTTGCATTTCTTTTCTGAATTTCTGATTTCTTTTAAAACTATTAAACGTTATATTCCCAAAGTGATTGTATTATTTCTTGTTCGAAGGCAATAGAATACAAAATAATAGGTCCGATTTCTCCCGCGCTTAAAATTATCTTGCGACCACTCTAAGTACTGTATTTTTTTATTTCTTCATTTATTAACTCATAAGTGATGTTTTTACATGCACAATATCTATGACTTTCTTGTACTAAATACTATGGGTCATCGTTTACTGTCGCAAATTTGCTGCTGGCATGGTTTTCCACCTGCTTAATAGTGTCAAATAGTGGCAAATTCATAGTTTCAGGAGTTAGGAACATGAACAAGCCTGATACGATTGCTGAACAGCCAAAGAGTGTGAATGGAAGGACATCTGATATCGTGATCTGAAAGGAACATAATATTATTATAACTTCAGCAAGATGTTCGAATGAAATTTTATATATTAGGAAAAAAAGTTAGCATAGTAAATGTTATAAAAATATCATTCAAATATTTGGACGGAGTTATCAAAAATCAATATTTAAAAATCATTCATTGTTTCCAACAGTTCGTAAGAATGTTGGTAGATAGCTCCATCGTCACCCTTAAGACGGATATAAAGAGAAGGAAAATTTAAAGTGATTCAGGTGTGGCTCAATAGCTCAGTTGGAAGAGCATTCCCCCTGTAAGGGAAAGTTCGTGGTTCGTGGGTGGAAAGTCCCACTTGAGCGCTTCTTTTTCCCGATTTATTTCGAATTCAGCAAGATGTGATTTTAGGAAGGGAATGGCGGTGAGACTGCGCATCCAGAAATTGTAATAAAAACTAGTCGTACTACGGCTAGCGCACTCTCGTTACGCAACTACAGCGCTTCCTCGCGCTACTAATTTGAAGGCGCCCTGCTCTATACAATTTTTAATTTAAAACTATTAATAAAGGATTCTGTCTCAAAAAATAATCTACCATCCAAATCAAGCATTGCTTAACCTATGGTTATTTATAACTAATCGGGACTTCATGCGATAAAAAAATTTGACTTACTTTTGCCGACCGACGTTTCGAGTGCGATGGTCAAGCGAAGCGGTGCGGGTCAAAAAATTTTATCGCTTGAAGTGCTGATTAGTCATAAATAAGCATGAGTTTACACCGATAGCTTAAAAATAACGTTAGCATAACCTTTTATTTTTCGTGCGGTAATTCCCTCGGAGACCTCCCCCGCCAGAGCCGGGAGGGGAGGTTATGACGGACTCGAACCGACTAAAACCGTACGCCAACTGTGGTTCGTGGTGCTAGGCCGGAGTTGAAGTTGTCTTCGACATATCCCTCGCACCCCGGCTGACCCAGGACCATCCCTCCTCGGGAGGATGAAGAACGGTGTCCCCGACTCGCCCCCAGAATGGGAAGGCGCGCTTTTCAGCGTGGCACATTAGCATAACCTATTTCGTGTCAATTAATTTGATAGGATTTATTTTTTTACTTAAGGTCCTTACTAGAGACGATGCGATAGAGCGAATGGGTGGAGTCTACGAACGTAATAATCGCAGCCCCGCACCACCCCGCACTCATGTCACTAAAGTGATTATAATATAAAAATATGGGGAAAGATGTCGGTAAAAAAGGTACAGAGTGGACACATCATATTCTGCCTAACTTCACGTACCTAACTGATTTGGTATTCTTTTGACATCGATGTTGATTGATTTTTGATTCTTTATTATAGCTAAGGTCGGCGGCTCCGCCCGTATGGATGTCTATTATCGCGACTTTGGTTTTATCTCTGGTACCATTCTACCAAAACCTTTTAAATAAAAATACCATATCAAAATCCGTGTACTAGCGTTTGTGTCCATTGTGAACAAACAGACAAATTCAATTTCAAAAGGTTCAAATTCTATGGCGTAGCGGTGGAGCATTCAGAGATTGTGGGTTTGATGCCCACTCACACACACACATGAATATATATTTCCATTGGTTAGGGTGTTTATTGCATAGATACATTGAGGTAGGTGAATATGAAAGCTATAAGTATGCTATAGGCATAACAATTCACACACATTACACATTCTCACAGTGCCATCGTTTGCAACGTAAGCCCAAAAAATGTGTTTATCTAAATGACATCACATTCAAACCTCTTAATTTATGCACTAACTGACCCGGCAAACTTCATTTCACCTTAAAAATTAGAATTTAACTCAATTGGCTGTATTAAGTTGTCCTAATTATTTTGAGAACAGAAAGCATTACGACCGGGACTCCATACGCCCACGGAGATCCTGACACCAATAGAACATAAGAACGTCTTTCGGGTCAGATATCCATACTAATATTATAAATGCGAAAATAACTCTGTCTGTCTGTCTGTCTATCTGTCTGTATGTTACGCTTTCACGCTTAAACCACTGAACCAATTTTGATGAAATTTGGTATAGGGGTAGATTAGACCTTGAGAAAGGACATAGGCTATGTTCGGTTGCGATAACCGACATCCACGCGGGCGGAGCCGCGGGCAAATGCTAGTTTTATATAATGGTTAAGTATTCTTAAATGTTTCTATTTTCCGCGCATATTCTTTACTTTTTCTTTCATAAAACCCTTCTCCAGACAATAACAAACACAACAAAAAAAGAAAAAAGCGAAATTGGTCCAGCCTCAGCCAGTCCAGCCAAAAATGGGGATTCATTTTTATATTATATAGATTGAATTGTAGATAAAAACCTACTTCTTGAATGATACTATCTATTAAAGAAAACCGCTTCAAAATCCGTGGCGTATTTTTTACACGTCAATTTTACTTCACCTCGCCTTATGTTAAGCTAAAGGCAAAGTCTCGGAACGACGGTCACCATCGGAAACATGTACCATGTTAACAGTGGTGGCACTCAGCTTGACGGCCTCGTTAGATGCCTTTTCACGCCCTGCTTAAAGGACCCGGGACTGTAGGAAGAAGGAAACACGTGAGCTGGCAGGGAGTTCCAGGTATTAATGGTGCGGCATAGGATTTTAAAGATCTAAGCATACATAGAGACAGACAGACAGCGGGAAGTGAATTATTTTATACTAGTGATTATATGTAGTGATCATGTTTTTATAATATTATATATTTATATAGATATTGTATAGTATTCTAATATATATATACATTATTATACAGACTTAGTTTGTGACGTTATTGTTAATCTCTGGATCTACAGAACCAATTCTAAGAATTATTTCACCAATAGAAACCCACACTATTTATCAGTGTCATAGGTTTTATATTATTACACTACGAGTGAGGATCACCATCCGGAACGGCATCCAAAATCTACGTGGCTGGAGCCGTGGGTAACAGCTGATAACAAATAAAGTGTGTGAATAAAATAATCAACATAACATTTTCATGTATTTCTTGAGAGTTTAAAGCTTTAGCTTTTTTACCGAATTTACTTTCGGCGTCTCATAGAAGTGTCTTATCTGTCCACTTATGCATTAGTCTCGAATTGTGTTGCTGTCAAAGCTGCAAAAACGTGACGCACAACCTCCCCGTCCAACAGCCATCACGGCACTGCCGCCCGGCCCCCGCATAGGCACCCGCTAAGCCAAACTCTCGAGAACGTAACAAAAACGTGGCATGTGACTTCAAAAGTCAATTTATTGAACGGAAAAATGTACCACTTATACTCCAGATTTTTGTCTTTCTTTTAGTTAAAAAATTACGTAAAAATTCTTTTCGGTTTAGAAGTAGTTGCCAGTTTTCTTTTGAGTGACCTTTTTGCTTTGGGAATGATTTTCATATAGTAATTAAAAAGTGAGAATAACTAAAAATGTACCAAATGTAGACAAGAAACCAACAAATAAAACGGTGTAAACAGTTTTCAAATACGTCCACAAATAAAAAAGGAGTTGGTCTCTAAACATACGCCTGAAAACCAGATTTATCATTTTTATTCCTCTTAAGTATTCTAATATTAGCCTACTGCGGTAACCTAGTGGTATGGGTAATGGACTTCTGAGACGAGGTCTCGGGTTCGATCCCAGGTTTACCATGGCACACACCAATGACTTCGATGCTTTTCGAAGTTATGTGTGTATTTATCGCAGGTTTATAAGTGCCCGGTTAATGGCAATAGGCTCGCCACCTATTACATTGGGACCTAAACATAAAGTGGCGAAATGTGGGTGCTAGCACCTCTGCCTACCCCTTCGGGGAATACAGGCGTGAGTTTATGTTATGTTATATGTTATTTCTAATATTATTGTAACATTGTTTGAGTCTGTAATGACCACTCTCTGACTTCAGACTTTACCTTTATAAACTCTCTAATTATTTTATAAATAAAAAAAACACATATTTACCAAGATCGGTGTAAGAGGTGCCAGTATACCTCCGATGCGAGAGACAAAAAAACCAAGGCCCACCATTGACCCCCTCACACTGGTGGGGAATAACTCCGTCGTATACGAGATTGCACCAGTGAAACACCCCCCTATGATAACTTTACTGATCAAGACAACTGACAGCTTAATCCATTGATATCCTGAGGACAATCAAAGAAGAAACTGATAGTAAAAGCACGTTTGCATGCGTCAATGAGGTACAAGTCCTGCCTGCACCATATTGAGGTGGCTATGAAAATGGACAAAGTTTCCTTAGTTTAAAAACCAGTTAACGAAATGGGAAATAGTTATTTGTTATACAAGAGTGCAAAGTTGCTTTTTAACCGCGTGTTCAATTTTGATGACCGAGCAAGCGAAGGATTCTAAGATTCAAAATTAGAATCCTGAGCGTTAGCGAGGGAATCAAAAGAGCACGAGGTGAAAAATCTTTGCACTCGAGTGCAACACGTAACTTTTCATTCCACCTCAGCGAGGAAATGACTAAATGCAAAAAAAACGTTTACAATCACAAGATAGGTACACTTTTATTTCAAAAGAAAAAAGAAAAAAAGAACACCAAGAAGGTTCCGAGTCTGAGTTTTTAACAAATTAAAAAAAAGTTGTATGATATATTCGGCACCATAGAGGTAGCAGTAAATAGGTTTAATGTTTTTTTTAATTCACAAACATAGTGCACACGATGTTCTAAATTCAATTTACTTTATCCTCTAGAGAATAAAAACGGCTTTTCCACTCAGATATTGAAGATTAAAAATACTCTTTCCGAGATGGTGGGATGAAAAAAATATTTCATAGCTATAAGGCACTTTGGTTATAAAAACGTATAAATAGTATACTAGGTAAACTTGATTTGAAATAGTCACAATGCAGAATACAAGTATCAACGCCCAATTTCATCCGAAGGGTGTCATAAGAGGTGATTAACGAACAAGTACGCACACGATAACAATAGTGAGAGATGAAAACTCGAAATAAAACCTGTCTGGTCAGCATGGAAACAGTAACCGCCAAAACAAGAAAGGCCCTGCAGTAAATTGCGATAAGTTAATTGATTGATTGATTGAATATTGTAATGAAAATTGTATTTTAAGATTCAGTTAAAAGATATCATTAAATAACTTACTTGCTGGAATGAATGCTGAAACAATACATAATACTCCGCATGATAGGAATGCAACCAACAACGGTATCTTCCTTCCAAATTTATTCATTATATACAAACAGAGTATGTCACCTGGGACTGACATTATTGAAGAGAGAATGAAATTCATATATTTATTCCCGGGAAGTTCCACTGAATTGATCAATATCCCATAGTATACAAAAGCTGATGAAAATCTGCACGCAATTGTAACTAATAAACGTTTTAAAATCTCTTTTGATTTGAAGGCATTTATCAGACTTTCTTTTACTTCAAGACTATCAATATTAAACTTTTCCTTGAGTTCTGTTACGTTGAGGTTCATTAATTCTTCTTTATTTATTTTGATTTTGTTGACATTAGATATGAATATCATTACTTTTTTAGCTTCGTCAGTTCTACCACTTACAATTTGCCATCTAGGACTCTCATTGATGAAGAAACTGAGACCTATGAAAACCATGCAAGGACTGCTAATAATCCAAGTGAGAGTTTTCCAGTAAGGCACATTCATAGCAATGCATGCTAATATGACCTCTGCAATATTGATGGCATATGAAGAAATTACTCCCGATAGCACTCGATATCTCTTGCCTATAATTTCCAATACTGAAAAAACCAGAATAAAAACTTGAATAAGTGTTTAAGAAATACAATACGACCTAGACATACATACGTAGGTATGTCAGATCGAAGGCATTTAAAAAAAGACATTTCGAAATTATCCCAAATCCGCAAGCGTTTATGAAAAAAGAAGATGAAGGGAAAGATGTAGGTATGCTAGGATCGTAGCAGGTGGAAACATGGTCACTGCCTAAGCTGCTAAGAAAGACAATGAAAGCATGACTAAATGTATGCATACCATACAGTGCCTAATACTTATGCGTGTATTGAGGGTAAGCCCTTCTTATTTCTGATTCAATAAGTGTCACTGTTGAATTAAACATCTACTCTGTGATTTTTATGAGCTTGTAAAATATACATGTAAGCATAACGATCTAGTTAATTCCAAACTTACATAAAAGGACACCAACGCTATAAATCCCACCTGTAACAGAAGCCACGATGAACTCGACAACGACGTACATATAGTATGAAGTAGCGAAGGTTTTAATAATAGCAAAACTGCCTCCCATGCAACAAAAGACAAACACAGGCTTGCGACCGATCCTGAAAAAAAATCACATAATAAAGCTTATGAATGTCAAAATAATATTTACAGAGATAACGCTAGTGTTAAAAGAACCTGACAATAAAAATTAACGGTAACATTTGGACTGTTTAATAAAATGTGTAAAAATGTCAATAAACTCTGTTCACATTAAATTAAATTAAAGTATGCGAAACCATCTAAAACAATTCAATGAAATGGATCTTGTTTATGTTATTTGTTTACTTCTTCATTTTATGTCTCTTTTAAAATTTTTCCTGTTTCATTAATTTAATGAACTAGTTGTTGCTTAGTGTTCAGAAGTTGACTAAACTTGATTGTTTTTAATCATTTATTTATCCTTAAACTCCGCCCTTTTTATACTAACTTAAACTATGTCAAATTCCCCTCTTCGCCTTTACTAGAGTCTACAAAGAGACTTTACTTATCTGACATCCATCCAAAAACGACCGTTGATACCATCATGCCCATGTTGTATATTGCACCGATCAAATTTGATTTCCAAGGCTGACAAGCTAGGTTGTACTGAAAATTGTAATTAAATCGATAACTCAATGTATACTGGACCTATTTCTGCACAGTTAAACTTACAAGGGGGTTCATATTATGTGCAAAATTCAATCTATTTTTTTATTATTTTGTTTTTGAGGCAATAGGCTATTTGACTAATTTTTTTTACTTGCGAAAAATTACCACTTTCTTATAATATAATGAACTGCAAAAGTAAAATTTTCGTACGACAAATACTTTTCAAGATATTTGATTTTGAAAAATGCAATTTGTCGCGCTGCCCGAAAACGCTCCATACAAATTGTGACGTCACGCTTCGGTAGCGCGTAGTGCAAGTATGGAGTGCAAGAGAATATCTCATTTATCTCGGTCTACGTTGCGTTTACACATTATAGTTCATAATAAAAGTTATTTAAATTTAATTAGGAATCTAAAAAGTTATATACATATTTGAATTGAATTTGATTGTTTATATTTTCACTTTTTTTTGTGAATTTCTACTAATGAAAAGTTATAGTATCAGTTTAGATATGCAATATTTTATTTTTTAAGGCATATTTTTTCAGAAAAAGTTATTATATTAAACAATATTGGGAAGAATTGACGACTTAGTCAAATAGCCTATTGTTATCAACGAGTCACCCTGAAGGGGGCTCACACCAGCATTTGCTTGCACACAGCAAATGCTGCCAGTCGAATACATAGGGAAAATAAATCTTCTCAGGCGGGACTCGAACCCGCAGTCTTTCCCTTACAGGGGGAATGCCTTGACCAATTCGGCTACCGAGACACGCCCGATGTGATCCAAATGCTGTAAAATTCATTCAAATGCTGCCAGTGACCCATAATGTTGACAAGAGGTGACAAGAAATATTTGCTGCGTAAATATATTTTATCTTGGCAATTTGTTGTATGTGAAGCAATAGTTGCTTTGGTGTGGTGATCCCATAACTTGTAAGAAATATGGTTTTTAAACAGTATAAATGGAATACCAAAGTAATTTGAGGGGAATATAACATTTTAGGTTACAAAATGTGGTTACCAGTCTCTGCAAAACAATGGTCTTCAAGCTAATTTAATATTGTGTACATTTATTCACTTCTCGCGAAAATCTCTCTCCAGAAAAAATCGTTTTCTTTGTAATAACCCCACCAAGACACAAGTATGTGTATTCACCGCTAAGGAAACCCCATTTATTGTAGCGCCAAAATTCCTGGGCACACGGCTTACCATTGAACCGAGTATCGGGATCCTAGGCGTCGACATTTCAAGTGACGTCCAGTACCGCAGTCATTTAGAGGACAAGGTCAAGCTGGCATCAAAGAAACTTGGAGTTCTTAACAGGGCAAAGCAGTACTTCACTGCGGGGCAGCGACTCCTTTTTTATAAGGCACAGGTTCGGCCCCACATGGAGTACTGCTGTCATCTTTTTGCCGGAGCGCCCGCACGCCAGCTTAACCCTTTCGACTCGGTGCAAAGACGTGCGTTGAGGCTCGTCGACAGTCCCATACTCGCAGGCGATGTGGAACTTCTCAGCCTCAGGAGGAATTTTGCCTCACTGTGTGTTTTCTACCGCCTATATAATGGTTTGTGCTCAGATGAATTATTTGACATGATGCCCACAGCTACATTCTATCATCGCACCGCTCGCCATAGACAGGGAATTCATCCCCACACATTGCATCCGAATGCACCGTGCGCACCGTGAGGTATGAAAGGAACTTCATCCCACGTACGCTCAAGCTGTGGAATGAACTCCCTGCCATGGTTTTCCCTAACGACTACAATATGGGGTTCTTCAAGAGGGGCATTAGAAGGTTTCTTCAGGGTAGGCAGCGCTAGTGTAACGCCCCTGGTGTTGCATACGTCCATAGGCCGCGGTAAACACTTTCCATCAGGTGGGCTGTGTGCTTGTCTGCCACCTAAGTGGTATAAAAAAAAAGTTGGCAGTTTGGAAATTTGGTGGCTCCTACATTTTATTCATCTGTATTTTGAAATAGTAGACACAAATATGAATTGACTTGAAATTAACGTTGCTTGGTTGGACATCATGAGAAATAAACTTATACTAATACTTCTTAATGGTAAATTATTGGTTTAGGTAGATTCATTTATTACAGTTACCTCAGTAATGACACTGTCATTACTCTGATAGATCCAGTGGCTACAAGCGACTACTTCACCAGTGAAGCTGCTGTTGGTACAAACATCTTCTCCGCTCGCGCTCTTGAGAACTGGCATAGAACATCTGTCTTGGTCCATAGAAGGCCACCAACTTGGAAATTGTGCTGTCGAGTTTGCGTCTTCACATTCGTCAATGCGACATCTATTCCAAAGTAACATATTAAAATTTCATCTCAACGATGAAGCGATGAGAATTTATTATTTGTATCGACAAAAACTAAAATGAATGTCATTATTTTGATCCGCCTCGATACAAATAGTTCATAAATCAGAAGTTTTTTTTTATCATGCGATAAATCCCCACGGATACCACCCCCACGGAGCTGGTGGAGGTGGTTATATCGGACTCGAACCGACTAAAACGCACGCCGTCTTGGGTCCTTGGTTGCCGGAGGTGAGATTGTCAAAAGCAAGAGATATCTCGCACCCCGGCAGACCCAGGCCCATCTCTTTCGAGATGGTCCCCTTCGGGTTGTGGGGACCACAGTGTCTATAGCCCCCGTTACAGGGAGGCGCACATTGCGCTGCCGCCGCGGCCTGCTTCTGCTAGGGTGACAGGCGGCTCCACCGGCCACCCCCAGGCCAGCGCTCATGGAGGACGGAGATCGTTCTGCGACCTCCCACGTCCGGTTCGCCTTCGCTTTGCGCGGGCTCCCCGGTCATAAATCAGAAGACGATTTATGTGAGCTGAGATACTTTGAAGCTGGACAGGGGCTTGTTTCAGATAAAAGAAGAAAAAAGCGAGTGAATACTTCCCTAATTCCAAAAAAACCCCCGTCACAAAAAACACCTCCAAAAAGTTGAAAATAAATGGAGTTTGCCTTTTAACTTTAACGGTTGCCATGTCGGGGGACCCTAACTGGCTAAGCATATTATCGGCACAATTAAAGGTCCCCCGACATGGCCACCGGTAAAGTTAAAAGGCAAACTCCATTTATTTTCAACTTTTTGGAGGTGTTTTTTGTGACGGGGGTTTTTAAATTTTTAATTTAATTTTTATATTATACTTTTTAAAGTGATCTACTAGTCAAGCTCTTTCATTTGATACCCGTATTGAGGGAGTTATGAAGAAATAAGTATTCCGACATGTTGTGGCGGCGGCCATCATGGACCGATTTTTTTCAAACAGATAAGAATACTCCCGACTAATAACCTTTCAAACAAAAAAAACTACATCCAAAACGGTTCATCCGTTTGGGTGCTACGATGCCACAGACACACACACACACACACACACACACACACACACACACACACACACACACACACACACACACACACACACACACACACACACACACACACACACACACACACACACACACACACACACACACACACACACACACACACACACACACACACACACACACACACACACACACACACACACAATCGTTTTTGCGTCGAGGGTTAAAAACTCAAATTAAAATGACGTAGAATTTCAAGAACCTGTAAGTTATTTTGACCCCGTTAATTACAAATTTTGGATTCACAAATTCAAATTCAAAAAATCAAAATTCAAAACGCATTTATTCTGCAGAGACCATTAAATAAGCACTTACAAGACGTTCATATAAAAAGAAATATTAAAAAACTAATTTAGCAAGTGGACCACCGACCTGAGAAGACTTTGGCAAGAAACTCAGCGGGCGTAAAAGACGCTAAACACGATAATGATGATAAACATAACAAATTTTAAACATTACTCACCTGTAGTCCACCTCGTGCACTGTGAACACGTAGTTAATGCTAATCATAGCTATGAACACCGCCGGTACACATATCAGGGTGTACTGAACAATTTGGTACTTTCCGAAGGTCTCCATCAGATCCGATACGTCACATGTTTTGTTCTCTTCTTCGACTTCATTCAAAGTTACGTTGTTCATGTCAGTCACTTTTATCCAGTTTTAAATTAAAGACAAGAGAGAATCTAGTGGAGGCTTGTTTGCGTTGTGTTGTTCTGAATTTAAATCGAAGAGAGAGTCAACATCGAATTCAGGATTCTTAAATAGGAATAGGTAAAATTGCTACAATATATAAAAAAATTCCAAAGCTGGTGCACCTAAAACAAACAAGATAAAGTTCGAAAAACATCGGAAAAAATGAAACGCTCAAGTGAGACTTGAACTCACGACCTTTCCCTTACAGGGGGAATGCTCTTCCAACTGAGCTATTGAGCCACACTTGAAACATTTCAAATTTTCCTTCTCTTTATATCCGTCTTTAAGGGCGACGGTGGTGCCATCTACCAACATTCTTACGAACTGTTGGAAACAATGAATAATTTGTCAACCATTTTTAAACATTGAATTTTGATGACTCCGACCGAATATTTGACGGAATTTCGAACTTTAAAGTTAGCATTAAAAATGCTATAAAAAATTCCGTCAAACAGGATAAAGTTCAAAAAATTATATCCGGACAACGGAAAGGTTAAAAAATTTTGTTCGGGCTGGTAGTTTAGTGGTCAAAAGCTGTAAACTGTAAGAAAGAAAAGTAAAAAACTGTAAGAGAAGTATCACGGAGTCCCGCCTGGACGAATCACAATTTTTTTTTTTCTAAATCGATTTGAAATAATGAATTACTTTTCTGCTTGGTTGTTTTTTTGGACATTGTACCACAGACATCTGCTAATACGCTTCAACTACAAAACATTACCTTTATCATTCGAATTGAGGTAACATCATTATGCAAATATATTCGTCTGGGTATATTTATATTCTACATTCTACAAATAAATATTCTACAACATTTTACACAACACTGTCTAGACCCATGGTAAGCTTAATTAGCTTGTGTTATGGAAACTAGAATGCTGATAAACATACCTACTTAGATACTTTTTTTGTAAATGCATACATATAATTATACATAGAAACACCCAGACTAATGCAAATAGCCATATTATATGTATGATTATGTGTATTTTTATAAAAAAAATTAGTTCTAGATTTTATGACACGAGGTAATTAGCTATGCCTATTTTTGGTGTAGATAATATAGGTATAACAAACAATGTAAGTATAATATATTTAAGTTGAGTAAATATTAAGAGGTTATAAATTTATAAGTTAATATTGGATATAAGGTAGGTTCCCGAGGAGAACCAGACCGTAAGGGATGGCCCTGAGTCAGCCGGGGTGCGAGGGTTATGTCGAAGGCAACCTCACCTCCGGCCTAGCACCACGACCCACAATTGGCGTGCGGTTTTAGTCGGTTCGAGTCCGACATAACCTCCCCTTCCGGCTCCGGCAGAGGGGGTATCCGAGGGGATTTCCGCACGAAAAAAAAGGTATAAGGTAGGTTGTTGATTAGTTGGGCTCCACTAATCAATACTCCGAAATAGTGGTTGGGTCTGTTTCCTGAGACTTTGCCTTCAGTTTACTATCAGGCGAGGTGAAATCAAATTGACGTCTCTAAAAAAAAAGAGTAAAACATTTGCCAACATTTTTATTTTTAAATTCATCATCACTTCAAACATTGGCCATCTTGTCCACTGGTGGTTTTGTAGCTACTATTCCCTCTTCTGTTTTCGATTTACCACTGGTGTGATTTTCCACTTGCTTGATTGTATCCAATAGTGGCAAATCCATAGTTTCAGGCGTTAGAACCAGTAGTAATCCCGATATTATTGCGGAACAACCGAAGAATGCGAATGGAAGGACATTTGATACCGTGATCTGAAAAGAAAACAATTATTATAAGATTCGTCGAGTGTTTTGTCCCCCAAAGTAGTTATTTAAGAAAACATAAATAATTACTAAGATCGGTGTAAGTGGTGCCAGTATACCACCGATGCGAGAGGCGAAAAATCCAAGGCCCACCATTGATCCCCTCACGCTGGTGGGGAATAACTCCATCGTATACGAGATGGCACCAGTGAAGGCCCCCGCAATGATAACTTTACTGATCAACACTATTGACAGCTTAATCCACAAGTATTCTGGGAACAAATAAAGAGAAGCTTGCTTTATATCTGCAGCAGAAGTTTTACATGGCAATGTTAATTTAAGAGCTGCAGAAATCAAATTTGGCACTGCATCACGCTGGAAGATAATTATCGACGATTGACATGGAATACTCTTCGAAATTAAATGTATGTGGATCTCTTTCACACTATAACGAAACTAACTCGATATGCGCTAGGATTTTAGGGCAACTATTCAATCTTATTTTGATCTTCAAAATTTAGTAGGGCAAACGTCGAAGCACAATAATTTGCTTGTACATAGCAAATTCCACAGAAAAATACTTCTTGACAAGAAGCTGCCCTTTAGCCTTAGTAGCGTCTTCAAATACTTGATAATAAATTGCGAAACTTAGTGTCTAAATACGTTTTTCCGAGATTTAGGGGTAATGAATACGTCTATCTTATTATGAGACAGTTGAAAGAAAGCTACTTACTTCCTGGAATCAATGCTGAAACAATACATAGCACTCCGCATGATAGCAATGCAACCAACAATGGTATTTTCCTTCCAAATTTATTCATAAAATACAAACATAATATGTCACCTGGAAATGACATTATTGAAGAAAGAATGAAGTTCATATACTTGTTCCCAGGAAGTCCCACTGAGTTTATCAATATCCCATAGTATACAAAAGTTGTTGTAAATCTACACGCAATCGTAACTAAAAAACGTTTTAAAATCTCTTTTGATTTGAAGGCATTTATCAGGCTTTCTGTTACTTCACGGCTATCAATATTAAATTTTTCCTTGAGTTCTTTTCCATTCAGATTCATTAATTCTTCTTTTTTTATTTTGATTTTGTTGACTTCAGATATGTGTATCATTACTTTTTTAGCTTCGTCAGTTCTACCACTCACAATTTGCCATCTAGGACTTTCATTGATGATGAAAACAAGAGTTACGATAAAGATGCAAGGACTGCTGATAATCCAAGTAAGGGTTTTCCAGTAGGGTACAGTTATAGCAATGCATGCTAATATGACCTCCGCAATATAAATAGCATATGAAAAAAATACTCCAGATAGCACTCGGTATTTTTTGCCAGTAATTTCCAACACTAAAAGAAAAACAGACCAATAACTTTAAATCACATTCATTATTGCTAAAGGTGTAATACTTTTCGTATATTTCGAGAAAATCCAACTTATTTTATACTAAACCGATACCATACCCGAACTGAAAGAGTAAGGAGATCTTACCCTGCGTTTATTTTTCACAAAGTAATTAAATGAGTAGTTAGGTCCGTTGAGGAGAAACCCATGGGCGTTTCCGTGCGCAAAAGTAGTGTGACGATTGCATATGCATATCAGGGCTGGTACAACAGGTTTTTCAATAATTTTAAAACTTACATATCACGAAAGCAACGCTATAAAGCCCTCCAGTAACAAAGGCCACCAGGAACTCCACGATGACGTACATATAATATGAAGTAGCGAAGGTTTTGATGATGCCAATACTGCCCCCTACTCCGCATAAGATGAACACAGGCTTACGGCCGATCCTGAACAAACAAAATCATTATGAGACTTTTTATAAAGGGCCTTATGATAGGACGGTCAATATGGTCTTCACTTCGCCTGATGATAAACTGAGAGCTAATTCTCAAGAAAGGCTTCCATTGCAGATACCAAACCAACAATATTACAATAGTTGCCATCAACTTGACGGCCCTTATGTAACCTGGAAAGTAGTCGATTTTTGTCATTTCACAGCACAGCTCTTCCAGAAATTTTTTACTAAGTGGGGCGTGAAAAGGCATCTGATGAGGCCGTCAAGCTGTGTGCCACCACTGTTAACATGGTACATGTTTACGATAGTGACCCTATTTCTGAGACTTTGCCTTTAGCTTACCATCAGGCGCGGTGATGTCAAATTGACATGTCCTAAAAGAACTTCGTTTTAGTACATACACAACAGGTTTTCCGATAGGGATGGCCCTAGGTCAGCCGGGGTATATCGAAGACAACCTCACCTTCGGCCTACCAAGATGACCCACAGAAAAATTGTATTATTAGTTACCACTATGAGTAAATATAGTTTTACATATTTACTCGTGTCTATACAAGAGTGCCCCTACAAAATACTTAATTAACTACTATTTTGAGATTAAACGAACTTACCTTTAAGTGAAAGTGTATACTAATTATACAAGTGCTTCGTCCGAAGAGATTAGCATAATAGACACTAAAGTTGTAAGTAGACTGCAGCGTTTGTCATTTCACATTTCACACATTAATATAGTTTTTTTTATTCTAGGGTTAGTCATAATATTATGTACGAGTAATATATTTAAGTTAACTATAGCAATAGATTTACACTACCGACGTGAACCCACTCCTAGCACAAGCAATTAAGCTTAGTTGGAGGGGTTAGAGGGAATATTAGTAATTTCGGTTCTAATATTCTTTTTAAAAGAAAAAAAAGATATAAAAACACGTTGAAATCGGTACATTATGTTTTCATACACATCAGAAAAAGGAATACATAACCGGTGGAAGCGTTAACAGCAGATCACTGGTATGACTTTAAATAGAATTTTATTGTTGCATGCATACCTTGGCTATCCAGCCGTGATTCCGATAAGCCTGGAGTTAAAAGCGAATCAGAGAAACTTAAGTTATCCCGACTGTGGTGACTGCTGGTGAAGACGGCGCGCCGTCACTCACGCGTTCGTTTCTTCTTAATTTCTTAACGTTTTAGTCAATATTAATCACAATTATCATAGCCTTTACGTTAATGCATATTATAATCTAATAAACATTGCTGAAAAGTAATAACATTTCACTTTAAACGAACGAGAAGCGTAACGGCGACGCACTAAAACGTGAATGAACGACCGGGTGTATGAACTACATAATTATGGTACTTACCTAATAAAATAGATAAGGAAAAAGATTTTCAAAATAGTGTGGAATGTCAAGCAGTAGAGAATTATTAAGGTGTGGATAAACATGCTTTTTTAAAGTTCGGAAGAACCGCAAATGGACCTGGCTTTCACCCGATGGAATAATAAAAAATGAAATTGATTTTATACTGTCAAACCACCCCACGAGGATTCAAAACGTAGAAGTATTGCATGGCTTCGGATTCAGATCTGATCATCGCTTAGTTAGAGCTACTTACGTACTAGACCAAACTAAGAAGTGTAGAACATCATTCCACGCGCAACAGAAGCTACTAAGGACAAAGGAAGATACACTGTCCTACTTAAGAAACCTTGAGAACAATTTACGTGCGCTAGAAACACATCAAGAGGAAGATATTCACAGTTTGTACAATAAACTAGCTGATATCATCAACGCTAGTCTTGCAAGTAGATCAAAAGACAACAGACCAAAAACTATAAATAAAATACTTAGGGAGTCTACAATAACTCTTCTCACAAGACGAACTGAACTCCTGAAGAAGAAGCACAAAACCAAAGAAATGAAGGAAGAACTAAGCACACTGTTTTAAACTACAAGTAAGGCAATAGATAAAGACTACAAAGCATATAGGCAGAAAATCATTGAAGATAACCTAAACAGGTACCGAAGCACGAAAAAAGCCTATAAGAAACTAATTACTCATAAAAATTGGATTCAGAACTTAAAATCAGATTCAGAAGAAACAAAAACCAGAAATGATATCATAAACTGCGCCACACACTTTTACAAGGAATTGTACGCGAAATCAATCTCTTGCACCACCACAAACAATGTAGCAACAGAAAATGCTCAAAACATGGACGATTTGCCACCAGTGGAAGAGGAGGAAGTCATCAAACACATCAAGAAACTCAAAGCAGACAAAAGCCCTGGCCCCGACGGCATACAAAACGAAGCATTGAAAGCTGGCGCTACCCTATTAACTCGCACACTAACGTACTTGTTCAACATGGTACTGAGGACTGGTCAGGTACCGATGCAATGGAAACGATCTGATATAATACTTTTATACAAGAAAGGTGACCCTCAAGACATCTCTAACTACCGCCCGATTAGCCTCCTTTCAAGTGTTTACAAATTGTTCACGTCAATTCTGAAAAGCCGACTGAGCCCAATGATCGATAAATATCAGCCAGTGGAACAAGCAGGGTTTCGCTCGGGATTTTCTACATCAGACCACATACATGTACTACAACAAGTAATGGAGAAACACAAGGAGTTCAATAGACCACTTTACATTGCTTTCATTGATTATGCCAAAGCGTTTGACACGATCTCACATGATGCTATTTGGGAGGCTCTGAACAAATGCCACATAAACGAAAACTACGTAAGCGTAATAAAAAATATTTACGAGGGTAGCGTAAGTCAAGTGAAACTGGAGAAAAGAGGTCCTGATGTACCAATCCGCAGAGGAGTAAGACAGGGAGATCCCCTCTCACCCAAGTTGTTTATACTGGTACTACAACACGTTTTTGACAATCTCAAGTGGCAGTCGGAAGGCATTAAAGTAAACAAAGATCGACTTACACACCTCAGATTCGCGGACGATATTGTCGTATTTGCTGAAACAAGCAAAGAATTAGAAAAAATGATAGGGGATTTGAATGAAGAAAGTGAAAAGGTTGGCCTTAAAATGAACGAGAACAAAACTAAAATAACTACTAACAGCTACGCTCACCCCATATACTTGAATGGGAAGCCACTTGAATATGTGAGCAGTTACATATACCTGGGAAAACAAATATCATTCGATGATAAAAACGAAGAAATAAAGGTTGAACGTCGTATCAACTTGAGCTGGAAAAAGTTTTGGTCCTTAAAGGAAATCTTAAAAGGTCAATTCCCCCTTCACCTAAAGAGAATGGTCTTGGACACCTGTGTCTTACCTACTCTTACGTATGGATGCCAAACGTGGACTTACAATACAAAGATCAAAAATAAGTTAGTATCATGTCAAAAAGCAATGGAAAGAAGTATACTAAAAATTAGAAGAATACAAAAAGTGAATAGTGAAAAAATAAGACAAAAGACGAGAGTTACAGATGCCTTACACTACGCCATAAAACAGAAGTGGCGGTGGGCAGGACACGTAGCAAGATGTACAGACAAAAGATGGACATTAGAAACAACTATATGGGAAGGACCAAGAGGAAAAAGAAAAAGAGGGCACCCTATAAAAAGATGGATAGTAGATATAAAAGCTATAGCAGGAAGTGAATGGAAGAAGAAAGCTATGGACAGAGAGGTTTGGAAAAAGCTGGAGGAGGCCTTTACCCGAGAAGGGGTTCCGATCAACGGTAACGAAGAAAATTATGTTAGTGAATAAAAGAATAGTTAGTTAGTACTAAGTACATATTTTAAAACGCATGTAATAACTTTTTGTGGATTGGAAATAAACGGGCTTAATTATTATTATTATTCTCTTTATTCATTTTAAAAAACTTATAAATTATATTTTTAAATACATATAAAAAAAAACATATATTTAAAAATATAAAAAATAGTATCCCACCGGCATCGGGTACAGGGACCAAGCTACCGGTGGTTAGGGCTCCAGAGAAAGGAACTTCCTCACGATGCGCGCCGTATCAAGGAGTACTGCCTTCTGCATCTGGCCCTTGACCCAACCATCCAATCCGAGCCTCTTTAGATGTTGGTCGAGGCTCTTTGCTATCAGTCCGTTGACTGATACGACTATCGGTACAATGATTGCTGAGTCAACATTCCACATGTCGACAACCTCGTGAGCCAAGTCCAAGTACTTAACTTGTTTATCTTTCTCAGCTTTCACGAGATTCTCGTCATGAGGAATGGTGACATCAACAATCAATGCTCGGCGTTCGGATCGGTCTATCACCACAATGTCAGGCTTGTTAGCTACAACAGTCCTATCAGTGATGATAGATCGATCCCAGTACAATGTGATATGACTATTTTCTAGAACTGGCTCAGGAACATACCTATAGTACGGTACCTCAACTTCCACAAGGTTGTATTTCAGAGCAAGTCGCTGATGGATTATCCTGGCTACTTGATTATGTCTGTGCAAGTACTCGCCGTTAGCAAGACGAGAACAACCGGAAGTAATATGCCTGAGGGATTCACCAGGTTGGTGACACGCTCGACAAATGTCAATTGTGCCATCCCTCATGATATACTTCCGGTAGTTATTCGTCTTGATAACTTCGTCTGCAATTGCACAGACAAAACCTTCAGTTTCCCCAAAAAGGTCACTGAAACGTAGCCAGGATACGGAGGCCAGTAGGTCTACTTCGGGCCTGTGGAGGGCCCGATAGAACCTGCCATGTAGCTCCTTACTCTGCCATACCTCCCTGCGGCTGTCAGTGCCAACTATTGTAGGCCTGCGCCAGTTCTCTTTAGCCAAACCGAGCGGGGTTAGCCCGGTATCTACGTTGACTACATCACGATGCATATCCACGTTCGACTTTAGAAAGTAGTCTTTGAGATTGCACACCTCGCGATTATGAAGGGTCTTAGCATTTAAAAAACCTCGACCCCCACATTTCCGCGGGATGTACAATCTCATGACTGACGACCTTGGGTGGTGCATTCGGAATGCAGTCAACTGAGTCCGGACTTTCCTATCGATGGTATCGAGTTCAGTCTGAGTCCACTTGAGTATGCCAAAAGAGTACATCAAGAGTGGCATGACCCAACTGTTACAGGCACGCACCTTGTTACCACCTGACAAAAGACTGTTAAGTACCTTTTTCAGGCGGCCAAAGAAACGTTCCTGTAACATTTGTTTCATGCCGACCTCATTGATGCATAACGCCTGTGACATACCCAAGTATTTATAGGTCTCAGTTACGAGGAGTGATCTGAGGTTAGTGGAATCAGAGAGTTGTATACCCTCCGACTCCACCACCCGCCCTCGCTTTACATGAATGACTGCACATTTGTCCACACCAAACGCCATTTTAATAGAATTACTGAATGTTTCAGTTACCTTCAGTAAAGCTATTAATTGAGGGTTGGTGTGGGCGAATAGCTTTAAATCATCCATGTAAAAGAGGTGGGATACCATCTGACCCTCTCTTCGTAACCTATAACCTAACCCTGAATTCACTAGTAAAGTACTAAGTGGGTTCAGGGCTAAGCAGAACCAAAGGGGACTCAGACTGTCCCCTTGAAAAATACCCCGCTCTATTGTTATCGGCTCGCCACTACCCAAAGCCTGGCGACACCCTGGATAGAGAAGAACCGTCCTCCATTGCCCCATACATGACCTTAGGAAGGTACATAGAGTTGTATTCACTTTATACAACTCCAGCACCCTCAAAAGCCATGTATGTGGCACGGAGTCAAACGCTTTCTTGTAATCTATCCAGCATGCCACCAGATCCTTACGATTGCGGCGAGCTTGTTGGCTAATAGTCATATCAATCAGGAGGAGCTCCTTAGTACCCCGGGCCCCATTCCTACATCCATTCTGAGAGGTACACATAATAGAATTATTGTTTATATGATTGTTAATCTTAGCTCTCAGGATGGATGTAAGAAGTTTATAGACCGTTGGGAGACATGTAATCGGTCTATAATTATTGGGCTCCAGGGTACTACCAGTTTTATGGAGCAGGTGAGTAACTCCTGTCGTCATAAAAGCTGGTAGCGTACCAGATTCTATAGCGGATTGAAATTGTGAGGCCAAAACAACATGCGAACTCCGTAGCCATTTTAGCCAGAAATTGTGCAGTCCATCCGGTCCTGGAGATTTCCAGTTAGACAGCGAACGGACCGCACAATCTACATCGGTGGCATCAATGTAAATTTCTTCCATTTCTGGAATAGTTTCGCATGCTCTTTCGACCTCACGCATCCAATCGCCTTCAGTGTGGCTAACGGGCACCGACCAGATACTGCGCCAGAACGCATTTGTGGCTTCAGCATCCGGCCGCCGCAAGTCATCCACACTTTCATCTGTTCGCTCCCAGCTTCTATATACCCACCTTTGGTCTCTTTGGAACATACGATTGACGGTATATCGATCAACTCGCTTTTTGTATCTTCGAATACGGTTTGCCCATGCACAGACTTTCTGCTTCAGGAAGTCAATACGCTCTGTGACCCGAGACGTATAATCTTGGGGACTAATATTAGTTCCCGCAAACGCTCGGGTCACATAGCGCATCACCCTTGGGCGAGTATTGCCCGACCTGAAGCAGATTAATTTACCGATGAGCACCCTTGCCTCGGCCACACGTCGTTCAATTCTGCATTGCCATGCTGGTATGGCAGGCTTAGGTCGTATGGCAGGATCTTTAATGGGAAATTTAGCACCTGCCATACGACATGCTGCCACAGCAGTACAATACAGAATTGAATGAGTGTCACCGAGGTTTTCACTATTTTCTAAATATTTAGGTAATAATGAATCAAGGGCACTCACCAGCGCTATATTACGTCTATGTATGGGCAACCGCGGGAGACGTGGCCTGACATGTATGGGCATTGATCGATATTCCCGCAGCGCATATTCCAAAGCCTCCTTAATCTCTTCATTGTACTGAATACTTACTGGAATAGGTGTGTCATCCCGCGTAACATGTGAATCTTCATTCAATGCAGTTGTAGAAGCAGGAGCAGGAGCCAGGGCGGGGGTGACACAAATATTTCGTAAGCATTCTTGCCGTAGTGTCTCAAGTACGGTTTCATTCAACATATGATTGCGTTGAATGACCCGTACTTGGTCCGATAGTCTTTGTGCCGATGTGTTGACGGAAGGTTCAAGCACTTGAAACAGAGGAAGCGTCCGAGAACGGTACGCACTGAGGTTAGTTCCCCCCTCTGTAGCCGCAAAATATGCCCGCATGACGTTTTCGTTGATAGAATTAGTCCATCGCATGCGGTGCACATTACCACCGGCAGCGGGGGCCCTATTCGAAGCCGGAGGGCGTCGGGGTCCCAAGCAGGTCGGTGGACGGCCTCTCCCCGGCCGACGTACAGGTGTTGGCGACGTCGGCGGGGAGAAATACTCGTCGGAGCTCGACGCCTCAACAGGAGTTGGTCTTGGAGATGTGGTTCCCGGAGCCTGCGAGGCGGAGCTGCACGACGAGTCCGTGGGTGTCAGGTGTGCATCTTGTATTATTATCTTGGTCTTCGCTCTTGTCAACATAATTTATTTTGAAATATTTGGTTGTGATTTTTGACATAATATGTCTGTCATGTTTTATTTTCCTGGTTCTATTTTCATTCTGGTGTTTATTTTGTTACAAATCATTATGCGTTTTGTTTTATTCAGTTATTATAAGCCACTAAAATAATATTATTTGTATTGAAATAGGATAAAAGTGCTAAAAATCTAAAAATCTTTAAAGAGAAAAATATTATGTGTGCAAGTGACCAGTGTTGCCAAGTTGTTATTATTATTATTATTATAAACATGCGAATGTTACATTACAGAAAGATAAAAGAAAGCAATTTAGCGAGCAGTCTATCGAGCGTTCTGGTGTGCATTCTCGTGAACACCGATTTACATCTGACGAGCAAGTGCTCAAATCTATCTCGTCTTATGTTAAATTCTATAAGTGTAAATAGAGAAAACATTCCTTCGTTGTCCTTTCTTAGCTCGGATAGATTTTATAGAATACTAGCGGACCCGGCGAACTTCGTACCGCCAATATTTTTCCGCCCGCGTGGCGCCTGATCCCGTTCCCGCTGCAGCCTCTACTATATCCAGCATGTTTTATACATATAAACCTTCCTCTTGAATCACTTTATCTATTAAAATAAAACGCATTAAAATCTGTAGCGTAGTTTTGAAGATATAAGCATACATAGGGGCATAGGAACGCGGAAAATGACTTTGCTTTACACTTAATGCTCGCACACTTCATGCTTCGCTTATTTTGGTTTAAGCACCGAAAACGAGGTTTTGTTAACAGTAGAAGATTAAAAGAATAAAGAACTAAAACAAAGAATGTTCTTGTTCTAGCTCTAGTTCTATATTCATTTAGTCGAAATCCACCTTGAAAGGACTCTAATTTTTCATCGACTAAGCGTTCGCGAGATATCATGACTATGTTTGTATCGATGTTTGGCTGTAAGCTAGGCGTGATGCGTTGTACGATTCGAAAAAGTAAAAACGGCAAATGCTTGTTACAAGCGAATTTTCAAGTCTATCAACACCTTTATGCTAATCTCGGAGACGAAGCACAAAGTAAAATAGAAATAGCTATTATAATATACATTAAAGTGAGGTCATGTCGTGGTCGTTGATGTAAGTATAGGTAAAAGAATTTAACTTTTTCATATAGATAAATTAAAATCTAAATAATATTATATCTTATATTAAGAGATCTGGTTCTCAGCATTCCATGGATTCACCGTGCGGTCGCCGGGTCCATGGCGTGGTACAGAGAGGAACACTGTGACGGCGCCTGGAACTTGCGAGCCAGGTGTAGGTTTAGGGTGGCCACCTTGTGATGCATCGGCGCTCACCTCCACCGTCAGTCGTGTTCCCCCCTCTACCTATCCATCCTATCAACGCTTTGAGATATTCGTTTGAGTAAAGAGCTTACTGAAGCTCTTGGCAATCAGAGGTCTCTAAACAAGTTATGGAGGGAATTAGCTGGAACTCCCCTTGCTCCTACTTCTACAGCGTAGAGTTCCACCACATAGCCATTTTTGATTAACTCGTTGGTCAAGTCAAAGTATAATTTATTTTCATAGCGTGGTCTATAGGTACGTTAGTTTTCCACGGTAATGTGATTTGTACTAGTACTATTTTCGTACTAACAGACGATTCAACGTAAGTAATTTTGTTTGTAATATTTTGACATCACTTTTAAAATAACAGCCATTGTACGTATTAGATTGGTACAATATCTACTTATAAAAAAGAAACTATTTTTTTTGACTGCCTTTTTGTCTCTTTTCGCTAATCTTGGAAATAGCTGTGTTGATTTTGACTTTCTTCATTTATTTAATTTTTGTCCTCCATATCAATCTCTGTACCGCACTGTTACATAAACAATCAATCAACTAGCCTATCGCAGTCCACTGCTGGACACAGGCCTCTCCCAATGTTGAGCTAAGGCCTACTGTTTCCACGCTGGCCAGACGGGTTGGTACAGGGTTATATTTCTAGTTTTCTTCTCTCGCAGTTATATTGTCTGTGTATTCTTCTTTTAGTTGCCTCTTACGACACCCTTTGGATGAGATGGGGTTTTTTTTATCGTGCGAAAAATCCCCACGGATATCACCTCCACGGAGCCGGTGGAGGTGGTTGTCTTTGGTTGCCGGAGATGAGATTGCCGAGAGCAAAATATCTCTCGCACTGGATGAGTTGGGGTGGTGAATACTTGTATTCTTTCTCCGTCACCACACAAATACCGTTTGCACGACTTATAAATATATTTATCTACATACATAAACTCACGCCTATGTTCCCCGAAGAGGTAGGCAGAGGTGCTAGCACCCACATTTCGCCAGTTTATGTTTAGGTCCCAATGTAATAGGTGGCTAGCCTATTGCCATTAACCGGGCACTTATAAATATATTATATTGTTTACTTGTTTACCTTTTTTTTTTTTTTTATAACCGTGGGGGAAAATCCTTCATGGATGTTATGCCGGACTCCTACCGACTAAAAACCCCCACGGTAACGCCCAGAAGCCTATGGATGGAAGCCCCGGGTAAGCCCTCGGAAGGATGTCCCAGGACTCCCATCAGACCTACGGCTACCTATGTCCAAAAGGAAAAATGTCCAAAGCCAATTATTATAAGAATTTCCCATAATAAGAATGTTAGACAATTTAATTTCTAGTTGGACTTTTCTAAAATTATTCGTTTTTACAGCATATTTATTTTTTGACATATTTCAAATTTACCATTTCTCTAGTTGGGTATTTTATGCGATTACATACATTCTTCTTTTCGGACATCAGTCGTGCAAAGGACAAATACGAATAAACTTAAACAATAAATAATGATTTTACTTATCCGACATCCATCCAAAAATAACCGTTGACACCATCATGCCAAGGTTGTGTATCGCACCGATTATATTTGATTTCCAAGGCTGACAAGCTAGGTTGAGCTGAAAATTTTAAATATAATAAATTATAGCTGAATACAATAAATTTTAGACAGCTTCTGCGACGTAGCGGTACTTAGTGAAAGCGGCCGCAGCGCAGGTGGCGCAAATGCAAATAATATAAGTATTTCTATACATGAATATGGATATTTTAGTATTGGTCTGGTCGTGCCTAGAACACGTTACGCCATCCGTCCCGGTTGCCATACGAACATCTATAGCAGTCGTTACGGGTAGTTTGAGACCTAAAAGGTCTAACAACACTGGTCTAACTGTAATGCTTCGATATCGCCTTTGAGCTGTGGAGGTCAGTGGCAGTCACTTTATGAAGTTTAGCCCAATACGCAATTAGACTGATAAAGCTTCGGATGCTACTGTGATTAACGCTAGGATAAAGAAGAAAGACAATCACTTTTATGTTATAGATTATATTTTTATACGAATTTTGGGGTACGTGCAAAATTTGGTCCTTATTTGGAACATATTTCAAAATTCTAAAATGCAGTTTCCGTGTCGAAAAAGAAAAATGTAATTAATGCAAAACTGGATACATTCATTGCAATTGTAGGTATTATTACACAGCCTCTGTGGCGTGGTGGTAGTGACCGCGACTGCTACGCAGGAGGCGCAGGTTCGATCCCCGCTCAGTGCAAATATTTGTATGCATGAATATGGCTATTTGCAATGATCTGGGTAATTCTATGTATAATACCTATGTATGTATTTACAAAAAAAAGTAAGTATCTAAGTATGTTTATCCGTATTCTAGATTCCATAACACAAGCTAATTTAGCTAACTATGAGTCTTTTTTTTTTTCATGCGGAAATAACCACGGATACCTCCCTGCCGGAGCCGGAAGGGAAGGTTATGTCAGATTCGAACCGACTAAAATCGCACGTCGACTGAGGGTCGTGGTGCTAGGCCAGAGGTGAGGTTGTTTTCGACATATCCCTCGCACCCTGGCTGACCCAGGGCTATCCCTTACGGTCTGACCCTCCTCGGGAGCTTACCATGGGTCTAGATAACTTTGTGTAGAATTTTGTAGAATATATGTTTTTTTATAATTGAAAACACCTGATCAATTAGTGTTAGCAAAAAGTTATCTGTATATTTCACTTTGTCCTTTTGACAGGGTCTAATTATTTCATTGACGTATTACCTCAGTAATGACACTATCATTACTCTGATAGATCCAGTGGCTACAAGCGACTACTTCACCAGTGAAGCTGCTGTTGGTACAAACATCTTCTCCCTTCTTGAGAACTGGCATAGAACATCTGTCTTGGTACATGGTCGGCCACCAGCTTGGAAATTGTGCTGTCGAGTTAGCGTCTTCGCATTCATCGATGCGGCATCTATCGCAAAGTAAGAATGACATCAGTTAATAGTAGGAGTAAGTATAGGTAATACCATTATTAGGTACTATCCTTTATTTCAAATATAAGTTATAAAAAAAGTAAAAATTAAACTGAAAAGCCAATAAAATAAATTGTTAAAAATAATAAATGCGACTGATACTGAGAAGATCGAAATAAGTTTGATAGCAGGTGGTACCCATTTGCAAATGATAAACCGGATGAAAATTAATGGGTACCGCCTGCTATCAAACTTTTTTCGATCTTCTCAAGAATAATCCCAAGGAGTTAGTAATTTTCGTGTAGTGAAGGGATATTCCACCTTAATTGTAATATTTTTGCTCATATCTTCGGTTCTACTCAAATCATTGGAATGAAACATGTCAAATTTTAAATCAGACCAAGACTGTTTAAACAAATACTTTTGGCGCTAAAATTGTTTGATCAACGCGGTCAAACATTTATCGCGCCAAAAATACGCCATGTTGATTTTCACGAAAATGTAATAAACCTAGTAGCACTTACACTATCACGACAAATCAAATGACACCTCACAAAATCCGTCAAGCCGTTCATACTGTAGAGCGTGCAAGAAACATTTTCAAGGTTTTCATTTTAGCGCCAAAAGTTCACCATTTTGATTTTCTAGAACCACTTCAGATGATGTTGAACGTCCATGGTGGTGAGATCATTGGCACGCATATTACTGTCTACGATGTCAAGCGAGGACTTCTAAGCCTATCCCTCTACCTGGACCCCGCAGGGTGCCATTGCCGGACCATTACTGCCCGGCGGTTTTCACAAAACGAACCGCACCAGCGAAGGCGATTTTCCTGCATTATATATGCAATGTCACGGACATGAAGGCTGTCGCGGCGCATTACGTGATACTGTAAAGCCACCGCAGCATTTGCACCTCCTTGACACGCAGCTGACTCTAATTATCTATTTCTGAACCTACTGAATTTTCATCCAGATCCGTTAAACCATTCTGATGAGATTAAGTAAAAGTACCTATTCTTATTGTTCTTTTCATATCATGGGTTTAAAATGTGCTCTATACCTACGCTCAGTACCTATACGTTTCCTGGATGTATTTTGAAGATACCACGGGATACTACTGCGGTGGACGAGCTCAAATTCACCAAGTATTACAAAACAATTCTTTTTTATTCCACAACATTCTACACAGCGCTACCCACCCATGGTAAGCTTTTATAGCTTGTGTTATGGAATCTAGAATGCGGATCATACTTAGGTATATTTTTTTTGTAAATACATACATATTATACATAGAAACACCCAGACCAATGCACATAGCCATATTCATGCATACAAATATTTGCACTGAGCGGGAATCGAATCCGCACCTCCTGCGTGGCAGTCGCGTGCGCTGCCGCCACGCCACCGCCAGGGCCTTTTATATCTTGCGATTTAGGTTCAAAATAAATACATCCATGAATCAAAAGTTTTGCATTTATAATATTACAAGCTGACCCGACGAAATTCGTACCGCCAATTATTTTCCACCCGCGTGGCGTCAGATACTGTTCCCGCTGCACCCTCTACTATATTAAGCATGTATTACACACATAAACCTTCCTCTTCAATTATTCTATCTATTAAAAGAAACCGCATCAAAATCCGTACTATAGTTTTAAAGGACAGGGACTGACAGACGCGGAAACCGACTCTTTCCTTTTCTTTTTTTTATGGTTCACGATACTGGACGTTACATAATGGCATAAATATAACATAAACAATGTGTCGAGAAGTGATGTAAAGTCCTTCTAGACGTGAACACTATATGCGTTTTATAACAATAAACGCATGTAGTGTTCACGTAGTAATGATGATGATAGTGAAGTGATGATGATGATGAAGATTTTAATACCACATAACCCACCTGTAGTTCACGTCATGCACAGTGAACACGTAGTTGATGCTAATCATGCCGATGAACACCGCCGGTACACATATCAGCGTATACTGCACAATGTGGTACTTTCCGAAGGTCTCCATCAAATCCGAAATATCACATAGTTTGTTCTTTTCTTCATCTTCATTACACTTCATGTTGTCCATTTCTTTAGAAAATCTGCGAATGATCACCACTTCTTCGAATGAAACTAGATTAAATTAATATTGGATAAAATATAAACCAAGAATTCAACTGAAGTGCACTCATATAATTCTTATTGTTGTCTTAAACAAAGGCTATATTGCACTTGCAAAATGGAAGAGGAAAAGTTGGAAATTAAACGCTCAGATGGTGATTACTACAATCTTAAGTAAGTTGGAAATTAAACGCTCAGATTTTGATTACACTGATTACTACTCCTTTAAGGAAAGACCACATTACCAGCAAACGGGCGGGCGAGCAAGCGATTTATCTTCTCACACCGCGAGCGATAAATTAGCCTCAGTGGCGTGGTGTGGCGGTAGTGAACACGACTTCGCTCTCTGCTCAGTGCGAATATTTGTATGCATGAATATGGCTATTTGCATTGGTCTGGGTGTTTCTATGTATAATACGACACTAAGCTAGATACCATAACACCAGTTAGTTAAGCTTACCATGGGTATAGATAGCGTTGGGTAGAATGTTGTGGAATATTTACTAATTTATTACACTATACCAACTAGCGTATGAGTGAACCGAGCGATCCTTTTTTACCTCTTTTGCTGCCATTACTCATCTTTAGTTGGTATCACAATAAACACCGGACCTATAACCTATACCATGATCGAGCTAATTTCCGTTATTATTATTGTATGTCGTGGTATCACAAGTGTCTCTATTATAGGAAATCTCAGCTTGCGCCGCTCTCTGTGTGAACCAGAGCTACATCGATATATCATTCGCTCGCTCCGTAGCTGGCAGTGTGGTCTCCCCTTTAGATAAATTTATATGCATGTTATAGGCACACTTGAGATGTAAAAAATGCACGAATAAAATCTACATATATAAGTGTTCTGTGATCTACATGATCATAAAAGTAATTACCACGAAGGTACCATCAGTACTATAATATATTCCGTGGCGTCTGTGGCACCACAACCTTCTAACTTAAACCACCCGTGTCGAGGTAAATGCTTCATTTATCTTTTTTTTTTATATTCGAGAGGAAAAAACGGAACCTGGATAGGATAAGGATTATGGGATGACTTTGTTGTCCGTCTGTCTGTCTGCCAACCCATTTTTCAAGTTGAAATTCATACCACAAACTCAGCTCTATAACTTCTTGAAGCTGTGCAAAAATCAAACTTCTAAATCAACGCAGTTAAAATATATTGTGGTCCATGTATCTTGAGTTACGTAACCCTCGGTGCGTGACTCCGACTCGCACTTGGCCGGTATTTGTTTAAAGATCTTAGTCAAACACATACTACATTTATTTGATCGTGATTTGATCAGGTGACAAGACCAAAAATCGTAGCTCGAAATAAAACCCTGTAAGTGCCAACACTTTTGGCCAATGTGGAGTTGTCAAAACGTCCCAAAATTGGGAGAAGTCTGAAGTCTGAAGTCCAGCAGTGGATTGCAATAGGCTAATTGATTGAAATAACGTTACCTATTCCCACAGAATTGGCAGCACTTCACTCACTAACTATTTAGTGTGTATAATATTTTATTAGGACTGTCATACTGCCGTGCTTCGCGGTGGAAAACATTCGAAATTATGATTTTCGTTGTGGCGCACTTTCGCACTACCGTGAGTCGCGTTTCGGTACTTTAGGGCTACAGTTCATCGCTATTTCGAACTTCTAAATTCAGTATGACAGTCTATTATTAGCTCTGCCACTGCACTCGGTAACTATTTAGGAGATATAATATTACCTACTATGGCTCTGTGACTTCACTTACTAACACCAAAACGTTTACACTGTGTCCTAGGTCTGCTAATGACGAGACTCAATTTTACAGTTAACTGATATGCAGTCTCTCAGACACCACTTTATGATGATCACTACAACTGTTTAATATGAATATAATTATTTAAATTAAAGACATATAGTAACGTTTATCGATGTTGATTCTGGAAACTTCATAGTCTTCAAACCTGTCTAACCTCTGCCTAACCTGTCTTCTCAGGAAACCTGTCTGTGTAGTCTGTGCTTATGGCTCTCGAATGCGAATAATCAAATTTAAAACATACATTATACATTAAAACACACCGACCAATACAACTATACAAATTCATCGATTCAAATATTTGTACTTATCGGGAATCTAACCAGCGCGTAGCGGTTAAACAGTCTACCGCTACACCACAGAGGCAATCAATGTATGTATGTACAATACCTAAAGTAAAGCTAACGAAGCGCGAGAGAAAAGGTAGGTATACAAAGTTTCAGCGATTCCAAACTATTGTCACTTCAAGCGCATTCCAGACAGGAATGAAATAGCTCATTGGCGGATCTGACAGTTTAGTACCGCTGTGCTGACAGCAGCAGTGTACGTGTGACATGTGCGACAAGGACAGAGACAATAATCGCTAGTTATCGCAACGTAACTCAATAAATGATAGCTTTGCTTACCTTTATTCTCTCGTCTCGTTGGCTTTACTTTACACCGATTTCGGTGTAGGTGTTGTAGTTATACTTCTTAAATATTTATATAGGTATCTATCATAATTTTAATGTTTTAAACAGCACATTAATTTTATTTATTTGTATATTATGTGTCACTAAATTAGTATAAAAATCAACAACACAGTAAAATATGTTGTTTACCGTAGTGCAATAAAAATAAGCCCTACACAGATAGTAATCATCACTTGCATGTCCTTGCTCGCATTTACTTGAGGTCAGTCCGACACGCCAGTTTCTACCGTAAATACATTCTTGATACTTTCTTCTCTTAAATTTTTCGCAAGTAATATATCACTATAAATAGACTGAAGCGAACTTACTACTATTCTTTAATTAGATTTATTTTCAATGAGCCGTGATTACTACGAGTATAACGTAGGCGGGGACGTAATTAGCCTTCCCGAAGCGCGACACCTATGCTCGGGCCCTGTCCGTGAGTAGCCGCGACGCCGTGAAACCAATTATTACACCACGATGGCACCTCAAAACCAATTCTGCCACTCTGATAGTCTACACCTAAAGTCAGCTCTGCGCATCATCTGCATAAACATAAAAGGGTTCTCTCGAGACAAGGCGGAGATACTCTCTAGTCTCTGCCGGAACACCCGTTGTGACATCCTTTGCGTGCAAGTAACTCACAGGGATGTTTGCCAGAGCAGACCATACATTCCTGGACTGTAGGTTATTGCCGAGATCTGTCATCCGAAACACAGTAACGCAGTGTTTGTTGCTCCCGGCGTAAGCATATCATCGGCCCAGTGCACATCTGTTGACGACGTAGAAATAATCACCGTGGACACTGGCTCCTGTACGGTGAGCTCAGTGTACAAGCCTCCGGGCTCGACTTTTCGGTTCAATGCCCCTGAAAACGCAAACAACCAACAGAGCAAGGTGGTCATTGGTGACTTCAACAGCCACAGCATAAACTCGGGTTACGGGGACACGAATGCAGATGGTCATGCGGTAGAGGAATGGGCGGAGTCAAACGACCTGACTTTAATCCACAGCCTAAAAGACCCACCATCTTTCAGCAGCCGACGCTGGCGACGTGGTTATAATCCAGATTTGGTTTTCGTCAGCGCAAATATCAGCAGACAGTGCAAGAAAACGATGTGCCAGCTGATCCCTCAGACTCGGACCCAGCACAGACCAGTGATGTGCAGCGTCGAGCCGATTGTACGCCCTATAGCCGTACCTTTCAGGCGCCGCGCCGCTTCAACTATAGGAAAGCAAACTGGGAAAGGTTCGCAGCGGAAATAGACGATGCCCTCCTGGAAATACCTCCAACACCCCAAAACTATGACGAGTTCACTGATGCCGTCGCCCGCACGTCCCGTAGATGCATTCCAAGAGGCTGTCGGACGCACTACGTCCCGGGTCTCTCCACGGACTCCGTCCGGCTCCTGAACGAGTACCAGGAGCTGCACAATAGCGACCCATTCTCGGCTGACACCATAGAGGCTGGTGAGGCTTTCGCTCACCTCCGAAAATAGGCACTTTAGGAGGTGAGCGAAAGCCGTCGCGGCAGGTGGATGGACTCCATTAGTGGAATAAACCTGACTCACAACAGCAGGAAGGCATGGAGCACCATTCGGAAGCTCACTAGCGACGCTCCGTCAGCCAAGCCACCAATCCAGGTGACGGCAAATCAGGTGGCTCATCAACTTCTTGCGAATGGCAAACCCACGCACCGACCTGGTAGAGTCCCGAAGCAGGTACTCCCGGAGACGGCGAGTGACTCTTCTGTCTGTAAGCCTTTTGACCTGCCTGACATAATCGCCGGAATAAAGGACCTGAAACCAGGGAAGGCCTCCGGAATGGACAACATCTCAGTGGAGCAGATCCAGCACCTTGGTCCTGTTGCCGTGTCGTGGCTCCTAACACTATTTAACACCTGCATGGCCTCTGTTAGGATGCCCCGTATCTGGAGGAAGGCTAAAGTCATTGCAATCCCGAAACCACGCAAACCCACTGACGATCCCAGGAACTTCAGACCAATCTCCCTTTTGTGCCACACACTGAAACTTCTCGAAAGGATGCTTCTCAATCGCCTAAATAGCGTCGTAGACCCCAGGCTGATTCCAGAGCAGGCCGGCTTCCGGCCAGGAAAATCTTGCTGTAGCCAGATCCTCAACCTGACTCAACACATTGAAGATGGTTTTGAGACACACAAAGTGACCAGTGCAGTCTTTGTTGACTCATCCGCAGCTTACGACACGGTCTTACATAAAACGCCTGCTCTGGAAGACTGAAAGTATCACAGGAGACTACAAACTCGCAGAAGTCCTGTGTGAACTCCTGCGGAATCGCCGCTTCCAGGTACACCTGTGTTCCGATAAGAGCCGCTGGAGAACGCAGAAAAATGGCATACCTCAGGGCAGTGTCCTGGCACCCCTACCGTTCAATATCTATACCAACGACCAACCCAGGAACAAACGCACGAACCAACCCAGGAGCAAACGCACGAACCGCTTCCTTTATGCCGATGATTTGGCCCTCACGTCACAGGGATCTTTTGAGGAGGTGGAGGCAAACTTGAACGGCGCACTCGAAGAGCTAAGCTCCTACTACGAGAGCAACGCACTGAAGTCTAACCCCTCAAAAACACAGTCGTGCACATTCCATCTCAGCAACTGGCAGGCAAAACGGAAGCTGAATATACACTGGCGGGGCGTCAGCATTGACCACTGCATGTACCCCAAATACCTGGGAGTAACCCTGGACAGGTCCCTCACGTTTAAGGAAAACTGCGAAAACGTCAAGCAGAAGGTCTCAGCACGCAATAACCGTCTTAGGAAGCTGACGACCACAAACTGGGGGGCCACACCGCGGGTACTGCGGGCTTGGCACTGTGTTATTCTGCGGGGGAGTACGCTTGCCCCGTATGGTGCCGATCCAGCCATGCTGGGCTAGTGGATGTAGCTCTAAATGAAACCTGCCGGATACTAACTGGCTGCCTCAAGCCAACCCCGGTAGGGCCGCTATAGGTGTACCAGAATCTCATGGCAAATAGCAAATTAGAAAATTGTAAAGTGAAATACTGGGGAAATTGGATTAAAGTATCTTGATACTTTTAAACTGAGGGGAAAATATATTTATTTTTAAACAATACACAGGGATTATACATACCATAATAAACAATTAAATTAAAACAAATTTTTAATTTTTATTTCATACATAGTAGTATATATCGATACCTCCCACGTAAGTTGTTGTATCCCACAAAATGTCATTTAGCGTTTTTATTAAAAAAGAGCTTTATTTTGCTGTAATTTACGTATTCAAAGTGAAAAAATAACAAAAATGTTGTTTTATCAAGCATTTTACAGACGTAAATCGTTGTAACTTTTGTACGAGAACGGACTAAAACGTTGTATAGTTCTTGGCAATAGTTTACGCGGGATGCAGGGCAGGGAGGATCACGCGCTCGCGAGTTGTATCGGCTACATACAACAGAACACGCTGGACATTGAGGCGAACGCACGCATGTCCAAATATCACTGGTAAGGTACTTTATTATATTATTTCTTATACATTATTGAGTATAATATCTTATTTTTGCCGACTACAACCTAAAATGTTTTAAAGATTACTTACAACTGTATACGCTGTTAAGTTTACATTCAAAAATGTTGTATGTAATACATAAAACATTTTACGTAGTTCAACGTGTATTACAAAATGTTGTATGTCGTACGTACAATATTTTACGTTGTTGGGCGTGCATTATAAAATGTTGTATATAAAACATACAAAATTTTACGTTGGAATAAAAACTAAAATAAATGTGGCATGTGGTAAAAATAACATTGTACTTCAGAAGTCGTTATTCAAAACTCAGCTTTCGAGTACCGGGACTTCCTATATTTTTGTACCTATTACTTTTTTCTTGCTTTATCTCAATGCTTAACATAAAGCATTTTTTAATGTTGTTATATACTATGTGAAAGCCTAGCCTAGCGAGTACAGCAGCCACTGGATGCATGAGAACCACTCCATCAGCCGCACTAGAGCACCTCCTAAACCTGAGACCGCTGCATCTAATCATACAGGAGGAGGCCAAGGCAGCAGCCTTAAGACTGAAAAGTAATGGGCTCTGGAAAGAGAATACTGGAACAAAGCATTTAAAAATTCTACAGGGAATCCTAAAGAAGATACCACTTCTTGAGGCGCCCGTAGACAGAATACCATGTCACCACGTCTTCGAAAGGAATTATCATATCCAACTTACTGAAGAAAAAAGAGACAGCTCTGGCGTCAAAGAAGTTAGGATATACACAGACGACTGTGATAATGATTTTTGCCCATATTATATACAAAAGGAAAATATATCGGCGTTTGACATTTCACCTCAATCCTCACCAGTGCTTTCTAGCTGCTCAACGTGTACAACAGTGAACAATAGTCCACTATCAAATATTTCAAATAGTCCAAGCACGTCAACCGCCAACCGCCGTCGTCAATTAAGGAAAGATAAAGGTAATGTAAGAAAAAGACATTTTAATGAATGGATCGATACCTAGAGAAAGTTCTTGCGTAATTTATGAAAAGAATATGTGTCAAGAAAAGGTTCAATGCAACCAAGTAGAAAGATGGGCCCGCCATGTTCCTGCCGGAAAAAATGTTCCGATAAATTAAGCGAAGAAAGATTTTTGACAGTTTTTGGAATTTAGGCAATCGAAAAAAGCAGTGGATGTATGTGGCTTACATAGTAAAGAAGCAAAATAAACGTAGAGTATACTGATAGTATTTCAAGACGTAAGTATACATTACAATATTAGTTACCAGTGGGATATAATGAAGATGGCATTAAAACATTTTATAAGCACTTTGTCCGTCAGTGATTAGGTTATTAATTAGTCTTTAGAAAAGATGGACAAGACAACGGGAGTATTAGTTCCAGATCAAAGAGGAAAACACTCAAACCATCTAGTACAGCTAACTGGTAGTCTTAAAAACAGTGTGTGTGACCGTATCAAGAGTTTACAGCCAGTTGAGTCTCATTATACGAGGCAAAGGTCAAACAAATTGTATTTAGATGGAGACTTAAATTTTCATAAGTTATTTGAAATATAAAGCTGAAACCGAACGCCAATAGCGAGATATTGCAAAGGAAAACTTTAAGCTCAGTTTTTATATCCCTAAGAAAGATCAGTGCGATCAATGCCACATTTTTTAAAATATCCATAGTCCAACTGAACAACAGATTGCAGATCATGAAAACCATGTCTCAAATAAGAAGTTATCCCGACAACTCATGAAGCCTGACAAAACTGAAAGCTTAACTTCCCAAGGTAAAATTGTTAGCGCTACATATGATTTTCAAAAGATTCTTAATGCACCGCATGGCCAAATAATATTTTGTATTATAAGCGAAAGTTATCAGTTTTTAATTTAACGTTATTTGATTTGGCAAACAAAGAAGGCCATTGATCCTCACTGTTGGTTTTTTACGATTTTATTGTAATTTTATTATTTTTAAAGAAGAATTTGTTATGTTACTCTAATATCATAGTGAGTTATTATCATTATATTTCTTAAAATAATATTACATACCTACCTACCTATTATTACCTAATAGTTGAATACATTACGTACTTGTTTTATAAGTTAACATATTAAAACGTAGTTTTTGTGCAATAGTTCTAATAAAACCTTTATCCAGTATTAACTATGTTGTTTCCTTTGAAAAAAAAAAAGATAATTTGGCTTTGACAATATTACTTTTTATTTCCTGAGTAATAATGCTTACTCAAAATTGTGTTCAATGTATATTGTTAATGTCACATACAATTGGACTAAAATAAAAAAATCCAGTGTATATTGTTGTAACTATCATATACAACAACGAACGTAATGTAAACTCCGCAGTATAATATTGTAAGTATGAAATACCACAGCTGGCACAGTCTGTATTCCGCAGTAAAGTGTTGTAAGCACCAAATCTCAAAAAGTTCATAATATTTTCTTAATTATCTTTCAACATAGTCAAGAATACCATACAATACATTCATATACCAAGTTTTACAAAGCTACATAAATAAATGCAGTTTTTAGGCCAATTTGAATCTTTAACTCGCTCTCCTGTAAAATTGCAGTTTTAGAGATACAACAACTTACGTAGGAGGTATCGATATATTTAGGTATTGTATAGATATTTTTATTGTTATTTCTGAAAATTTATCACAACATACTGAACTGCAAAAGTGAAATATTCTTATTATGAAATTCCTATTGTCATCAATCAACTTTTTAGTTATACCTATTAAATGTATTTTATTCCTATTGGCACCTGTTGACGTTGGCAATGTCATATGCCATATAAGCTCACTAGTCAAATATAGTTTTTTTTTCTTATTTAAAACTAAATCTTAAAATATACGTAAAAGTGGTATTTTTGATAAAGTAGGCACCTCAGAGAGTGATATACTTACAGAGATATTCGAGGTTAAAATAGTGATCAATAGAAGATCAATTTTGTCCAGAAAGTTCAACTTTTACAGAAAAAGAACAAAGTTGAAATAATTGGAAATTTTTGGTGTAATTAGTTCAACTGGTTGAACTTATAGTTGAACTAAGTGGAATATAGCCATACCTGTAGTATGGCACCCTCGAAATCACAAGATCGTATTTCAAGGTAAATTACTGATGTACAATGGTCTTGATTGTGACTTGGGCCTGTGCAAAGGACGATACATATCGGACGAAAACAACGGGAAATAATGTGCCTAAATGATTCTCCAGGGCGGTGGTATGCCCGACGAATGTCCACAGTACTTAACGTCCTTCAGAATATGTTTTCGATAGTTATTCGTCATAATAACTTCGTGCATAGTGCAACTGTATGGATTGCAAGAGAATTTTGCATTTATCTCGGTCTATGTTGGGCTTACACAGGAACAATTTATTAAAAAACAACTAAAACAACTGCAGAAACTAAATTAAAATAAACCTGAAATGCGTCATAGCTGAACTAAATATACAATAATATCGATAGGAAATTGAATAACTACAACTAGGTATTATATCACGATCATCATCAGTATCGTCACAAAGAAATTTTAATACAAGTGGCAAAGAATAAAAATCTATGTGAAAGTATCAAAATAGTATAAGCCAAATTATTGGTTTAACCGTGCAAAGACCAGAAACTTTGAAACAATAACATATTTGACATTTCGGTGTATATCAATGTCAAACTTTGTGAACTTTGTATGCCGGTCAGACTTGTGCGCATGTGCATTTTATGTCTTTTTAAAGAAATAGTCGTACAAAGTTTCACCTCTGTGAGATGGTCGTATTTGTCGTGATGACATCAACATTGCCATATGAAAATCGTAATTCTTTTTTTAAAATCGTGCCATGAGATTCTGGTAGACCTATATATCCACTGGCTGGCATCGCACCCGAAGCCACCAATATCCGAAGATGCGTGGCGTCGTCCGTGGAGAGGGGCAAGGTGGAGTCGGACCGGCGACACCCCCTTAGTGGTCACCCTCAAGTGCCACTAAGGCTGAAAAGCCGCAGAAGTTTCTGGGTGTGCGTTGGCCCATTTGTCGGTGACCCCTCTCAAGCCAGAATCGAACACTGGAGAGCACAGGGTCCACTACCCACCCCTTTCGTCCCGCTTTCGGAGGAACTTCCACCTGGACATGATCTACCCTGGACCAGATGGAAGTCTTTAAACAGACTCCGGACTCGGGTTGGCCAAAGCAAGGAATGCCGGGCCAGATGGGGGTTCTCGGAGGGGGGGGACCTACGATGTGAATGTGGAGTTACTCCACAGACAATGGCCCATCTGTTGACATGTGCTAAATGCCCATACACATGTACACCGCAGGACCTTATGTACGCCACCGAGAACGCCATACAGGTGGCAGCACACTGGGAGAAGATAATTTGAGGGCTGAAGCGCCATCGCCGCGATAGAAGAAGACTATAACTCATAAAAACCTGTATTATTTTTATTAGGGAAGCTTTTTTAAAAATATTCGCAACCGAAATTCCTAATATTCCGTTTAAGTTTACTATAACTCATAAAAACCTGTACCTGCAATGTTCTCGATCTCAGATGGCAAAAACGGGATTCTCGTACTGAATTTTATGATATTTTTTTATTTTTTATTTTATGGTATTTGGGAGATTGGTACTGAATTTCGACCACAAAAAATTGGTCCTCTGGTAGACGTCTCTTCTTTTCCTCACACAATTCGTAATAAACCCTGAAAAAATTTACTAAGAATGTACTTAACGCAATACTAATAATCTTCTTTACGCTTTATTTATCAATGTTGTACTGCCCTGCCACAACAACTGTCACAACTTTTATACTCACAGACTCCAATATAATGCTTCATCAGTACTTAGATGTGTAAAACCTAGAACTCCCGGCCAGCTCACGTGTTTTTATCTTCCTACAGTCCCGGGTCCTTTATTCGGCCGAGTACGAGTATCAAAAAACCCGTCGAGTACGCTGAGTACCGAGTATCAACCAAGTACTCGACCCATCTTTAATAATTAAGTATGTATACTACATAAGAAACTCGTAATTGTACTGACTTATATTGTGTAGCTATTTACTACCAAGGTAGTATGTAATTAATTGATTGTAATTCACAAATTAGTTAAACATGATGTGTAAATTCGGAGCATAATTAGAAAATACATCCTATTCTGTCCTCCGTGGAAAAAACTAACTAATGTCACCATACATCACTAGGTATAGTGCTACTATACATAGATAGATATGCATATACGTAATGATAATGAGATACAAATAAATATACCTACACATTTACATAAATATACCTCCACATACGTAGACATATATGGGTGAATATCAAAAGCAAAAAAAAAACACGGCAAGCCTGAGAACGGTAGTGCAATGTGTTGGTTTTACGATTTTGATTACTTTTCATAGTATAATAGGTACTTCTCTACCATGGCAAAAAAAATTGTTGAGTAATGTCCTCTATTACATAAAAAAATTAATTACAAAGTGTCATTTTATCATTTCGGTGACCTGTCCTGAATCGAATTTCACTCGTAAAATATCTTGCCCTGCAGTTGTATTTAACATTTGGACTAAAATCTATTTTTTTATGAATAAATTATAATATGACCCATAGAAAAAAACTAATATTGTTTGTTTATCTTATTTCTTATACATTGTATTAAACAGTCTACTTTTGTCCTGTAAAAAGTTATCATTTTGGTGGACAGTAAGTTTTAGTAGAGTAACTTCGTCAGCATAGCATTTTTGCGCCCCCCGTGCCTTTCTTTACTTCGGATCAGGCCACCTCCATCCGTTGGAGCGCACGAACGCGTCACAAAATCATCGTGGATTCCCGCCGAAAAGTAAGTATATCATTTCAGTGATATGGGGACAAAAATAGTGTCATTTCTGTGGCCGTTATAGCTCGTGTTAGGTTCATTCAATTTATTTCAAAATTGTGTTTTAAATTCGCCGTAAGATATGTTTTGTTACAGCAGTGTTGACATTTTAATATTAATTCTAATATCGGAGTTAAATGTAAAACTTTTTATTTTTATCACCTCGGTGTTATCTTTTCAGTGGATTCGGTGGACTGTAATACCGATAACAGTCCACTTAAATGAAATTTAACTTAGAAATGATAAAATCTTAAGTTTTAGAGATCCTTGAGTCTAAGATTGAATCATAAAAATTTGGTGAGATAATTCTAGATATTGTAGGTTCGATATTTGGGATTAACTTGATGTGTTAATATTTGTTTTTTTTTTCTTTTATTTATCACAATATAATAACAAAACAGTTTAAAAATTCTTGTTAGAAAATGGATAATAGATGTACTTACTTCTAGACAATGTGTATTCTCAACGATAATGTGATGTTCAATTTTTAAAAATTATGATTTGGATTTTAGGATGCCGCGACCTAAGCTACAGACCAGAAAGGAAAGGTTAGAAAAAAGAAGGTTATATAAAAGAAGAAGAAAAGAGAGAATTAAGAGCAATGACGTCACACGCGAAGAGTTTCTTAGAAAAGACCGGGAGAGATATGCTAGAAAAAAAGAAGCAGGATCGATTCATTGAATTCATTCATTCTGTTGCAATAGTGACTAGTGATTGCGCTATTTTCATTCTTTTCGCATAAGTACATAATCGGATTATATAGCCAAACTGTTTGCAATAATTTACGATAACGTGATCTAATTTTTTTTTGTTATGTTTAAGATGAAGTGTTTAGCTCTTTTGAACATACTTACATTATTTTTATAATTTTTCTTATTAAATCATTGTGTTGTAAAAATCTAAGAGTTGATTTAGTACATTTTGAAGTTTTACATACAAAACACTATTATTATTACCAGTAAATAAAAAAACCCGACTGCCACTGAAAAGACCGAAATAAGTTTGATAGCAGCCGGTACCCATTAATTTTCTTTCGGTTTATGATTGGCAAATGGGTACCGCCTGCTATCAAATTTATTTCGGTATTTTCAGTGGCAGTCGGTTTTTTTTTATTTTTTAATAATTTGTTTTATTTTATACTTATTAGTTATGATATGACATGTATATCTTTTTGTAATCTCCTTTTAATTTCCTTCATATCGTTTAAACTTGAAATATAAACTTATAACTTAAAATAAATAACTAAGAAAATTAGCGATTGTTTCGTTAAACAACTTTAAATCGTTATATATCCTAAACTATTATTTTAAATGAAAAATGATAAAAGGGACCTAAAGATGATTTTAAAATACCTATTCAACGACACCCCACATAGTTCATCGACTTTTTTTTTTTCATTTTGACAATATGGCGTCTGGTTGTCGCCGTGGTGAATTTTGATTACTGTCATGTTTCTAGTGACACTCGCAAGGTTAAGACGAATCGATTGACGTAAGAATTATCAAAATCGGCCTATGCATTTGGTCTCTAGAACGCCACATAGAAACAAACATACATACATAGACTGATAAACACATTATCCTCCTTTGCGTCGCGCAGTCGGGTAAAAACACAACACTCGTTCCGCAAAAAAAAAAACTTTTTTTCTCTGATATAATAGTTTGATCTTATATTTAATAAATATCACAAATACAGTCTAGTGATATCTCTATGGAATTTATTTAGATTCGTTTCAGACAATCTACGGAATCCTCCTAATAAATAAATGATGTCCTTGGCTGTATCATTTCAGTGGGCTAATTTCATTCCGGTGCACAGTCTAGTCATTTCGGTGGACGATTTATCATTTCAGTGGACACTTTTCATTTCTGTGGGCTCCCAAAAATTCAATCTTAAATATTTCAGTAAGTTTTGATGTTACATGATGTCCACTCACGCATATGTTACAAATAAGATTAAAGTTTATTTTCGTTACAAAATATATTAACAAGACATTGAAATAGAAAAATCTCACCGAAATGATACAAAAAAATCACTTGTTGAAAATCACCCATATATGTCGGAGAAGGGACTAAATCATCAGCCTTCTTCGCGATGATCATACGCATCGTGGGCCAACACAAAACCATTGATTGTTGGTTACACATTTAATTTTGTTTCACAATTTTAGCAAACACTCGAGTCTTCAACTTATTAGAACAAAGATGATGAAACTAAACATAACGTATCTTGAGTAGTGAGTTCGCGCACTCCACAAAGATTACCACCACCTCATCATACTCCAACTTACTCGTTTCTCCTTAAAAAAGGACTTATCCTGACATTAATCGATCCTTCCGCGATCTCTCATTTTTCTCTGTTATGCTTTTGCAGCGCGCAATTTTAACCTGGCGTACACGACGGAGTTATTCTCTCGGCTCAATATAGTTACGTTTTAATTATGATAAACAATTTGATGTGATGTTCAAATGTGATAAATGAATTTAAAGTGAATAATGATTTTACAATACCTTTTCATTGTTAATTAGCTTAGTTATTAGATAATTTCATAAACAAAGTACTTTTATGACTGCGAGTGGTTAGATTCGTTTAGTTATACAAACCAATTGCTATTTTATGATAATCATTAGGAACCTTGCATTTGGACTAGATACATTTTAAGAAATCATATTAGATTAAATTATGATTAAAGGTCTTCAAGTCCGTAGTTTCGTCTCTTCTGTTATAAACTTGAGTGCGACGCACTCCCTCCGACATATAAATATATATATATATATATATATAATATATATATAAATATCCTACCATAAATACTATACTTATCCCATACACATAATTATATTTAGAAATATGATTTATTTGAGTTCATTGTCTCGATGATTCTGCCAGTTTGTCAAGAAATAATTGGGCGAATCTTCGCCTTGAACACAAGACTGCTGGTGGCCTTCCTGATTTCAAGAGGTAGCGCGTTCCAAAGGAGCACGCACTGTATAGGGAAAGAAGAATGAACAAACTCAGTGGTGTGCGCAGGACAGCTTAGGAGAAGGTTATTTTTTGGGTTATTTCCTTTAAGCGGGGCGTGAAAAAGCATCTAATGAGGCCGTCAAGTTAAGGCCACTGTTGTTAACATGATACGTGTCAATAATAGTGACCCTCTTTCCGTTCTTTTCTTTTAGCTTACCATAAGGCAAGGAGAGGTCAAATTTACGTGTCCTTTATAAAAAAACGATTTGAATGAAATTTTTATAGCTTTTTTAAATTCTAAGGACATCGGGAAAAAGAAGCGCTCAAGTGGGACTTAAACCCACGACCAAAACGATGTTAATCCTGTTTTCCGTGCTAAAATCTCCTTGCATACCATGCCAACGTCAGCTATGACAACCACACTCCTTTAAGGCAATTCCCTCGTACTCCGGCTGATCTTGAGCTAACTATGGCTTTAAGATGGCCAGCTTGGGTGTAAAGCACGGTGTCACCTTCAGACCTGTGCTCAGAAAACCAGCCCACACCTTGTGTGCTCTCGACTGTGCTGGGCACGTGGAAAGCCACTGGCAGCCTTCCCAATAACAACGGGGAATCTTTATTTGTACCTCTAAATAAAATAATGCTAACAAAATTTTGACACTAATAAACCATGCGCATAACTTTTAAATGGTTGCACTTCAAAAAAACCATTTACTACTCGTATCAAGCATAACTAAAAATATATTAACTCTTATCAAAAGTTGATGATCTTTTTAACTGAGTGTGCACCTAAAATATATCTAACAACACTGAAATACTATCTTCAATACAAATAATCCCGTGACACACCAAAAATACTGATTTGCACACAAAATAATATAATTGCTTATCAAATTTTGCCCATGTAGAAGATACTCATTGACAAAGTAAAATATCTATCCGAGTAGCATGTATACTAAGTAATTAAGTTCAGAATGATCACCACCCACCCCGAAATGGATAGGTTAGGTTAGAAGACTAAGGCGGGAGCTCCGCTTCGCTTCGCTCCCGCCTTATGTCTTCGTGGTTATTTTTTTTATAAGCAAGTAAGTAGTTTGTTGGTGCTCAATCAGCATTTTTGATTTAAATTTGTTTTTTATTTATAAAAACAGTTATTATAATAAGTTCATTAGTTGCTTGATTCTAATAGATTAGCGTTACAATTTTTGTGGTAATAAAAAAATATTAGTCATACATGTGAATTATAAGTTATGCACGTAGAATAAAAGTTTGCATTCGAAAATAAAAAGTGTGCAAAATTTGTATTTTTTGGTATACAAATTTTGTGGCGCATTCAGTACCAATATTTGTTTTAAAAAATGGTATTTATTAGTTAAGCATTTAAATACCACCCAATAACAACTAACTCGGCGGTCACCAATGCATCCCGGCAATGGTCCGCTGTGCGGACGCGTAGGTGGCCGGCGTGTCCTTCTGTGAGCAGGTAATGGTCGTGAAGGAGACGGCGGAACGGGTGCGGCGGCGCGAGCGAGAGAGACTCGCTGATCGTGCTGCCAGCGTGCGCATGAAACTCCGACCTCGAAAGGCCCAGACTGACCTTCGTCCCCCATGAGCGCGGGCCTAGGGGTGATGTGTGGAGCCGCCTGTCACCCCAGCAGAAGCAGGCCAGTCCGTAAAGAATGACCCTGGGTGAGCCAGGGTACGAGGGATATGTCGAAGACAACGTTACCTCCGGCCTACCACGACCCTCAGTCGGCGTGCGGTTTCAGTCAGTTCGAGTCCGACATAACCTCCCCTATCGGCTCTAGCAGAGGAGGTATCCATGGGGATTTCAACACGAAAAAAGGTCACCAGTGCATCCGTGATCATGGCGCTTGCAACAGCGCCGAAATTACCAAATCATAATAAACATGGTAAATATCCCGGCAAGTGTTTTATTATTAAATTCTTGTAAGAAGTGGTGGACACGCTAAAGGAAAGACTTAACTGTCAATTGCAAACATTCGAACAATAGAGCATTAATAATTCATGCGATAAAAGTGAACAGACAGATAATTCTATAATTACATGTCATCCAAACTAGGTCGAGGTGGTTCTAGGCACAATTTCTCGTGGTTTCTTGCTCGAACTGTTTCATCATGTTTCTAAAACTGCGTCGATAAATGTGTGATAAAAAAACTGTACAGATTAGTCCGGGCGAGGTCCAGTAGCTTAGTGATCAAAGCATTCTCCCTATAAGAGAAGGATTGTGGGTTCAAATCACGCGTGGACCGATCAAAATAAATTCCTATCTTATTCAAAAACTATAAGTACAGTTTTTACATGTTTCTTTTGATCGCACGCGCATTGTCACGTGTTTCCTTCTTCCTACAGTCCCGGGTCCTTTAAGCGAGGCGTGAAAAGGCATCTAATGAGGCCGTCAAGCTGAGGCCACCACTGTTAACATAGTACATGTTTACGTGACCCTCTTTCCGAGACTTTGCCTTTGCTTAACACCAGGCGAGGTGAAGTCAAATTGACGTGTCCTATATAAAAAAAAATTGCGGTATAATACCTACATTGCGATCGTAGTGATTTCTCGTGTGTACTTATCGTGTCAAATAAAGCGATGGAATTCGTTAAAATAAGATTCGATGGATTTGTCTTATTTCATTTGGGAGTTGATAAGGCAACATTCCTACTCCGTCATCAGACCAGCTTAATGGAACCATAATTAATGCATTGTCATCCAAACTAGGATATCTGCTTCAAAATCGAATTGCAAGACTCCACCCGACTAAATTACGTACATACTTACTTGACTTAAGGTCCTTTTGCCCCTACCAGCTGGGGCAGAGGGCGTCAACAGTGGCGTATGTCCACGTACATGCAGAGTCAGTTAAATAAAAGCTTTATTTTAACATTTAAAAGGTTCAGTCTTTTTTTATTACATTACCTTAACAATAAACCATATTATAAAAATAAATGTTCATAGTTTAACAATGAGACTTATGTTCCCCACATTAACAGAAAAACTATTCTTTCTTTCTTTTCATAATCATTCAGCAGCAGATTGATTTAAATGAACAAAGCGTTCAAAATGATCTTATTTCCTTGGTTTCCTGTTGACTGATTGTTCTGATATTCGGTACAAACCTATAATACGAACAATAATTAAATTTAAATCAATAAAACAGTTTAATTTGCTCTTAATACGAGTGTTTTGAGACTTGGTCGTTAAGTAATTTATGATGCCAACTGTAGGTAGGTACACGTATAAACATTTTCATAACAAACAACAAAGTGACAGAGACAGACTAGGAAAGAGAGTATTTAGAAAAGTTATACCAACAGAAAACAAATAAATACATACACAAATGCAGATACACCAACGAGTATATTGTATGATCACGAGCATACCGGGTAAAACGGGCTGAATATAAATAAAATGGACAGCTAAATTCTGTAGTTATTTCCTTTCAAGTGAAACTATGGAATTGTTCATTGTTATAATGAACAGAATGATCAAACACTTGCAAACTATCGATGTGAATGACCATGTCAATCTCAAATCATACAGAATGATCAAATATCTAGTTAGATAAATACTTAAAATTTTGTAAATGAAATCATAAAAAAATGCTGAAAGCGACTTTACTTTCTAGTATGTAGTGATACTACACAGTATAAAGCAAAGTCGTTTTCCGCGTATGTTCGTCCCTATGTATGCTTAAAAAAAAGAAACTGCATACTACTACTACTACTACTTATATAACAGATTGCCAAGATGTATTTTAGAAGTTGACGATCCAAATGTATTTAAGAAACATGTACGTCAATTACTTTTAACAAAGGCATACTACACTGTAGATGAATATCTTAAAGACATCTTGTAGCCCTAAAATGTATTAGATTATTATTAACTTGAAATACAATATTATATTTTGACATTATTTCTATAATTCTGACATAACAAATTTAATTTATTCTCATATTGCTGATCGGTTTCAGCTGCTTAATGGCCTTTTGTTAAATTTATTTAATTTTATTTCGAAATATAATTGAAAATTAAGGCTGGTTTTATCGTCACGCCGCTAGGCGCGCCGTTGAGGAGCGCGCTGTTAACAGCACGCGTTTGAACAGCGGTGCACTATAAAACGAGATTAGTAGCACGCGTTTCGCGGCGCTGCCCAAGCGCGCGACACAAAAACGCAACTTCTACTCCCATATATCTCTGAACGCGCGCGCTCCAACGGCGCTGCCGAAACGCGTAACGATAAAACCAGCCTAAAACGCACACTGGCCGTAGAAGCGAATGAGCAGCGCGCCTTTGGACAGCGCTGTCGAACATCGCGCTTATATTAAACGGCGCTGCCCAAGCGCGCGACACTAAAACGCAACTTCTACTCCCATATATCTCTGAACGCGCGCGCTTCAACGGCGCTGCCGAAACGCGTAACGATAAAACCAGCCTTACGGCTTTGGCAGGATTATCAGTGTTGTCACATTAAATTTAGATTTTAGTTATTTTGACATTCTATAATTTTGATATTTATGTTATTCATTTCACTTGATTCTGACTACTTTAGGTCGAAATTTAATTTAAAATTTGCATGCCCATTGGGTGGAATATGGAATGATCACGTGACTTTCAAATGTAAACCTTACTGTACCTGTATTCGCAAATAAAATTATGATTATGATTATGATTAATACATATACTACGCTATAGATTTTGATGTGGTTTCTTTTAATAGATAGACTAATTCAAGGTTTATATGTATAATACATGCTTAATATAGTAGATGGTGCAGCGGGAATAGGATCTGACGCCACGCGGATGGAAAAAAAATGGCGGTGCGAAGTTCGCCGGGTCCGCTAGTTATATTTATATTCACCCAAATTGATAGTCACGAAGAGCACCTACCAATAATTTTGATACGCGCTCTTCGTCGACAAGGCTAGATGCTATTCGCTCAGGTGCTATTCAACTGGAAGCTCTAAGTGGCCTAATCTCTATTCACACCGTTTTAAGGCAGTATCTTCTTCTTTCTTCTATCTTCTCTTCAAGATTTTTATCTTTTCTACCAAGGAGTTACAGGTGCGGTGTCAGCATACGCTTTTACTTTAGGAATGGAGTTCACTTTGTCAGACAACTTCTTGAGCGCGGGATAGGTTTTGTCGATGTCAGGTAACCGCATCACCACTTTCAAGTAATCGATCATTCCTGCGAAGTGGAAATCTCCCCACGTCAACTGAAAAAATGAAATTACAAGAGATGAAATAAATAGAAGAGTCAGTAGCCTAGTAAGGCTCTCCGTAGTAACGGAGAGATCCTGAAAAAAAGAGAAAATAAAAAGGATTTATTCACTGACGTTTCAACCAGGAAACAATTCCATAACATAACATATGCATAATCTCACGCCTATATTCCCCGAAGGGGTAGGCAGAGGTGCTAGCACCCACATTTCGCCAGTTTATGTTTAGGTCCCAATGTAATAGGTGGCGAGCCTATTGCCATTAACCGGGCACTTATAAACCTGCGATAAATACACACATAACTTCGAAAAGCATCGAAAAGTTATTGGTGTGTGCCATGGTAAACCTAGGATGAAACCCGAAACCTCGTCTCAGCAGTTCATTACCCATACCACTAGGCTACCGCAGATTTCACGATACAAATTCCAGTAGCTACCAAGACATCAGAGGCATGGGCCCAAAATCGAGGTCCAAACCATCCTTTTATTGGTTACTAGCTTTTGCCAGCGGCTCCGCTCGCGTGGATGTCGGTTCCCGGCAATTATTCGAATTTTTCTCAACGTACAAACCTTCCCTGGACTTCCACAAATAATTCAAGACCAAAATTAGCCAAATCGGTTCGTGCGTTCTGGAGTTATAGCGTCAGGAAGGAAAACCCGACTTATTTTTATATAGTAGATTATTATTGGTTATTACCCACCCGACCCTGTGCCAGTCTCATCCAGCAATCAGAAGATTGGCTCTAGGAGTTTGGAGTTCATATCACAGTCGCTCTCATAATGAAAGCAGTAATGCAAAACGAAAATGAGGAGTAAGCGGATCCCGGGTTGGAATGCCACTGGAACCATGCTAAGATGAAGATGATGACGAATTATTTTCAATTTACCTTTCCAAGTGCTATGTGTCCGTTATTCTTCTCAATAATGTCGTTTAACTTCTGCAGCTGCTCGGGGTACACCTTCGAGTTTTCTTTGTGTTTCCTCTCTTTGAGATCAGGGTCTTGTTCCCAGTGTGTATGTGTAGCCTCTGTTATATAAGCAAAGGGATAAATTCATGATTATATATATGTATGTAACATATTATAATCATGAATTTATCCCCGAGGGTGAGGCAGACACTTTTTATTTTACACACTTTACATTATTATTAAGTGCCTATGTATAATTCATATTGTATAACAATATCTGGCTGTACAAATCGAATACATCAGGAAACATGAGTGAAGATGGATAAATATAGACTTGACGACTTTTTGCAGACTCGATGACTTTTTGCAGAGTAATTGAAGAAGTGTAAAGAAACTGTTTTCATTTCATTTTAAACTTTAGGCATTTAGAAATAAAGTCTAAAATTTAATGTCATTTTTTGCAGTGACTGCGGCACCACACTGGTTTAGCTTAAGTAGAATCAAGGGCCAATAAATATACAGCCCATGGCAGTGCCCGCTTGACGGCTATCGGCTCGACCCCTTACGTTGCACCAAAAATCATTGTGAGAGTAATGTAGGTTAATATTAATACACCTCAGCCTACCCCTTCGGGGAATTACGACCCTTACTCGAATTATGACTGTACATTCCGTACAAGTGCTCACGAGCTCACGACACGCCTGGTTTACTTCTTAAAGCAATGTTTTGATAATGAAGTTACTTGCTATCAATTTAATAACTAGAGTCACAACTAAAGAAGACAACATTATTGTGCCAATTTGCTTGTTTGTTGTTTTCAAACCATCTCAAATTATGGTTTACCTACATGGTTAGTACCCATATTCAACTATTAGGTATATCTAATTATTATGTAATCTATGCTCATACATTGTATTCTCTTCTAGTTCCTCAAACAAGTAATCATTCTACTCACTATAACGGATATCGTACAAGTAGTCCACGATCTGATCAATCTCGAAGGCCTCCTCATTATTGTCTCCAGCGAGGCCATACTTCTTGCCGAGGTAGCGGCAGATGGCCAGGCAGGTGGCATACTGCTTGCCGTCGATTTCAAGTACTGGTAGGTATCCGAATGGCGTATCTGGAATAGCAATATCAACAGTCAATTAGCCTATCGCAGTCCAGTACTGGTCATAGCCCTCTGCCAATGTTGGGAGGCTTTGGCATAGGTACTTTTTCCACGCTGACCAGACGGGTTGGCCAACAGGATATTATTTTGAGTTTTCCTTCTCTACCAAATTATTTCACATGACAATTTTTTTCGAATTCCTGACTGCAAACCCTTTCATTTGATACCCTGATTCATTTGATGGGGGTGGATTTTAAACAGCCAGTCCGCCATCTTGGGGAGGCCGCCATATTGGATTTGTAATGACGTTTCTTAGCTAGTCATGTATTGTTATCAGAACTAAGAGCGTGTGCAAAATTTCATCCTAATCGAAGACCGGGAAGTGGGTCAAATTAAGATTCCAAGATTTTCTTACATACAAAGTTACAAGTGAAGCTAATAAAAGCGTGTTAATAATAGACTAAAAAATCAAACCATATGGTACTTCGAGGGGAACCCCACGGATACGTCCAACCAACCCTGTTTCTGCTAATTATCAAACAATTTTATACCACTGATACTGCAAAAAAATCCAATCCAAAGCCAGCCTTTACTGCAATTCTGTTAGTCTCAAATTAAATGGCTTTTTGTAGAGTTAATGATAAAGTGACAGCCTCCAGCTCCGTAGGCGTAGCGGTAATGAACGCGGCCGCTACGCAGAAGGCGTGGGTTCGATCCCCGATCAATACAAATATTTGTATGTATGAATATGGTAGTTTGCATTGGTCTGGTCGTGCCTCGGAGAGCACGTTAAGCTGTCGATCCCGGTTGTCACACGAACATCTATAACAGTCGTTATGGGTAGTTGGAGCCCTCAAAAGTCCAACAACTGGTCTAGCTGCAGCTTAGCTGCAATGCTTCTTATCGCCTTTGGGTTGTGGAGGTTTTTTTTTTTTACACTCTTTCCCCCACTGATTAATCTTGTGGGGTCTTTGTTGGCGGATTCAATTGCAAAATAATTTAGAAAATAGAATTTATAAGTAATTACTAGATGTTATAGTTTCGAGATGGATATACTATTAATGGGGTTTTTACTACTGACGCGGTTTATTGTGCGGCTTATTAGATAACAAGCCACAGAATGCCCGGTTTAAATTTTTAATCGGTATCAATAAAAGCATTAGGCCGTTCAACTGTTGGTGGCCAGGCAGTCTACGGGCCTAGGCCTGGCGGCTGCCCAGCCTCCATCACTCAGTGTTAAAAGTTTTTGGTACATAATTTATTTTTTATGGATATATATATATTACTTATATAAATATTTTATACAGTTTACGATACTATGACAATACGATAAAATTATGTACCAGACAGTAACAATATATATTTTTATAGTGATTTTATAACATATTTTGAGTTTATATACATTATACGAAGAAAGAGGTGATATATAACGATTATGTGAAGTATTAGAAGGCAGGTTTTCAGCTTGGTCCAATTTTCACAAGAAAATTGTATCAAGTGCGTTTTTAATTATATAGAACAGTGTAGGTTTTTAACTATTGTATAGAAGCTTAAGAATCGAAAATAAGGAAACAAAGTTAATACAGGACACAAATAAACAATAAATATACGTTACATAAATATGAAACATGTAATTTTGAGGCAGTTCTTTCTGTTTGTTAAAGAGGAAGGTCGAGATTCTTGATTTGCTTACATTGAGAGTTTAGAGTGGGCGCAATTTTTATTAAATTTTGTTATAAGATTATTTCGAATTTATTTTACTTTTTAATTTTAGTTTTATTTTAAGTTAATATCGATATTTATTTTATGTTTTTATTTATTTACTGTAATACCTTACCTTATATATTAAATATATAGTCAGCGCATTGTGTAGTTGTTTATTTAATTCGGTGGTCAGAGCATCCCTAGGTGTACGCTATGGCTGCTCTGGCCATCGCTTCCCACTTTTGAAGTACCGGGCACGACCTATCGAAGGCATGATGGTGCTTCGTTTCGCCAAACTCCCGAGTGCAGTTTATGCAGTGCGGCTCTAGGCCCTTTCTGCAGCATTTGTCGGGCTCCTCCTGGCTGTGTGGTTTGCCACATTTCGCACACAGGTCCTGGGTTTCAGGCATCAAGCAAAATCGCTTGGTGTGACCGAAAGCCAAGCACCTGGTGCATTGGATGAGTGGCGTCCGGTCGGCCACCGCGACTCTTTGGAGGTCTATATAAAGGTGTTTTGCCTCCGTCGCTCTCCTCCAAATAACGGGCGAGGTGCTAGCCACTACATGATGGAATTGTGAGTGGCGCGATTTCTTTTTAAACTTAATGGCCACTCGGTCGTCCCCGTCGACGAGGCCCCCGAACAGGGCCGCATTCTGATTCCGAAGGGCGCGAAGGATTTCATGGTCATCATGAACCTTCAACACGTCCCTCAGAATCAGAAGAGGGTCCCTGTTCCTGATCTCCTCGACGACGAACCGACCTGCGACTCTCTCAAGCCTTTCTTTCACTTTTTTCCTATCCTCCACGCTTGCACACCCCATTATCACTTTTCTTTCCTTAGCCTTCCTCACTCCCTCTACTTTTATCCAGCCCTCCTTGGCGCCCATAGCCTCCCTGATGCGCCCCAGGACTTCATCCGCCGTATCATTCTCGTCCGTGGAGGAAACGCATACGGAGTGGAGCGTCTGTGGTGGGCAGGGACCGAAACAGTAACCGCTACAAAGTGTTTTAACACTGTTTTTTGAAACTGTTTAAAAAGAAAACCCTTTATAACTGTAACCGAAACGTATCTGTAACAGATTGAAAGTGTTTAGGGTTCATATGTGTTAATAACGGTTACCGGTATTAACAGAAACGTCATTATAACGTTATAATTTATGTACTTGCACAGAATGGCAACAACACGTCGACGCGACACGAATTAGTTGCTTTTTTAGATTACGTGTTGCATCGAGTTCTTCTACTCATTAGGTATAAGTAGGTACACTCCAAACTTTATGACCGGGGCGGTGACCGCTCACACGCGTAGGCCTCGTATCCTCGGAGTCTGGGGTCCGTTTTACCAGACTAACTGCGGATTTGGCTGAACTTCGATATTTGCCGTATAGTGACTGCCATCTGACCTTCACAAACCAAAGGCGATATCGAAGCATTGCAACTAGACCAACTACCCGTAATGACTGCCATCTACCATAGATGTTCGTACGACAACCGGGCCCTCAATTCTACTAAAGCTGCACTCCAATAATGTCATTAAATTTTAGACTTTATTTCTATACATCTAAAGTTCAAAATGAAATGAAAAACGCTTCATTACACTATTTCATTCACTCTGCAAAACGTCATTTAATTTTGAATTTTTAGTTTGTTATAGTCGCGGTGGCACGACTGTGGTTTGACTTGAGTAGAATCGACGCTCAGGACCGATGGCTTCCGAGGCACGAACAGACCGATGTAAATGCACTAAGCTTACAAATACAAATGGATACAAATATTTGCATTGAGCTGGGATCGAACCCGCCTCTTGCGTAGCGGCCACGCTACATACGCATACCGCTATACTTATATTATAATATACCGAACTATATAAATATAAATCATAACCATAACAACTGGCATTACTACATACATATAGCTAGGTACATTTTTCATAATCAGTTATATTAGGTAGGGAGGCCACACAGCAAAATGTGCGACCGTCGCGGAGACCTATTGGAATTGGTAGATTAGATGTTAGAAAGAATAATGGTATATAAAGTTTCCACTTTTAGTGGTGGTGGAGGCGTCTACATAACATGAAATCATGGGGTTTTTCAAGAAGGGCATTAGAAGGTTTCTTCAGGGTAGGCAGCGCGAGTTTAACCCTGGTCAGTGGCGGTGCAAGACATAAACCTAATGTGGGCAAGGTTCACTACATGTAACTAGGTGGAATAGACCACTTCTTGAGGCCCTTTTTTCCAGAGGCACACAGGAGGGTTGGTGCCTGGGTGCCTTCTACATCGGGCATTTATTTTGAAATTAACGTCATCATCTATTTTCATTCATCTACTTTAAGGTTTATGTCATGTTGAAATAAAATTTATTACTGTAAGGGCAGCTCGCGATGCGCCTTTCTTTGCTGTAAGGCGAGATCCTTTGGCCTGCGATGCCATGGGCGGTCCCCCAGTCCGCCCATAACCCCCGCCGCCTGTGTCCCTGTCCCTGGTGTTGCATACGTCCATAGGCCACGGTAACCACTTTCCGTAAGGACTTTTCCAAAATAATTTGATGAATCAAAAAAGTAGGTACGAACTTGTCGCCCAATAGGTACTTCTATTTACACTTAGAGCTCGATATGACGCGCACGAGTCGACGGGATTTGTTACGGTTTATGTTATACTAGCTTTTGCCCGCGGCTCCAACCAATCTGACCAAACATAGCCTTTCATTAACATAGCCCTTCCTTAAGGTCTAACCTACCCTTTTACCAAATTTCATCAAAATCGCTTCAGTGGTTTAGACGTGAAAGCGTAATATACAGACAGACTGACCGATAGAGTTACTTTCGCATTTTTATTATTAAGTATGAATGAAGTTAATTTCCATATACTTTTCAGTAAATCTGCTTTCTCACTTTGAAAAATATTTGTTCAATTAAATAACGCGTGTAGTGCGGACAGTGAGGATAGCCGGACAGCCAGGCCAAGAAAGGTGTACATAAAAAAAAGAAACATCTCCAAAAAGTTGAAAATAAATTGTGGTTAAAGGGAGGAAAACAACAATATTGATTTTAGATTTAATTTTTTTTATACTTTTTAAAATTGATCTACTGACCAAGCCCTTTGATTTGATACCCATATTGGGGGTGTTGTGAAAAAAAAGTAATTCGGCCATCTTGGATTCGAAAATTTTCATAGTTGTAGCACAGTCTAACGATTCATACTACATACAGTCGGTCAACGAAGCCGTCTAGACAGAGCAATCGTGCGGGGGTCGGTGGTGGGGGACGGGGTATTACTCGGTACGCCCATACATTTTACTCGGTACTAACGATTCAGGGCTGTCTCATTTTTGTAATCTCACTAATCACGTGATTTTTTTTTCAAGGCTTGTTTTGTTTGTTAAAAATGTTTTTTTTTCGTTTTCTATATTTAGCTATCCAAGATGGCGGACACGAAATTTTCACAAAAATCGATATGGGTATCGTTTTCAGGGTTTTTGGGGTCGCTGATTGCGAATATAACATCCATTTCGCGATCCAAGATGGCGGACTCGAAATTTTTACCAAAATCGATATGGGTATCGTTTGCATAGTTTTGGGGTCGCTGATTGCGAATATAACATCCATTTGGTGATCCAAGATGGCGGACTCGAAATTTTCACTAAAATCGATATGGGTATCGTTTTCAGGGTTTTTGGGGTCGCTGATTGTGAATATAACACCCGTTTGGTGATCCAAGATGGCGGACTCGAAATTTTCACTAAAATCGATATGGGTATCGTTTTCAGGGTTTTTGGGGTCGCTGATTGCGAATATAACGTCCATTTGGTGATCCAAGATGGCGGACTCGAAATTTTCACTAAAATCGATATATGGGTATCGTTTTCAGGGTTTTTGGGGTCGCTGATTGTGAATATAACATCCATTTGGTGATCCAAGATGGCGGACTCGAAATTTTCACTAAAATCGATATGGGTATCGTTTTCAGGGTTTTTGGGGTCGCTGATTGCGAATATAACATCCATTTCGCGATCCAAGATGGCGGACTTGAAATTTTTACCAAAATCGATATGGGTATCGTTTTCAGGGCTTTTGGGGTCGCTGATTGCGGGTCGCCATCTTGGATCGCTAAATGGATTTTATTATACGTCACCCCGAAAACCTCGATTTGTTTTTTTTTTAAATTTCAATTCCGCCATCTTTGATCGTCGGTAACATGGTCGTCAAGCCCGATAGCAGACAATTGCCGGCAGGCAATCATACGATGGGAAACTGTCGACTCCCAACTGATCGTGTGTAGCCGCAAAACTGACAGCAGGGCATGGCCACCAGGCCAAAATCGCTTTCGTGTGTGGGCACTGTCGACTTAGGACTGCAGGCCGCCCGATAAGATTTGAAACTGCAGGCGAACTGATCGTGGATAGGCTCCTTAAGAATATATCATCAATTTAGCGATCCCGGCGATTAGTGAAATTCGAATTCGAATCCGAATCCGAATCCAACCCCGATCCCAAACCCGAATCAATATCCAAATTCAAGTTGGAATCGAAATAGAAATTCGAAATCGAAAACGAAATCGAATTTGAAACCGAAATCGAAACCAAAATCCAAAAACTCAGATTTAAAATATTACGTTTGCTTGATCATAATTGGTTGAGTAGAACCGGAGATATAACCAAAAGTCGCAATAGCTGACATCCATGCGAGCGGAGCCGCGGGCGTCACCTAGTAATATAAATTAGCGTGAGTTGATGTGCCTTGACAGAACAAAGAGAACGAATAGGAGTTATATATAGAATATTACAGAAAAATTATATATAAAAACTGAAGTGACAACCCTGACAAAACTGCAAAAGGCGGCATTTCCGCAAACATCAAACGCGATGAACTACTGTAAGATCTCTCGTTATACTGTGGTTGTAGTATTTTACTAGTGAAGCCCTTGCATTTGATAGCCATATTAAGCGAGTTGTCTAGTATCTGCGGTAGCCTAGTGGTATAGGTAATGTACTGCTGAGACGAGGTCTCGGGTTCGATCCCAGGTTTACCATGGCAAACACCAATGAGTTTTCGAAGTTATGTGTGTATTTATCGCAGGTTTATAAGTACCCGGTTAATGGCAATAGGCTCGCCACCACATTACCTAAATATAAACTGGCGTAATGTGGGTGCTAGCACCTCTGCCTACCCCTTCGGGGAAAATAGGCATGAGTTTATGATGTGAGTTTATTATGTATGTAAAGAAATATGTATTCCGATATGTTGTGGCGGCGGCCATCTTGGCCCTATTTTTTTTTCAAATATGTCATAAACACTCCCGACATTCAAACAAAAAAGCTAAATCCAAAACAGTTCATTCGTTTAGGAGTTTCGATGCCACAGGACACACACACGCACGCATACACACTCACAGAGACACCCCGTCGTTGAGTCGGGAGTCAAAAATACCATTATTTTAAAAAAAATACTTCGGTTATATAAGAATTGTAAGTTTGGCAACGTAGCCATTTCGGTGAACACTTATTAACCTGTTAACAGATTCATTTCTGGTACACTTATGTAGCGGTTACACTAACCTCATTATAACGATTAACAGAAATAAAAACAGATATATAAGTGGTACACTTTTATTCGGTAACCTTTTAATAGTATAACCCTTATATTTCTGTAACCTTTATGAATCTGTTTTTGGGTCCCTGGTGGTGGGGGTATACTTCCCGGCAGTAGTTAGCAGCCGCTGCTACACTCGCGTATGTCTCCTTCCCTTCCCTCTCCCTTTCTTTCTCCCTTTCATCCCGTTTCTCCATTCTCTCCCTTAATTCACTCATCACTCTCCCATTCTCTCTTATTAATCTTTCATTCTCCTCTAATTTCCTAATTATCACGTCACTCGTACTCCTATTACCGGTTGAGCACGGGGCGGAGGCTGGCGCGGCGGGTGACTCCGTCGCCCCAGCGCTCCGTCCCGCCTGGTCCTTACCAGTCGCCGTGTCGGACCAGAACGCCTTTATGTGCCGCTCCAGCGCGGCAACCATGTCCTCTATTTTATGTTTAATCTCGGATTTGAGATTTCGAGAGATCCCTACTTGTGCCTTGATTATACGACAGCACCCTAACATTTTATCTAAGCGCGCATTCGAGGACTGTCCCGGAGGTTGAGGCGAGGGGGGCAGATGGACGGCCCCCTTTTCCAAGGCTTGCGAAGAAGTCCCAGTAACGCCTTGGATCTTCTCAATGCTCCTCCGGACAGTCCCCGTCTGGCGTTTCCCTACTCCTATAACGGGGCTGCTGTCCAATACAAATGTCGAATCTCTCTCATTTAAGCAGGGTTGGTCTTTAACGATTGGTGAACGTGACGTATAGTGAAGGTATAAGTTGTATATTGTATATAGTCAGAATAAGTAATTGTCAATAAGTCAAGGTTAAAATGTAAAAATAAAGTTGTATAAGTTGTAAAATTGTAAACATAAAAATGTATAGTCAGTCTTAACACGGTGTGAGGTTCAAAATAAACAAGTAAAACCAAATAAAACTTATCTTAAACACTGGGACAGTATTGTCCGCGTGAGTAGTGCACCCTAGAATGTAGCAGTCGTTATCTCACACCGTATACTAGTGTATACTGGTTCAATAATAATGAACAATAAAACTATTGTCGTATCAAGTTAAAAGTAAAGTCAATAAAGTAACACTAAGATACGAAAGACTTCGTATGTCGATAAGACCGCAGTTAATAACCTCGCGATGATCCGATTCCAACCGGTATCGGGCGACCTCGCCTGAATCCCCGCGACCCTTCCCAACCGAGCCGATGTGCCTAGGGCAGAAAATCAGGGTGGGCGGGCGGACGGGGCTCGTATTTCTGAAAATCGCGTTTTTCTCGAAAACTACGGACCCTAGGCGGTCGTGTGAGGTACCTACGGAAAAGCCTCGTCGGCGGCCACACGGTGGTGCAAAAGCAGTATAGGCTTTCCTGAAAATTTAGAAAATAACGCCCAAAAACTGAAAATTGAATTAAAAATTTAGACTAAAAAGTTTATTAGTTACGACTGATGGTAAACCAAAAACGAGGAGTTGAGTTTTACTAGGTAGGTACTAAGTTGGCACTTCGCTCCCTCGGGAACACCTTGGAGTATAATCGCCTGAACGGCTCGGCGGTGTAGTTGCCGTCTCCCTTGAGCGTCCCTAGGTGCTAGAACCCCCCTAGACCCCTTAAAAATTCAGAAACTAAAATGAAAATGAAAATTTAATGAACAACCTATGGAATCGACCTAATGATACCAAATACAGATGATGATGTATCCGTGTGGTGTATCGGAAGACAGGTAATGTATCCGCGCTCTTGATGGTATACGATCAACACCGAGTGTCCGTAGCAAAAAATCTAGTAAAAATTATTTAAAAGTTAAAATGTGACGAAAATCCCTACTCGGTTGGCGAAATATGGTGTTATGATGCACAGGACTCGCCTGATCTTCTCGTGTGTAGTATCAGAAGACGCGCAAAGTCGTCTCACACAATATGGTGTAAGTAATTAGAATTTCAGCGGTCGGTACAAAAAGTTTGGCAACAAGCAAACTTGCTATTACAAAACGTACGAAAATCGCTCAAAGTGACGTATGTAAGGGATTTTCGTGAAAAATCTAAGAAAATTGTGAAAATTTATGGTCGCGCTGAATAGCCGACAGCGGCGTCCCGAATCTAAATATGTATATATTGTATAGGTTTATCAATGCTAATTAGCTATATAAATTTTACAAAGTTTTAAATGCGGTGGGGGGGTTGTGGAGGTTTTTTTTTTTTTTTTTTTTTTTTCTTACACCTCACGGCACTAGTACTCAGTACAGTCGCCAGAGCCTACTCTAAACAATGTTAATTAATTAAGCCTAGTCTTCTATTCTGTTTGCAAAAACCCACTCAGGGTTCAGTACTATATTAACTAATCCTCATCTATTTTTTCATCTCGCTTTCATTCCTGTCCTCTTGTAACATACTAGTTCCCGCATTTATTCCTCTCGTACTTGCACGCTATACCTTTCATTCGTTGGGATAGGGGTAGGGGGGAGTATGTGTTGTGCCATCTTTATTATCTTTATTGATAAATATTCAATTATTTCTATTCCACTTTTGTTTCTACTTATTATCTACTATACATATTTAATCTTAAGATCTTAAACAATATTCCTCTTATTTACTAAGAACTATACTCTCCTATTGTCACATGTATTTTCCACTATGAGTAGTCTACCGCGGAGTATTTGCACAAATACCCACTGGTGATGACTTTATACGCTATTTCTCTTATTTACTATACATACTATTTTCTTCCAGTACTCTAGGAAGTGTTCCCTGTAGTCCTTGGTGAGCAAAGTTGGTAAGTTCCTTTTTTTTTAATTTTTTAAGTTTAATCTCTAATTTAATTTTTTGTTCTAGGTTGAAACGATCCCTCGCGTGGATCGGGCAGTCCACGACAAGGTGTACGACGGTTTCATCTACCCCCGGTTCGCAGGCACATGATGGGTCCTCCTTACACTTGAAACGGGCCAAGTATTCGGAGAACCCACCATGTCCTGTCAACAATTGGGTCGTTGTGCCGGCGACCTCCATCTTGCGGACGATGCTGTACGCCGCCACCGCGCATGGGAAGAAAAGCTTGGTCACTGAAGCAGTTCCACCCTGCCTGTACCTTTCGTTCCATTCGCGAAGCGAGGTCTGACGCAGGCCCCGCTTCACGAATGAGACTGGGCACAAGTCGTAGTGTGGCGTTATCTTCAACCGTAGAGCTGCCTCTTTGGCGAGCTGGTCGGCGCGCTCGTTGCCCTCCAACCCAACGTGGGCCTTGACCCAGTACAAGGAGATTTCCTTGCCCTGGGCCAAGCCCCGCTTGATGTTCCGTCTGGCTTCTACAGCCAGTGGGTGGAGGGCGCGGTGATTAGTCACCGTCTGGAGTGCGGCTCTACTGTCGCTGATAACGCCGAACGTAGTCGCGCCGCGTTTGAGGACCTCACTGGTCGCTTTGCATATGGCCAGGAGTTCGGCCTGATAGACGGTACAGTGCGGCGAGAGAGCAAGTTTGAGGGCCTTAGTTTCGGCCCCGTTATTCCAAATGGATAACGCGGCGCCGACGCGACCCTCAATCTTGCTCCCGTCCGTGAAAATACGCACCTCGATGTCACTGGTGCGCTGGTATTGATCCTCGTCTACCAGGCTGGTGAACCCCAGGTTCATATGCTCCGCGGGGTGAGGTGCCTCAATTGCTCGAGTCATCCGTTCGACCTCCCTGTCCCCCAACCATGACTGGAACACCCCTCTCTTGGCCTCGTACAACGAGGCCACCTCGCGAACTCTGAGGTCCAGAGGGAGTATTCCAGCCAGGATTAGCCCCGAGTGCAGGGAGATCGTCCGGTAGCTCTTACAAAGTTTTTGGGCGAATCCGCGCTGCACCACGTTCAACTGCTTCCGTATCCCAAGCTTATCAACCGCCGCGCACCAACTGCTGGCAGCTTAAAGCACCGTCGGCTCCACAGCCGCGTTGTAGATGGTCCGGATCACCTCAGGATGAAGTCCCCAACTGATCCGGGCCATCCTCGCTAGTTTGTGGTATATCGAGATCGCTTTCTTGCATACGTTTGTGACGTGGGTGTTGAAGGTGAGATGATCGTCTATGGTTAGCCCCAGGATTTTGATGTGCTTGGACATTCCAATGTCTATCCCGCCCATGCTGAGGCGTGGTTTATCGTACTTAAGCCTCCGCGTGATTACCATCGCACAAGTTTTGTGCGGTGCGAATTTCAGCTTCGTTCGGATGCCCCACTCCCGCACATGCTCGAGAGAGGCATTGGCTTGTCGCTCAATCTCCAGGGCGCTATCCCCATCGAACACCATCACCACATCGTCCGCAAAAGCCTGAACGTGAACCGACCTACTCTCCAGTTGATGCAGCAAGGGATCCAACAACAAATTCCACAACAAGGGTCCGCCAATTGAGCCCTGGACGCACCCCTTCTCCGTGGAGCGTCTGCACTCCTCACCCGCATACCTAACCCTTACCTCCCTGTCGCTAAGGTAGCTACTGATAACTCGTCTCAAGTTTGCCGGACACTTTTCCTCCGCCAGTCTCATCTTAATGGCCGGCCACCATGCGCTATCGAAGGCGCCCTCTATGTCCAAGGACACCATAAGGACTATTCTTTTTTCATCAAGTTTCGCCCTTATGTGGCCCATAAGGTCATAGAGGGCGTCTTCGGTGCTTTTCTGTGGCATGAAACCGTACTGGCGGGGGCTAATTTTCGGAAGTAAATAAAAGTTGAGACGAGCTACCAGCATCCTCTCATACACCTTCCCCAAGACGGGCAAAAGACCAATAGGTCTGTACGACTTGGGGACGGTGTACGAGTCCTTTCCTGGCTTCCTCAGTGCCACCACCACGGCCACCTTCCATATCTTGGGAAAGTAGCCGTGGCGAAGGCACTGGTTCAGCAGCTTCAGGAAAAATAAGGGGTCGGCCCTAATGGCGTGGGCGCAGATGTCGGCCGTAAAGCCATCCGCCCCCGGAGCTTTTTTGGGGTTGAACTTCTGAAGGGCATCGAAGAGTTCCCCAACTGTAAAAGGTGGGTCATCGACATGATGACCCCTATCGTCATCCAACTCCTTGGCCTTTTGCCGTACTCTTCGATGCCCATCATTGTCCTCGCCCTCCGGGTCACCCGGGTAGAAAGTTCGGGCGAGTAATTCAGCCGATCCCTTCGCGTCCAGGTAAGAGCCATTGGCGGCAAGCAGAGTATCCTCTTCCCTTACTGTGGCCCTTCCAATCACTCGATAAATCCCCTCCCAGAGGCCCTCCCTATCCTGCTTTCCGCAGAAATTCTTCCAACTTTCGACCTGTGCCTTTTTTACTTCACTTTCATACATCTCCTTTCTTTCAACGTACTGCGCTATCACAAATGCCCTGCGGACGGGCGCTGCATTTCTGATGCGGCGCTTGTAGGTGACCATCACCTTTCTCAGTTCGGCGAGTTTTTCCGACCACCACGGCGCAGCGATCAACCCCCCCGGTTTTTTAACTGGGATGCTTTCCCCGCACGCGGACTCGACCGCTCCCGTATATGCTTCAACTAGGACTTCCATCTGGTTGTGGTTCTCCGTTTCGTCTATCGCTATGTCCGAGAGCCGCCGAGCCATGCCGGCCTTGAAAGCATCCCAGTTGGCCTTTCGGGTGTTATAAATACGTGTCGTACGTTGTATGTTTGTACCTTTGGCCTTCTCCAGGTTGAGGTTGAACACTATACCGTTGTGGTCTGAGCTCGCAGCTAGGCTTTTGTCGACCTTCCAAGCGCCGACCCAGGCGAGCGCGTTGCTCGTGCATAACGTGACATCGATAAAGCTGCAGTACTTCTTTCCCTTTCTTATAGTGTCGAAAGTTGGAATGTTTCCACTGTTCAGGATGTGGAGGTCCATCTCAGCGAGGACCCCTCTCAGTAACCTGCCTCTGTTGTCTTCGAACGAGTGACCCCACCAGGTGCTCTTCGCATTGGCGTCTCCCCCAAAAACAACAAGCTGGGAACCTAGACTTCTCCTCACCTCTTTGAGCCGTTCCAAGTAAGGCCCCAGTGGTGCTGGCCTCGGTTCAAAGTAGAAGCACACCAGCGTGATCATCCAGGCACTGGTCCAGATCCCCACCACTGCGATGTTATCAGTGGTGAGTTGCGGGTACTGTACAATATCCAGGGTTGGATCGAAGACAGCAATAGCCGCCTTCACAGTCCCTCCTCCTTGTCCAGTGTTCTGGAAGACCCTGACGCCCTGGTATGACTTCATCCTTGCCGAGTTGCCTACGTAGGGCTCCTGGATTAATGCGACTGTGGCTTTTCGCCTCGAGGCTTCGAGTATGAAGTCGTCGATTGCCAGCTTCTTCTTCTTGAGGTTCACCTGCAGCACTCTGTATGGAGTCGTGTTCCCCGGGACAACGTTAGCACTGGTACTGAGTGGTAGTCCTCGCTATATTATCCCATTTCTCTCTCACTGGGCACAAGTCACTATACACGCTATGTCCTATGCTGCCCATCTTTTCCTTTTGGCAGTTGCAGCAGGTAGGTTCCACACCGGCTATGTAGTCTGGGCAATTGGCTCTTAAGTGGAGTCCACCACAGTGACTACACACGGGTTGTGTACCGGTGCAGGACCTCCTGGTGTGTCCGTACCCTAGGCACTGGGAGCACTGCACTATGGGAGACTGGTCTGCAACCCTAATGGGTTGCAGGTCCACGTGCAGCTTCCCAGCGTCCAGGGCTCGAGTCCATACCTCTGGGGAAACCCTGAGCACCACATGACAGGTGTGAGGGTTTCTTGCCGTCTTTCTATACAGCACTGCCATACGTATCCTCTCTGGGGTCAGATCTCGAAACACGTTATGGTTTCGGGATCTTAAAACCTTGAGCAGATCTTCGTCCTTATGTATCTTGAGGACGCTGTATAGAATAAGGAGCGGATCCTTATTCGGGATCCGCTCGACGGCCAGGTTCTTCATTTTAGCCTCGAGCTGTCCTTGTGCCCTCTTTCTTTCCTCTTCCGTTCTATATCCTATTATTACCTTCCTGTCCTTCGCCTTTCTAACTTTTTCAACTGTCACCCATCCTTCCTCCTCATTCGCTACTTTCCTGAGTCTCTCTATCATCTGCTCACTCGTTTCATTTTCGTCCTTAGACGTAACAACCACGGAGTGCAGCGTTGCCCGCTCCTTGGGCTGTGCTCCGGAGCGGCCCGCCACTACACCCGCATATGTTGTCATCTTTCTTTCCCTGTCTTTCTCCCTTTCATCCTGTCTTTCCATTCGTTCTCTTAGCTCATTCATCACTCTTCCATTCTCTCTTATTAGTCTCTCATTCTCTGCAATCTTTTTAACGAACGGGTTGTGGAGGTTAGATGGCAATCGCTTCACAGAAAATATTGAAGTTTAGCCGAATCTGCAGTTAGACTCGTAAAGCGGACCCCAGACTCCAAGCTGGAAGCTTCGGATACGACTGGAAATAACGCTAAGATGAATTGAGATGAGAAGAAATGATAAAGTGTAATGAAACTATCTTCATTTCATGTTGGACTTTAAGATTCATGCAATAAAGTCTAAAATGTATTGCCAATTTTGGCAGTATTTATGGTATGACAGTGAATATGTACTTTGACAGAATCGAGGCCCAGAATTAATACAAGGATGTTGATAATAAAAATAATAATAAAAAGCATTTATTTCGGACCACTAATAAATCCATATTTTGTTAGTAACAGTGTGACTTAAAAATATGTTTTGTTCACCTTGTAGCGTGTCTCCAAGTGTGACTTGTCCGAATTGTACACAAACACTGCGTTGCCGGCCAATAAAAAAAAGCATTTATTTCGGACAACTAATAAATCCATATTTTGTTAGTAACAGTATGACTTAAAAATATGTTTTATTTAAGTTTATTTAGCAAAAACTAGCTTTTGCCCGCGGCTCCGCCTGCGTGGATGTCGGTTATCGGGACCAAACATAGTCTATGTTCTTTCTCATGGTCTAATTTACCCCTATACCAAATTTCATCAAAATCGGTTCAATGGTTTAGGCGTGAAAACGTGTCTATCATACAGACAGACAGATAGACAGACAGAGATACTATCGCATTTATAATATTAGTATGGATTATGGATATGAATTAGATAACGAACTTACTAGGCTTTACTTGAGGCCATTCTTCCACCTGGATCCGGTTGTCTTTGAACTCCTGGCCGGCATAAGCTAGCAGCAACCGAGGCCCCTCACCCACACCCTTAGCGTCAAAGTAAGTATAAGTTACTTTCGGCATGTTCCTGAAGAAAATATAGGTATAATAAGATATAATAGAAATTTAAAAATGATTATATGTTTTTGATGAGAAGTGAAGAATGTTTAATCCAACAGGAGTCTCTGAGGCGTTGTGGTATTGAACGCGACCACAGATTACCTAATTGTTGGACGCGACTGCTACGTAGGAGATGCGGGTTCGCTTCTCGATGCCTATATTTGTATGCATGAATACGGCTATTTGCATTAGTCTGGTCGTAACTCGAAGAGCACGTAAAGCCGTCCGTCCCGGTTGCCATACCAACATCTATGGCAGACGTTACGGGTAGTTGGAGCCCTAAAATGTCTAATAACTGGTCTAACTGCAATGCTTCGATATTACTAATTGGTTATGGAGGTCAGAAGTCAGCCACTTCACTGAAAATATCGAAATAATGCCAAAACCCGCTGTAAGGCTGGAAAAAACTGACCCTGGACTTCGAGGTAAAACCTTCGGATACCACCGGGATTAATGCCAGGATAAAGATTCATGAAGATTAATGGGAATAAAAAAATGGTTGAGCAGTTTGAAGTATTCACATGAATTCAAATTGACATGTGCATGTGTGCTTCTTAAGGTTCTTTACTTTTGAATGACACGATAAGAATTAACTCTGATTCTTCATTTTTTGAAAAGCTTTTTCATTTATAAATAGATACCATGGAGAAGGAAATGATAGCGGAGTTGTTGCAAGGCAATCGAGTCGCGTGCCATCCAAACGTCAAATGGACTCATTCGGTAGGAACGTTATACCTATGAAGTCCTTCGACTTTTGACACCCCGCGCGTCTCTCTTCCCACCCGCATTCGGCGCGCGTTTTTATTAGGAGAAATATCAATGGGGCATCTCCGTTACTTAATCATATTCTGTCCTCCGTGATAGATACCAACCTAAAGTTTTCGTAACTGACTGTACACAAATACGTCAATTTTGACAATCGCGCGAGTTGACTACAAGAAAATAATCAGAAATTGAAAGTTGCCAACTCGCGATCTCCAGCGAGTTTGACGCCCGCGAGTTGATGAATGACCCCATTTATCTATATATTTCATAATTAGTACATACAATTACGTATAGTCAATTGATAATATTCAACTAACCTTGTAGCGTGTCTCCAAGTGTGACTCGTCCGAATTGTACACAAACACTGCGTTGCCGGCCGGCTCAATAAAACAAATGAGTGCACAGGGTCAAGTTCAGATGACCTTGGTTTTAGTTATCTATACTCCGACTCTAGGGCTGCCTCATAATAATTATTGTGTTCAGCAACACCAAAAATTGTGAAGGCAAAACTGGCATTCATCTTCCGACGTGTCGACGGCATATCATACATTTTGTTTGCTCAGTGTGCAGCTACCCTAATTGCGTTCTCAGAGGCGCTCGAGAGTTCCTTCGATGTGCACGTGTATGGGCAAGTACGTTAGCAGATTGATCATAATATGCTGCATAGCTGCGCATTCATCACACCCTCCCAACGACTATAAAGCCCTATATAGTCGCCACACCCACCCCATCTGAGAAACCCCAACGAGTTGTCCCCCCTCCCGAGGAGAGCCAGACCGATAGGGCCCTGGGTCAACCGAGGTGCGAGAGATAGGTCGAACACAACCTCGCCTTCGGCCTAACACGATGACCCGCAGACGGCGTGCATTTTTGGTTGATTCGAGTCCAACATAACCTCCCTCTCCGGCTCCGGTGGGGGAGGCGATCGAGGGCATTTCCGTACAAAAAAAAGATGCCCCCATTTGAAATTGTTGTGGTTGTGGTTAATAGTAGGTAATAGAGTACACAAAGAATTAAACGTTGTGCCTTCAACGATGCTAATTTAGATACAATAATTAAGCAAATAGATAGGGTACAATAGAACTTGAAGCCCACCTATGGGTGTGCTAAGTGGAATACTTTAGGTGTGCTTCGTCTGGGTGTGCTTCACGGAATACCTCAATAAAACTGCTGATTCATAATGACGTGTGATTGTATCGTAATGACACCTACTGCGAGATTGGCTGAATTATCTGTTGAACAAAAAACATACACACATACATATACTCACGCCTGTAAATGCCCTGAAGGGGTGGTCAGAGGTGTATTTATTTAGCACCCACGTATAACCAACTATTTTTTCGGTCCCACTTAATAGGAGGCGGGCATATTGCCGTCAACGGGGCATTTTGTCTTGCAATGTATGTTTAAATGGAGAATCCTACTGTCAGATAGCCCTATCCCTTACTCGCGTTTTACGCCACCCACAGGAAGAGCTGGAGTGGTCCTATATCGTGATCATCGCGATTCTGTCATTATATTGATTGATAAAACTAATGTGCTAACGCGATTCATAGGTGTGTACCTATATTGATATGATTCCAATATTGGGTTGCGATATTTATTGACTGTCTAATCTCCGCTAGATATTGAAATGTTGTATGAGCAATTGAACCAGCATTGTTAAACGACTCCATCAACAGCATAATGAGCTACACTACACAGTTTTTGAGTACGGAAGAGCCTCAAGTGATAAAAAACATACATACTATGTACCTAATACTAGCTGACCCGGTGAACTTCAAACCGCCAATTTTTATCCGCCCGCGTGTCTGGTTCCGTTCTCGCTGCACCCTTTACTATATTAAGCGTGTATAAAACTTCCTCTTGAATCACTCTATCCTTAAAAAAATCGCTTCAAAATCCGTTGCGAACTTTTAAATATTTAAGCGTACCTTCATAGGGACGGACAGACAGCGACTTTGTTTTAAACTATGCAGTCATGATAAAACAAAACTTTACGGACAGCCTCTACGCAAGAAGCGTGGGTTCGGTTCGATCCCCGCTTAATGCAAATATTTTTATGCTTGAATATGGATATTTGTGTCTGGTCGTCCGGTTGCCATACGAACATCTATGACAGTCGTTACATGTAGTTGGAGCCCGCAAAAGTCCAACAACTGGTCTAGCTGCAATTCTTCGTAATGGCCTTTAGGTTGTGGAGGTGAAGATGTCAGTTAATTCACAGAAGATATCGAAGTAATGCCAAATCCGCAGACTGGTAAAGTGGACCCCAGAATCCAAGCTAAAAGCTTCAGATGCGACTGGGATTGGATTGTCGCTAAGATGTAGAAGAAACAAAACTATACGCACGTTTTAAACTTTAATGTACATTTTTATAGAAAAAAAAACATTTAGTATAAACAATGTAACTTACACTAAATAATGCAGTTGGCAAACACAGCAGTATTTAAAATGGCCCCTATGTTGGATATTGTACAGAAACCTAACAAATACTGGCACTACATAACTTCATTTTATTCCATTTGTAAATGGGAATGTATAAAAATCTAAATTTTACAATATATACAACAATACAGTGTACAATACAAATCTACATACAGCAAAAAAGTATATACACATTTATGTAAACCTTCACATTTAAAAATATACATATACTTATTTCTTTGACCGTGTTTACACACGCTTTTCTAGCCATTACTCAAATGTTTTTATTTTTTTACATTTCCAAACATATATTTTCATAAAAGATGGCTAACTCTGTCGTCTTAGAAGTTGTAATGGTTCGGAGGTCTGGATTCAAGGTAGGCCTTGATCTGGGGCAGGGAGTACACCTTAGAGTGGACTTTCTGGAGGGCAGGATACTTGTCTGTAAGGTCTGGTATCCTGGTCATGAGCTTAAGGTAGTCAATCATACTTGCGAGCAGGAAATCACCCCACGTGAGCTGAAAAGATATCGTTTATGTAGCTTCAAGATGCAATGCAATGTAGGTATGTTATCTATTTTGCAAACTGTGATGCAAACGTATAAGTGACTCAAAATTAGATCTAATCAAATTTGTCTAAGCGAAAAATACACTCAAGACTATTATAAATACATATCCATCCATCCATCCATACTATTATAAATGCGAAAGCAACTCTGTCTGTCTGTATGTTTCACTTTCATGCCTAAACCACAGAACCGATTTTGATGACATTTGGTATAAGGGTAGCCTTATACCAAATTTCATCAAAATCGGTTCAAAATAGGCTATCGTTTGGTCGCGATAACCGACATCCACGTGGGCGGAGCCGCGGGCAAAAGCTAGTTTTTAAAATGCCTAAGAAATAGTCATTATCATCATCATAAAGACATTGTCTCTGCAATAATGTTGTGCCAATGACAATTTATCATGAAGTAGATTAATTAGCGGACGTCATAGTTGTGATGACTTGTATTATAATTTAAAAAAACCACATAAGTAACAGACCAGTAAGCGGACCACCTGACGGAAAGTGGCTACCGTAGCCTATAGACTTATGCAACAGCAGCGGTGCTGCTTTATCTGTGACGTCAGTGTAAAAACCAAAGCAAAACCAGCCTTTCAACAACAAGCTCTTACCACAGACAGCACAAAAACTCTCCGGTGAGCTCAGGCTACCCTACTCACCGCCGGCACCGCCGGGAACGCAACACGAAGTTATTATAGCCGCTGTAATCTGTACTTCTCCAGTCAGACTACACAATTGGTACGAAAATACTGACTTGGATCAAGGAAGCATGTGATAAGGTTGAGTGAGGCCGTCAAGCCGAGAGCCACAATTGGGTCTTCTACTGACTAGTAAAATTAGTTACTTTTTAGTAATCGTTCATAACGATAAGTTATATTTCGTACCCCTTCCGAAGATGATTACCTGTTTACATGCAGCAGTACGTAGTATGGTGCTGTCCTTGTCACACTTGTTTAAATTTACTAAAAGAAAAAAATCCTGTTGCCGTCTCGCTCACTCACTCCCCGCCCGATCGGGCCTTCCGCTTGCGCAGACCGCCATTACGTGTTTTGTGTCGTCCGAGTCACAACTTCGTAGTGTAAGAAAATAATAATTTAGTGATACACAATGGCAGAAAAAAAAAAAAGGTCACGATCACGACACGATAATTATGATGAAATCAAGAGGAAAATACGAAAACTGGAAAAACATTTAAAAAGGAAATCGCGTCGACACCGTATTTCGTCTAGTTCGGAAAGTGATTCACAAAGTGAAGACCGATCCACCCCGGTGCAATTTGATAACGAGGAAGAAGTTTCCCCTGGTACAAAAAGTAAGTGAAAGTATTATTAAGAACATTTTGTACAGACATAGGTATGTAGGCATGCAGGCCAGGCAGCCATGCTGTTACTATGCGCGGGCGCGGGCGCGACCGTGCGGCCGTTGCGCATATTTTTTGCTTTTTTAAGCGCCTACCTATACCTACCCTACGCAATTTCTTTCTGAATGCTTTGTATACCACGCTTTGGGTGGCCTTGGTTAGTACCTACCTGGAAATAATAACTTATCATGCACGCAATAATCACTTCACGTGAATTGTGTTTAACCTGCTATTTTCCCTCACTCCCTGTAAATCAGGTCGAGTGTGTAGGTACCTACCTACTTTTATGGCAATCATCGCTTTTGTAAGTAAATGCATCATGGCCCTATCAGCTCCGCGTAAACCGCGTATGAGCGTTTACTGTGTATTCTATATGAATACGATGTACTTAGCTACCTAGCTACTGGATCCATAGCTCCGTGTAAATCGCGTTGAGCATTAACCATTATGTACATACAATAGCTCCGCGTATATCGCGTATGACCTATACGGGACCTATACGGGACCTATACGGACCCATATATTTGGCATCTGCACAAGGTGCAACGCCTTACCTGAGCTCCGCATTACTATGTAATGGACAATAAACGAGATTCTACTGGCCCATATGAAGGAAATGCCATTTATCTATCATACATGTATTAGCCAAATTCACGAAGATGACTTATTCGAAGCAGAACATTCTAATACCAATGAGTGTCAAGACCCTATACCTGTAGATGAATGTCAGGAATTAAATCAAGATATTTTAACAATACTTGGTGAGGATTCATCCAAAGAGAAAATATTTGGTGATAATCTACATAAGGATATCGCTTCCAGGTGGCAACACATTCTATTGAATGGTTTACAAAAGGACAACAGATCTGAATTATTGAAGGCATACCTACCCCCAGAAAATTGCCCACATGTTAGAGCCCCGAAGCTCAACTTAGAAATAAAAGCAGCTTTATCGGAATCAAACTATAAAAAAGACATTTATGGACAATCTAAACAGAATCAACTAGCTAGCTGTTTGTCAGCTTTGGGCAAAGCCCTAAATATAATATTAGTTAATAATCAACAAGATAACACACAAGAAATGATTCAATTATTGAGTGACACGGGTCGTCTTTTATGTGATTACCACTACAAAGAGTCGCAATCACGGAGGTACGCTGTGATCAATGTTATCAATAAGGAAACCAGGGACACTATAAAGAATACCAAAGTAGATGAATTTTTATTTGGTTCTGACCTTGCTGATTATTTGAAATCTTCTAAGGCGATTTCGAAGTCTGGACAGGAACTTAAACAGGCCGTTCGACCAACTCCTAAGCCAGTCACCGCTGGACCTTCATCTGTAGTTCGTCGAGGGACTTTAAACGCGAGGGGGGCGCCGCCGCAGCCATCAGCCGCCCAGACGCAAACCAACCCCATTCCACGGAGGAGGCCGGCGGCTCCTGTCCACAGCCGGTACAACTACAACCCGAGGAACGTGCAGCGTCATCGGGGGAGGAGGACTTAAACTTCAATCCAGAGGTACCTATCCCTGTAGCTGGTCGATTACAATATTTTTATCAACAATGGACTGACATTACAAATGATCCTATGATTTTATCATGGGTTAAAGGATATAAAATACCTTTCAAAGAGAATCCAGTACAATATGAAATACCTTATGCTAAATGTTACTCTGATACAGAAGTCAAAGCTATTGACAACTGCGTCTTTGATTTATTACAATCTAAATTTATCTCACCATGTAGTCCATGCGAAGGCCAATATATTTCACCAGTATTTACCGTTCCAAAACATAATGGTAAACATAGATTTATATTAAATCTAAAGGGCTTAAACAAGTTTATAGATGTCCAACATTTTAAAATGGAGGATTACCGCACGGTTTTAAAACTTATTGTATACAATGACTACATGGCCACAATAGACATTCAGGATGCATATTTTTTTAGTAAATATTGATGTAGAGGATCGTAAAAAATTAAGATTTCAGTGGAATTCACAGCTCTTCCAATTCCACGTCCTTCCCTTTGGCCTGTGTACAGCTCCATTTGTGTATACTAAGCTTTTAAAACCTGTCCTGTATAAACTTCGCTTGGATGGTCATTTATCTGTTAATTATTTAGATGACTTTTGTTGTATTGGATCATCATATAATCAATGTGTTGATAATATTGCTGCTACTGTTAAGCTCTTGGAATCATTAGGATTTATTATTAACTTAAATAAAAGCCAGATGTCTCCCACTCAGTCATGTAAATTTTTAGGATTTATATTTGATACCACAAATATGACTTTATCTCTACCTTATGATAAGAAACAACGCATAAAAGAAAAAGCTACAATGTTCCTCCAAATAAATAAATGTACAATCAGACAATTAGCTGAATTTCTTGGTCTGTTAACATCAGCATGTCCAGCTGTATCTTATGGGTGGCTTTATACAAAATTATTTGAAAGAGAAAAATACTTAGCTTTGGATAATTCAGGGAACTATAATAAAAAAATGTACATTAATTGTAACTTACATGATGACCTCAAGTGGTGGATATCAGGCATTGAAGAAAGCTTTAAGCCGATTCAAAATGATAAATATGATATAGTCATATATAGTGACGCATCGACTGGGTGGGGCGCTGCCTGTGATGGTAAGACAGCTGGAGGCAACTGGAACTCATCTCACATAAAAAGACATATCAATTACTTAGAACTAAAGGCAGCTTTTTATGCACTGAGAACATTTGCGAACCATATATATGACTGTAACATACTTCTCAGAGTTGATAATAGTACAGCCATATCGTACATCAACCGAATGGGTGGTGTGAGATTCACACATCTCAATGATTTGTCACGTGAAATATGGCAGTGGTGTGAAGAACGTAGGTTATATATCTTTGCATCATATATTAAATCAGCCGATAATATTGAAGCTGATCGTGCATCTCGTGAGTTAAAAATTGATACTGAATGGGAACTTGCTGATTATGCATTTCAGCAAATAGTAGAGTCACTCGGTACTCCGGAATTCGATCTCTTTGCAAGTGTACAAAATTATAAATGTGAGAGGTATGCTTCTTGGAAACTCGACCCTCAATCTGAGATTATTGACTCATTTACCTTTAACTGGCAACAATTGAATTTTTATGCGTTTCCCCCATTTTGTTTAGTGGCGAAAGTCCTTCAAAAGATTAAAGCTGACAAGGCTGAGGGCATTGTCGTCATGCCGTACTGGCCATCCCAGCCTTGGTATCCAAATTACCAAAAAATGATTGTTTCCCATGAGATCATATTTCAGCCAGACAGGTCATTACTCTATTCTCCTTTCAGGGAAGCTCATCCTCTTCATACAGACCTTTCCCTGGTGGCAGCGAAGTTATCCGGCAGACACTAATGAAGCGGGGTGCTCCATCAGGTTCATTAGACTTACTAATGGCATCATTTGCAGAAAATACATTAAACCAATATAATTCGTCTCTAAGTACCTGGTGGAACTTTTGTCAGGTTAATAATTATAATTATTCCGAAGCCAACATTTCGCAGGTGATGAAGTTTTTAACAGAAAGATTCGAATCCGGTGCCGGTTACAGCACATTAAATACAATCAGATCAGCTTTATCGTTAATATTAGATTCATCAGTAACCACACATGTTATGATTTCAAGACTCCTGGAAGGCGTTTATAAACTAAAGCCGCCCACACCTAGGTATGACATAACATGGGACCCAATAATTGTACTTAATTATTTAGGTGATTTTTATCCTTATGATAATATTAGTTTACGTGATTTATCCTTAAAAACAATATCTTTGCTTGCTATTGCATCTGCTCAGCGAATGCAAACTTTAAGTCTGATTAAAATAAATAATGTCACTATAGAAAGAGACTGTATAATAATAAGAATCATTGATTTAATAAAAACATCCCGGCCTGGGGCTTACCAACCACTTATTAGACTGCCATACATTAAAGAAAACCCAAAAATTTGTCCTGCGCTAGCTCTGCAATCTTATATGAATAAAACTATAAACATCAGACACAGCACAACAGACCATGTATTTATCAGCTTCAAAAAACCACACAATAAGGTGGGATCACAAACTCTTGCACATTGGGTAAAGGCTGTCTTGCATAAAAGTGGTATAGATACGAACATATTCGGTGCTCACAGCACACGTCACGCTGCTACATCAGCTGCGCGACGTGCTGGAGTCAGTCTACAAGTGGTTCGTAAGGCAGCAGGTTGGAGTGATACTTCGAATGTTTTTCTTAAATATTATAACAGGGATGTAAATTCGCCCGCTAACGGCACTGAATTTGCCAATTCATTGTTCAATCATACGTGATATGTACCTAATTAAGGAATACTTATGATTGTCTGTCTATTTTTCCTCGTTGAAAATGAGATAATATAATAAGTATTGATTTAGTCAAATCTGTAATTTATTATTCCTTTATCTCATCTACCCTAACCCAAACATTTTTTTTTTGTTCTACAACTTTAAACATCTGCATGTAAACAGGTAATCATCTTCGGAAGGGGTACGAAATATAATTAAGAATTAAACGAACTTACCTCGTGAAGTTCGATTCTAATTATATGAGTACCACGAACGAAGATGATTACCTACTCCCTCCCAACCCGGTGTCATTTCACCCCTAAAAAAAATATGTTTTGCTGGCTCTAAAATTAATGGCGGTCTGCGCAAGCGGAAGGCCCGATCGGGCGGGGAGTGAGTGAGCGAGACGGCAACAGGATTTTTTTCTTTTAGTAAATTTAAACAAGTGTGACAAGGACAGCACCATACTACGTACTGCTGCATGTAAACAGGTAATCATCTTCGTTCGTGGTACTCATATAATTAGAATCGAACTTCACGAGGTAAGTTCGTTTAATTCTTAATTATAAGGTAACTTGTATAAAAAAATATTTAGTGAAGTCATACAATTTTAAAGTCAAATCAGCCACTATTATAGGTTGGGTGGATGATTAAAAATAAATAAAAACTATAAAATAAGAACCGATGCAATTTTTACCGCTCTTTTACCATTCTTAATTTAATAAGCTCTTTTATTTTAACTATAGAATAAAACCCAATTGTAGCATTAGGTATTATTACCTGTAATAGTGACCCTCATTTTATTTCCCTTCCCTTCTTTGCAAGCTTTGCTCTTAGCTTACTGTCAGGTGAAGATAAGTTATATCAACGTGATTATTGTAAAAAACAGAAATACCTTGCCAGCTGCAAGATGTCCGTTGTTCTTTTCAATAACGTCGCTCAGCTTCTTGAACAGGTCAGGGTACGCGTTCTTGGAGAAGTCCTCGTGTTTCTTCTCCTTGACAGCCTGGTCTGATTCGTAGTGGACTGCAGCAGCCTCTGAAGTTCATTACAGAAAAATCATATCATATTGTCATATCCCTAATGAGAAGTAGCCCAAGTGAGAAGTAGCCCAAGGGAGAAGTAGACCTAATCAGAAGTAGCCAAAATGAGAAGTAGCCCATTAGAGAGTCGGTCGCCATAATGATAATTAGCTCTAATGCACCTAAACCCATTCAGAGTATTCATTCAATAAACTTCTACCTACGTACTGGCGACAATCTACAGTCCATCAAATCTAAGAGGTACCGTTTGACGTTTCATATTTTTCAACCCGAAACAACTTTGTTCATACGTACATTATTCAGTTTCGATAACCTTTTTCATAAAACCATGAATTTAGAAAGATTTCATTATTGTATCTAAAAATGTACAATTCTTAATATCTAAATGTAATTGAAAACTTTCAAACAAAGCAAAATAACACATATTTACACAGTAAATAATTTCTAATAGTTATATTCTTGACCTCATTACAAAGTTACGTAGTTAGGTCACTGCACGTAGTGTTGCGACTCTTCGGATACACTTGTATGCAAAAAAATCGTTTACATATACGAAAAATCGAATGTATTATTTACAAATTACACTTGACAACCAAACAAATATTTTTTCATGTGAATGGGATTTATCTCACATATTACGATTACATAACTAAATAGTTATGTAATCGTAAAATATGAGATAAAACCCATTCACCAAAAATACGTATTTATAAATCAAATATATTTGCTTCTTTAAAAAGTTGTCGAAAGCGATTTGTCGATTTTTGATTTTCGCGCCCAAATAAGTCGGGGTTTCTCGCGCTAACGCTGTCGAAATAGTAAATGGAGTCAGGGATAGTGTTTTTTACATTTATTTTTGTGTATGATAGTATGGGTTTGCATATTACAGAGAAATAAACAAATTTTTAACAAGCACTTCCATTGATTTTACAATTACAATTTTTTCTTCTAAGTCTTATTTCTACGTCTAAAACTAATAAAAATAAGGTATGTAGAACCCATTCACAAAAATGTTGTTGCCTGATGTTATAAATTAACGACGTTACTGCGCGACCGCATAATGCACTGAATACACAGATACCCTAAAATAAATTAATTTAATTATTTTTAGGTCAATAGGCAAAATCGCAGGTGTCCAAGTCTCTACAATTTTTTTTTTCTGGCAACACTGCCAACTACAAGCGCACGCGGTCCGCTCGGTCGGTTCGGCGTCAGCAGTCTCTCGCCATCTTGGAAGCTGACTGTGCGCGTACTTGCTTTCTCGTTTGTGTTTTACAATTTGTGACTTGGCTATTACTTTTCTGGACTGATCATTCTTTATCCGTTTACCTTGGCAATATTTATACTGGACTCCGAACTAAGCAAGTGTTTATTAATAATGTCGAAAAGAGGACGTACTTTGAACAGCCAGGCTCGTGAATTGGTGGTGAAATTACACGAGTATTTTGAGCGTGAATCTCAAAATGGTGGACTTCTACTGCCAGTTACACAAGTTCGGGATCGCGTCGGTGAAGCTCTCGGTATTGGTAGCCGCACCGTTGGCAAAATATTAAGTGAAAAATATGGGCCTTCGGGGAGTGACAGTAACGTACTTCACACACCGAAAAAACGAAAAAGAAATAAACCTGTGACAGGCATCGATGAATTCGATAGTCATGCTATTAGAAACCATATATACGGGTATTTTACAAGAGGCGAATTTCCAACATTGGCAAAGTTATGTGCAACTTTAAAAGATGCCGGGCTGTATAAGGGAAGCATAGAGTCGTTGAGAACGGTAATAACAGGAATTGGCTTCAGATACAAAAAAGTTGACAAACGAAAAATTGTTATGGAGCGACATGACATAATTATGCAGCGACTAACATTCCTGCGCGAAGTTAAACAAATTATAAACTGGGATAATGTAATATTTTTGGACGAAACTTGGCTAAATTCCAACCATTCTGTGCCGAAAACATGGACTGATGATTCTGAAGCTTCGTGCTCGAAGGTGCCGATAGGAAAAGGTGGACGCCTCATAATATGCCATGCTGGGTCAGCGTCTACAGGCTTCGTGGAAAACTCTTTATTAGCTTTCCAATCCAAAAGCACTAAAGAGTATCATGAAGAAATGGACGCAGTAAGGTTCCGAGAGTGTTTCTTAAATTTATTACAGAATATCCTTCTTAACAGCACAATTATAATGGATAATGCCCCATACCACTCTGTGCAAATTGATAAAGCACCTACGTCAGCCAATAAGAAAGCAGATTTGGTGGCATGGCTGCAAAGAAAAGGAGTGGATGCCGACATGTCACTATTAAAAGCTGAATTATTACAGTTAGTGAAATTGCATAAACCACCAAAACCGACATATGTAATTGACCAATTGGCCGAAGAGCACGGGCACAAAGTCATACGACTTCCTCCGTACCATTGCCAATATAATGCCATTGAACTGATTTGGGCCCAAGTTAAAGGTAATATTTTATAATATTATAATAATAACACGAGTACTTCTAACATTTATAATTTAAACAATGGTTTTCGTCTGCTATCAAATAGTTACATTATTGTTTTACAGGTTATGCAGCAAGACACAACACAAAACCACCCTTCAGTGTCAAGAAAATGGAAGGTTTATTAAAGGAAGCATGTGCCCAAGTTACACAGGAAGATTGGAGTAAAGTAGTACAAAAAACAAAGAAAATAATAATGGACGACTTCGAAAGAGACGTACACTTTGATAATGTAATGGACAATCAACTGGTCATTAATTTAAATGACGATGATGACGAAGACGACGATACTAGTACTAGTAGTGAATAAAAAAATATCCTAAACATTTCTTTTATTTAATTATAACAATTGATTTCTTAAAATTCGGATATTATAGTAATCGATCTCTTAAAGTTCGGATATTATAGTAATCGATTTTTTCATCCCATCCCTATCATTCAATTGTCAGAACTGTCAAACGGTACTTCTTAGATTTGACGGACTGTATGCAAATATTACAAATTCTATCAATAAAAATTTTCAAAGATTGAAAAAGAATCCAATTTCTAGATAGAGTAAAAAAAACAACATTCTCTGAGCCTTTTTCTAACTCAATTGGGATCCGCTTTCCAGTGTAACTGTGTGATACGACTGAACTTTGATATATTTCATGAACCGACGTCTGACTTCCACAACCAAATGGCGATAACGAACTACTGTAGCTAGAATATTCGGACTTTTGAGTTCTTACGACTACCATTGGGATTAACGGTTTAACGTGAAACACCCAGATCAATGCACATAGATGTATTCATGCATGAAAATATCAGTTAAATAGCAATGTGTTACTCCATATACCGTTGATTGATGGCACTTTGTGGAATTCATTGTTACACTTATTGAGAACTCTTGACACACATATTGAGGTTTGGGATGTTCTCACCTCAACCTTTGAGAATGCCGTAAGGCGAAACCGGTCAGGTGTAATGGAACAAATACAGTGGAAAAAGTACAAGTGTTCTCAATTTGTGTAATTAGTTACTCACTGGCACGGATGTCATTGACGAAGTCCACATTCTGGTCGATCTCTAAAGCCTCCTCATCAGTGTTTCCGTAAAGACCGTACTTCTTGCCCAAGTAGCGGGTGATGGCGATGCTCTGAGTGTACTGCTTGTCGTCTATGTATAGTACTGGTAGGGTACCAAACAGGGTCTCTGGAATAGAGATATTGGAGTTATAATAATGGTAATTGGCGAAAGACGAAAGTAATATCTATAATAGATAACACATAAGATAATCGATAGATAAGACTCAGTAGGTAAATGATAAAAATTAATGATCAAGATGCAGTTCGATAATATATAAAATTCGTAAAGAAATAACAACGCCGTAGCTTGCCGGGGACACTTCAATTTGACTTCACCTCGCCTGATGGTAAGCTAAAGGCAAAGTCTCGGAAATAGGGTCACCATCGCAAACATGTAGCATGTTAACAGTGGTAGCACTCAGCTTGACGGCCTCATCAGAAGCCTTTTCACGCCGCGCTTAAAGGACCCGAGACTAGGAAGAAGGAAAGAAACAAAGACGAGAAAGACAAGAGACGAAGAAATATTCAAGAAGAGCATAGAAGATTCTTACAGCATCGACAGGACGAGTGTGACCCTCCTGGTGATACACACGTCCATAGGCCCCGTTAACCAAATCTCATTCCATCAGGTGGGCTGTGTGTGTCAAAAAAAAACACTAAGATCATAATGATGATGATGATTATGATAATGGTGGTGGTTGTGGTGGTGGTGGTGGTGATGATGATGATGCTGACAGAATGTTCTCTAGTTATGTTTGTACTTACTTGGCTTGAATGCTGGCCAACTATCTAGGGTGTAGCGAACGTCTTCAAACTTCTGGCCTCCATAAGCGAACAGCAGACGAGGGCCCTCTCCCAGAATCTTGCCGTCGAAATAGTGGTAGGTGTACGCAGGCATAATTCTGAAATATATGTGTATAATTTCTGAAATTATGTACGGTTCCTAAATTTTTGATTGACTTTGATTTTTGATCTATGAATTAATAAAATTAATCGCCGAAATGTTAGGGCGATAAACTAACTTCCGAACGACTAATAATAATAAATTTTCTCGGGCGGGACTCGAACCCGCAGTCTTTCCTTTACAGGGGGAATGCCTTGACCAATTCGGCTACCGAGACACGCACGATGTGATTCAAATTTTTCACCTTATACGTCTTTAAGGCGACGGTGGAGTAATCTACCGATTTTCTTACGAACTATCGGAATCAATGAATGATGTTACAATCATTTTTAAACATTGATTTTTGATAACTCCGCCCAAACAATTGAATAAATTTTTACAGCATTAAGTATGCTAACTGTACAAATCGAATACATAGGGAAAAAGAATTTCTCGGGCAGGACTCGAACCCGCAGTCTTTCCTTTACAGGGGGAATGCCTTGACCAATTCGGCTACCGAGAAACGCCCGATGTGATTCAAATTTCCCATCTTATACGTCTTTAAGGCGACGGTGGAGTCATCTACCATCAATAAAAAGTAGTTTGATTAAAAACAGATTTATTTTGTTCAATCAATCAATTAGCCCACCGCAGTCCACTGCTGGACATAAGCCTCTCCCAATGTGCGATTAATCCAATGTGCACCATTTCATTTTATTTAGTTATTTGAGGACAACGTTTGACTTCACCTCGCTGATGGTAAGCTAAAGGCAAAATCTCGGATAGGTATAGGAACAGGAAAGTAGCGAGGCCCGGCTGCGCAGCTGATTTAACAAATTCATTTTATTTACTTTAGTCTGACCAAAGCATCGCATTTTATAAATATGACTTTGAATTTATGTTAAATCATTACTTTTTACTAAGTATTATTATTTAATAATGCTAAGGTGGGGTTTTTTTTTTTTTTTTTTTTTTATCGTGCGAAAAATCCCCACGGATACCACACCCACGGAGCCGGTGGAGGCGGTTATGTCGGACTCGAACCGACTAAAACGCACGCCGTCTTGGGTCCTTGGCTGCCGGAGGTGAGATTGCCAAAAGCATATCTCTCGCACCCCGGCAGACCCAGGACCATCTCTTTCGAGATGGCCCCCTTCGGGTTGTGGGGACCAAAATGTCCCCATCTAGCCCCGGTTACGGGGAGGCGCACTTTGCGCCGCCGCCGCGGCCTGCTTCTGCTAGGGTGACAGGCGGCTCCACCGGTCACCCCCAGGCCAGCGCTCATGGAGGACGGAGGTCGTTCTGCGACCTCCGACGTCCGGTTCGCCTTCGCTCTGCACGGGCTTCCCGGGCCCGGAGTCTTGTCCGGACCCGACCGGCCGCCTCCTTCTCGAGCATTACTTGCTCGCAGAAGGAGGCGGCCGCACCCCAAGCGTTTGCGCATCGTACCATCGCTGTGAGCAATGTGACGAGTGTGAGGACTCCCACCCCTAGAGCCGCCACTAGGACCCGCCTCGGCGTGTCCCACGCCGGGCACTCGGTCAGCGTGTGCAGCTCTGTGTCCTCGCTCGCATCACAGTGATGGCACTCGGACGTTGGCTCCTTCCGGATCCGACACAGGTAACTCCCGAAACACCCGTGTCCGGTAATCACCTGCGTCAGCCGGTACGAGAGGCTGCCGTGTGGCCTCTCTAGCCACTCCTCCATGATGGGTCTTACCGCCGCTATTACGGCGTGCCCTGCGCTTGGTCGCCCAAGTCGTAGCTCCCATTCCGCTACCATGTCCCTGTGGAGCTGAGACCTCACGGCCCGAATTTCTTCGGGCTCGGGTTCCCGTCCCTGCTCCCGCGCCTCCTTACGATACCGATATAGCATCGAAAGGGCTCTCGCATCCAGGTTCCACGGTAGGGATCCGGCAAGGAGACTCGCCGCCTCGAAGGATATCGTGCGGTACCCCCTAATGGCCCTGCTGGCCATTGCACGCTGCGGTCCACGCAGCAGACGCGCATTGTGGACCGTCAGGGTGTCCGCCCATATTGGGCACCCATATAGGGCCATGGACCGCACAACTCCCGCGTAGAGTCTCCTGCAGGAGTCATCCAGCCCCCTCATGTTGGGCAGCAGCCGCCCCAAAGCGGCAGCTGTGTCCTTCAATTTGGGGGCCAGTCTTCGGAGATGCTCCCCGAAGTTCCACCGGCCATCGAGTACGAGCCCCAGATATTTCATCTGGGCGTTGACGCCGATGGAAATGTCTCCCACTATGAGGCTGGAATCCTCCGGTGGCACGCGCCGAGGCCCATGAAAGAACATGGCCTCGGTTTTATGCAGAGCCACCTCGAGACCCAGCCGCCGAATCCGTTCCACGACTTGGGCAACCGCGGTCGTGGCCTTCAGGGTCGCTTCGCGGTATGTAGCCCCGCACGCCGTCACCAGCGTGTCATCCGCATAACACGTGACGGCGGCACCGTCCACGAGCTCCCCGCGAAGCACCCAGTCGTAACCGATGTTCCACAGTAGCGGTCCCAGGACCGATCCCTGCGGAACACCGCACGACATCTCTCGCCGACCGAGCCCGGTCGCACTTGGGTAGACGACTGCTCTCTCCGACAGATACGCCCCGACTATGCGGCGAAGGTAGAGAGGCACTTCGTGATACACGAGCGCCTCCCTAATGCAGCTCCAGGGCAGGGTGTTAAATGCGTTGGCGATGTCCAGTGACACCGCCAACACCACCTCGCCCCGAGCGACGGCTTCCTTTGCCAGAGTCTTCACGCGCATGATGGCATCCACGGTGGAGCGCCTCCGGCGGAAGCCATACTGGCCATCCGCCAGGTCAGGCCCTACCCTGGATAGGTGCTCGACGAGGCGCTTTGCAATGACTCTTTCAAAGAGCTTGCACACCTCGTCGAGCAACACTATTGGCCTGTAGGCGGACGGTGAGTCCGCCGGGCGCCCCGCCTTTCGGATGAGGACCAGTTTCCCCGTCTTCCACATCTTCGGAAACTGGCCTCGCTCCAAACATGCGCTGAGAAACCCTCTCAGCCGGGGCTCGAGAGTGTCTTCTTCTCCTAGAGCTAGGACCCACGCTCGGCCTGGAATGCCGTCGGGTCCCGGGGCAGTGTTCTTGGCCTTGAGCCTTAACACCGCCAGCTCTAGCTCCACCCAAGTGACCTCGGGCACGTCGTCGTCATCCACGTTGGGCGCCATAGGCGACCTAGGTGGCGGAGTCATCTGCGGTGGAATATGTTCCACCGCCCGCGCCGGGAACAGGGAGCCAACGACTCCTCCGAGCAGCTCCGGCTGGAGACACCGGGTTAAATGCTAAGGTGGGGTTAGGCTCCGCTCGCCCCCTGAATCTTGACCCTTGCGATTAAAATAAGGTGTTCCTGGTTTTTTAAACATAATAGTAGGTAGATAAATATGATAAGCGTATATTCACTGTGTACGTAAATAGTAGTAGTAGCTACTAAGGAACATACGTATAACTATCGAATACATACATAAGTATAATTCACATATACAAAAGAACGAAGTTCATCCTATTCATCTATCTATCATCATCATGCTTTTCGAAGTTATGTGTGTATTTATCGCAGGTTTATAAGTGCCCGGTTAATGGCAATAGGCTCGCCCCTATTACATTGAGACCTTTTTTTTTTCCGTTCGGAAATCCCCTCGGATACCCCCCCTGCCGGAGCCGGAAGGGGAGGTTATGCCGGACTCGAACCGACTAAAACCGCACGCCGACTGTGGGTCTTGGTGCTAGGCCGGAGGTGAGGTTGTCAAAGACATATCCCTCGCACCCCGGCTGACCCAGGGCCATCCCTTACGGTCTGGCCCTCCTCAGGTGGGGAGACAACGGTGTCCCCAACTCGCCCCCGGAATGGGGAGGCGCACTATTCAGCGCGCCGCCGCCGTGGCCTGCTTCTGCTGGGGTGACAGGCGGCTCCACCCGTCACCCCCAGACCCGCGCTCATGGGGGACGGAGGTCAGTCAGTGCCCTCCGACGCCCGAGTTGCCTGCGCGCGCGGGTGGCGCGATCCGCGAGTCTTTCTCGCTCGCGCCGCCTCTCCCGCTCCGCTGTCTCCTTCACGACCATTACCTGCTCGCTGAAGGAGACACCGGCCGCCCACGCGTCCGCGCAGCGGACCATTGCTGTGAGATTACATTGGGACCTAAACATAAACTGGTGAAATGTGGGTGCTAGCACCTCTGCCTATCCCTTCGGGGAATACAGGCGTGAGTTTAGGTTATATGTTATGTTATCATCATCACTATCACTACATTGTATACAGGAAAGTTGCTATCCGCGTCTATCTGTCCCTAGGTATGCTTAGATCTTTAAAACTAAGCAGAGGATTTTGATGCGTTTTTTTTAATAGATAGAGTAATTAAAGAGAAAGGTTTATAGATATAATACATGCTTATAGATGATCGCGGGAACGGGATCTGACGCCACTGGGTGAAAAATATTGGCGGAAGTTCACCGGCGAAGTTCAGCTAGTCTACCATTGCAAATATTAATCTGATGGGGGCCTGGTAATCTGTGCGACAGGTTTTCCTAGTGCAGATACCAGTCTCCCACAAAGGATTTAACTTTATAACTATATTGTATGAATTGATTTGTGTGACCTACCTTTTTGCACCTTTGAATATGGCTATTTGCATTGGTCTGGGTGTTTCTAAGTATAATATGTACGTATTTACAAAAAAAAAGTATAATAAGTACGCTTATCCGCATTCTAGATTCCATAACACAAGCTATAAAAGCTTACCATGGGTCTAGATAGCGTTGTGTAGAATGTTGTGGAATTTGTGGAAGAAAAATAAATATTACTATTACTATGATAGGCTGATAATTTGCCAAACCCATAGCAACTTTGTAACAAACTAACTTAACTAAATTATGATCGTACGATAAGGCAAAATTATTTACTTACATATTAGAAAAAAAAATGATATTATCTACTCAGTCAATAAGGTACCACACGGACAAGATAACTATATCGAACGGCCTCCAAACATAATTGAAAAACATGCTCATTATCAAATTATAATACCTAGTACAGTCAGCGACATAAATATCTTGACGACGAAATCTCAGGCTCGTATTCTAGAGTGACATTCAGCCTAAATCGCGATTTATCTTATGACAGATTGTAAAGTAAAAAAAACCGCGGTAGCCTAGTGGTATGGGTAATGGACTGCTGAGACGAGGTCTCGGGTTCGATCCCAGGTTTACCATGGCACACACCAATGACTTTTCGATGCTTGTCGAAATTATGTGTGTATTTATCGCTGGTTTATAAGTGCCCGATTAATGGCAATAGGCTCGCCACCTATTACATTGGGACCTAAACATAAACTGGCGAAACGTGGGTGCTAGCACCTCTGCCTACCCCTTCGGGAAATACGGGCGTGAGTTTATGTTATGTTATGTTATGTTATGTAAGATTGTAAAGACATTATTAGATTTGACATACGCCTATATAATCTGTCCTCAGTCGAATCGAGATTCAGGCTGTGTGTCATTCTAGAATACGGGCCTCAAAATGATCTTCAAACTCTCGTATTAAGAACAAATCAAACTGTTTTATTGATTTATTTGGTATTATTGTCTAAACTAAAGGTACGTACCAAATATCAGAACAATCAGTCAACTGGAAGGGGGTCAAAAAACATAACTAAGATAATTTTGAACACTCGTTCGTCAACATGTTTCTGATGCTGACTGTAGGTACCTATAGGTTCATATGAAGCAGCTTAAGAGGAAACACTAGCGCCTGTTTTTCCATAGTTTCGTAGTACCCTATTTCCTTCCTAAATAATGCTTCTAGAACGACTGTCATACTGAATTTCGAAGTTCAAAATAGCGATGAACTGTAGCCCTAAAGTACCGAAACGTGACTCACGGTAGTGCGAAAGTGCGGCATATCGATAATCATAATTTCGCATGTTTTCCACCGCGAAGCACGGTAGTACGAAAGTATTCCACATCGATTCACACATAGTCGAATGTATTCCAGCGCGATGCACGTTAGTGCGAAAGTCTAGTAAATGCGAAGGCAGCCACATAGTCACACATCCTATGTGAATCCTACAATTATGAACTTCAGATCAATTTTTAGTTCATTTAGTGCGTATCTTAACAATGGTTGAGGAATTGGCTTTACGATCGAAAGGTCAAGGTCAAATCCTATCTATTACACTACCGACCTTAACCTACTCCTCATCATACTCTGACACTCTGACATATGCCTTTACTACGCGATTATACCACAACCACAGGGACCAGGGCACGCCGTAATAGCGGCGGTAAGACCCATCATGGAGGAGTGGCTAGAGAGGCCACACGGCAGCCTCTCGTACCGGCTGACGCAGGTGATTACCGGACACGGGTGTTTCGGGAGTTACCTGTGTCGGATCCGGAAGGAGCCAACGTCCGAGTGCCATCACTGTGATGCGAGCGAGGACACAGAGCTGCACACGCTGACCGAGTGCCCGGCGTGGGACACGCCGAGGCGGGTCCTAGTGGCGGCTCTAGGGGTGGGAGTCCTCACACTCGTCACATTGCTCACAGCGATGGTACGATGCGCAAACGCTTGGGGTGCGGCCGCCTCCTTCTGCGAGCAAGTAATGCTCGAGAAGGAGGCGGCCGGTCGGGTCCGGACCAGACTCCGGGCCCGGGAAGCCCGTGCAGAGCGAAGGCAAACCGGACGTCGGAGGTCGCAGAACGACCTCCGTCCTCCATGAGCGCTGGCCTGGGGGTGACCGGTGGAGCCGCCTGTCACCCTAGCAGAAGCAGGCCGCGGCGGCGGCGCAAAGTGCGCCTCCCCGTAACCGGGGCTAGATGGGGACATTTTGGTCCCCACAACCCGAAGGGGGCCATCTCGAAAGAGATGGTCTTGGGTCTGCCGGGGTGCGAGAGATATGCTTTTGGCAATCTCACCTCCGGCAGCCAAGGACCCAAGACGGCGTGCGTTTTAGTCGGTTCGAGTCCGACATAACCGCCTCCACCGGCTCCGTGGGTGTGGTATCCGTGGGGATTTTTCGCACGATAAAAAAAAAAAAAAAAAACCACAGGGACCAGAGTCAATGATAAAAATAAATAATAATTTAATTATAAAATAGATCAGCGGACGAGTGGGTACCTCAAAATTATGAAGGGACGAATCGGCTCAGGGGACGAATTCCAGAGAACCAGTGGGTACTGACCCCATTTTCTCAACCCTTTCTAATCTAAATAAGATACGATCCGTGAAGCGAGTGCTATATGACCTCCACAACCAATAGGCGATTTCAAAGTTCTGTTATTACAGTAGTCAGACTTTTGAAGGCTCCAGCTAACCATAACGACTGCCATAGATCGTATGGCGTATGGCAACCGGGGCCGACGGTGACCAATACAAATATCTATTCATACGCACTGCACTGTGCAAGGATCGAACTCTATGGCGTGGAGCCATAGAGTTTCTACTCCTAACACAAGCAATTTAGCTTAGTTTAAGGGGTTAAATAGGTAAAGTAGAGACTATTAAATGCCTGGCGTAATAGGTAACTTAAAACTATACTCCATTTGTTTAGGTACTTAAAAAAAGGTAAACAAGAAAAATGGTGGATTTCAGAGATAGTCAACCGTCAATGACAATAGTATTTTTGTGCATGATTAAGAGCAACATAAAGACTATATTTACCTTATTAAGTAATTTTAAAATGTATAATATTAAACTGACACGTTCAACACATTCACAAAACAATCAAAGTGATTTCAAATTCAATCACTGAATAAAATTTTAGTCTGAGTCCGAAGAACTATCACCAACACTAATTACAAAGTGATCATAGGTGTCGTCAATTATATCTTATCTAGGGATGACATCTTCTCCACTTCTTTCAGTACATGCTCTTCGCAGCTCTTTATGGTACCGAATAATAAATAGCGGTGGGCGTTACAAACCATAAATAGTTTCAATAACTAGTTATCAGCAAAATACCTTAAATACGGTATCGGTGTTCACAATAACGCTTTATTGAGAATAACTGTTTACACGTGAAACGCGATCTGACTCAATACCTTGATAACGCAATAACTGCTTTGTACCTGCAACGCGATGGCGATACCGATACCGGCTGAAACGAAAAAACGTGCACATACACAGATTACACTACTACATAGGCGACAAGATGAGCACACAGCGGTGGCGGCAGCGCCCGCCCGACCGCTCTCGAACTAATATTAACTTGATAAGGCGCGCGCGCGGGAAGCAAAAAATGTCAAACACTATTCGGGATTTGACATTCAACCCGAATACAATAAAGTGCATTTATTGAAAAAGTAAGTCAAGGCCAAACATCATAGGCACAAAGGGTACCTGTTTGGGTCAACTTGTATAACTCAAGTGCCTAGATAATAGGTACTTATTGTATTTTGGAATGAGGAATGTTAAGTTCAGGATAGCTTTATGGTTCAGGTTCAGTCTTGATAGTTTGTTTTGCATTTGCGGTTGCTTAACGAATTCTCGAGCGTGAATTTTTAATTATTGTCTTTATAGCGTAAACATAAGTTTTATATTGTTAATAAGTGTAGTGTACATAAAAAATAATAGTGTGTAAATGTAAAATATAAACAAATCTCTCGTACCTACCTACATTTAAAAAACCTACAAAAGTGTAAATAATGAACAATAATCGTTTATTCTTGATTTGTATATAAAATTAACTTTTAAATACGCCTTCATTTAGTGTAGGTACGTCAGCTCAGCTCATATATTATGGTAAGTAATTAACACACGTGAAATATTTAAAATAATATGTACCTAGCTAGTCCTAAGCCTGGAAAAAGTATGAAGGAAAGTTCATTAATCTCAAAATATATTTAGAAATATGTAAATGTGTATTTCATATTATTGTAGTTTGTTCATGCATAAATAATAATAATTAAATCATTTAATATATTTGCAACTTATTATATATGAAGTTACTGTATCAAAGGCTAAAACGTTTAAATAACGTACCAGAGTACTCGGTATCATTGATACGTAGTAAACCGAACGTAAATAGTTACCTGCTTGTTGTATAGTTACGCTCGGTATTGTCGGTATTATCGTTACATGTAACAATAAACAGTTATTGAAATAAATAGTTTCAAAACCCGTTATCGGCGATCAGAACAATAAATAGTTTCGGTATTACGAAAACCTGTACCGACCCACCTCTTAACAATAAATACAAATTACAAACTTGCGAATTGACTTTGACAGGCACGTATGGCGCGATCTGGAAAAAACTGTTTTGAATATCTGTCTTTTTAGTTTCTTTATGGTAGGCACAGTGCAATAGTTTTTAAAATCATTCTAAATAATATAGTTATTATAGTTTTTCAGCTTAGGAAATAATAATTGCAACTTAAAATTAAACCGAGTACTTAAATATAGAAAAATATAAGATAGAAATGGATTTTAAGTTCTAAAATGATTTCATTTTGGTTTCTTTTTATTTCGGAACGAAAAATGCCCCTATAGAAGAACCCTTTTTACGATTTGTTTACCTTTTTTTAAATACCTAAACAAATGGAGTATAGTCTAATTAGCACGATTTCAAATGCAACAAAACAACACTAATCGGTAGGTGTGAATGAGACCAGTGACACTTGTAGACATCTGCATTCGTCTGTACTTGAATCAGAGTATTTATGTATATGAGTACTTCTATTATTTTAATGTCTTGGTGCTCCTACTGGACACTTCACGGTTACCTTTACCATATATAGGTGTCCCGGTGCTCCTACCAGTAGGACTATTTAGTAGGAGCACGAGGATGCACTCCTAAGAGTAACTTCTGTCATACCATACAAAATAGTACACTTTTAACATCGCTATAGTACAGAGAACATCATTGATTGTAAGACATTGACAAAATGTTGCGTAATATCAATATATTGCATCATTCAAAACACAAACAAAAATAGGTACTATTGATATAGGAAAACCACAACAGGTAATTCATATTGCGGAATTTTCCGCTCGAAGTTCTCATAAAGCGTATGCATCTATGCATACGTTACCCGGTTTGACGAGGAAAATACTTTCACTGTATTGATTAACGGTAAATGCATTTGATTTCTTTCTAAGGCGTCCATTACACGGTAGGTTTTGCTGTCAGTTTAACCACATTTTTTTCGTGTGGAAATTGCCACGGATACCTGCCCCGCGGTTACATCGGACTCGAACCGATTAAAACCGCACGCCGACTGATGGTCGTGGTGCTAGGCCGGAGGTGAAGTTTTCTTCGGAATATCCCTCGCGCCCCGGTTGACCCAGGGTCATCACTTGCGGGCTGGGCCTCCTCGGCATGGGGGACTACGGTGTCCCCGACTCGCCCCCGGGTCAGTTTAACAACAGTCAAGGCCGTGATTGACGTATAACCTATCGTCTAATGCGGTGGCTGATTGTTGCATGAATTATTTTCGTAATTAATGCATGGCTGATGGCATGAATGAAGCTTCCACGAGCGTGTATTGGACGCCTAGGGATCTAAGGGTATTATTCTGTTTTGAAACGAGTTTGAGATGCGGGTATTGCAAAGTGTAATGAGTGGAACAAGGTTTAAGGTACATATCTAATTATTTTATGTGATAGTCCACACAGAATCAGCCAGTATGGACTGGTTGATAGAGAGAAGAACACAGATATACGAGAAAGGAGTGGCTTGATAAGGTGGTTAGGGCAACAAATACCACCTTGATATTCTCTGCTTAGATACAGTGTATTAGCATAATTTTCATGTAGTCGGGTTTTTGTTTATAAATTTATTTTTTTATGATCGGACAGAAGCAGATAGCTGCTTAATATCTCTCTCTGACTACCCCAGAAAGAAAAATATTCAGTGTTCTTATCGATGGCGTGTTTAAAAAATCTTAAGTTATTAATCTATTGTAGTTTTACTTTCAGCGGTAAGGCAGATATAGCAAGAAAAAAAAAACTAAAAAGATTATATGAAAAAGAAATAAATAATGAAAGAATTAATAACACACGGTCTGTCTTTTATGAGAATAACCTCCAACTTAATTTAACGTACATATTTAAGTAGTGTCAAAAAATTAGTCTACTCCACTTCAGTCCTCTCATTTAGTTACGATAACACACAAATCAAATTCAAATTAAATACACAACATTTCCACACATAACACACACAAACAAACTCACTCATATCAGTATCGCACTATATCTTAGTGGTCAATAACCTTATTCACTTCAAATCTAAAAACTTCGTCAGAGACCCTTCTGAGAACACTTCTCGTGTTGTTTTAATAAGCACTGATAACCACTTACCATCCTACACTCTATTAGAATTTAAAAAAATACTCACGTGTTAAAACGTCTACACAAAACAACCTTTACACTGAGAAGTTCACAAACTGACTGGCCAACGCAACAGTGTACTTGGTACTTTTATTATGTCGCGTATTGCCAAACCCTATGATGTCATGTGGACCTACGATACATACTACTGTATAAAGAGTATGATTCGCATAAATCTATATCTTGTAGTTATATAATTTCAATAATCATTGTAATCAATGACTTATTATAAAAATGTAAGTTGAGTTTTTTAGGAATGCTGTCATCATACGATACATTAACCCTAGAATACTAATATAAAATTTACCACTGCTTAATACTAATGATCGCTTGGCAGGCTACTTTTTAAATAAAACCAATTTATTATACTAGTTGTTTATTTTTTTTTTATCAAATTATAATAATTAACAGGTGAAATTATACCCTTTCCAAAATTAAACTCTAAATTCTTCTTCAAAATCAACATAAGTCATAAATTATAACTTAAAACTTACAGTTATGAACATTTTTTCTTATAACATAACAGTCTGGTAAAAAAAAGAAACATTTATATTTCTACTTTTTTGGCGTCAACATTACTATTCAAGATATAAACTTTATAAGACACTAAATAAAACTTATGGTAACATCACATTTTTGTCTACAAACTAATTTGAAGTCAGCCTTTCATTTTTTGTCACAGGAACTGCAGTTTGGAGATCGATGTTCCAAGCAATAGTTTTTATTGCATTTAGCGCAGTAATAAACACTCATTCGTCGTTTTTTAGCAGGGCAATAGCTACACATACTTCTTTTGCCTTTTTTTATTCCTGGTTCAATCACAGTTGGTCGATTTCTCAAAGCAGTCCAATGGTGTAATGACATCTCTACCATCTTGTTTAGGGCCTGGAAAAATGTGGACTACGTTCCTCGCAGCGGTTCTCATAGATCTTGACCTATCAGATGTTTCTCTGGACCAAATATAATTGTTCTTACCTCTAATAACAGACGCTGTGGGCAAAACAATAAGATTTTCTGATTGATCTTCCTGTGACGCAGTTTCTGGAGGAGGAGGAGAAGAACCTGACGAATTACTTATGGTTTGATGTGGTACTGAAATGTTTGGTGGTTCAAAGTCTTCTACTATATTTTGAAGGTCTTCTTCCAGACGGAATGGCACGAAAGAAGGATCTGCTACGCTATCGTCCGAGTCATAAGGATCGACTTCTAGGTAGTCCTCAGTTTCGCTGTCAGAGTTCTCATTTAGTAAGGACTCGGCTATTTGTTCATCGTTGAGATCCATCTAAAAAGAAAATAAACATTTGCCAAATTATAACATGCTAAAAAAATGCAAAACAACAAGTAACAAAAAAATAAATAACTTACCATTAATACTAAGGATCGCCTCCCAGGCGATGCAGTAGCTTATATTTTGAAAACGAAGGGTCCGCGCCGGGCCCGCGTTCGCTGACGTCTGCGGCGCGGTGTATACCGAATTGGCGCGAAAGCACAAAACGACTCGCGGGCGCGTTTTTGAAATAACCGGAAAAAACTGACCGCGTGCGGCCTGTCAGGCGATGTTTAGTATTCTAGGGTTAATAACGATACGTTGTCAATCGTACAATCTTCGATTTGAAATGCCGATAAACCCTTTGAACAGAATGTATTTAATCTAAATTATTGTAATCTATTAATATTACAAATCTATTTGTTCGTTTGTGAGAAATTACCTACTCGGCTAAAAACGCAGCATTGACCGTTTCTTCTCTCGCTTCATTCAAGTCTTCAAAGTAGGTGTTGAAGCACATCGGGAGTAACAATAGTGTTCTATTGAACTATCATGTTCCATGATATAAAATAATGTCAACGGGAATTAACACGATCATAGTATAGGTACATACATACACCTTTAATTTGCCTGACATTTCGACCAGGTTACACCGACCGTGGCCACAGGCTGACTCCTGGTATGTATGTACCTAAACTCTGACCGCGTTAATTCCCGTTGACAATATTGTATATCCGTCATTTACAGAGGTGCACCACAGTCCCAGGTCACTAAGCCCATGTATCTGTATCCCCATTTAAATCAGTTTGTCCTACAGTATCTGAATGGGGACCTTGGTCTATTAAGGTAGAATGGTAGTTCCCTTTATGTCGAGTCCCGTTATGTCGAGCCAAAAACCTTATCTCGCTTCTATTACCTCTATGTCGAGTCTACGTTTTCTGTCCCATTTCTATTATGGAAAATCCCTCGTCGTCTAGACTACCACTCATCTTTAGTTCGATAATATACATACCTCAGATACACACTCATGTTTGTATACACCGAAAGGGTAGGCAGGGACAGGTTACTTTCTTCAACAATGTTACCACTAAAGACGGAATATGATCAAATCTCGTATTGACTGTTTATGAAAAAAATATAATTCAACAGAAAAAAAATGTGTATTTTCCTTTCACCCGACTTTTTTGCCTGACTTTGCCAAGAAGGGTTATCCATACTTACGTATATTATAAATGCGAAAGTAACTCTGTCTGTCTGCTGTAAGCTAGTCGTTGAATATAACATTGTTTAACAAGTTATTTCTATTCGTTTAACAATACAGGTGTAACAATAATTTCTGTATTGATAAATTTAATCTCAATCTTATCTTCTGCCCCAGAAACAGGTTATCACATAGGTACTAAAGATAAAGTACTTCATGCATCATTAATTGATTCAGTAGATGTAGATTTTGATAAATCGCAGCCCCGTGGGACTGACCGTTCACTGTACCAAGGGCAGATACGATGCACAGTGTACTATTATTTATTCTGTGGTGCACACTATAGTTACCAGCATAAATCTTGACACCAAGTTTGATATAATTCGGTATTATCCTATAGTTAAAATAAATGATCTAATCGAGCATATTAAATTAAGAATGATAAAAGAGCGGTAAAAGTTACGTTGGTTCTTATTTTATAGTTTTTATTTATTTTTAATCAACCACCCAACCTAATAGTAACTGATTTGATTATTAAATTTTCTAACGTCACTAAGCAATGGAGTTAAACGAGGGTGAGGTGCTGCTCCCTAACTAAAATTTCTGTCTCACGAAGCTTTAAAATCATAGGTATCGGTCTGCCGCACCATGAGCGAGACAGTTCTGGCTATACAGAGTCGAAAAAACATGAGATTCTCTCAGAGAGCTCTCGAACGGAACCCCTATTCGAGAGCTATTAGTCGAAAACTGTGTTTTTAGTAATGGAGTTAAACGAGGGCTAGATTCTGGCTACGTACCCGCTCGACCTCCAAAATTCTACCCTCTCACAAAAGTACCCTCTGGATCTCACTTTTAGGTCCCACTGGACCACCTTCAAAATATAATAATTAATGTGCCCACTCGACCTCTTTTTAAGTGCCCACTGGACCTTCAAAATTAAATCAAATAAAATTACTCCATTGGACCTCTTTTTTTGTGGCTTATGCTATGGCTTTGTTATGGCTTATAAAATATGTGTTCATTTGCTATTCGTTCGGTGTTATTTTAACAAGAAAAGGTACAGTTACGTAGAAAACAGTTAATCGGAAGTCCAATAATTATAAAACTTGCTAGGTAAACCTTGTTTAGCCTAATGCTGCTCCCTAATTTCTGTCTTATGAAGCTTTAAAATCATAGGTTGTGGTCTACCACACCATAATCACTAATCTTTTTTCATACAAGTTACCTTTTACCTTATCGTTTTGACGTTTAGAATAAGTAATTAATTTGACTAGTCAGTAGAATACCCAATTGACTATGACTAATGTATTTTTGACCTCGTTTACCACTGTAGCACCGTGTGCTATCCTCAAAAGATGAAAAAAAAACTCGTACTGTGCGTATAGAGTACATTTTAGTACGTGTCTTAATCCATACATCAATACTAATATTATAAATGCGAAAGTAAATTCATCAACCCAAAGTCCTCTCCACTGATCGCCACTACTATTCTAGGATTGTGCGTGAAGCCATTGAAATTAAAAAGTGTAAAAATTTCAATAGGGAAGATGGATTCAAACTATCCGGGACGTGGAATCTAGTGATAAAAACACTAAAACCCAACAACACTGTGCTGTCCAAAACTGACGTAGTGAGTGTTGTGTGTCGCCAGCCTTACTTTCATTCTGAAAGTAACGGAGGGTAGACGCACAAAAAATGTTCCGCGCATACCGCGCGACCCTGGCCGGCCATTCAAGTCGTGACCACGGGTGCAGCATCGCACCCGAAACGTCGGCAGAAAGTAAGTGGAAGTTTTTATCGCGTGAAGTCCCGAACTTGCATAAAATAACAATGAGAAAGTAACTCTGTCTGTCTGTCTGTCTGTCTGTCTGTCTGTCTGTCTGTCTGTCTGTCTGTCTGTATGTTACGCTTTCACGCCTAAACCACTGAACCGATTATGATGAAATTTGGTATAGGGATAGGTTAGACTTTGAGAAAGGAAGGACATAGGCTATGTTTGGTCGCGATAACCGACTTCCACGCGGGCGGAGCCGCGGGCAAAAGCTAGTTCAAGATATATGCTGTAAACTAGGTAGGTACACCACAAACAAAATAGCTACCTACATAATTCTCTTACATAATTTGCCGGTATAAATATGTTAGTTGTAACCTTGTTCACCTCAGCTACTATATTCATTATCGGATAGTGTACATACAGACAGATAAGTGAGATAAGTGTTAATTTGACGACAAATAGAAATATGGATGGAGTAAATACGTGTTAAAATTTGATGGGTTGACATTTATGTCTGGCATTTATTAGCATATTGCAGTCTGGCCCTCGATTCAACTAAATCACTGTGGTGCCACAGTCACTGTAAAAAATGACACTATTTAAAAAATTGAATGAAAGGCGAAAATTGAAAGTGAAGAAGTTTTGTAGGAATTTTTTATAGCATTTATCATGCTAAATTTTAAGTTCGAAAACAGCGGAAAAAATGAAATGCTCAAGAGAGACTTGAACTCACGAACTTTCCCTCACAGGGGGAATGCTCTTCCAACTGAGCTATTGAGCCACACCTGAAAGACGGATATAAAGAGAAGGAAAATTTGGCATGATTTGACAAGTCTCACTTGAGCATTTCATTTTTTCCGCTGTTTTTCGAAATTTTGTAGGGTTTATTTCTTCGAAAATTCTTATATTTGTCCAGTTTAAGTACAACGTCGTCGGCTAAGGGAAATTCAGTATGTTATAGGAAACATTCTTCGATATTTATAACCTAAACTTAAAATATTACTCAGGCGTACAATCATAGATTATAATAAGGATTTTTTTTACAGCATTAAGTATGCTAACTGTACAAATCGAAGACATAGGGAAAAAGAATCTCCTCGGGTTGGACTCGAACCCGCAGTCTTTCCCTTACAGTACAGTTAGCATACTTAATGCTGTAAAAATTCCTTCAATTGTTTGGGCGCAGTTATCAAAAATCAATGTTTAAAAATGATTGTAATATCATTCATTGATTCCGATAGTTCGTGAGAAAATCGGTAGATGACGCCACGTCGCCTTAAAGACGTATAAGATGGGATATTTGAATCATATCGGGCGTGTCTCGGTAGCCGAATTGGTCAGGCATTCCCCCTGTAAGGGAAAGACTGCGGGTTCGAGTCCCGCCCGAGAAGATTATTTTTCCCTATGTATTCGATTATATAATAGTTAGGTAGTTATCGTACATGCTATAAAAAGTTTCATTAGATGACCAGCAAAATTGCAAACGTTATATAGTTTGAACATATATACATACATACAATCACGCCTTTATCCCTGGAGAGTTAGGCAGATGTGAATTAACACCCTCATTTCACCAATCTTGGATTCAGTCCCACGTAATAGCCCCCTACTACGTAGGACCGAATTTGAATAGCATTGGAAGAGATTATTCCCCCTGTAAGGGAAAGGTCGTAGGTTCAAGTCCCACTTGATCATTTAATTTTTCTCGATGTATTCGAATATAAAAGAGGTTAAAAAGTTCTGGAGTATTGGAAACTAGTTGAACTAGCGAAGCTTTTAATAGGTAGAGAGGCCACGCAGCTAAATTTGTAGTTACTCGAGCGTCACGGAAACCTATTAGAATCAGTAGATTAGATGATAGAAAGAATAATGGTATATAAGTAAAGTTTCCACTTGTAGTAAGGGAAGCGTATATGTAACATAATAATCTATACTATTATATAATTGTAAAGTGGTCGTGTCTGTACATTGGAGATATTTAAAAAAAAATACTTGTATTATGTTATATGCACGATACTGAACACGAAAATATTTTTTTTTTCATTTCCTGTCTGTTTGTCTGTTTGTCTGTTTGTTCGCGATGGACGCAAAAACCACTGAACGGATTTTGATGCGGTTTTCTTTGTTAGAAAGGGCTTGCTCAGACTTAAAATCTTACATTTGTTTGATTGCAATCGGTTGAGTAGAACCAGAGATGTGAGCAATAATACATAATAATCTTAACTTTGCTAAGATTATAGATGTCGCTTTTTGCTTGAGATTATTCTTATGGATAAATTTTACTTCCAAACAACTATGTAAATAAATATACTTATTTTTTTAATGCACAATCATGTAAAAAAATATGTATTTAATTATGTTATTAAAATTTTAAATTCTATAATTTAGTTACAAAATAACAACTAGATGGCGATAACGCAGTTTTAAACAAAGTATGGTTTCGTTCACAGCTGAAGTATAACAGCCCTACGGTAAAGGCGGTTTTTGTCTGGCAAATTATCAAATTACGCAAGTTGATGTCGGTGTAGTACTGTTTCTGTATATTTCGATTCGTAAATCTTTTGACTTACATACTTTCATCGAACATCCTGGCTAATAGTAAAAATGTTAGTCTGTAATTTTGTTAGTACGACTGGGACCTAACCGATAAATAAATGGTTACCGTGGCGTGGCCTATGAACGTATTCAACACTGCGGGCGTCACACGAAAGGAACTCTGTCTGTCTGTCTGTTGCCTTTCACGCCTAAACAAATGAACTGAACAGATCTTGATGAAATTCGTTACAGAGTTGGATAAGAGCTTGGGAACGTACATGGACTACCTTTAATATAGATTGCCATTTTTGAAGAACTCTTGATGAAAGGGTATTAAAAGAAAGGATTTGGACCAAATGCTGCCTAGACATGGGAGATTTTATAAATCAATTCTCTTCTTCATCCTAACGTTTTTAACTTGAAGCCTGGGGTCCGCTTTTACCAGTCTAACTGCGGATTTGGCTAATCTTCGATATTTACTGTGAAGCGACTGCCATCTGACCTACACAACCCAAAGGCGATATCGAAGCATTGCAGCTAGACCAGTTGTTAGACTTTTTAGGGCTCCAACTACCCATAACGACTGCCATAGATGTTTGTATGGCAACCGGGACTGACGGCTTATCGTGCTCTTCGAGGCACGACCGGACCAATGCAAATACCCATATGCATACATACTAAAGAATTTTATTATTATTGCGTATGTCAGAGTGCTCCTATATCCCAGAAGTCCGGATCTGATGCTGTGAACCTGGAGAAATCGAGGGAAAACTTAAAAATTACAGGAAAACGTGCCTGGCTACGCGCCTACTTAGTTATGTTAGCAATCATTTGTATAACGTCGTTTGGTTTTCAAAAAAAAAAAACAAATGCCCAGGCGCTATCTATTGAAATTTCAGTATAACCAAATTGTCGTGGACTGTATGATGGACTTTTATCTGTGTTAACCAGGAAATAAAACACACGATTCTTCGATAGCTCTTGATTTTTATTGCGTGCTCCGTTTCTTACAATATTCTTGAGTACTTAATACAAGTGAAGGTTGAATGCTGGATAATAAGTAGTCGTGGAAGCAACAATAAAATACAACAATAAAGACGACGATAAAAGACAACTTGTATAGGGATACGAGGAGCTTAAGTACCCCTTTTTTCCATAGCCCGCAGGGGGACTTAATGAGCGGGCTAACGACTGACATTATTTACAATTTTTCCTTACTTCTATCTTAGCCTACTGTTTTTAAAATGAGTTTATTTCCTCTATATCCTTATCCTATTACATAATAACTTACAAACTACACTATTTACATCGAATCAGCTATAATTCAGGCGGCGTGGCTCGGCGTACTGGACAGTTCTCCCCCCAGTGCAGCGGTCTGCGTAACGGCCTTTTCCAGCACGACGAGCTTGCTTACAGGTCGCTTGAACACTCCGGATCTCGTTCTGACGTCTGCCATCCGGATGCCGCCGTCAGGTCCAGTGTAGGTGCGGGTGACCTCTCCCATAGGCCACACGTTGCGTGGTAGCACATGATCTACTACCACCACGATGTCTCCAGTCTGCAGGGGTCGTCGCTGGCTGCTTGGCTCGCCGCGCGGTACTAAAGTAGGTAGGTACTCGCGCACCCATCTGCTCCAGAAGTAGTCGGCGAGGGCTTGACAACTCCTCCAGGTTCGTCTATCGGCGTATTGACAGGGCCCAGTTGATGGTAAGCCCATAGATGACCCCAACAGGAAATGGTTCGGGGTTAACGCCTCTGGGTCTTCCGGGTTGACACTCACGTGGGTTAGCGGTCGCGCGTTGATTGAGAACTCTGCTTCAGTTAGCAAGGTTCCCAGCACTTCTTCCGTCGGCTCCTTTTCCTTCAGAGTGGCCGACAACGCCGTTTTCACTGACCGAACTAGTCTCTCCCACGCTCCGCCTTGGTTCGGTGCTCCCGGTGGTATATAGCGCCAGTTGACCGCGTGCAGCTGTCCCAGGTCTCGCAGCGCCGGCATCCACTCTTCGTACGCCGTCTTCAGCTCCTTGTCGGCTCCATGAAAGTTGGTGGCGTTGTCCGAGTATATAGTCCTCGGCCAGCCTCGTCGCGCAGCCATTCTTCGTAGCGCCATGATCGCGGAGCTCGTGGTGAGTGATGCGACGATTTCCAGGTGTACAGCTCTCGATGTCAGGCACGTGAACAGGGCACCCCATCTCTTCTCTCGGCGACGCCCCACTTTGACTACCATGGGTCCGAAATAGTCTAACCCACAGTGAGTGAAGGGTCGCTGATAGGGCTCGAGGCGTTCACGTGGCAGGTCCCCCGTTGCTGGCGGCTGTGGTCTTGCTCTTCGTTTCTTGCACAGGCCGCAGTCTTGTTCAATGGTTCGTACCGTGGGTCGCAAATGGATGATCCAGTACCGCTGCCGCAGGTCGTTCGTAACCCGCTCGCGTCCGGCGTGCCCGGCGGCCTGATGCTCTCGCATTACTATCAGTTTTGTAATGCGATGTCGACCGTCGAGTATGAGGGGCTTTTTTGCTTCGACTGGCGCGGTGGCTGCTCCGATGCGTCCCTTGACCCGTAGTAATCCATCTTCTAAGATCGGGTCCAATCGGTACAGACGACTCGCTTTAGAGATGGGGCGAGCGGTCTGTAGTCGCGCGACGTCTTCCCCGAAGCTCTCGTGCTGCGCGCGGCTGATGATCGCGTTCTCAGCTCTCTCAATGTGTGTAGTTCTCAGCTGCGACGTCTGGCGGCGACACTTGTCTATGAAGGCTAACACGTAAGCGGCGGCTCTAACGTAGCGATTGTAGTTAGAGAACCGCGTGGGGTCGGGTAACCACGCGTGATATACCTCGCTCTTCTCGCAGACGTGTAGCACCTCGCAGTCTTCAATTGGTTGTGTCTTGTCTGCCGGCCATTTGTCTTCAGGCTGCAACAGGAACTCTGGACCTCGAAACCACCTGTCGCTCGCAGTGATGGCTGAGTAGTCGATGCGCGTCGCGTCGTCTGCTACGTTCTGCTCAGTCGGCACCCACCGCCACTCTTTGACGTGAGTGAGTTCGGCGACCTCGCCGAGGCGGTGAGATACAAAAGGCGTGTAGCGTCGCCCGTCGTTCCGTACCCAATGCACCACTGTGGTCGAATCGGTCCAGTACACTGTCTTGCTTATCTTGACCCGATGCTCTCGCTTGATTGTCGCCGCTAATCTTGACCCGATGACCGCTGCTTGTAGCTCTAGACGTGGTATTGTTTGCGTACGTCGCGGCGCCACCTTGGACTTGGCGGCCACGAGGCACAGCCTGACGCTCCCGTCCGGCCGAGTGATGCGCCAGTACGCCACTGCAGCGTACGCTTGTTCGCTCGCATCACACAGCACATGCAGTTGTAGGTCTTGAGCTTCGTTCAGCATGTAGCAGCGCTCGAGTCGCAGGCAGGCTAGGTCACTGAGTCGGTCCAGCCAGGCAGCGAAGAGCTCGTTCTCTTCCTCGGGTATAGGCTCGTCCCACGAGATCTGAAGTCGCCACAGGCTCTGCAGCACGATCTTGGCCCGTACGGTGAAGTGACTCAGCAGTCCGAGTGGGTCATATATTGACATGACCGCGCTGAGGGCTTCTCTCTTCGTCGGCGCGCGCGTTCGGTTGATCACTTCGGTGGGAACTCGGTTCATAGAGGTGTTGAACCCAAGCTCGTCTTGCTCTGCGTTCCAGATGAGGCCGAGTATCTTGTTCTCGGGCCCATCTCCCCCCAGTGGGGTCGGCGACGTCGCTCGTAGCTCAGCTGGGATGTCGCGGAGTACGCTGGCTTGGTTCGTATTCCATCCTCGTAGCTTGAAGCCGGCGGCTGCGTGGACCGTCATCAACTCCGAGACGGCTCGCTGGGCTTCATCTTCATTTTCGTAACTAGCTGCCAGGTCATCCATGTAATGGCTTCTCGTTATCGCCTCGAGGGCCGTCGCGTGAGTGTCTGCGTGGGCCCTCGCGTTCGCATCTCGAACATAGTGTGCCATAAATGGTGAGCTGGCGGCACCGAAGATCATGCTCGTCATCTTGTAGTGGCGGGGTGGTGTGTCTCGGTCGCTTCCCCTCCACAGGAACTGTTGAGCCGGTTGATCTTCGTGCCGTATCTTCACTTGCAGGAACATTTCTTGTATGTCTGCTGTGATGGCGATCGGCTTCTCTCGGAACCGGAACATAATCCCCTGTAGTGACATCAACAGGTCCGGCCCTTCAAGCAGATGATCATTGAGGCTGACGCCCCCACTCTTGGCAGCTGCATCGAAGACTAGTCGCTGCTTACCAGGCTTGTTCGGGTTCTGCACGGCGAAGTGAGGTAGGTACCAGCAGACGGGGCTTGTAGCCTCGGTGCCGTCGCACGGTGTCGCGTACCCCTTCTGTAGCAGGTTGTCTACTTGTTTGGTGTAAGCTTCAGCGAAGTCTTGATCGTTGTCCATTTTCTCTTCAATTTTTCTCAGTCGACGCAGCGCAGAGTTGTAACTCGGCGGGAGTGTGACGTCGTCTTCCTTCCATGGTAGCCCCACTTCGTAGCCCTTACTCGTTCGCTTTATTGTAGACTCGACGATGCGTACCGCTCGACGTTCCGCGTCACTCACTTTAGGTTTGTGAGAGACACCGAGCGCGTCGATCTTGAAGTGATGATCTACGAGGTCGTGTAGGCGTTCATTTTCATTCTCGGCATGGTCGGAGGTGAAGACATGTAGCACGTTGTTCTCACTCCAGTAGATGACGCTTCGTGGTAGCGTCCCGTGTATCACCCAGCCTAGGTCGGTTCTTGATGCTACGGGTTGGCCTCGTTCACCCAAACGCAGCTCTCGGGACACGATGTACTCCCAGTGGTCTGTACCCACCAAGATACCCGGGCGCGTTGACTCGTAACACACTTCACTTCTCTCTAGGTCTTGTAGGTGTTCATAATTGAGCAGCGTAACCGGAATGGATTGCTGATGAAGTTGCATAGACTGGACGGTGCGCGCCTTGAGTTCGTGAGGCACGTTGTCGAGTCCCTTGATCTTCACGGTCACCAGCTGGCTTCTCTCTTCCGATTGCTGCATGTTGACCCCTCGCATTAACAGGCGTTGCGGAGGTCCCATCGCCCCGATCTTCTTTGCTAAGTCTGCATCGATGAGTGAGATGGTAGCGCCTTCATCCAGGAGTGCGTGAGTCTTCATCTCCCCCCCTGGCCCCACGACTGTGACGGGACATATCTTCAGCAGCACAGCTCTCGGTTCAGTGGAAGTCTGGGTTACCACTGAGTGTACTGCTTCCGTCGGGCTGGACGTGGTCGGCGGCTTGTCATCTTGCTTCGGCTTCTCGTAATGCAGCGTTGCGTGATGGGCGAAGTGACATTGGTTCACACCGCAAGGCTTCGACCTACACAGGTTGCGTCGATGCCTCTTCACTAAACACTTGAAACACAATCTTTTTTCTTTCGCGAAGTCCCATCGTTGTTCTACCGTTAGCGCCTTGAACTGTGGGCACCGTGGTAGCTCGTGGTACTGCTCACAACTTGGACACTGACCTGATTGTTCCTTATTTTCTGACGATTCGGTGACGTTGAAGACAGCGTTCGTTCTTTTCTTGATCACAGGCGTGGGCGGTGGACGAGTTTCTTTCTTCGCTTGCGTGGTTGCACTTGAAGCTGGGACGTATGCGTGTTTGAGCGCGCGGTCTGCCTCCCTCATCAGGAAGCGGGATAGCGTGATGATTTCGGCTTCAGCTGTGATTCCGTAGTCCGTCGCGTAGTCACACCATCTCGCTTGTACGTGAGGACTAAGCTTACTCAAAATTTCTCTTACCAGTGCTGGGTTGTACAGGTATCCCCGTTGATCGATGCTTTGTAGCACACACACCACGTTTTGCACTCGTATCGCGAAGTTATTCAATTCCACTGCCGACGATCCCGGTCTCGGTAGCTTTTTCAAGTCTTCAAACGCCTTGTCGATGATCACCTCTGGACGGCCGAACGACTGTCCTAACGTTCGAAGGATGATTTCTGGATCCGTTGCCGTCGCTAGTAGTGCTGCCACGATTTCTCTCGCCTCCCCCGTGAGACTCTTCCTCAGCCGCTGTAGATTTTCGATCGCCGATATGTTGTACAGCTTCGTAGAGTCAATGTAAGCAGCTTTAAATGTAAGCCACTCACCGTGAGCCCCCGAGAACGTAGGTAGGTCTGCACAACGTATTCTTGGTCTTGCGAGTCGCTCCATTGCTTCGGTCAGTTGATCAATACGGCTTGTTCGGGTGGGCGTATTTGATCTGTCTCGCAGGTCGAACCGAAGGTGCCGATCTTCCTTGCTTCGTGTTCTCGAGTCTTCTGGCTCCAATCTCGTTACGACGGGGTTCGCTTGCAGCCACTCGTCTACTCTTCTGTTGTGAGTTTCCGTAGGTACTTCTTCGTGGACGCTATCTTGGTCTTCTTGGATGGCCGTAAGGTCGGCGGCCAGCCTTTTTCTTATCAAGTCGGCTTCAATTTCGAGTTCCTTCTTCTTCAGCTCGGCTAACTTCTCTGCAGCTTCAAGCTCGGCTAATCGGGCCCGGGCTGCCGCGCTTGCAGTTGAGCGGTGCGATCTCACCGACCTTCCCGGTGAACCAGTTCGGGTTAGGTTCCCGGGCTTCGGTCTAGGGGCGCTGAGGGGGGCGTCGATCGTAGCCCCAACCCCAGACCCCATACCCAACTGCGTGCTTGGCGAGGCCGGTGGACCCTGAGCCAACCTACGGCGCCGTTCTTCCTCGATGCGCTGCTGTCTCAGGTCCTCTTCATCTCGTCGAGCTTGCACTTCGTCTGCGTCAGCTTGGCTTCTTGTCACTACCATCTTGAAACTCGAAGTATTCTTCTTGAAGCGTTCTGACTTGGATTCCTGAAGCTGATCTTCAATCTTCGATCCGGCTTCTGAAGGACCAAACAATGTCGTGGACTGTATGATGGACTTTTATCTGTGTTAACCAGGAAATAAAACACACGATTCTTCGATAGCTCTTGATTTTTATTGCGTGCTCCGTTTCTTACAATATTCTTGAGTACTTAATACAAGTGAAGGTTGAATGCTGGATAATAAGTAGTCGTGGAAGCAACAATAAAATACAACAATAAAGACGACGATAAAAGACAACTTGTATAGGGATACGAGGAGCTTAAGTACCCCTTTTTTCCATAGCCCGCAGGGGGACTTAATGAGCGGGCTAACGACTGACATTATTTACAATTTTTCCTTACTTCTATCTTAGCCTACTGTTTTTAAAATGAGTTTATTTCCTCTATATCCTTATCCTATTACATAATAACTTACAAACTACACTATTTACATCGAATCAGCTATAATTCAGGCGGCGTGGCTCGGCGTACTGGACACAAATTTTATAAAATACAGCCCAGTAATTATATTTTACAGCACAAACATATGAATCAATATATGTTGTCATGTTCATAAGAACACAATGACTTTTATTAGTCTTACTCAACTACGTGTTTTAAGTGGCTCTGATAGGGAGTATATTCCCCAGTAGAGCCATACTATGGAATATATTTCCACCTACCACCTACTTCTAACAGATCAGTAAATCTGTAAGTTTCGTTATTTTTCTCATCTATTACCCGTAGTACGCATCGTTCTCTATTCAGAGTCTCTCTTTTTTCTCGAAGTAGGTTTTTTTTTAAATTTTTATTTTTTATTCCTTTTCGTACAAGTTTATAACAGATTCATCGTTCATCATTTGACTAGGTTTATATATCATCAGTTTAACAATATGATTTTCAAATCACAAATCACGGATCAAAAATTCACATTAAATTATGTAAAAGCAACAGAAACATTTTGTAGATGTCCATAGAATCCCGTCATTCGAATCTGATTTCGACTCCCTGGATTATTCCCTTTCCAACAAAATAAAGATCATAAAAATCCGCTTTGCGAATTGCGACTGTAAATATAACGGTTATTCATCTATTTTGCCCCCTCAGTAGTGAAATTTAGAAAAATGCTGATACATGTAATCATTTATTGTACCATATTTTTCTAACTAACCGAGAGGACCGCCTTACCTCTCCCGCCCCGGTGACGTTTAATTTCTTCTTCGTTGTCGTCATGGCTGCGGACTCAACCTCCGTGTCGGGTAGCGCGACCTGTTATCCACCGATTACGGCCGGGAAGGACTGGGTTAACACTAGATTGTGTTCGTCCGCCCCTGGCTACTTTTTATGGAGGTTTTCGTCCTTAGGAGCCACCGTTCCTGTCCTGGGTTAGGCTTGCCACTTGGCCGAATGTTGGTCTATATCAAATCGTAGTTCCTACTTCTGAACGAAGCCAAAGGCGAAGAACTCATACACCCAGCAGTACCTATGCCCCACCACTACACCCTCTGCAATTAAAGGGGCATGTGAAGGATCTACGAGTGATTAATACCAGGGCTGCTTGGGCTGTCAGACAGGATCTCTCGAGTCTATTAACCGTTGTACATGGTGCACCAACCCCTCGCTCCTATTCTTCAGGATCGAGGTTCAAAGGAGAAAGAACCGGGGATGCCAACGTAGAGGTTACTCGACATCGCATTTGAGATGTGAGGTTGGAGAACCTCTACGTTGGCGTCAATACGTGGGCCTGGCGCCAATAACTAATAAGACGTCTTGCGTTATTCCTTGAGTGTTAAGTAGAGAGGCGAGTAGACTGTCAAGTTGGGAGTCCAGCACAGAGTTGAGTAAAATGTCGAGAAGAGAGGGGAACACAGAGATGATTAGAGGACCAAGTATAGAGTCGAGTACAGAGTGGAATACGGAGTCAAGTAGAGAGTTGAATAGAGAGGCAAGTAGAGATACGAATAGAAAGGTGAGTAGAGAGACGAATAGAGAGGCGAGTAGAGTGTCTACTCAGCGCTCAACACTCGACTCTCAGTGCTAAAATTTACAGCACTACGCAATAAGCGACATCCACGCGGGTGGAGCCGCGGGCAACAGCTAGTAAATAAATACATATGTCATCCATCTTAATTAAAGTGTTTTATTACTTTGGTTATAATCTTTATTTAATGTTTTTCAGCTATTATGCTGTGCAATTCACTAAACAAGCACAACTAAACGATTATCATTGGTCGATCTCCAGTGACGTGATACAATCCGACCAATGACAATCTCTATCGAGCACAACATTGCGACTTGCATCGTTGTGCTCGCTTAGTGAATTGCATTGCTGGTTTGTTTAACTCTAAAACAATAAAATAATTTAACTTATAAAGACCGCGTTCGAGTAAATACAGTCATATCTTAGTAAGCTTCTCACGCCCTTAGTTTACGCTTATATCGCGAGGTTTTCAAAATGGACACTTATTAGCTAGTAACTAACCTACCTTATACTAATTTGACACGTAGGTGTAAATTAGTAGAACGCACCCACCCATATTGAAGTCTGCCTACTGGCTGAAGGGATTTGTCAATAAGTAACTAACTTCGCCGAGCTTAATCTGACGCGCTCGAGTTACTACCGAATTTCCTTCTACACGTGTCCTACTATAAAGTGTATTGAGTGAGGATAGAAGTAGATAGCAGACTAATGTCTCTGTCTACCCCGGCGAGAAAAAGGCGTGAAAATATATTTTTGTATGTATTTACTATTTAATTAACTATTTAGTTAAGCACCTACTTAATTATTGCATTTACGTTGCATATTAATTTCATATGCAATATCCATTGATATTTTCCTTTATTATTGGCAAGTAATGGTTTATTCATATTAATAATTATTACTACTACTACATTTCCTGTTCAGGATATAAATATTATTACTTAAATGATGATTTAAGTAATAATATTTAAATCCTGTTATAATATTAATTAATGGTAATTAAAAACGATCATTTTCAAATATAATTTTATTAACAATCTACTATAGGCACTTATTGTAATATTTCTCATAACAATTATTAGGGACTTAAAAATTATATGAAATCTACAAAGACAACAAGAGTATTAACAATAAACATCATTTTTCAAGAAAAAAAGGCTCAAGGATCAAAAGCAAGGAAAATAAAGATTTTTGATCTTTTCAACTGTAGTACTTAGATACGTAGTATCGAGATACGAAACGAGAACGACATTTTGAACGATTTTTAACTCACACAGTGGTGGGCAAATTTTAAGGGCAATAGAACGGGCCATATACCATAATAATGTCGAAGGACCATCAGCGGGCCGGATTAGATGCTTTCGCAGGCCGGACCTGGCCCGCAGGCCGTAGTTAGCCCCATCCCTGATCTAGCACATCAATGTACAATCCAATTACGAACAGATCATTTGTTCGTAGAATATCGTTAATAAATAATTAAGTACTAACTGATTTGCCTTTGAATATCCTTGTTTTTTACCTGCTTGAGTCAGACTAAGCTTATTACGCTAGTACTATTATCTATTCGGTGCTTATAATGTCATTTCCTTGTAAGAATTTTATGTTTTGTTGTAATGACTATCCTTGATTTTATTCCGTTTAAAGTCCAATCCAGTAAGTCTTAATAACCGGAATTAGATATTTTGCTAACTAAGCATAGCATGAGTGCTTTTCGTTCATCTACTGTAGATAATATACATAACTAAACATTTTTTTGTAAATGCATAGGAACACTGGCTCAACCGAATCGGCTAATTAAAAAAAATATCATGTGGGCACGGGAACCGAACAGTATTCCACGTGGGCTAGAAAATTTATAAAAATAACACTCCTCTCATTTCTTCCAATAATCTTCACATAGGTTCTGAACGTACATATTTTAAAAGCCAAATTCTGATGGTGGGGCGGCATCAGCGTATTTCTTAACCTGAGGAACGGCATACACGTTGTCAATGAGTTTCTGGAAAGCGGGGTACTTCTTCTCAAGGTCTGGTATCTTCAGCGTTTCCTTGAAGTAGTCGAACGAACCCGCTATCACGAAGTCACCCCATGTCAACTGAAAAAAATAATTACTTGTATGCTTTTAAAATGAAAAAGTGATCGTTCAAAATAGGACTTGCTTGATTCAGCGACCAATCCCTTCCAGGGGGAATGCTCTAACCAGTAGAGATACATGCACTACGTTATGGGCATCCGAAAATCTACTATACAATTGACTTGGAGCGACAATTCAAGTCCTGTCTTGGATATCCACTTGTACTAAACTAAATCAACATCGCCAAACGAGGATCGCATTTTTTTTTCGATCTTTTCAAAGATTACTTTGAAGAAGCTCCAAAGAAATCGATGTCATTTCGACAATACTAGTGGATAAAGAGAGAGAGGCTGACTCATTGGTAGTGCGAGCAGACAACGATCAACTTTTAATACAGGCACTTCTTTCTCATTTAGCTCAAGAAACGTCCTCTTCATCGAGGAAATTAATCGATAGTTGATCATTTTCTCCCTTGCAGTCAAAAAAACGAGTATCATAGTTTAAGTCGTTCTAATCGCACTTTAAACCCGCCATTAATATTCTAAATTCAAGTAAGCACTCATGTACCTTTCCAGCAGCGAGGTGCCCCTTATTCTTGGTGACAATCGCGTTCAGTTTCTCCAGTTGTTTAGGTAACACCTCCTTTGATAAATTCTCGTATCTCTTCGCTTTGATAGCTTCGTCTTCTTCATAGTATACTGATATTGCACCTGTAGAAAACGCTAATGTTTAGTTAAATCCCTTTTAATATCAGAATTCTATAACCGAATGAGCCAAGTAGATTTTTGGATGAGTGACCATTCTTAAGATCCCTCCGTGACTCGGAGGAGTACATTAAACCGGGTATGTCGCGAGTGCCATACCAACCTATGCAGTTGTTAATGGTAGTTGAGCCCAAAAAGTTCAATACCTGCTTATCTAAACTTATAAAATTACTTATCCCGACTGACTGACTGACTGATTCATCAACGCAGTCTAAACCGCTGGACATACAAACTTGAAATTTTGACAGTAGATGCATTTTATGACGTAAGCATCCACTAAGAAAGAATTTTTAGAAATCCTGCTATTAAAGGGGTAAAATAAGGGATGGAAGCTTGTATGAAAGTCCATCATTTTCAGAGCTAGATGAACTGAATGTCATAAACCTGTGTATTTTAAGAAATAAATGAAAAAACTACGTAGAGGGTAAACTTTTGTATGGAAAATTCGTAATTTCGGTCACCATCAAATATGGAATACGAAATTTTCCCGGGCGGATAAAGCACCGGGGTAGACTCTACTCACCGCATTGAGAGCTCAAACAGCAGAAACTCCCATAAACCCCGCAAAGCCAAACCCAAAGGTATCAGCGGTTACCAGGTTTAAGGTGAAAGCCTCTACTACAACCAGCAACCACGCTAAGAATGATGATAATGCCTGCTTGACCAAGAAAGCAGTCATGAAGTAGTTAATAGAGTAACGCAATGGGACTTTTTTCCCAACAACTGACACTGTTATTCGTTTGGGTATTACAGAATGGGAATACTCACAGCGTCGGTAGCTTAGTGCTTAAGGAGTCGGCCTTACGATCGAGAGGTCTCGGGTTCGATCCTACTGGCGCGAACCCACTCCTAGCACAAGCATTTTAGCTTAGTTGGAGGGGTTAGAGGGAACTTCGGTTCTAATATTCCTTTAAAAAATAATAATCAAATGCTCCCACCGAACTGTCCGATGTAACATGCTGGCCCGTAGATTCTATCGCTGTAGCAAAAATGTAAAGATTACGCTATTTAAAGCATACTGCCAGGCCTTTTACACAGGGAATCTATGGGAAGGTTACACTAAAAGGTCGCTGGACGAGCTGCGTGTCCAGTATAACAATGTCTTTACAGTGATTTTGGGACTACCACGTTTCTGTAGTGCGTCGGAGATGTTTGCGCAGAATAGGACTGACGGTTTCCACGCCATCGTTCGCAAAAAAACGGCATCGCTGCTACGCAGAATACGGGATAGTGACAACAGCATTCTAAGAACAGTGGCGGAGAGTATCTATTCTCCAATTGTAAAATTCCTTGTGACGAGGACCATCAGTTAGGAACACAGTTCTGGCTGGGGTCCTATAATAGAAATATAATGTATACAATATATTTATTTAAAAAAAATGTGCAACTAACCCTAACCTAAGTCAGTACTAACATAATGGATCTATGTAATCTGAAAAATAAAATAATTTGAATTTGAATTTGAACTTACCAGAACGAATATCAGTGAAGAAGTCCACATTCTGGTCGATCTCAAAGGCTTCGTACTCGTTGTCTCCTGCCAGTCCGTACTTGCGGCCCAGGAACCGACAGATGGCGTTGCTTTGAGCAAACTGCTTGCCATCGATCTCCAGTACTGGCATTTCTTCAAAAGGTGTATCTGGAAAATAATAAAGTAAATATCTGAATGAACGTAAACTGAAACAAACTGATAAAACGTTTAACTGCTATGTCCCAGGTTCGATTCCGGTTTGTATATCCTACGAATATTATAAACGCGAAATTTGTAAGTATGGATTCTTATGAATTTCACGTAAAAACTACTGAATAAATTTTATGGAGTTAGCTGACTGACAAAATCATTATTTGCGAAATGTGCGTGTTAATACACCTTTGCCTACCCCTTTGAGGATTTGCAAGCGTGAGTATATGTATGTATTTACAAAAAGATAATATGTATTATGTCAAAGTTAAAGTCGAATAGATAATAGAGTGCTCGCAAGATAAGTCTGCTCGCGGCCCCGCCCGCGTAGATGTCGGTTATCGCGACCAAAAATAGCCTATGTCCTTTCTCATGGTCTAATCTACCCCTATACCAAATTTCATCAAAATCGGTTCAGTGGTTTAGGCGTGAAAGATAAACAGACAGACGGAGTTACTTTGGCATTTATAATTTTAGTATGGATGGATTGACTTCAAACAATAAATCATACAAACACTTTGGATAAGAACGTGAAACAATGAAAAATCATGCAGGATACTAACACAAGAATGTACAATTACAACAACATTAAATGTTATTTTGTAGTATGCCCGTAGCCTTATCTTGCGAGCACTGTAGTGCTGTTGAGCTATGCTTCCTTTGAGTCTAGATAGCGCTGTCTAAAACGCCTTAAAAATATTTCTTAGCACTTACTTGGCTTGAACTCCGGCCACTGCTCCATCGTCAGCCGATGGTCTTCGAACTTCTGTCCTCCATAAGCCAACAGCAGTCGGCCAGCCTCTCCTAAAGCTCTTCCATTAAAGTAATGATACACAACTTTCGACATGATTCTGTAATTAAAAGTTTTTGAGGTTAAGTTTCACGTTGTATATGTAATATCGTTGCGTTTCTGTCGTGGATAACCACGGTACAACCACGTTGTGTTACGGTTGACTCGAGAATAATGAGAATTTAGTTGTGAAACATTCTCCACTCGCCGTTTCCCCTCTCAAAAACCGGTTACCGTGAAATGCCGGCTATACAGAGGTAATCATGTTACCAAGGCCACTAAAATTACATAATAACATAAATATAAACAGCTCAGACGTAGGTGAATCCCAAATGACTACTCAATTTTACAAACAGTAGTTTCTTTAAATGATTTTTTTTATAGCATTTACTAGCTTTTGCCCGCAGCTCCGCCCGCGTGGATGTCGGTTTTCGGCGTGGCGTCTTTGGCAGTTTTCTACCGTCTCTACCATGGTGAATGTTCTGACGACCTCTTCCAATTAGTCCCACCCTCCCCTTTCCTTCACAGGACGACACGTGCTAAGATGTCATCCGTTTACGGTGCAGAGTATACCTGCTAGAACCAAGCGTTTCAGTGATTCATTCCTATGCCGCACCACTAAGACCTGGAATTCCCTGCCAGCTCACGTGTTTCCTTCTTCCTACAGCCCCGGGTCCTTTAAGCGGGGCGTGAAAAGGCATCTAATGAGGCCGTCAAGCTGAGTGCCACCACTGTTAACATGGTAAATGTTTACGATGGTGACCCTCTTTCCGAGACTTTGCCTTTAGCTTAACATCAGGCGAGGTGAAGTCAAATTGACGTGTCCTGTGTAAAAAAAAAAAAAAAAAAAAAACTCGACCAAACAGCCTAGGTATGTTCTTTCTCATGGTCTAATCTACCCCTATACCAAATCGCAAAAAATCGGTGCAGTGGTTTAGGCGTGAAATCGTAACATACAGATCGACAGACAGACAGAGTTACTTTCCCATTTATAATATTAGTATGGATTATGCTAACTTTTAAATTCGAAATACACCGGGAAGAGAAGAACTCAAGTAGGACTTGAACCCACGACCTTTCCCTTACCTTACTGGGGGATGCGCTTCTTTTCCCGATGTATTTCGAAACATTTTTTTCCCCAACTTGGTATAAACTCAATAGTATAACCACAGTCTAACGATTCATACTACATACAGTCGGTCAACGAAGCCGTCTAGACAGAGCAATCGTGCGGGGGGAGAGGGGTGGTGGGGGACGGGGTATTACTCGGTACGCCCATACATTTTACTCGGTACTAAGGATTCAGGGCTGTCTCATTTTTGTAATCACACTAATCACGGGATTTTTTTTTCAAGGCTCGTTTTGTTAGTTAAAATTGTTTTTTTTTTCGTTTTCTATATTTAGCTATCCAAGATGGCGGACACGAAATTTTCATAAAAATCGATATGGGTATCGTTTTCAGGGTTTTTGGGGTCGCTGATTGCGAATATAACATCCATTTCGCGATCCAAGATGGCGGACTCAAAATCTTTACCAAAACCGATATGGGTATCGTTTTCAGGGTTTTTGGGGTCGCTGATTGCGAATATATATATACTTAATATATATATATATCCATATTGTTAGATAGAAATTAAACTACTGCCACAATAACATAATTATATTCAAAATAATATGGAGCGACCACACGTCACACTCTTATGCTGTCCCGAATAGTTGTGTCCTTGTCGATCACTTCACTCAATCCATAGCCCTGCGCATAGAGTTGGGAAGATCATCGAAATATTGTTTACAGTTCGGCCTTCCTGACTCTCCTGCGTCCTCGTAGGAGTATGCGGTTGACATCCAAGCTCGTAACATCACCAAGTTTTCAAAGACTGCGCCATAGACGATCTCGTTATAAGCCCATGAGGCACCTGAAAATGAACCTGAAGCGAGGCAACGCCATATCCCGTTAACGCCCCGAAGGCAGTGACATGATGCGGCCTCTTATTAGACGTCACGTTAACGCCACGAAGGCAGTAACCACCTGAAAATGAACCTGAAGTGAGGCAACGCCATATCACGTTAACGCCCCGAAGGCAGTGACATGATGCGGCCCCTTAGGCAATGTCACGTTGACGCCCCGAAGGCAGTGACTTGACACGGCCCCTTAGGCAATGTCACGTTGACAATCCGAAGGCAGTGACTTGATACGGCCCCTTAGGCAATGTCACGCTGACGCCTCGAAGGCAGTGACTTGGTATAGCCCCTTATGCACTGTCACGTTGACGCCCCGAAGGCAGTGACTTGATACGGCCCCTTAGGCAATGTCACGTTGACGCCCCGAAGGCAGTGACTTGGTATAGCCCCTTATGCACTGTCACGTTGACGCCCCGAAGGCAGTGACTTAATACGGCCCCTTAGGCAATGTCACGTTGACGCCCCGAAGGCAGTGACTTGATACGGCCCCTTAGGCAATGTCACGTTGACGCCCCGAAGGCAGTGACTTGGTATAGCCCCTTATGCACTGTCACGTTGACGCCCCGAAGGCAGTGACTTGATACGGCCCCTTAGGCAATGTCACGTTGACGCCCCGAAGGCAGTGACTTGATACGGCCCCGTAGGCAATGTCACGTTGACGCCCCGAAGGCAGTGACCTCATACGGCTCCTTAGGCAATGTCACGTTGATGCCCCGAAGGCAGTGACTTGATACAGCCCCTTAGGCAATGTCACGTTGACACCCCGAAGGCAGTGACTTATACAACCTCGATCCAGCCTCAAAGTATCGCCGTCAAAGGCTCGTGATTTCATAGAGGATATTCCAAATATTCATCTGATATTTACTCTTAATCTGTTTTTGTCTCGAGCATAGACTTATTCTCTGTCTCGACCACTTATGGCACGTATGCACTATTGACAATCTTATAGTCTTTCACCAGTTCCGTCTAGATTTGATAGAGGATATAAATAAATGTATCACCTCATTACAAATCTACATTTAACAAACACATCACGATTTGATTGTGTCTTGAGTAACCACTTTGTTATGGTGTGGCAAAGCAACCATTAATATAATAATCTTATGATCTTTTACCAGTTTCATCGAGATTTGATAGAGGATTGATCATCTCGTTCCAAATTTTCATCTAACAAACACATCACGATTTTGATTTTGCCTTGATTAACCACTTTCTTATGTCATGATAAAAAAGAGCCATTGTCAATCAACTTATTAGTCATCTCTATATTACAGTAACATAACTTCATACCATTTCATCCACATACTCGTTACTCGTTGACCAGTGATATAAGTAAGCCTTTTCCGAGTTGTTCGTTATATTGTTTCCACTATTTTATATAATACTGGACCTTGAACAATACAGTCGAAACTTCTCAACTGGACTGGTCCGGTTGATTATTTAATAATAACTTCACAAGACATCCCTTGTTTACTTTTACTCACATTTTATCTCCTCATTAATTACGTGTTTTTCACGTCTGGGCTTTCTGTATTCGCTCATATTATAATATTTAATAGGTTCAGCCCTTTCTTCTATGATCATTTTCTCCATCATTTCCATTACCAGGATCTCCGGAGGTTCTGTCCGCCTTTCACTAGTTTTTCCTTTTATATTTCTTACTGATAGAACGGCTTTTCTTCTCATTCGAGTTCGAGGAAGAATAACTGTGTGATCTTCTCCTTGTGTTGTGTCGTCCCATCTTATAAGCCAGTAAAGTACGAAATGGGTACACACAAAAGGGTTATCGTGTCCAAAATATATACAAATACAATCGATTTATAAAACTACTTTCTTTTTATATAAGGCACGTCGATTTCACTTCACCTCGCCTGATGGTAGCTTTCTTTAAATCTATTTATAGACACTTCGCTGAACTGGCCAAAAAAAATAAAACGATCACATAGTAACAATCTGACCGAGTTCGTTGATAGTGAAGGGCCGCGGCGATAAGGGACTGCGTACAGCGGAGCCGACGACGCTAGCACTTGAATGGATTTTTTTGTTGGTACGTCACCGGAAGGCGTTCTGCGCCCGTACGAGAATGTCTTAACTTAGTTCTTTGTTCGCCTAGTTGATTGCGGTATATAATTATGATCCAGGAATGTTCTTAATTTCAACGCTTTCAATGCAACTTTCAATACGTTGAAATGAAAACTCCAACCAATGGTTATCCCTTTTAACCCAAAATGTTCTCTTCTGCAATTTTATTTCTCTTAAACGTGATCATACAAAAATGTCACTTCTTACGGCAATACCATATACCTATAGTTCACTTATGGTATAATGCAATCGTCCAAAGCACAACAATAGGGGTTGGTAACACACACACCCGTCTTTTCTCGCCACATTATAGTAAGTGTCCAAGTGTCCTCTTTTACCACAATTAACAAGTACACACACTAGGCACGATACGATAAGCCTATGTATAACTCTACGAGTACGTTAGGTAGGCAGCACTTTAGTAGGCGTAGCTAGATCTCACTTCTGAACTGTTAGATAGAAATTAAACTACTGCCACAATAACATAATTATATTCAAAATAATATGGAGCGACCACACGTCACACTCTTATGCTGTCCCGAATAGTTGTGTCCTTGTCGATCACTTCACTCAATCCATAGCCCTGCGCATAGAGTTGGGAAGATCATCGAAATATTGTTTACAATATCGATTTTGGCAAAAATTTCGAGTCCGCCATCTTGGATCGCGAAATGGATTTTATTATACGTAATTAGTCACCCCGAAAACCTCGATTTGTTTTTTTTTTAGTCCGCCATCTTTGATCGTCGGTAACATGGTCGTCAAGCCCGATAGCAGACAATTGCCGGCAGGCAATCATACGATGGGAAACTGTCGACTCCCAACTGATCGTGTGTAGCCGCAAAACTGACAGCAGGGCATGGCCACCAGGCCAAAATCGCTTTCGTGTATGGGCGCTGTCGACTTAGGACTGCAGGCCGCCCGATACGATTTGAAACTGTAGGCAAACTGATCGTGAATAGGCTCCTTAAGAATATATCATCAATTTAGCGATCCCGGCGATTAGCGAAATTCGAATTCGAATCCGAATCCAACCCCGAACCCGAATCAATATCCGACAGCCTCCGTGGCGTGGCGGTAGTGAACGCGACTGCCACGCAGGAGGCGCGGGTTCGATTCCCGCTCAGTGCAAATATTTGTATGCATGAATATGGCTATTTGCATTGGTCTGGGTGTTTCTATGTATAATATGTATGTATTTACAAAAAAAAATGTATTTAAGTATGTTTATCCGCATTCTAGATTCCATAACACAAGCTAGTTAAGCTATGCTTACCATGGGTCTAGATAGCGTTGTGTGTAGAATGTTGGGAAATATTTATTTATTTATTTATTTAAATTCAAGTCGGAATCGAAATAGAAATTCGAAATCGAAAACGAAATCGAATTTGAAACCGAAATCGAAATCGGAACTAAAATCCAAAAACTCAAACTTAAAATATTACGTTTGCTTGATCATAATTGGTTGAGTAGAACTGGAGATATAACCAAAAGTCGCAATAGCCGACATCCATGCGAGCGGAGCCGCGGGCGTCACCTAGTAATATAAATTAGCGTGAGTTGATGTGCCTTGACAGAACAAAGAGAACGAATAGGAGTTATATATAGAATATTACAGAAAAATTATATATAAAAACTGAAGTGACAACCCTGACAAAACTGCAAAAGGCGGCATTTCCGCAAACATCAAACGCGATGAACTACTGTAAGATCTTTCGTTATACTGTGGTATAACTAAGTAAGTGGATAAACCCTAGCGTTCCATTTACGGTCGTTAGAGGAGATACGGTCGCACTTTTTCATATAAAGTTGTATAATAAAGTTGCAACCGTATCTTGTTTGCCGATTGTACCTGTACCATGATCTCGTTAATTGCCGTTATCATTAGGTGTTGTATAACATTAATTTCTATTGCACATAATGCCTTTTACGCTTTGCAAGCTTATGCTTTAGATACGGGGCTCGTCTTCTAATCTTATCTGGTTCTGGTCTGGGTCTTTAAGATAACTACTGCCGTCTGACCCTGTACCCACAAAGCAGGAGGCGCGGGTTCGATTCTCGCTCAGTGCAAATATTTGTATGCATGAATATGGCTATTTGCATTGGTCTGGGTGTTTCTTATAATATGTATGTATTTTTTACAAAAAAAAAAAATAAGTATGTTTATCCGCATTCTAGATTCCGTAACACAAGCTAGTTAAGCTATGCTTACCATACTAGATAGCGCTGTGTAGAATGTTGGGAAATATTAAAAAAATAAAGAAAGAAAATAGAACCCTCACGCTGGAACTCATCCTTAAATCAACAGGTGTACAGGATTTGCAGATGAGATTGACTTTTTTTTATAAAGGATACGTCAATTTGACTTCACCTCGCCAGATGTTAAGCTAAAGGCAAAGTCTCGGAAAGAGGGTCACCATCATAAACATGTACCATGTTAACAGTGTGGTGGCACTCAGCTTGACGGCCTCATCAGATGTCTTTTCACGCCCCGCATAAAGGACCCGGGACTGTAGGAAGAAGGGAACACGTGAGCTGGCAGGGAGTTCCAGGTCTTAGTGGTGCGGCATAGGAATGAGTCACTAAAACGCTTGGTTCTAGCAGTTATACCGACTACTTGATAATATGCGTATTATATACTAATGGGAATGTTGAATGGATTCACATTCTTGAATTAAACACTCTTTTCTGTTGTTATGGTTCCGTACCTTATGAGGAAAAAACGGAACCCTTATAGAATCACTTCGTTGTCTGTCTGTCCGTCTGTCTGTCTAGACTTTTTTCTCTGGAATGCGTGGAGTTATCAAATTAAACACATACTAACTAACTATGATGAGTGAGTTTATGTGGCATTTTTATGAGAATGTACCCTATATGGTAATTTAATTAAATAAATAATAATAACCCTTGACCCAACTGCCTAACGAGATCTTCGACCAACACCTTAAGAGGCTCACGTTAGACAGTTGGGTCAAGGGCCTGATGCAGAAGGCGGTACTCCTCGACACGGCATGCATTGTGAGGAGATTCCTCTCCCTGGGGTCCTAACCACCGGTAGCTTAGTCCGTGTACCCGATGCCGGTGGGACACTATTTTTTATATTTTTAAATATATTTTGTATTTTTTAGGATATATTTAAAAATGTAATTTGATATGTTATTATCACGAATAAAGGGAAATAATGATAATAACGTATTGAAGCTGTAGAAGAATCCAACTTTAAAGTCAATGCAATCAAAATATATTGTGGTTTATGTAGCTTTAAGTTACGAACCCTCGGTGCGCGAGACGAACGTAGGTACTTGGCCTGTTTTTTTTAACGTGCATATAATCCCCAAGGAGCCGGTATTCATCCTGGGGGACTGGCTCTAACATGAGGGACTGGCTAGAGAGGCCACACGGTAGCCTCTCGTACTGGCTGACACAGGTGATTACCAGACACGGGTGTTTCGGGAAGTACCTGTGTCAGATCCAGAAGGAGCCAACGTCCGAGTGCCATCACTGTGATGCGAGCGAGGACACGGAGCAGCACACGCTGACCGAGTGCCCGGCGTGGGACACGCAGAGGCGGGTCCTAGTGGCGGCTCTGGGGGTGGGAATCCTCACACTCGCCACTTTGCTCAAAGCGATGGATGTTGCTCACAGGTCGCAGAACGACCTCCGTCCTCTATGAGCGCTGACCTGGGGGCGATCGGTGGAGCCGCCTGTCACCCTAGCAGAAGCAGGCCGCGGTGGCGGCGCTTAGTGCGCCTCCCCATACCCGGGGCTAGATGGGGCTACTATGGTCCCCACAACACGAATTTTCGCACGATAAAAAAAAGGAGCCGGTATGGGTGAATACGTCGAACTATAACCGACTAAAACGCACGCCGTCTTTGGTTGTAGATTGCCGGAGGTGAGATTAGCTGATAAATATCTGTCGCACCCAGCCAACCCAACAGAGACCCAGAGCGGTCCGTCTTCTGGGGATGGCCCTCTTCAGGAGTTAAACGCTTGGTAACTTTGACTATTCATATAAACAGACATACTTCCAAGTACGATGGACTGTGCATGCGCTGCTGCTGCATCAGCGGAGACTCTCAAAAGGCACAAATATACCAATTTAACTGATAATTATATATTTGAGCCGTTTGGAGTCGAAACGTTGGGTCCGTGGGGTCCAAGTGCGCGCGCGCTATTCAAAGAGATGGCGTAGCGTTTAATTGACTCTTCCCGTGACCATAGGGCTGGCCTTTACCTCGCTCAAAGAATTGCTATCGCTATTCGGCGGGGTAACGCCGCCAGCCTTTTGGGCACGGTACCGGTAGAGGTCGATGGGGAGGAATTCTACGATGCCTAAAGTTAGTCTCTTCCACCCCTGTTTTTCTTTTTCTTATTTTTGTATATATTGTACATTTAGATATAATACAGTACCTAATTAATTAGTGAGATGATTTCAATAAAGTCCTAAGAGCTGTTTAACAGACATACCTGAATATCCGGCAATCACGGCGCACTATCGCGGTACTAATGTGATAATTTCAGTTACGAATTTGTTATCAATACTTTTATCTATAGCCTAACAAACACACCTCGCTATCAGTAAGTATAATTAAACAGTGTGTTATAGTGATGCGTTTTTAGTTAATTATTTACAGGATCATCGTTGGTTTAGGTTTTCATTACTTACATACATAAACTCACGCAATATTCCCAGAAGGGGTAGGCAGAGGTGCTAGCACCCACGTTTCACCAGTTTATGTTTAGGTCCCAATGTAATAGGTGGCGAGCCTATTGCCATTGACCGGGCACTTATAAACCTGCGATAAATACACACTTAACTTCGAAAAGCATCGAAAAGTCATTGGTGTGTGCCATGGTAAACCTGGGATCGAACCCGAGACCTCGTCTCAGCAGTCCATTACCCATACCACTAGGCTACTGCGGTTTTTTTTATCAGCTCAGCAGGTAGGTTTTCATTATCAGCTCAATATCATGAGAGACCTTTTCAGAGACAAATACCTACTCCGCAAGGACATCTATTTTTTATATTATATTTACCCCCTTATCCGTTAACACCTTAAAAATTTCAAAAAATACACAGGTGTATGGCATTTTGTGCTATCATTTAGCTTTGAAAATGACGAACTTTTATACATAAGTTCATCCCTTATTTTACCCCTATAATAGCATCATCGTTGGCTTAAGATTTCATCATCAGCTTAATAATATAAAGGTAATTTCCCAGACAGAAATACTCAAATGAAATTATGCAGAAAAAACAGTGTTTTCGCTTATATTTTAAGGGTTTTCCTTGATTTCCCTAGGATCCCAGCATATAAATTCTGACCCCGATATGACTCCACCCTCTTTTAAGATTATTAATAACTAACTAACCTGGCGAAATTAGTACCGCCAATTTTTTTCCGCCCGCGTGGAGTCTGATTTCGTTCCCGCTGCACCCCTCTACTATATTGAGCGTGTATTATACATATAAACCTTCCTTTTGAATCACTTTATATATTAGGTCCTTACATATGACATTGGCGTTTTGTATGGGAGGAACAAAAAGTCGAATATTTTTAAATATAATATATTTAATTAATCAAAATATGAACCATTGTTTTCTATGCACTTTTGCCATCTCATAGGTAGTTCATTGATCCCTTTACTAAAAAAACCAGTCGGACGGGAATCAATAAAATCTGTGAAGGCGATTTGGACTACCCCATCAGAGTTCAATTTTTTCCCTTGCAAGAAGTTGTCCAAATTTAAAAAAAAATGGTAATCTGTTGGAGCAAGGTCCGGGGAATACGAAGGATGTCTTAGACATTCCAATTGAAGCTCTTCTAATTTGGTAGCCGTCTGTTGTGCGGTGTGTGGTCTAGCGTTGTCGTGAAGCAGCAGTGGCGTGGAGCGATTGACCAGCATAGGTTGTTTAGCCGCTAGCTTTTCCATCATTGTTTGCAATTGCTGACAATAGACATCAGCCGTAATAGTCTGGCCAGATTTGAAAAAACTGTTATGAACAATACCGGCACTAGACCACCAAACGCTCACAAGTAACTTTTTTGGGGTTAATTTTCGCTTGGGGCAGGATTTGGCTGGCTGGCCAGGCTCCAAACATTGCGCTGAGCGCTTCCGATTATGGTAAAGTATCCATTTTTCATCACAGGTAATGATTCGGTTTAAAATACCTTCAATATTGTGCCGGTTCAGTAATGTAACGCAGCAGTCGACGCGCGTTTGCTGGTTTGCTTCAGTCAATTCGTGAGGTACCCACCTTTCAAGCTTTTTAATCTTCCCAATTTGCTTCAAGTGAATTAAAACAGTTTTATCACTAACACTGCAGCCTGCAGCTAACTCGGACGTGGTTTGCGATGGATCCGCTTCCACAATAGCCTTCAATACTTCATTATCAACTTGGGTCTCAGGCCGTCCACGGGGCTTGTTCTGCAGGTCGAAATTTCCAGAACGAAAACGTTGGAACCAAAAACGAACTGTGTTTTCTTTTGCAACATGACCGCCATAAACATCATTCACCCTCCGAGTCGTTTCCGCAGCACCAGTGCCACGGCGGAACTCGTATTTGTAAATAAAGCGATATTTTAAGTTTTCCATTTTGTAAAATGAGTGACGCAAACAGAAAAAAACAGAAGAAAAAAAACAAATGAATGACGGTCATCGAAGCACAAATACATGAGTAAATAGCTGTTCAAATTTGAATTTGGAATTCCTTACCAAAGAGGAGAAAATCGTGATTAAAGTGGCCAGTACGAAAAACGCCAATTTCATAAGTAAGGACCTAATATTAAGAGATGAAGAGATCCGGTTCTTAGCATGCCATGGATTCACCGTGCGGTCGCCGGGTCCATGGCGTGGTACAGAGAGGAACACTGTGACGGCGCGCGGCGCCTGGGACTTACGACCCAGGTGTTAGTCCATTGCGTAGTTTTAAAGAATTTAACATACTTATGAAGGGACAGACAGCGACAGCGACTTTGTTTTATAATTATGTAGTGAGTGATTAATCTAAGGGTTTTTTGATCCGTATTAGTATACAATTGGTTAAATATGGTAAAAAATGGTTAAATTTCTGATAAATTGGTTTTTTGAACCATAGTTAGGTCAACCTGTAGTTAATTAAACTATTGTACCTATAGGTACTTAACTACGGATCAAAAACCGGCCGCAAGACGCAGTTGTTGGTAGCATTCCGTTCAATAAAGCCTGAGATCGTGCTGAACAATCAAGGTTATATCACACGGTGTTAGAGTTTAAATACCTATCAATTCTCCATATAATTATATAACAACTTTGTATTTGATTGAACTTAAACTAACTACATGTATTAATGTGCTAAACTATGCAAATGAGTGCTGTAATCCATAACTCACTGGTTCATTGCACTGCTGGTAGCCGAAAATCACTCCTGTGTTGTTAATTATTGAATAATATCACCCAAACTCCTTTGAAGTCGACTCCTAGCTGTTACACGGTATTAGGCACTGTTTTGTACAAGTTTAGTACACCTATTATACACTATAATACAATGTATTGTATATAAACTGTAGGAGCAATGTTTGTGTCACGGTCACGGTCACACACCGGCGACGCGATTCAATCGATTTTCCTTCCCAAAACATAACAAACAAGATCGTAAGTATTGTTATAATGCAGCCAAAATAAAGCGTTGCAAAGTTGAATCTGGTTGTGACAAAAGATATACCTACTTAATTTGGTAGAGTTATAAGAATTTTTAACGTCTCTTGAAAGTAATAGATGGCAGTAGCATCGCCATAATACCACATTAGATTTATGTTCAAGACAAAGACGCGCTAGATATATTTATATTGCCTCTATGAACTTGAACTTCGTGCAAAAGCGTGTTGTAATTGGATGACTCACTGTTTCATAACACCGGTTTTCCTCACGCTCCCATTTAGTCCTTAATTTAATACCTCCTCTTAACTAGTTTATCATAAGATGTGAACTATCGCTGTATAGTATACAATACAATTGTTATAATAACATAATATACGCCTGTACCAAAAAAAAAATGACTTTAGACGTAAACAAGACGACTAAAATCAATTACACAATCATTATGAAATACGATTACAAAAACACTAGTAAGCATGATGCTAGACTAGAAGTCTATTAAAAAACTGTCGACCTTGTATTTGAAATGAAATATCATGTGGCGTGGCGGCAAATTGTTCAACTGCTACGACAGAGAGAGCGGATTCGGTATCTGCTCAGTGCAAAATTTCAATGGAGATGAGATAAGAGAAATAAGAGAAGAAATAATCGCCTTGTATGACACCACATAGGAAGAGAGGGGGGGGCCCGATTTCTACTCTGCTGGGAACCACGTGGCTTAAACTATTATATGATATACTTAATTGGGTGGTGGCGCCTCACCTCCTCATACCGGAGGCGAGTTGGGGACACCGTTGTCCCCCCTCCCGAGGAGAGCCAGACTGTCAGGGAAGGCTCTGGCTGGGTCAGCCGGGGTGCGAGGGGTATGTCGAAGACAATCTCATCTTTGGCCTAGCATGACGAACCACAGCTGGCGTGCGGTTTTAGTCGGTTCGAGTCCACCATAACCTCCCCCTCCGGCTCAGGCGCTAAGAAGAAAGAAGACATAACTTAGATGGGTAAATTAAATAACAAGCTTTGAAACCTCAACAAGTCATTAACTATTACTGTAGGCGCTTAGGGTCTATAAGGTAACAACTTATTTAGACCATAATCAAACTCATTTGCAAGCCGCTACATCTGCAAGCCGTTACATTGGCCTGATTAACGGAAGAGGCTCTGGCACAAAAACAAATCGGGGCATTTGAAGTGCAGGAAGGGTAAATAGCGTGTGTCAATAGCCACTACCAGGAATGCCCGAAACTGCGAAGTGGAGGAGTAAAAGCATGTATCAGAAATCTGTGATCAGAGCCTTGGAACGCAAAAATGATGATGTTGATCTGATTGTCTTGAAAAGAAAGATGGAAGCGACAAAGTGTCACCTCTTGTTATAGAACCTAATCATTATACTATTTACCGAACCTTTAAAGGTACGAATATCTTTCAAACTATGCCGCGCCTAAACCACAGGACCAGTAGAATCATTTTGCACTGTATCCTTCATGTATGTATAAAATTAAGCTTAGCACACAAACGATAAAAAATCTTTAAAAATATGTACAAAAGTATCTTTGAATTCAATTCTAGAATTGTGAATGAACAAAAGCAAAGCCATCAATAGTGTTTCCTCCTCGAAATCCATTTTGTCAGTGATGATACCGAAACGACAACAAAATTGTGTGACGTCTGCACCGCGCTAACGCAGTGTTCAATTAACTGCAGAGGAAACGTTTCGATCATGTACATTCATCGAACGCCTACGCTGGATAAACACTAGTGTGAAGGCGCTCTAAAATGACTGGCACAAACGCTCAGTCATTGTTATTTAAGATAAAAAACTAAAAAAAAGGCAAATCACATAATGATGAGGAACAATATTTATCTTGTTATTGATAAAAGAATTCGCGTCGTCGTATAAGTAACAATGACTATATCAAATTGATCTTCATTGTGCCATCAGTAATGACTATTATAACCGCCTCAAATTAGAACTGTCACTTTTCATGATTAAAAATTTTAAATGGTAAATATTTATTGTTTAAGGTTACGTGAGATGATAACACAGTGACATACCTACTCATATTTTATCTTCAACATGTTTGGTTATTAGTTGTATAGGTATACCTACACTACCTACCTTAATTAAAGAATGCTTATAAAACCATAAAACCTAGTTACCTTGTCTATCTTAAATCAAATAATTATTATTTTTAGTTTCATTTTTTATTCTCAACTCCAAGAGTTGGTCTTAACTACATTTACGGGCCGGAACCAAGTAAATGAGGTGTGCGTGTGTCATTGTGTATGTCTTGTGTTAGTGTGTGTGAGTTTTCAGCATCGTTTAATTATTATTATTCATTTATTTCAAGTAGGCAATACTCATATTTTGTTAGTAGTACATTAGAACAGTTAAATCTTGTTGGTTAGTACATGAAGGTTACCGCAATGGTTGACATAACAGCAGTCAACTCGGTCAGCAATCTCCTTCAGGAGGGAGTTGGAGAAGCACCTAATTGTCACCTTCTTTCTAACGTTGAACCATATTTATTCAATCTAATTGTATTTTTTACATTGCAGTCATCTGAACGTTCATTTCCTTCCAGGAAATATCATCTCTCATACATTTCTTTAACGTTTTCATTCGTTCAAAAAGGTCTTTCAAAATTTTATGATACTGCATCACTTCTTGTTGCTTAGCTTACGCCCGTGACTTCGTGAACTTGAATATTCCGAACTCTTTGTACACCATTCATTGCAGAGACGGATAAAGTTTTAACTTCAGAAACATTTAAATAACCTTCTCCAGCAGGCTAAACCTGAGGGACAAGACTCGTGTCTCTCGACTCTCTTTGACCAATGAAATGTGTCACTTTGTTTGAACAGTTGAACTTCGGGTTGAACAGACAAGAAATACACGAATCTTCATCGCTATGCTAAAACTGCAAGCCTCAGATATTTAAATAACTTTAAAATAGCCCAGTCATCGCTAATTAATGCACTACACATGATGTCAAAATTATTGGAAAATTCTATAAGCTGCATTTGTATTTTCCAAAAAAATAAACCTGTATGCAGCGTGAAGTTTAATGGATACAGAATGGAAGACGCCTGCATGACCAAACATTTTCTAAAATGATTTTGGTAATAACAAAACGGATACCCAAAACCCTGCAAAGTGGAGAGATAAATTCCGAAAAGCTGATTCCTGACTGTTCTCCTGAGTCTCCAGATTCGGATGCGACCGGGACTACCGCGAAGATGACTTTTAACAACAAAACATTTATAATATGAACAGACACACACAGTGACTGTAACGTTTGTAATATTGTACGGATAAGAAACGTTATCAATGCGTTGTATGTACCTAATGCTCTGAAACGAGTATATAACGACAGTACCTTGACATCTTCACTTACTTTAGCCACCGCTCAACCGGTAGCACTGCTCCAGGTTCCCGTCATACAAAGCACATGTAAGTTATTTTTGGATCTTCTATATTTTTTTCTGTATTTATGTTCACGTGTATATATGCTCGAGAAAAAATACGCCTATATTAGAGTCATTATGCACCATCACTAGCGAAAGCAACTTTGTTATTAACTATGTAGTTTATAACAAAGTCGCTATCGCTGTCTGTTAGTCCCTATTTTTTTTAATAGATAGTATGTGTATAATACATGCTTATTATAGCAGAGGGTACCGCGGGAACGGAATCTGACGCCACGCGGGTGGAAAATAAATTTGTGGTGCGAAGTTCGTCGGATCAGCAGTCCTATAATTTATTAAAAAACGGAGACTTGTTTATTTTTTAATCTTTATTTTTTTTTAAATTTTAAGTAGTTATAGTATTTTTCATCAATATCCCACGCAAACTCTTCCCGGTTTAATTATGAAATATACAAATAAAATTAAATAGGACATTGAACAGAGAGTCATTGAGATGTTCGTTGACTCTCTTTCCTGGTGCAAAAGCTGACATCGCCATCCAGGATGGCAACGCAACAATATGTGATGGGCACTTTTGCACCGGCGGCGATCAGGGGCGGGTTATTTGATTAATACATGCACTAAGCATTTTTATGTTACACAATTTTGACTTTTTTAAATCTTATTTTAATAAAATTAAAAAAAAACAAATATAGGATAATATTCTATTTGATTTTATTTAACAACAAAATTTAAAAAAGAATATCGCTAAGCCGAATATATACGCAGAGTTACAAGCGAACTGCATCCAGTAACAATATATAACAAACTAATGACTGCATCATTACATACCTTACCTTATCCAAAATCGAAAAGTTGCATGGTATTTATTTATCTATAGATACTATATTTACAGATATCTTTAAATACCAATATCAGAAGCCACCTCGAGTATGGCTATCAGGTCTTATGTACATTGTCTTATTGTCATTTCTTGTTGCTGTTTACTATTATAAATTAATACTCATGTGAAAACTTTTAAGTGGCCTTCTATTAACTTATCTATTATGTACCTGCATTGGCTGTAAGTTTCCGAAATAAAAAATAAGTAAAAATAAGTATACTATCGTTAACAACGTCTGTTTTTACAGAACAATGCCGAAAGTTGTGTTCCGCTACTTCCCTGTCAAGGGCCTGGGTGAGGGCTCCCGTTTGCTGCTCGCTTATGGTGGCCAGCCATTTGAAGATGTTCGCGTAGCACCTGAAAAATGGCCCGAATATAAACCAAGTAAGTTTGTTTTATATAAGACTCGCTTATTTAAAGCAACTGTCGCCAAACGTTTCGGCTTTGAGAGTTAAGCGTGTACAAGAGCCTTGTCAATAGACTTGTAAACTGTAAGCCTGTACATTTACTATGTACAGGCTTACAGTTTATGCGGCGGCTTGCAGCATAATGCATCGGCTTGTAGGTGATTTTGGAATGGTACCGAGGATCTTGTTCAGGTATCATATGCATCCTTAAATTTTTAAAGGAGAGATTCAAAAGAGGTTTCTGAACGGCAAAGGTAAGCCCTACTGCAAGTGGAGCCGCCTGTCACCCTAGCAGAAGCAGGCCGCGGCGGCGGCGCAAAGTGCGCCTCCCCGTAACCGGGGCTAGATGGGGACATTTTGGTCCCCACAACCCGAAAGGGGCCATCTCGAAAGAGATGGTCCTGGGTCTGCCGGGGTGCGAGAGATATGCTTTTGGCAATCTCACCTCCGGCAGCCAAGGACCCAAGACGGCGTGCGTTTTAGTCGGTTCGAGTCCGACATAACCGCCTCCACCGGCTCCGTGGGGGTGGTATCCGTGGGGATTTTTCGCACGATAAAAAAAAAAAAAAACCCTACTGCAATAACTCGCGCGTGCTAACGAGTTTCACCGTGTATTTTTGACCTATGGAAATATTGTAGAAAGTACTTAGTAGGTACAATTACAATTTTTTTTGTAAGTTAATCATCACGTTTCCCGTCGTCTCCCGATAAATACAAATGAAGTGTCATCCATACTCCATATTAATACCATAAATGGGAAAGTAACTCTGTCTGTCTGTCAGTCTGTCTGTATATGGTCTGTATGTTACGCTTTCACGCCTAAACCACAGGTTGCTTAATAGTTGGAAACCACTGAACCGATTTTGATGAAATTCGGCATAAGGGTAGATTAGACCCTGAGAATGGACATAGGCTATGTTTGGTCGCGATAACCGACATCCACGCGGGCGGAGCCGCGGGCAAAAACTAGTGATCTATATATGTATATAAAAGAAAATTGTGTTAGTTACATTATTCATAACTCAAGAACGGCTAGATACCGATTAGGCTGAAAATTGGTGGGGATGTAGCTTAGAACCAGGAGACAGACATAGGATACTTTTCATCCCGTTTTATCCTGGGTATAGGTTCCTGTGGGTTTGTTCGCCATCGACGCAAAAAGCACTGAACACATTTCGATGCGGCTTTTTATTAGAAAGGTAGTGGTCAGACTTAAAATTTTCAATGGTTTGATTGCATTCGGTGGAATAGAATCGGAGGTAATGACCCACGCAGGCGCGGGAGCCGCGGGCGTCGGCAGTCGGGTAAATACTGCAAGATAAAAATCACACGATTCTGGTCCATTAGGTATATTGTTACATGATACCTTATGGAAAGCGTGTGCAGTAATTGTTATCAAAGATTTGACATTGAACTTTATTTTAGTTAGATAAATATGTTGTTATTGGCTGTCAAAATAAATATATTTCACATTGTAAGTATCAAGTTTTCAGATAAATTGAATGATTATGAATTGTTGACAATAGGTATAGGTATGTGGAGATAACGGTGGTTCGTCTGTTAAATCAGAGGTCATTGGTTTGACCCCCACTCAGTGCAAATATTATGCATAGGTAGGTACTCCTGAAAACGATAACAGGTGATAGTACTAACAATTTCTTATAAATTTACTTTTTTACTTTCGATTTTACGTTTCTTAATAAATTATGATTATGAGAATCTTTCATTAACATTATTGCAGTAATATAAATAAATATTCCACAACATTCTACACAAAGCTATCTAGAAGCTTAACTAGATTGTGTTATGAAATCTAGAATGGGGATAAACATAGGTACTTAGTTACTTTTTTTTGTGAATACCTACATATTAAGTAGTATACATAGAAACACTCAGACCAATGCAAATAGCCATATTCATGCATACAAATATTTACACTGAGCGGAGATCGAACCCGCGCCTGCTGCGTTAGCAATCGCGTTCACTACCGCCACGCCACAGAGGCTGTCAATAGATAAATAGACAACTCTTTATTATACAACAACAGTAAATATCAAAATATTTACGTATTTTTTTTTAAATCTACATACTAGAAAACATAATACAAGCTATTTATATGATCCTTTCATCCTCCTTTCTCATCTGAAGTACGAAACATGAACACTTTAACACATCATAGTAAGCTCTTAAGATTTTCTCCAGGTCAACCTTCAATGCTTCTTCTCTCTTTCCAGAGACTGTCTTCGGCCAGATGCCCATATTGGAGATCGACGGGAAGCAGTACGCTCAAAGTATCGCCATTGCTCGGTACCTGGGCAGGAAATACGGGCTCGCTGGAGACAATGAGGAGGAGGCGTTCGAGATCGACCAGAATGTTGACTTCCTCACCGACATCCGCCTAAGTAAGTTACACTTGAACATCCTTTTGTTTATTTACCTAGTAGTTGAGCTATTCCGACAGCATGGGCCAGTAAAAAAAAGAGCCTATAACCATCCAATAACCCATGTTTAAGTCGATAAAAACCGTTTCAAAAAAAAAACTGACTTTTGCGACCCCAAATGTACAATTATGTATGGTCGACGCTTCTCGTGACCAGAAGGCTGTGCTCTTTTTAGGTCAGAAATTAAGCATTGCCATACAACGTGGAAATGCTGCCAGCCTTCTGGGAACGCTACCGCAAGAGGCACGCGATGCGAAGAAATTTCAAGACGCATTTTAATAATATCTACTATATAAAAATAAGTCGGGTTTTCCTTCCTGACGATATAACTGCAGAACGCCTTTACCGATTTGGCAAATTTTGGTCTTGAATTAATCGTGGAAGTCCAGGGAAGGTTTTTACGGCGGTATTTTAGTTTAAGTTTTATTTTAATTATGCTTTAAATACTATTGCTAATTAATTATAAATAAAGAAATCATATTAAAAAATAGGTCGTTGACATTGAACATAGATCAAACAAAAGAGCTATTTTCTTGAATCCATTTGTATCAAACAAATCAACATTAATTCCAGATTATCAATTAATTGGAAAGCCTATCTCATAAGCTTCTCCCAATTTTGGGAGGCTTTAACTTATTGTTTCCACGCTACTAACCAGACGGTTTGGTACAGGGTTTTATTTTGAGTTTTCCTTTTTTTTTCTCTTTTATAAAAGGACACATCAATCTGACTTCACCTCGCCTGATAGTAAGCTAAAGGCAAATTCTCGGAAAGAGGGTCACCATCTTAAACATGTACTACAATGGTGGCACTCAGCTTGACGGCCTCATCAGATGCCTTTTCACGCCCCGCTTAAAGGACCCGGGACTGTAGGAAGAAGGAAACACGTGAGCTGGCAGGGAGTTCCAGATCTCAATGGTGCGGCATAGGAATGATTCACCAAACCACTTGGTTCTAGAAGGTGTATTATACACCGTATGCGGTGTTTCGTGTGTACGCAGTGATATCGTCTGCGTATTCTTCTGTCAGTCGCCTCTTACTACCCTTCGATTGAGACCTGGAGATGATAATTGTATTCTTTCTCCGTCACCACGCAGATGTGATACCATTTATCATAATACCTATGTAATGTTTTATTATTTTCTGTTATTTCAGAGGGAGCGGCCATTTTCAACGAACCAGATGAGACTCTCAAGGCCACGAAACAAGCTGATGCCATCAAGAACGTATACCCTGAGCTCTTGGACAGACTGAACGCGATCATAGTCAAGAACAAAGGTTATCTTGCAGCTGGAAAGGTGAATATTCATATTGTTACACACCATCCATTCATACGTCCATTTCTGTGTGTTACACTTTCATGACTAAACAGCTTAAGCGTTTTTTTATATACAGCTAGCTTTTGCCCGCGGCTCCGCCCGCGTGGATGTCAGTTCCCGGTAATTATTCGATTTTATCTCGCCGTAAAAACCATCCTTGAACTTCAACAAATATTTTAAAAAAAGAATTGGCCAAATCGGTCCAGGCGTTGTTGAGTTACGCGCTTACCAACACATTTAGCGATTCATTTTTATATTATAGAAGATACCTATTAGAACCGAGATTACTAATATTCCCTCTCACCCCTCCGGCTAACGTCGGTAATATAATGGCCAGGATTCGAACTCGGCACCTTTCGATCGTAAGGCCGACTCTTTAACCACTAAACTACCGACGCTTGGATGAAATTTGGTATAGGGGTAGATTAGACCATGAGAAAGGACATAGGCTATTTTTGTTCGCGATAACCGACATCCACGCAGGCGGAGCCGTGGGCAACAGCTCTGCAAAAGTAACTCTGTTTGTCTGTCTGTCTTTCACGCTTTGATTCCTAAACCATTGAACCGACTTGAACGAAATTTGGTAGACCGTACAGGGGTAAAATAGACCTCAGAAAGGACATAGACTATGTTTGGTCGCGACATCCACGCGGGTGGAGCTGGGGTGCAGCAGCCCCCGAGGAGGGCTAGACCGTAAGGGATGACCCTGGGTCAGCCGGGGTGCGAGGGATATGTCGATGACAACCTCACCTCCGGCCTAGCACCACGACCCACAGTCGGCGTGCGGTTTTAGTCGGTTCGAGTCTGACATAACCTCCCCTTCCGGCTCCGGCAGGGGGGTATCCGAGTGGATTTACGCACGAAAAAAAAAATGGGTGCAGCAGCTATAGTATGAAAGCAGCTAGTATGATACTAGCCTGCGTGTATGGGACTGTCGACAAACCTCAACCCACGTCTTTGCGTCGCGTCGAAGAGATTAAACTGGCCTGCAGGGGAGCCCCTGCAGGTTAATCTCTTCGACGAAATACATACATACGTATACTCACGTCTGTAAATCCCCGAAGGGGTAGACAGAGATGTAGTAGCACCCACGTTTCACCAATTCTAATTTTCGGTCCCACAGCGTAACAGGGGACGAGCCTATTGCTGGCTAGTGGGCCTTGTCTTGGGTTGTTTGTTTACTGTCGGATGGCGACCAGCCCTATCCCTTAGTCGCCTTTTACGACTCCCACAGGAAGGCAAAAGCTTTTTAAGCTGTCAATATTCTGAATACATGGGGAGAAAGCGCCTCCCCGTAACCGGGGCTAGATGGGGACACTGTGGTCCCCACAACCCGAAGGGGGGCCATCTCGAAAGAGATGGTCCTGGGTCTGCCGGGGTGCGAGAGATAGGCTTTTGGCAATTTCACCTCCGGCAACCAAGGACCCAAGACGGCGCGCGTTTTAGTCGGTTCGAGTCCGACATAACCACCTCCACCGGCTCCGTAGGGGTGGTATCCGTGGGGATTTATCGCACGATGAAAAAAAAGGGATCGGATGGGTGGTCTCCCGAGAAGATTCATTTCTGTATTTAATTTGTATAGTTAGCATACTTAATGCTATAAAATTCAAACGGTCAATATTCTGTCCATCCAGCTCACATGGGGAGACTTCGTGTTCGCGGGCTCGTACCTCTTCTTCAAGGCTGTCCTACAGTTCCCAGACCTGGAAAAGAAGTACCCAGCCTTCAAGAAACTTTACGACACCGTGTACTCTCTCCCTAAGGTCAAGGCCTTCGCTGATGCCGCCCCTCCGTCCACCATGGGCTTCTAATTTTAAGTACAATTAAAAATAAATAATTTTTTATTTTTCTTTTTATTTTTTTACTACATTTTTAGGGTTCCGCAGCCAAATGGCAAAAAACGGTACCCTTATAGATTCGTCATGTCTGTCTGTCTGTCCGTCCGTACCTATGTAGCAGCCACTTTTCTTCGAAACAATAAGGCCTATTCTGTTGAATCTTGGTAAGTAGATGTATTCTGTAAACCGCACTAAATTTTTTTTTTCATCAAACCCATACATGTAGTGTATCTATAGAATAGGTCTTCAAACATGCTATTGAGGTTTCCAACATATTTTTTTCTAAACTAAATAGTTTGCGCGAAAGACACTTCCAAAGTGGAAAAATGTGTGAAAATGTGTGTATGTTGCGTTCACCGCCGGCACGCCACGTCACTGTGTCTTTTTAACTAGACCATAACTAAAGACACACATATTTTTTATATTAATCCTCAGACTATTAACATGTCCAATTACCTACATTATCCAATGTAGGTAATTGGACATGTTCGGCATGTTCCTATTGCCATCATCCAGGTAAGTGTTTCTGTAAACCTTGAGAACCCAGTTTAGATACATAGCCTAGGCATAGATACAGCCTAAGAAAATCCACGTAGGTACAATAAGTACGTAATCATTTTTTTAAATAATGTTCGCACCATAGACGCATTTATGAAAAAAGCAAACTCTTTTCAATAAACCAAAAAACAACCTTCTCGCTTTCACTTTTAGATCGATTTTCCTATGACGAGAAAAAATAGTGCTTGCGTCATAAAATTAAGTTCTAAAAAAACAAAGTTTACGTCAAAAGAAGACTTGTCGATATTGTTGGATCGTTGGAATATTTCAAAAATTCTAAATCAACGATAAAAGCCTGAGAATTTAAGTTCAAGTTCAAGTGTATTGATTAAAAAACATATTGAAAAGCGACAGGGTGAGTAAAATGTCATAATTAGAAAGTTATTTTGTGGTAGGTATACTTAGGTACAAGTTGGATGGATAGGATGTACCGCGGATGATGGATGGTAGGCGTAGGATGTATAGCATGGTAGTGGGTACCAACTAGAAGAAACTATCCAAATTAACCAAGGAAAGGACTTGTGTGAGCCTGCTGTGGATTAGATTGTCATACCTCAAGATTTCGTCCTGCGATGTCACGATTTTTTAGTCCTGCCAGGTTTCCTACTGGACTTGGGATAGTAATAGGTAGGTATTTTATTAGAGGTACCTAGTGTCTGTCTTCCTTTAACTCCCTTGACATGAGGGAGGCACATAAGCTCACTAACGTGCTCCCAAACAAAATTCTAAATCTAATTATGTAGTTAGGTACCTACCTATTATCTATTAGTTTAGTGACAATGCACCCACATCATTAATTACTTAGTAATACCTACCTAGATAGATGCGTAGTTCCTAGGTAGGGCCAGACCGCAGGAGAGCCAGACCGTAGGAAGGCCAGACCGTAACGGATGGCCTTGGGTCAGCCGGGGTGCGAGGGATATGTCGATGACAATCTCACCTCCTGCCTAGCACCACGACCCACAGTCGGCGTGCGGTTTTAGTCGGTTCGAGTCCGACATAACCTCCCCTTCCGGCTCCGGCAGGGGGGTATCCGAAGGGAATTCCGCACGAAAAAAAAGGCTAGTTATACCTAGATAAGTAAGTAGGTACCTAGTTTTACTCGTTATTCGCAAGCTCCTCGATTTTATTTGTAATATATATATAAACCCATCATGTCTACAGCTATATACTCCATAGTGAATTGAATGGCAATGGCATGTGAGCCATGTGGCATGGCTGCTGTTTGTTTTGTATTTTGTAACAGTATTCATTCACCACAGAACAAACATTGGAACTCATTCATTTGTTCAACTCTGACCGAATGAACGGACGCCGCGACCCGCGACCGCTCCCCGCTTCCCCGCGCCATATGCCAGACACCGGCCGGCATGCGGCATCTCGACCTCGTTCAGCGCCCTTCGGCCGGGTTCACACGGCATTGTCTTGCACTTTTTTTGCAGTAGGTTACGTACCTATACGTTTTAACGAATAAATAATAGCATTACAGAGTGAGTACCTAGTCACCGTTTAAATGCGTTTAAACAAATTAGGTAGTTAAGTACCTACTCAACGTGCTTTAGTTAAGCAAATCGAATGAAATTTAACATAATCGACTTTGTGTAACTGTCTCATTAAAACGGTAAGATTACATAGGTTTTTTAAATCGAATAGATTCCGTTTGATTCCAACGTCTACTCACTGTCAGTGGACTGGGGCTATTTTTTTTTACACGAATAAAAATCTACCGTGTCAAGACCCGGATGATTGTAGGTACGCATACCTGCAATCACTCGGGACTTCACACGATTTAACGTACGTACTTACGTTAAAATGCCGAATATTAAGAAAACGTGTAGGAGTAGGACAACCGTGCCGTGTGAACCCGGCCTTCGCTCGTTAACATTTCGTTCGGTATTCGGCGGCCGCGGCGACGACGACGCACGGCAGCCGGTTCAGCCAGTTTTCATTCAAATTCATTCAGTCTTCCCGCGAACCCCGCGAACGCACGGCCGTTTGATTCGTTGACATTCCTGCACGCTACAAAACATGTAAGTTTTATTTTTTAAATGTTATATAAAAATTCGAAGATTATTACAACATTACTAGATTGGTTTTTATATAATATTGTGTTATATGAATAATAATACGAAACTTTACTTTAAATTATAATGGTTCGAAATCTATTATTAGCTTCGTATTGTAATGTTTCCTGGATGAAATTGACTTATAAGTGTTCGTTTGTGATTCTAGAATGCGTTTCAAGTAAATGATTATCGTGTGTAGAATTTTAAAATTGAGCTTAGTACTGGGTAGGTATTTTTATAGACGACGTCGTTGTTGAGAACCGGCTTGAAGTTTGAATTGAGTGATGGATGAGTGATGATGACACTTTTTTAACTAACCTACCTACCTAACAAGATTTTTATTCGTAACTTCAGTTTCATCTTAGTAAAATTAAATAATTAATTTCTAATACAAAAGTCTGTAATAAATAATAAGTGTACGGGGATATACAGCATGATAACAACCAGTGGGTGTGGTTATGTCGGACTTGAACCGACTAAAACCGCACGCTGTCTTGTGTCATTTGTTGCCGGAGATGAGATTGCTACTAGCATATCCCTCGCACCCCGGCTGACCCAGAGGGCCATCGAGATAGCCCACTCGAGAGTGAGAACGCGGTGTCCCCATGTCACCTCGGATAGGGGGAGCTTGCTGCTTCTGCTTAGGTGACAAGCGGCTCCACCTCATCCGTCAATCAGATGTGCAAACTTGCAAATGATATTGTGTACCAGTCTACCTTGGTTATTCCGAACCTGACCCCGTTACGGGTTAGGTTTAGGTTAGAAACTTGAAAAAATATGTGATATTTGTTCCGAACGTAACCCTCTTCCTAACCTGACCCGATCGTTCCTATCATAACCCGAATTGCGCAGATTTCTGTTACTTTTAATAGCCGAAGTGCGGTAATTCCAACTTCTGTAGGTAGGTTAGGTTAGGTTAGAACTGTGACCAGATCTAACCTAACCTAAGTTTAACCCCATGTGGCTGGCTGCTGCTGCTGTGCTAATTTTTTCAAGTTCCTAACCTAACCCGCGACCGGGTCAAGATTTCGGGTCAGGTTCGGAATAAACGGTCTACTTGTTCTTTAAAAAGCTGCCTCTTTACAGAATAATGCCTCAAGTAGTCTTCCGTTACTTCCAATGCAAGGCCCTGGGCGAGGGCGCGCGACTGCTGCTCGCTTACGGTGGCCAGGAGTTCGAAGATGTCCGTGTAAATCAGGAGCAGTGGGCGGAATACAAGCCAAGTAAGTACCTACTATGACCTGGTTACCTGTATTTTTGAAACCTGATGAAATATCAGAGGTATCCTTGACAGTAGATTGGTTAGACTTTGAAGATATTGGTGTTCTTAATCTTGTATTAGTGAAGGTGAGTGTTGATGTACCTACGTCCGTAAGGGGTAACTTAAACATACACTGCACCGGTATCACAAATGTTCAGAGTGCCTCTGTGGCGTGGCGGTAGTGAACGCGACTATCACGCAGGAGGCGCGGGTTTGTTCCCCGTAACATACAGACAGACAGTTACTTTCGCATTTATATTTTTTTTTTTTTTTTTTTATACTGGACACGTCAATTTGACTTCACCTCGCCTGATGTTAAGCTAAAGGCAAAGTCTCGGAAAGAGGGTCACCATCGTAAACATTTACCATGTTAACAGTGGTGGCACTCAGCTTGACGGCCTCATTAGATGCCTTTTCACGCCCCGCTTAAAGGACCCAGGACTGTAGGAAGAAGGAAACACGTGAACTGGCAGGGAATTCCAGGCCTTAGTGGTGCGGCATAGGAATGAATCACTGAAACGCTTGGTTCTAGCAGGTATACTCTGCACCGTAAATGGATGACATCTTAGCCCTGCACGTGTCGTCCTGTGAAGGAAAGGGGAGGGTGGGACTAATTGGAAGAGCTCGTCAGAACATTCACCATGGTAGAGACGGTAGAAAACTGCCAAAGACGCAACATCTCTACGCATCTGCAAAGGCTCGAGGGTGTTCGTGACCTCAGGATCCCCAATAATGCGGACCGCACGTCGCTGCAACCTGTCGAGAGCATCTAATAAGTACTTTGCGGAGCCGTCCCAGAGATGTGAGCAGTATTCCACGCAGGAACGAATTTGGGTCTTATATAGAAGACACCGCTGCTCCGGCGTGAAAAAACGTCTCACTCTGTTCAGGACTCCGAGTTTACGCGAGGCTGATTTGATGATACTCTCGATATAGTTTTTGTTATTCAGTTTGCAGCGAACATCCATACCGAGGATAGTGAGGTGATCCTGCAGTGGCAGTGGTGTGCTCTGAAGAGTGGGAAGGGGAAGGAAAGGAGATACCTTTGCTGTAAACGCACATGCCTGGGTCTTCTTGGCATTGAACTCGACCAGGTTTCTAGCGCCCCATTGAGAAATGTGGTCCAGGATCCGGTCCAGGTCAGTGACAAGAAGCTGCCTTTTTTCCGCGATATCAGACTGCTTGGCCGCAGGATGTGCGTAATAACTCCCATGTAAGGTGCTGTCGTCTGCATAGCAGTGAATGTTTCCGTTACAAAGCATGTCATTGATATGCAGAAGAAAGAGAGTGGGAGATAAGACGGAACCCTGCGGCACGCCAGCATTTACCTGCAAGAACTCCGAAGCTCGTCCATCACAAAGGACGCGAATACGGCGCCCCTGCAGGAAGCTTGCAACCCAGTTACACAGTCTAGGAGGCAGGCCGAAGGCTGGTAGCTTGGAAAGAAGCGATTTGTGCCATACCCTATCGAAAGCTTTGGCGATGTCAAGACTAATTGCCAGTGACTCACCGTGCTTCTCCATAGCCTCACCCCAAAGGTGGGTCATGTACGCCAGAAGATCACCCGTTGACCGTTTCGGTCTGAAACCGTATTGCCGGTCACTAAGCAAGGAGTGATCCTCTAGGTGGCGCATGAGCTGTGTGTTAATTATGTGCTCGAACACCTTGCACAGCACTGAGGTGACGGCTATGGGTCGATAGTTGGCTGGGTCCGAGCGATCCCCCTTCTTGGGGATCGGCTGGACATTCGCCTCCTTCCAAGCCGAAGGCACTGTACCCGAACTGTAGGACAGTCGGTACAGTCGCGTTAGCATAGGAGATAACTCCGCTGCACATTTTTTAAGTACGACCGCTGGAATACCATCAGGACCACTGGCTTTCCGGACATCGAGTGATTGCAGTACTGCACGGATATCGCGTTGCCTGATACGTATATCAGGCATTGCGTGGTCACCAGTGGGCATTGTCCGTGGTTGCATACCACAATCATCGACTCGGGAGTTGGCCGCGAAGAGATTGACCAGCAAATTTGCTTTCTCTTGCGGCTCATGGGCCAGAGATCCATCGGGATTGCTCAGCGGGGGCAGCGAGGGCTGGCAGAAGTTGGCTTGCACGGCTTTGGCCAGTTGCCAGTAGCCACGGCTACCCGTGGGATGCGCCATTAGCTCTTGGCCCAGCCGTGCTATGCGCTGGGCATCCGCTCTGACGCATGCCCTCTTGCAGACCTTTGTGGCTCTGTTGTACGCCGCCTTGAAGTGACCCACGTTGGGATCGCGCGTGGCGCGCGCCCGCACCCAGGCGCGGTACGCAAACTGTTTATGCTCAACAGCCTCCGCGCACTCGCGCCCGAACCACGGACGCGCTCCGCGGACTCCGGTGACATCGGTGTATGGGATATAGTATTCCATACCTAGACCGATCTCACCGGTGACGGCAGTAGCGCTCTCAGATGGGTTCTTACCCTCAAAGCAGCGTTCAACCCATGGGATGGACGCATAATAGTCGCGCAATCCATCCCAGTCCGCTGACGAGTAGTGCCATAGACGCCTCTTCCCCTGCACGGGTCGTGGGGGCGCTACAATGGGCACGGTGGAGCGGACCAGACAGTGGTCGGAGTTACCTAAAGCAGCACTCACCGAGACACTGTACTGGTCCGGGCGACTCGTCAACAGAAGGTCTAGCAGAGAGGGCTCTAGGCCGGACTCTCTTGGTATCCTCGTGACCTTGTGCACCAATTGAGTCAAGTCATGCGCCAGGGCAAATGCGTGAGTGGCTCTTCCCGCATGGTTTGTTATGGCGGAGCCCAACCAGATCTTGTGGTGGGCGTTAAAGTCCCCCAAAAACACCAATTCGGCGTTCGGAAACCGCTCCTGCGCATCATCTGCCGCCTGACTCAGGTATTCAAAGAGTCGAGTTACCTCTGCATCTCCCGTATGGGAGCGGTAAAGGCACACATAGATCTGACTCGCGGAGCCATGGTCTACGTGTACCCACAGGATGGAGAAGGATGGGTCCTCTAGACAGCGCAAACGGCGACAGCAAATATCCGCCCTAACAAACACGCACACCCCGGCTTTTGCTCGGAAATTTTCCTTGATAACATAGCCGGGGTAAAGCAGGTAGGTCGTGTCGTCAGGGCGGCGTATTTGTGTCTCCGTCAGAAACAGCATTGCTGGTTTCGCCGTCTCCAGGTGATGGTGGACGGCGTTGAGGTTTGTATGGAGCCCACAGATGTTCGTGGACTCCACCTCAAATAGTCGTGTTGTGGGAGACTCCTTAGCCGCTGTTCTGACTCTATCTTTTTGGTGCGCTGTCATGGTAAATGGAAAGGAATGGATGGGAAGGCGTGAAAAAGAGGTGATTGTCGCCGCAGCACCGTGTGACAATACATGGGACATTAGTTTTGTCTATGATTGTGACGGCATGACGAGAGCCGACGCGCCGAACGGAAGGGCCCCCGTACCCCCCCGAATATGGTCGCCGGGCTCCCATCCGGTCGCCAACCGGCACGACGAGCCATATCGGGATTATGCGCGACCTGGTGGGGCAGCCTCCCAGGGTGGTTAGTCCCAGTTGGGCCCCTGTACTATGCCGCGGGCGGCCAGCGGCACCACCGTTTCTACAGGTCTCCCTAGTCGGCGCGGCGCCCCGCGTCACACCCCACTAGACTACGCCAAAACCCACCGGTCCCACTAGTGCTGCGACTACCATCACCTCGGCCCGGCTATGCACTTGCTGATCCCTGAACGCAATCCAACCGAAATTGGATTACTATGGAGGGTTTTTCGCACTTGTGCACGGTGGTACCAACCCGGTCGAAATTAGTGACAAATTTGTGCCATCAAATCATGGATTCGTATAGATTGCTCTAACTAAAGGTGTGTACCAAATATCAGAACAATAGGTCAACTGGAAGGGGGTCAAAAAACAATTAAGATCATTTTGAGTACTTTGTGTGTCAACGCTCAACATCTTTCTGATGCTGACTGTACTTACTAACTACTAGCTAGTAGAACTTGAGAAAGAATATCGACTAGGTTTCGTCACGATAACCTACATTTACGCGAGCGGAGCCGGGTGTCTGTAAGGGGTCCCGATCACAATAATATCTATAGTCGCATAAGTACTTAATAATATTCACTTTGGACTTCTGTGCAAAGTATCGTACCACTCGTCTCGGTAGGGGGCACACGGCCACACCTACAGCATTGTTATCGCTCATTGCAAAATTAACGTCCAAGGACATAACATAATGTACCTACAATTGTATTAACTGAAACCGTTCAGCCAGTTTCTGAAAAATATAAACTCCTTTTTTAACCGACTTCAAAAAAGGATGAGGTTCTGTTCTTAATTCCTAAAAAGAAAAGAAAAGAAAGAAAGAAAGAGAGAAACTGTGCTCTTCTTCATTTATATAGTTTATTTGATTTATTCCCACGAGGTCGAGTCCCACTATGTCGAGTTCCCACGACGTGTACTTTGAATATTCTTGCTTTTTATTCCCAACTAGTCGAGTCGTTGAAAATCTCTTACGAGTAGGTAGGTACGTCTGATGCCACCATGTCGAACGTTAAAGAAAAGTACAGTCAATGAAACACATTATACAAATCATAATATTCTCATTTATTCTGACACAGCACACAACAGTAAATCACAGATCAGATAAAAGTATGTACCGACGACATAACCTTTAGTTTTTGGGTGTGACAGGAGTGACTGCAGCTGTCTCCCCAATCTCAAGGAAATAGCCTGCGTCATAGCTAATCAGTAGGTATACCTGTTACCTGCTAACAGATCAGGTTGCCTTGAGTACCTTGAGTCCCGAATATCTTTTTGTTTTTTTTTTTTTTACCGAAATTACTAAGTTGGTACCTTATTTACTACCTACCTAGTATATCTCTAACCTCCTACAACTATGTTGATGAAATTGCTTGTGTTATGACCCCGTTCACTTCAGTAGTCTAATAAGTGTTATTCGAACCCGGGGCCTCTCGACTGTTACGCCAAAACATCGTCAGGAGGTCAAGAATCATAGTTGATAACTGAAATAGTATAAAACATAGTCGCTGTCTGTTCCGTCCCCTATGTATGCTTATATCTTCAAAACTACACTACAGATTTTGATGCGGTTTCTTTTAATAAATAGAGTAATTCAAGCAGAAGGTTTATATGTATAATACATGCTTAATATAGTGGTGGTGGGAGGGTGCAGCGGGAAAGGCATTTGACGCCACGCGAGTGGAAAAAAATTGGTGGTACGAAGTTCGCCGGGCCAGCTAGTGACTGATAAAACACAACGCCTATACATTTTCGTTGACATAGCAACAACTTGCTACGTATTACTGGACTATATTCTTTTATCTGTGGTACACTAAGATAAAATTGCTTTTATCAAACTCCACCTAGCAAAGACCTCACTGATAAGACCACAGGGGAGTATTGCGAAATAATCTTTATCTAATACTTTTATTTTGAAGAGATTTCATGTGAATTCAGCTATCAAGATTTTATCTCTTTATATTTAGACTACCTGTTTCCCGTGGCTTCACCCGCGTGGATTTCGCTTATCGCGACCAAACATAGACTATGCCCTTTCCAAGGTCTAATCAACCCCTGTACCGAATTTCATCTAAATCGGTTCAGTGGTTTAGGCGTGAAAGCATAAAAAACAGTGTTACTGCTCCCTGCGAGGGATATCATCAGCATCATCCACATAAAGACGTTAGTCCTAATTGCATCCGAGGCCACGGTCCGCCTTCCGGCCCTTCGTCCTCCACTTCGCACGATCTTGGCCGTCCAAGGTAGTGAGACCGTTTTCACGCATGTCACCCTCCACGACGCCAAGCCTGCACTTCTTGGGCCTACCCCTTCTACCTGGACCCGGTGGGGGCGCCATTGCCAAGCATTTGTTACCCACGTAGTTGGGTGGTTTCCGCAAGACGAGACGTGGCCACCAGCGGGTGTGTGCTAACTAACTAGCTCGCAGGGAACCACGATGACTATTTGAAGTTGGCACTTCGACGTTGCACTACGATCGGCCCACAGACGGCGCGTGCGTTTTAGTCGGTTCAACTCCGATATAACTTTCCCCACCGGGTCCCCACCCCATCAGCGGGGATTTTGCACACGTAAAAAAAGAGTTACTTTCCCATTTACAATATTGTTGTGGAATTCGATGTGAACGTGTTCGTCGTCATTCAGGGTGGTTAGATACGCCTCTCAAAATGTTTTGGCCAATAATTTTTTTTTTATGAATTAATGAATTATCCTGTCGACGAATAGTCCAATGGCAAATCGGTCTTAAGAACGGATGCAGAACCATTCAATGCTAACCCAGGCTCTCATTGGGGCGCTGGCCTGGGGGTGACCGGTGGAGCCGCCTGTCACCCTAGCAGAAGCAGGCCGCGGCGGCGGCGCAAAGTGCGCCTTCCCGTACCCGGGGCTAGTTGGGGACACCGAGGTCCCCACAACCCGAAGGGGACTATCTCGAAAGAGATGGTTCTGGGTCTGCCGGGGTGCGAGAGATATGCTTTCGGCAATCTCACCTCCGGCAACCAAGGACCCAAGACGGCGTGCGTTTTAGTCGGTTCGAGTCCGACATAATCGCCTCCACCGGCTCCGTGGGGGCGGTATCCGTGGGGATTATGCGCAGGAAAAATAAAATAAAAATAAAGGCTCTCATTGGGGCAGACTAGGTTACATGGCTACATAAGACGTTTTTACGATCACCGATAAATTGTGTGCCTTGTGCCAGTTTTGCCGCCACAAGGATGAAACGGCAGCCAGGTCCCGTCGCGTCTGTGCCTTACCAACCCTCCTGAGGTTGTATCTGGCCTGTGCCCTGAAACGAAGCAGTACCTCACTACACTGTCATATTATGTATAAACAATATTATAGATATCTTACGAGTCTCTATGAGGACGAACCATGAGCATAGATAAGATAATAGTTACTAGGTAACTTTGAAGATTGTAGACGATCCCAATCGCATAACGGTAGACTTGATCTTCAGAGATCACTTCCCTCTGGATTCCACTGATTGTAATTATTGTAAAACGGCTTGTGTTCGGAGACAGTACGGGTCTTTTCCTACCAAAATCGAGTCAAGCTCACTTGTCAGTCAGTAGTAACGAACGATGGCCAAAGCTCTGGTACAGGCTTTCTACTCAGGGTTGGGGGGCCGGCGGCAGTGGCTCGGTAGTAGGGGTAAGAAATCCTGAACTGCCACGGAAATTTAACCAATAATGATAGATTACACTAATCTGCGCGAGTCAGAGCCTCGCTATTGGCTGATAAACGCATGCCTACTATAATTTCAAGAGACCTAGTTTTAGCTTAGTTATAAAACAATCATTGTTATATTATACAAAGTAGGTCATACAGGAAATTCAGTTGTATTATTGATTGATTCGCAATGGTTTCCATGGAAATCGACTAAAAAGATCTTATCTTTCAAACCTTTACGGAACGGATTTTGAAACGGTTTTTTTTATTAGATAGAATAGAGTGGTTCAGGAGGAAGGTTTATATGTATAATACAAGTTTAATATAGTAGAGGGCGCAGCGGGAACGGGATCAGGCGTCACGCGAAAAAAAATTGGCAGTACGAAGTTCGCCGAGTCAGCTAGTACCTGTTAATTTTATGATGTACCGCAGATATTGAATCTCTCTTAAAACGAGCCATGGGTATGGGCTGCTGAAATGGAACCGAAACTTCGGGAACAATATTTTGCAGGCTGTTTCGTGCAAAAAGGATAGAACAGCTTAAAAGTATTGTATTTAACATACAAGTTGGGAGGTCATCGATTGAGTTCAAAGACAATAAAAGGAAGTCATACTAAAACCTTGTTGTATGGGGCCAGCTCTCACTGTCAACATCCTGCGATATCAGCGACAATAGAGTACCGGCAAGTTATCGGCCCATCGATAATAAAATTGACATTATAGTACCGAGTGTTCATTGAATTGTAACATAGATTATTATATAGGTAATTGTAATATTGAATGATCATTGATATAAGTTGTGTATGAAAATGCCTTCAGACGTCTAAGTTATCTTATCTTGAAAACTTGGTCAAGTGTCTCTGAAGGCAACATAAACTATCATTCATACAATAGAACTTATCTTCAGTTATGTGGTGTGTATGTATGACCCTCCCTGCAAAAGCCGCCTTTTTTATTTAGGCAGGAAAAATAGTACCTTTCTCATTTCGCGGACTCGGGGTAGCCGCGTGGGTATGTGGGGGCTCTCCTGACCGAGTGCCCGGCGTGGGACACGCCGAGGCGGGTCCTAGTGGCAGCTCTGGGGGTGGGAGTCCTCACACTCGCCACGTTGCTCACAGCGATGCCGATGGTACCGATGCGCGAACGCTTGGGGTGCGGCCGCCTCCTTCTGCGAGCAAGTAATGCTCGAGAAGGAGGCGGCCGGTCGGGTCCGGACTAGACTCCGGGCCCGGGAAGCCCGCGCAGAGCGAAGGCGAACCGGACGTCGGAGGTCGCAGAACGACCTCCGTCCTCCATGAGCGCTGGCCTGGGGGTGACCGGTGGAGCCACCTGTCACCCTTGCAGAAGCAGACCGCGGCGGCGGCGCAAAAATGCGCCTCTCCGTAACCGGGGCTAGATGGGGACACTGTGGTCCCCACAACCCGAAGGGGGCCATCTCGAAAGAGATGGTCCTGGGTCTGCCGGGGTGCGAGAGATATGCTTTTGGCAATCTCACCTCCGGCAACCAAGGACCCAAGACGACGTGCGTTTTAGTCGGTTCGAGTCCGACATAACCACCTCCACCGGCTCCGTGGGGGTGGTATCCGTGGGGATTTATCGCACGATAAAAAAAAATATGGGGGCTCTCATTACAGTAACCACACTTAAACCTGCTGTGTGCCATACGCCACGACTGTCGGAAACACTGAGAAATCTGCGTAACAAACATAGACACTTCCATGTTGTCGGCTTAGCAGGGTTAGTGATTATTTTAAGGGTCTCTATACCATCCATACGTTTTTATAGTAAACTAGCTTTTGCCCAAACATAGCCTATGTCCTTTTTCAAGGTCTAATCTACCCCTATGCCAAATTTTATCAAAATCATTTCAGTGGTTTATGCGTGAAAGCGTAACATACAGACAGACAGACAGGCAGAGTTACTTTCGCATTTATAATATTAGTATGGAAGTATGGATTACCAGAATCGATCCCTGGTATGACAATAAATTCAAAACCTTTCTAAAGATCATCTTATCAAAAAAAAAACATACTATAGGACAGATTATTACCTGAAAGATAAAAATGTCTGGCCTGAGCATGGTGCAGGCCTTCAGGGACCTACGGCAACCTGCAACCCTGCGGCACGCAAACGGCGTGCTTTTTGATACTACTCCCATATACATAACACCACCCCCGCCTCATATCCGTAGGGGTTTAGCGCATGCTTTATACACCTCTGAATATACTGCCATTCAACAGTGTATCGACAAAAGAAGTCAAATCACAACTTGGTAATCGACCAAATCCGGTAACTACGTAACAAAAGGCACATTCATGCAAAAAACTGCATAATGGATTCAATCCGCGGTATAATAGTGACTGTGCTCCGAAGGTATTATAAGAGCTAACATAATAGTATGTTATGTACACAAATGTAGACACCACAAGGTCGTTGGCAATGCTATAGCTCGAACCTTCTTGAACTTAAAATGTACTCTGTATGCGCAGTACACGTTTCTTGGATGTATTTTGAAGATACCACGGGATGCTACTGCGGTGGACGAGCTCAAATTCACCAAGTATAGATTATTACAAAACAATCCGCACGCGCCAAGGCCTTTACATTTTGCAATATTGAGTTGGATTCACTGCTTTGATAGCAACCGTTGAAAAACCGAAAAACGAATTTTGGGAAGAGCTGCTGCTATTTTTAGATCTACCTACAAGTTAGAGCAGTACTCAAGATGTAGTCAAACCTATGACTTGTGAAGTAGTTTCTCGAGAAACTTTCTGCCTCGCACAACTAAACTGTGGAATGAACTGTCACCAGCGGTATTTCCGAGCCATTATGACCTTCAAACCTTCAAGAAAAGAGCGTACTCTCTTTTAAAAGGAAGGCAACGCACTTGTGACTCCTCTGGTGTTGCGGGTGTCCATGGGCGGCGGTGATCGCACACCATCAGGCGATCCGTTTGCTCGTTTGCCTCCCTAATCCATAAAAAAAAACCACGCATCACGTATCATACTGCTCGGTTATCGGTCCCTATAGCAGTAGTTACGGGTCGTTGGAGCCCTCCGACTAGTTTAACTACAGAGCTTCGAACTACAGAAGTCAGATGACGTGGCGATCGCTTCGCGGAAAATAATTAAGTTCAGTCGCATCACAGTTAGATAGGAAAGCTGACCTCAACTGAGTAGGAAAAAAATAATCTTGAAATCCGTCTATGAGTAATTGACGGAAATATCGGTGAACATACCTACATAAAAAAATTATACATACACACGAATTGAGGACCTCCTATTTTTTTGAACTCGGTTAAAATGGCTGAAAGAATGAGAAACTGAGAGCAGTATAAAAGCTAGACAGAAAGAAGATGAACTTTTTGTCCCCGCACATGTACCTACCTACAATGATCTGTCTGCCATCTGGATCTGTCAACACTATTGAATTTAACATGAGAGACCATTTTCAAGGCTGGTATTATTATTTATCAGACTACGTAGGTTCCACATCCACTACAGAATATGTATGTAGGTATGTTTAAAAGAGCTGTTGCTACCTAGCGATACAGAATAATAAATAGGTACATATTATCATATATAATGTATAATAAAAACTAGTCTTTACACAATATTATCATAAGTTAATGTTTTCCTTTTGAGTTTGAGAACTCAGTGTGATCTTGCTGCCACGGCGGCGGCGCGCAGAAGAGCGCGCCTCCCCATTCCGGGGGCGAATTGGGGACACCGTTGTCCCCCCCTCCTGAGGAGGGCCAGACCGTTAGGGATGGCCCTGGGTCAGCCGGGGTGCGAGGGATATGTCTTTGACAACCTCACCTCCGGCCTAGCACCAAGACCCACAGTCGGCGTGCGGTTTTAGTCGGTTCGAGTCCGACATAACCTCCCCCTCCGGCTCCGGCAGGGGGGGTATCCGTGGGGACTTCCGCACGAAAAAAAAAAAAAAAAAAAAAAGTGTGATCTTGCTAGGTACCTATCTGTCAAAGATGTTAAGTAAGTATAATAGATGATAGTGACGCTAATTCTGTTGTGTCAAAACTAACTAAGTATAATACGCTAAAAATGGCTAAAATGGTATTGTACATTTATATTTATTACTTTTTTTTTAATACAACAATCCACCGCAAAATTCAATTAATAGACACCAAATCTTACCAAACAAAATCTCGAACGCGTTGACTATTGCAAAAAAATGTGATGGACGAATTTAGGCAAGTCAGTGGTAGCGCGGAAAAAAACCAGTATAGCTCGTAAAATTGACATGCTATTTATTCGTATTTGTGCATTGGTTAATTAGGAGACAAGGATTTTTCCAAAAGTTATTTTAAAAAAGTAAACCAACTTCAACACTATCTATTTATAGGAAAATAATATCTGTAAAGGCTGACTATGTTTTACCCTACCGAGCTACCTAATCGAGCTTAGATTATTAATGCCACTTTCAATTTTAATACTTAGGTACATAACCTAGGTCATTCCACACTGTCATATTTCATTAGTGGATCATCGCATATCTTCTATAGCTTGTTTGTTCTCTCGTCTGATTACGAAAGAATTCGCACGCCGCATCAAGGTCACGGTCGGCAAATAAATTCAATTTATCGTCTCGCGACCTTGGCCGCTGTTTCATACAACTGATAGGTGCCCAAACGAGTCGTGACTCATTGTTTCGCAATATTTTCCACTGAAATATATGGTAAACATCGATAAAACCATAGACTTAGATAAAACTATGAACTCTTATATAATCAAGGGACAAGTTGTTTAGGTACCTATGTGTGTTTAAGGAGGGAGGAAATGAAAGATAGGCTGTATTTATTTTTGACTAGCTTTTGCCCGCGGCTCCACGCACGTGGATGTCGGATAACGGGACCAAACATTGCCTATGTGTTAATCCAGGGTGTCAGCTAACTCCATACCAAAGGAGAACATTCACTCGTCATACTTATTTGGGCTAATTTTGAAAGTGCCGGCCAACGGAAAAAAAGTTAGTATTGTTATTGAATATAACAAAATAAACATTTTTTATTACTAGACCAAAACTCTGCGTCAGCTCTGAGAGATAATATGTAACTTCAAAAGTTTGTGAAAAAATCGTAATTACTGCAATATTTTGTCGTAATAGCGAGCCAGAATGTAAAAAAAAGGTCTCAGGTACCTCACGGGCGGTCAGCGGGTGCGCCTGCGCCACATGCCATCTCGCTCGCACTTACGGTGTAGCGTACTCCGCCTGGCGGATGGGGCCAGGCGGGGGGCGGGCGCCGCTGTACCGGCCGGCATTGTTTTGTTTAGTCACGAACTTAGTTATCCATGCAACTTCTGTTACATCGGACGGCTACCAATCGAGTTTTCTCACTTGTTTCTTTTGAGTTATCGTGTTTTGACATAATGTCACAAATGTTGTGTATACAATGTCGTCAACCGTGTGAGGGTCGAAGGACATATACGTGGACTTCACGAGAGGAGCAACATAGTGACATGGCGCAGATAGTTATTGAAGGACTGATTGAGAGACAGGTAATTATGTTATTCATTTTTTAATAGATCTTATCCTAAATAATGGGCAGCTTCACCTAAACGATTAACAACGCATAATTAAAGCATATTGTTAGATTCGTCTTGGCAACACAATGGTTCTCATGGCGGCTATACACACTCGTCGACACAGGCCGAGTGTGTACAGGGAGCACTCGTCTCATCTCGGTCGCTCTCGGTAGCGTGTCGGTATTTTTATTTAGTCGCCCACAGAAAGTTTTTAATAAACAGACGTTTCACTATGGGGGGTCTGTCTAATGAACGCGAATTACAGTTTTTGGGGTGCTATCAGACAGCAGCCATTTTTTGGAATTCTAAGAATGTGAAACACGAAGATAAGCAATGTATTCATGATGCTTGGGCGCGAATAAGTTTTCTTTGTATATTAAATGTTTAAAAGGTTATAATGAAAGCTTATGGCGCAAAGATAAACAGCAGCAACAATTCTACGTCCATTGTCAAGGGAGTTATACGAGACTCTGTGCTAACGAGTGTGTACAGGCATGTTCTCGAAGAGCCTTCTCGGTCGAGGCTCTCGATGAGTGTGTAGAGGTCGCTCGCATCATAACTTTGCGTCAGCGAAGTTACCAACAAGTCTTATTGGAGGATCGCTAATCATTTTATTTTTTATTGTTTTCAGGAAGAACCGACAGATCACATTTGTCGACCATGTTGGCAAAGAGTTGAAAGGGCTTATGAACGAAGAATTAGTGACGCAAATCAAGTTGTCAATGCTCCTGCACCAGATGAACCTGCTGCGCAGGTAAATCGTCTCCATCCAACACTAACATTAACTGGATATCTTCGTACTCCAAACACAACTGCGAATTGTGTTTTTCAACATTGTCAGAATGGGACTCGCCTTAGAGTTCCGAATAATGTTGTAATTCGTCAGATCGTACGCTATAACCTCATTGTACCAGAAAATGCTCGAGTATGTAAAGAACATTTGGAGGGAAACCTCTGGCATACACTTCCTCTTCAAGATAATCTCAGAGAAGATTTTACGGCCTCGGAGATAGTTAATGCTCTTAATATTATGCGTAATCATATTACAGAAGATATTCTCGACTTTGAGCAATATGAGCTAATAAATCCTAACGAATTCCATACTTGGATTGGGCTTACACATGAACAATTTTTGAATTTAATTAATCATACGCCCAGCCTAAATGATAACAGGTTTAAAAAAACTATACTGGCTGCAACTTTAGCAAAACTGCGTACAGGGGATTCCAACGCTAGGCTGGTATTAATTTTCAGAACAAGCGAATCTCGTTTTCGAAGATTATTAATTTTAGGTCGAGAAGCCCTATTGCAAGACTTTGTTCCTACCCATTTAGGGTTTGATCACATGAATCGACAAGATGTGGCACGAAGGAACTTGTTAATACCCGAATCATTATTTGGAAATCCTGAGAGCTCTATCGAGCATAGAAATGCTATCGTCATTTGTGATACATATATATATAATCAAAAAAGTTCAAACTATCTTTTTCAAAGACTCACGTACAGTCACCATAAATATCGGAACCTAACGAAACCTTTTTTATTTGTGTGCTGCGATGGTCATATTATTGAGGTATCTGGTCCACATGCTGCGACGACTTCCGATGCTCACATAATGAACTCAATTCTTCAGGATGAAGAAAGCGTATTTCACTGGTTCCATAGACCAGGGGACGTGTTTATTTTGGATCGTGGTTTTAGAGATGCAGAGTTGACTCTACGGTCACATGGATACTCAGTGCATATGCCCCAGACAAAGGATGCTAACGAAACACAACTGTCTACAGTACAAGCCAACAAGACCCGCCTTGTCACCTTATGCCGCTGGGTGGTAGAAATAGTTAACGGACGATTTAAAAGAGATTTTAGACTGCTAAGAATAGTCCATAGCAATCTTGCCTTACCGGATATGATCGACTATTTTAGGATTGCTGCAGCATTATTAAATGCATATCATCGGCTGATTACGGACAATGTCAGAGCCCCAGCGTTTTTAGAAATAGTAAGAGAAAGGATGGGTATTCCAAATATACTAGGCGATATAGTAAATACTTACAATTATAACCGAAGACGGGCACAGTTTGTGCGAATCGACACGCCGTCTGAAATTCCATTCCCTATGTTAACGGAGGAAGACCTTATTTAATTCGCAGTCGGTATTTACCAAATAAAACAGGCCCGAAGTTATTATGCAGAGCACATCCAGGGCACTGGTAGATTTACCATTGAACTTGGGGGAGAAATACCCGCTGAACATCTACGTGAGGTTGAAGAAAGAGAATTTTGCCTACTTCGAGCCCGAATTCAATCACGGCATGTTCGTTTAAGAACATATAATGTATATATATGTGTTGATACAACTCTCACGGGCAGGCAAGCCATAGCGCATTATTATTGCACCTGCCTTAATGGCAAAAGAACTGTCGGTTGCTGCTCCCATGTGATGTGTATTGTGTGGTACTTGGGGTATGCAAGGCACCTTCCTGTGATAAACATTCCTGCTGAAGGCTTAGAGGATATGTTTGTAAGAACTGGCGAACTTTAAATAATAAATACAAAATTGCATTTTTACAGTTAGTGGTTTTGTTTTCACCTATTTTTTTTTTCGGATTAATCGCATTTCGTCAGAACCAGAACTGCGGGACAGACACAGTTTCCATACGAGACCGTAAAGCCATTTTAGACTACCATAACAGAAGCAATATAGTAGTTATTAGACAATACTTAGACAATACTAGCTTGTTTTATGTACACTTTACACTAAATATTTAACCCTAAATAAAATCTCAAGGAATCTATTTAGAACTTTGGTGTAGTAATAAAAAATGCTTACAATGTTGTGTTCTATCAAAGTCAAGCATTTTTTTTTAGTGGCCGCATAAATAAAAATTAGCCCAATCTGAATGATCGCCTTTTATTAATATTCATTTATAGTTTTTACCTGAAAGAGTATCAAACATCCATTCATCCATACTTACACCTCCCTCAACTTTTGAGGTAATTCCTCGATGCGCTATTATTTTGCGGCGCACCTAATGAGGCGCTCCTTTTTTATTCCTCGGAGCGCACCTTTTAGTAGCGCTCCCGGTAGCAATTAAAAATATTAAAATGTTATTCCTTGAAGCGCACCCACGTTTAAAAATAGGGAAGAGCATGAAGTCAACGTAATAAATTATATCGATGATTTTTAAAAACATTACGGGTAAAAACGAACTTGTGCATCATCATCATCGAAGTTGCTTAAACAAAAGTACGAAATTGACCGAAAAATATGGTTTTGCAGAAATATAATGTGAATTAATATGAATACCTCAAACTTTCGCGTTTATAATATTAGGAGTTGGTATATTTTTTCACCCTAATTTTTTTCAGTGATTAAAATAAACCTTCCCCCATTCCAGAGACCCTCTTCGGCCAGCTGCCAGAGCTAGAGATTGACGGCAAGCAGCACGCACAGAGCATCGCCATCCTCCGGTACCTGGGCAGGAAGTACGGCGTCGCCGGAGACAATGAGGAGGAGGCCTTCGAGATCGACCAGAATGTGGACTTCTTCAATGACATCCGTACTAGTGAGTACATATTAAAAATGATTATAAAATTTTCTAAAGCATGGTTCAACGGAACGCTGTTTTTTTATACTATAGGACACGTCAATTTGACATCACCTCGCCTAATGGTACGCTAAAGGCAAAGTCTCAGGAAAGAGAGTTACAATTTACAAACACGTACCATACAATGGCCTCATCAGATGCTTTTTCACGCCCCGATTACCGGACATCTTTCACACTTTTACATCCAATGTCAAAGTCAAAGTATTTATTCAAAATTTTGTAGCACTACTACAGCTTCTTGACCTTAAATTCTGCTTCTTCTTCTATCGTGGCGATGGCGCCTCGGCCCTCAAATTATCTTCTCCCAGTGTGCTGCCACCTGTATGGCGTTCTCGGAGGCGCACATAAGGTCCTGCGGTGTACATGTGTATGGGCATTTAGCACATGTCAACAGGTGGGCCATTGTCTGAGGAGTAACTTCACATTCACATCGCAGGTCCGCCCCCTCCGAGAACCCCCATCTGGCCCGGCATTCCTTGCTTCGGCCAACCCGAGTCCGGAGTCTGTTTAAAGACTTCCATCTGTTCCAGGGCAGATCATGTCCAGGCGGGAGTTCCTCTGAAAGCGGGACGAAAGGGGTTGGTAGTGGACCCTGTGCTCTCCAGTGTTCGGTTCTGGCTTGAGAGGGGTCACCGACAATTGGGCCAACGCACGCCCAGAAACTCCTGCGGCTTTTCAGTCTTAGTGGCACTTGAGGGTGACCGCTAAGGGGGTGTCGCCCGTCCGACTCCAGCTTGCCCCTCTCTACGGACGACGCCACGCATCTTCGGATATTGGGGGGTGCGATGCCAGCCAGTGGATATAGCAACCCTACCGGGGTCGGCTTGAGGCAGCCAGTTATTATCCGGCAGGTTTCATTTAGAGCTACATCCACTAGCCCAGCATGGCTGGATCGGCACCATACGGGGCAAGCGTATTCCCCAGCAGAATAACACAGTGCCAAGCCTGTTGTTCGCAGTACCCGTGGTGTGGCCCCCCAGTTTGTGGTCGTCAGCTTCCTGAGAAGGTTATTGCGTGCTGAGACCTTCTGCTTGACGTTTTCGCAGTTTTGCTTAAAAGTGAGGGACCTGTCCAGGGTTACTCCCAGGTATTTGGGGTACATGCAATGGTCAATGCTGACGCCACGCCAGTGTATGTTCAGCTTCCGTTTTGCCTGCCCGTTGCTGAGATGAAATGCGCACGACTGTGTTTTTGAGGGGTTAGGCTTCAGTGCGTTGCTCTCGTAGTAGGAGCTTAGCTCTTCGAGTGCGCCGTTCAAGTTTGCCTCCACCTTCTCAAAAGATCCCCGTGACGTGAGGGCCAAATCATCGGCATAAAGGAAGCGGTTCGTGCGTGGGCTCCTGGGTTGGTCGTTGGTATAGATGTTGAACAGTAGGGGTGCCAGGACACTGCCCTGTGGTATGCCATTTTTCTGCGTTCTCCAACGACTCTTATCGGAACACAGGTGTACCTGGAAGCGGCGATTCCGCAGGAGTTCACCCAGTACTTCTGCGAGTTTGTAGTCTCCTGTGATACTTTCAGTCTTCCAGAGCAGGCGTTTTATGTTGACTGTGTCGTAAGCTGCGGATAAGTCAACAAAGACGGCACCGGTCACTTTGTGTGTCTCAAAACCATCCTCAATGTGTTGAGTCAGGTTAAGGATCTGGCTACAGAAAGATTTTCCTGGCCGGAAGCCGGCCTGCTCTGGAATCAGCCTGGGGTCTACGACGCTATTTAGGCGATTGAGAAGCATCCTTTCGAGAAGTTTCAGTGTGTGGCACAAAAGGGAGATTGGTCTGAAGTTCCTGGGATCGTCAGTGGGTTTGCCTGGTTTCGGGATCGCAATGACTTTGGCCCTCCTCCAGACACGGGGGATCCTAACAGAGGCCATGCAGGTGTTAAATAGTGTTAGGAGCCACGACACGGCGACAGGACCAAGGTGCTGGATCTGCTCCACTGAGATGTTGTCCATTCCGGAGGCTTTCCCCGGTTTCAAGTCCCTTATTCCGGCGATTATGTCAGGCAGCTCAAAAGGCCTACAGACAGAAGAGTCACTCGCCGTCTCCAGGAGCATCCGCTTCGGGACTCTACCAGGTCAGCGCGTGGGTTTCCCGTTCGCAAGAAGCTGATGCCTAGGAGGCACCAGTGGAGAAGAAATGGCGCAACAAACTCCACTGTAGCATTTTAGACGTCAATTTTAGTTACAAAAAGTGATTTCTTATGACCTAAATATGGACGAATGTATAAATTAGTGTCCAGATAATTATAGTTTATAAAATTAAAAACTTTAAATAAAATAATTAACCTAAGTTAACATAAAAATAGAAGTTCGTGTACCTATTTAAACATTGTGCTGTAATTACAGCAATTTAGGAGGGGCCTGCACCAGACATTTTTGTTTCAATGTGCTGTAATACACTACACATGATGTTATTCTACACTTTCAGAGGCCGCCGTTGTTCACTACGAGCCTGATGAGGAAGTGAAGGCGAAAAAACACGAGGAAGCTGCCAAGAACGTGTACCCTGCTCTCCTGGAGAAACTGAACGCGATTCTCGTCAAGAATAACGGTCACATCGCAGCTGGGAAGGTGAGCACTGATCCTCCGCTTAATGAACGCAAAAAGTAATGAACGAATTTTGATGTGATTTTTTTTGTTTGAAAGGTCTGTGGTTAGACTTGAAATCTTATGTTTGTTTGATGGCATTTGATTAAGTATAACTATTACTAACTCATATCCATGAAGTCAGGTCCTCGATACTGCTAAAGAAAATCTGCATTGTGGTGCTATCGACACTGCAAAAAACGGCATTAAATAATAGACTTTAAAGCGAAGATCTTAAAGTTCAAAATTAATTGAATTTTTGTAGATTAATTGAAAAAGTGTAATGAAACTGTTTTCATTTCGTTTTGGACTTTAGACTTAAAGAAATAAAGTCTAAATTGTAATGTCATCATTTGCAGTGAGCTCGGCACCACAATGGTTTAGCTTTAATGGAATCGAGGGCCTGATCCATGGGCATGAGTTTTTAATATCATATAGTTTCAGTGATACACAAAAATGATGTTAGGTATTAAAAATGCTCATTACTCAAAAACGGCTTGACTCTTATTGGCTATTTTTTTCGTAGGTATGTTTATGTGTATCTTAAGGCACATGGAAAGTTTGGACTTTCAAATAAATTTTTCCCTTGGGTCACGGGAACCGGAAAAGTATACCACGCGGGCATCGGCTAGTATTATCATAATAATTCAGGGGGCGAGTCGGGAACGTCTCGGCCAGACCGTAAGGATGGCCATTTATCGTGCGCAAAATCCCCACGGGTACCACCCCCACGGAGCCGGTGGAGGCGGTTATGTCGGACTCGAATCGATTAAAACGCACGCCGTCTTGGGTCCTTAGCTGCCGGAGGTGAGATTGCCGAAAGCATATCTCTCGCACCCCGGCAGACCCAGGACCATCTCTTTCGAGATGGCCCCCTTAGGGTTGTGGGGACCTCGGTGTCCCCATCTAGCCCCGGGTACGGGGAGGCGCACTTTGCGCCGCCGCCGCGGCCTGCTTCTGCTGGGGTGACAGGCGGCTCCACCGGCCACCCCCAGGCCAGCGCTCATGGAGGACGGAGGTCGTTCTGCGACCTCCGACGTCCGGTCCGCCTTCGCTCTTCGCGGGCTTCCCGGGCCCGGATGGCCCTGGGTCAGCCGGGGTGCGAGGGTTATGTCGAAGACAACCTCACCTCTGGCCTAGCTCCACGACCCTCAGTCGGTTTTAGTCGGTTCGTGTCCGACATAACCTTCCCTTCCGACTCCGACGGGGGAGATTTTCGAAGGGGTTTTAAAAAAAAAAATATCATAATAAAAGTTTCTTTACTCATAAAGACTGTCCATTCCAGCTCACATGGGGTGATTTCCTGATCGCTGGTATCTTCGACTACTTGAAGGCTATGCTCCAGATGCCAGACCTTGATGAGAAGTACCCCATCTTCAAGAAGCTTATTGATGAGGTATACTCCAACCCCAAGGTGAAGGCATACGCAGATGCCGCTCCTGCCTCCGCTTATGGATTTTAAAGTCATCCGGTAGACTACGGATTTAAATTAAGCTAGATGCTATACCTGTATTCTGTAGATAAAAAAAAACAATTACATGTCGTAATTTATATGACATTTTTTGTCATAGTAAGGCACTGCTAAAGTTATGTGTGAGGCAGTGGCAACAGCTAAAAAAATACCATTAAAAATTTAAAAAATAAAATTTTCGAGTTTCAAGTTTTCTTACTGTTAATTTCTATACCGTGTCATACTGCGGTAGCCTAATGGTATGCGTAATGGACTGCTGAGACGAGGTCTCGGGTTCGATCCCAGGTTTACCATGGCACACACCAATGACTTTTCGATGCTTTTCGAATTTATGTGTGTATTTATCACAGTTTTATAAGTGCCCGGTTAATGGCAATAGGCTCGCCACCTATTACATTGGAACCTAAACATAAACTGGCGAAATGTGGGTGCTAGCACCTCTGCCTACCCCTTCGGGGAATACAGGCGTGAGTTTATGTTATGTCTACTTTTGCAAGAATACAGGGCCTTAAACTGTACATACCTGGTTTAGAGTCACGCTGAAACAAGTTTTGGTATCTAGCCTAATTTAAATCTCTCCGGTAAAGAGCACATTCTCAGTGGTTCACAGTGAATATAATTATTTTCGTAAGGAATGTCGATATTATTTTCATTATTGTAATGTGTAATTTTAGCAGCTAAGGATTTCCAAATAAATACCTATTTTTTTAATTCGTTTGTTTTCTTAATCAATTGTATTGTCCTATCCTACATACATACATCGGTAAGACCCATCATGGAGGAGTGGCTAGAGAGGCCACACGGCAGCCTCTCGTACCGGCTGACGCAGGTGATTACCGGACACGGGTGTTTCGGGAGTTAGCTGTGTCGGATCCGGAAGGAGCCAACGTCCGAGTGCCATCACTGTGATGCGAGCGAGGACACAGAGCTGCACACGCTGACCGAGTGCCCGGCGTGGGACACGCCGAGGCGGGTCCTAGTGGCGGCTCTGGGGGTGGGAGTCCTCACACTCGCCACATTGCTCACAGCGATGGTACGATGCGCGAACGCTTGGGGTGCGGCTGTCTCCTTCTGCGAGCAAGTAATGCTCGAGAAGGAGGCGGCCGGTCGGGTCCGGACTAGACTTCGGGCCCGGGAAGCCCGAGCAGAGCGAAGGCGAACCGGACGTCGGAGGTCGTCCTCCATGAGCGCTGGCCTGGGGGTGACCGGTGGTGCCGCCTGTCACCCTAGCAGAAGCAGGCCGCGGCGGCGGCGCAAAGTGCGCCTCCCCGTAACCGGGGCTTGATGGGGACACTGTGGTCCCCACAACCCGAAGGGAGCCATCTCGAAAGAGATGGTCCTGGGTCTGCCGGGGTGCGAGAGATATGCTTTTGGCAATCTCACCTCCGGCAACCAAGGACCCAAGACGGCGTGCGTTTTAGTCGGTTCGAGTCCGACATAATCGCCTCCACCGGCTCCGTGGGGGCGGTATCCGTGGGGATTATGCGCAGGAAAAATAAAATAAAAATAAAGGCTCTCATTGGGGCAGACTAGGTTACATGGCTACATAAGACGTTTTTACGATCACCGATAAATTGGTGTACGTATCTTCCAGAATACTGGACCAGGTGCGGGCACTGTAAAGGCGGCCATCGCCGTCTTCGACAATGAGCTCGACGTGGTACAGTGCCCGCAACTCACTACTGACAATGTAGCTGTGGTGAGGATTCGTACCAGAGCCTGGGAGGTCACCCTGGTGTCTCTTTATGTAGAGCCCGATAAACCCCTGGGCCCGCACCTGAGCCAACTCAAGAGAGTTGTATCCAGGCTGGGCCGTGGACGGCTCATATTTGGAGGCGATGCCAACGCGAAAAGCGCTTGGTGGGGAAGTAACGTTGAGGATGATAGGGGGGAAGATCTCTTAGGGACTCTCAATGAGATGAGACTACACATCCTCAACGACGGAAGGGTGCCCACCTTCGACACTGTCAGGGGGGGCAAAAGGTACCATAGCTTCATAGATGTCACCGCATGCTCAGATGACCTCATGAGCCTGGTCGACGGCTGGAGGACAGTCGACGGTCTGGCCGCTAGCTCCGACCACATCGGCATAGCTTTCCATCTAAACCTGGTCAAATCAAAAGGCACCAGTATCAGCAGAACAACCAGGTTGTTCAACACCAAGAAGGCAAACTGGAACCATTTTCGTGAGAAAATGGCCAGCTCTTTGGTGGAGAACAATCTGGTTGTCGACGACATAAAGGGCATAACTCACTTTGACCAGCTAGAAGAGCACCTCGCAAGGTATAACTACTGCGTGAAAATGGCTTGCGAAAATGCAATACCCAAAAAGACCAATCGGGAAACACATACTGTGCCTTGGTGGTCGGAGAAGCTTGCCCAGATGAAGAGGGAGGTCGTCACCTTCAGGCGTCGCATAAGAAACGCTGCTCCGGTTCGGAGACAGTGGGTGGTGACGCAGTACCTGGAGCGAAAAGACAGTTATGAGTCGGAGGTTAAGCTAGCAAAAACTGCGAGTTGGAAGGAGTTCTGTTCGAAGCAGGATAGGGAAGGGGTATGGGAGGGGATATACAGGGTCATTGGGAGGTCCACAGCAAGGGAAGAAGACCCGCATTTGCTGAACAATGGGGTAGAAATGGATGCTAGCGGATCCGCGGGGCTCCTCGCCTCGGTCTTCTATCCGGAGGACCGGGTCGAGGAGGACAACGCGGATCATGAGGGAACCCGCGCGTTAGCCAGGACGGTTAATGGCGGGAGTGAACATGATGTTTATGACCCGCCATTCACCATTGGCGAATTATCAGACGCGTTGGATTCCTTCAACCCCAAAAAAGCGCCAGGAGCCGACGGCTTCACCGCCGACATCTGCGCCCGCGCGGTAAACTGCGCACCGGTACTGTTCCTGGAGCTGATAAATAAGTGCCTGGACCTGGAGTACTTTCCCAAACCGTGGAAGGAGGCGACGGTTGTGGCTCTCAGGAAACCAGGCAAGGAGGTATACAACTCTCCCAAGTCGTACAGACCGATTGGGCTTTTGCCTGTCCTTGGGAAGTTATATGAGAAAATGCTGGCAGCAAGGCTCAAGTTCCACTTGCTACCACGGATCAGTACTCGCCAGTACGGCTTCATGCCCCGGAGAAGCACCGAGGACGCCCTCTATAACCTGGTAGGACGCGTGCGTGACAAGCTCCTCGAAAAGAGGATTGTCACGGTAGTGTCGCTGGATATAGAGGGTGCCTTCGATAGCGCATGGTGGCCAGCAATAGAAGTACGACTGGCTGAGGAAAAGTGCCCCGTAAACTTGAGACGAGCTGTCAGCAGCTACCTGAGCGAAAGAACAGTCCGGGTAAGATACGCGGGTGCAGAGTGTAGGCGGGAAACACAGAAGGGCTGCGTCCAGGGGTCAATTACGGGTCCCTTGCTGTGGAACCTGCTGATAGATCCCCTGCTGAGAATGGTAGAGGAGGATGGGGACTATGTACAGGCCTTTGCGGATGACATAGTCCTCATCTTCGATGGGGACTCTGCGTTAGAAATCGAAAGACGGGCCAATGCCTCCCTCGAGCGTGTTCGGGCGTGGGGCGTCAAGAATAAATTGAAGTTCGCACCACATAAGACCAAAGCCATGGTCATAACTAGAAGGCAAAATTACGACAAGCCACGCCTAACCATGGGCGGGGTGGACATTGGCCTGTCTGACGAAATTAAAATATTAGGTTTAATAATAGATAAGAATATAAATTTTAATAGCCACGTTAAACATATATGTACTAAGGCAATAAATATCTATAAGAAACTGGCACGGACGGCCCGGATCACTTGGGGGCTTAACCCCGAGGTGATCCGGACCATCTACTCAGCAGTGATCGAGCCTGTTATGTTGTACGCGGCCAGCGTGTGGTGCGAGGCGACGAACAAGGTCGACGTCAAGAAGAGGCTGAGCGCGGTCCAGCGGGTGTTCGCTCTAAAATTGATTAAAGCCTACCGCACGGTCTCCCTCAACTCTGCACTGTTGCTGGCTGGGATACTCCCTCTGGACCTCCGAGTTCGGGAGGTGGCCTCGCTTTATGAGACCAAGAGAGGAGTGTCCCAGCCGTGGCTTGGGGACAGGGAGGTCGAGCGGCCGGCACCTATTTTGGCAGCCCCGCATCCCGCGGAGCGAGTACGTCTGGAGTTTGACAGCGTGGTAGACGAGGATCAGTATAACAGAGTAGAAGCGCACGATGTTCGCATATTTACTGACGGGAGCAAAATTGAGGGCCGAGTCGGGGCTGCTGTTTCTGTATGGAACAGACAGTCCGAGACAAAGGCCCGCAAGTTTGCTCTCTCAGCTCATTGTACCGTCTACCAGGCGGAACTTCTGGCCCTGCGTAAAGCGGCATGCGAGGTAGAGCGACGCGACGTTGCCGCGTTCGGCATCTTCAGTGACAGCAGGGCGGCTCTCCTTAGCGTGGTCAATCCCCACTCTCACCACCCTCTATCAGTAGAGACTAGGGACGCTCTTGGCCGCTGTCGGCAGCAGGGCAAGAGCGTCTCCCTCTACTGGATTAAGGCCCACGTCGGCCTCGAGGGGAATGAGAGGGCGGATTGCCTGGCTAGGGAGGCGGCCTTGAGACTCAAGAAGGCCCCGGATTACGACCAATGCCCTGTTTCATTCGTCAAGCGAATCCTGAGAGAGGGCTCCCTTGACGAATGGAACAGACGGTACCAGGAAGGCACAACTGCCTCCACCACAAAAATGTTCTTCCCCTGCGTGGTGGAAGCATTCAGAACCATCAGGAAAATTACTATTACTGGCCCAACGACTCAGTTTCTTACGGGGCACGGTGGGTTCTCCTCATACTTGACACGCTTCAAGCTCAGGACGGACCCATCGTGCGCCTGCGAACCAGGCATTCCCGACACCATGGCCCACCTCCTGATGGTTTGCCCCATTCATGCAAGAGACAGGCTCGATTTGGAAATAGCTACCGGTATCCAAGTCAATCAAACAGGCATACAAATACTCATCACACAACACACGGAGGCAACCATAGAATATGCAAATAGGATTGTCAGAATTGCCAATGAAAGGAATAGGACGTGAAGGGTCTATCTAGGTGCATTAACTAGGTGTAATGTAAGCCTAGAATAGGCAAGCAAAAATGTATTAGGATAAGCTTCTCATAGAATGTAGTGAATAAGAATAAGACTAGAATGTAATTGAAATATAGCAATGAATAAGAAAATAAGTAACATAGCCGGTATAAGATAGATTGTAAGAAAACAATATTAAGAAAATATATGTAATTGTGTTGAAAATAAAGAAAAATAAAGAAAAATATATAGTAATAGTAGGTACACAAGGCCCCATATGTCCCCATATCCCATCAGAGAATGAAAGCTTGTATGAACGTGCGAGAAGAATAAATGAGAGAACTGGAATGACAAAGAGAATTAGAATGAAAGAGGAAAGATTTAGATTAGGGAGAATTTTTATTGTAAAAGTAGGAAAAGGCTCTGCAAATTACCCAATAGCAGAGGGGTAGGAAAAAAAAAAAAAAAAAAAAAAACCAAGGACCCAAGACGGCGTGCGTTTTAGTCGGTTCGAGTCCGACATAACCATCTCCACCGGCTCCGTGGGGATTTATCGCACGACAAAAAAAATCCTACATACATACATACAATCACGCCTTTACTCCGGAGGGTTAGGCAGAGGTGAAACAACACCCACATTTCACCAATCACTATTCGGTCCGACGTTATAGGGTGAGCCTATTGCCATATCCCAGGCACTATTGTTGACTCGAGCCATGAATCGGAGGTCGAGAAGCTATTGTGACCACGAGTCTGCAGGGGAGTATATCAGTCTGATGTTAAACAGCCCTATCCCTCATAGGTAGGGAGGCCGGGCAGCAAAATTTGTAGTCACTCAAACATCACGGAAACCTATTTAGAATTGGTACGAGTAGATAAGTTAATGGAAAGAATAAGTATATAGAGAGTTTTCACTTAGATTTGTGGGGGAAGCGTATACACAACATCCATACTAATACTAATCCATACTAATATTATAAATGCGAAAGTAACTCTGTCTGTCTGTCTGTCTGTCTGTATGTTACGCTTTCACGCCTAAACCACTGAACCGATTTTGATAAAATTTGGTATAGGGATAGGTAAGACCTTGAGAAAGGACATAGGCTATGTTTGGTCGCGATAACCGACATCCACGCGGGCGGAGCTTCGGGCAAAAGCTAGTAATAAATAAATACGAAATATATCATCCATCATAATTAGAGTTTTGTATTATTTTGGTCTTACCTCTTATTGGTTGGTTTGGTTGGTCTTTAAAATAAACTTTCCAGTGTTCGAGTGAATACAGACATATCTTTGCATATCTCTAAAATGATGCAGGATTGCAATCACTAATCACAGTACAGTCAGCATCTGATTGTAAGTACTCAAAATGATCTTATTAATACCTTTGTACTTCCACAATTCCTGTTGACTGATTGTTCTGATAATTTGTACACGCCTTTAGTTTGGACAATAATACAATTTAAATCAATAAAACAGTTTGATTTGCTCTTAATACCTCGGTATTAAAATCATTTTCAGAGTGACGTCAAGATTGACCCTGATGCTGGCTAACATAACATAACATAACATAAACTCACGCCTGTATTCCCCGAAGGGGTAGGCAGAGGTGCTAGCACCCACATTTCGCCAGTTTATGTTTGGGTCCCAATGTAATAGGTGGCGCGTGGCGAGCCTATTGCCATTATTGCCACTTATAAACCTGCGATAAATACACACATAACTTCGAAAAGCATCGAAAAGTCATTGGTGTGTGCCATGGTAAACCTGGGATCGAACCCGAGACCTCGTCTTAGCAGTCCATTACAAACCTTTACTTCAGACAATAATATCATTTAAATCAATAAAAGAGTTCGAATTGCTCTTAATACCTCGATATTAAGATCATTTTCAGACTGTCGTCAAGATTGACCCTGATGCTGGCTATACCAACAATAATACTACTGCCATGCAGAGGGGAAGAGGTTGGTGACGAGAACGAGACATGTTTAGAGGGCACTGACCTCTGACTAGCACTGACCTCTATGTACTACTACTAGCTTTGATATCGGTTAGATGTCGGTTATTGCGACCAAACATAGCCTATGTCCTTTCTCATGGTACAATCTACCCCTATACCAAATTTCATCAAAATCGGGTCAGTGGTATATGCGTGAAAACGTAGCCAACTATTAGGTAATCAGTGGCATAACACTATACTATACTGACAGACAGAGAGAGTTACTTTCGCATTTATAATACTAGCTCTTGCCCGCGGCTCCGCCCGCGTGGATGTCGGTTATCACGACCAAACATAGCCTATGTCCTTTCTCATGGTCTAATCTACCCCTATACCAAATTTCATCAAAATCAGATCAGTGGTTTAGGCGTGAAAGCGTAATATACAGACGGACAGAGTTACTTTCGCATTTATAATATTAAGTATGGAAGTATGAAGTATGGCCAGGTCAGTGTTAGAGGGTAATTCCCCCCCTCTTATAACCTACTTACTTACTTACTGCCAGCAGGGGACGCCGCGGCCGGACGGGTGATCCGCCCTCTTGCGTAGGGCCATTTCACCCATTTCCCCTATTTCCTAGGATGGGATATGGGATGTGTCTTATAACCTAAGTAGGTACCATTAAGTTTTGATCAGTAAAAAATTTTAAGGTCATCTACAAAACAAGCCACTCAATCAATTAATTACTTTCATATCATAAGAACATAACTGTAAATAATAAAAATATAATAATCGGCTACTATCTCACTATCTACACCTTGTGTGGGCCGATAAATACACAGTTTACCCATTCTAATAATAACCTTGAAAACGATGTAGCCAGCCTTAAAAAATACGTAATAAATCTACATAATGTTTTGTGCTTATACAACAGCATTTGATAAAATATACTTTCAAGCACTAAGGTGCTAACGAACCACTGCTGAGTGTTCCACGTTTTTCTTAAAGAATATTAGAACCGAAGTTACTAATATTCCCTCTAACCAAGCTAAATTGCTTGTGTTAGGAGTGGGTTCACGTCGGTAGTGTAATGACCAAGATTCGAACCCGGGACCTCTCGATCGTAAGGCCGACAAGTTTTTTCTACATTTCACCATCATCCTCTAGTTGATGATGGAATGTCAACTCTAACGGAATTTGAGATCCTAATTTTTATCATCATTCTAGACCTCATACAAGCTTATCATCATCATCTAATACGATGTTGTTTGTCCCAAAATATTTTTTGTACTTTGTCAGAATTATTAATGTATAAATGCCGTTTTACTATACCACAGCGTTGGCAACACCGTTTGAGACCGGCCGGCACCCAGTATCAGCTACTAACAAGTTAAATAACAGGTAAAGGCAAACCAGTCAGTATTTGTTAGAATACGCAGCTGTACGTGTATACCTGTGAGGTAGGTCATAGATATAATTCAACTTATAGTTATTGATCAACTTGTGTAGTGTGTAGAATTATACCTAATACTTAGTAGGTACAAACCAAATGACTTTTTTTGTATTTTTGTCGCTAATATTACCCATACTTATTAATGCTTTAAATATCCATGTTAGGGAATTATTTATTAAAAGATAAAAACCACTTGAGTAAAGCTACACAAGTTTTGTGTTAGAGAAACTCAAATCACTGTTCTAGAGAAGTAGAGATCTTACAAAAGTATCTATTTATTAGATAGCCCGTATAACGCTGTTTAATTCGTTATATTAGTTAAGATTCCCCCCGAATATTTTGCGTTTGATAATACCGTGGTTTGAAAGAATTCCTAAGGGAATCGTGGCTAATTCAAATTATTTATAAACTGCCCGTCCTTTCTTTCCTGGCTAAATAGAAGTTAAATTATAGATCTCTGTTTAGATATTTACGTGTGCTTTCCAGTAGGTACCCAGAATAAGCAATAGGATTTAGAGGCTTGTATTAAGTATAATATCTGTTTTTTTTTATACATTTTCTAAAAGTGAATCCTAGCTAGATCGATTTATCGCCCCCGAAACTCTGTATATACTAAATTTCATGAAAATCGTTGGAGCCGATTCCGAGATTCCAATTATATAAATACAAGAAGCCTCTTTGGCGTGGCGGTAGTGGTCGATTCCCGCTCAGTGCAAATATTTGTATGCATGAATATGGCTATTTGCATTGGTCTGGGTGTTTCTAAGTATAATAATATGTATGTATTTACAAAAAAAAAGTATATAAGTATGTTTATCCGCATTCTAGATTCCATAACACAAGCTATAAAAGCTTACCATGGGTCAAGATGGCGTAGTAAAAAAAAAAAAAAAAAAATTGCTCATTTAAAGGTATAAGATATTTGAAGTGTTATTAATTTATATTACATAATACTTACTCAATAGGATGTAGCAACAATAGGCACATATTTTATTTGATGTATTTACTTTTTGTAATAGGTACTTAGGTACTTGATGACCTTGTGCTGTGGCCTTAGAGCGTAACTGACGTATAATGGTCTTGGGATCGATTCCCTGGACAAGTGGCAATACGTTGGGCAGCGTATTGTAGAAAATAATGATGAATGTATGGGATTGACACGTATTTTGACATTTATGACAGTTCGATACCCGCTCAATGCAAATATTAGGTATAGCTGATCGCCGCGACTCCGCCCGCGTAATATAGTTTTCTCGTTCCCGGTTCCCGTGGGAGCACATTACCGGAATAAAAAGTAGCCTAAGTTACTCGGGGATAATGTGGCTACATACCAGTGAAAGATTTTTTTAAATCGGATCAGTAGTTACGGAGCCTATTCGCTTCAAACAAACAAACAATCAAATCTTTCCTCTTTATAATTTTAGTATAGATGTATGAATATCCCGAGGAGGGCCAGACCGTAAGGGATGGCCCTGGGTCGGCCGGGGTGCGACGGATATGTCGAAGACAACATCACCTCCGGTCTAGCACCACGACCTTCAGTCGGCGTGGGGTTTTATTCGGTTAGAGTCTGACATAACTTCCTTTACCGACTCCAGCGGGGGAGGTGGGAATCCGAGGGGATTTCCGCTTGAAAAAAAAAAGTATGTATGAATATGTGTTTTTGCATTGGTCTGGTCGTGCCTTGGAGAACACGTTAAGCCGTCAGTCTCGGTTGCCATACGAACATCTATGGCAGTCGTTACGGGTAGTTGGAGCTGCGTCGATATCGCCTTTAGGTCGTGGAGGTCAGTTAAGAGTCGCTTCACGGAAAATATCAAAGTTCAGCCAAATCCGCAGATGGACTGGTAAAAGCGGACCCCAGACTCCAAGCTGAACGCTTAGAATGCGACTGGGATTAACGCTAAGATGAAGAAGAAGAAGAAAAAGGAAAATTTCAGTGACTCATTCCTATGCCGCACCACTAAGACCTGGAACTCCCTGCCAGCTCACGTGTTTCCTTCCTACAGTCCCGGGTCCTTTAAGCGGGGCGTGAAAAGGCATCTAACGAGGCCGTCAAGCTGAGTGCCACCAAGTTAACATGGTAAATGTTTACGATGGTGACCCTCTTTCCGAGACTTTGCCTTTAGCTTAACATCAGGCGAGGTGAAGTCAAATTGACGTGTCCTGTTTAAAAAAAAACTTCTATTCTACAAACATATTACCACTTGGTTTAAAGGGGCTAGGCAGTAATCATAATGGCGTATTATTGCTGTCAATTGGGTATTAACCTAAAGTTAAAAGTAAATTACCTATCTAACCGAGCTTATTAAATTAAGAATGGTAAAAGAGCGGTAAAAATTGCGTCGGTTCTTATTTTATAGTTTTTATTTATTTTTAATCATCCACCCAACCTATAATAGTAACTGATTTGACTATTAAATTTTATGACGTCACTAAATCTTTTTTCATACAAGTTACCTAATAACTTACCGTTTTGACTTTGACGTTTAGTACCTAACTAATTTGACTAGTCAGTAGAACACCCCATTAGTAGTGGTTTTCATACCATATTTCACTATCCCGTACAGCCAGGTCTAGTTGTATATTTATAAGCAGAAAGAATTGTATCAGTGTTCCAGTTTTTTCAAGTGATATATGTATTTATCTGTTTGTCGTGAAATTGATAACAGTGATTATGAAATAGATAATATTGACACACGCAGCGCAGGAGTATTATCTTTTAACAATAAAGTGCCTAAACACTTGTAGAACAGATAATAGTCTTGTGCTACAATATACCTACCTACTTGCTTGAACCATATATCTTGAAACTAAAACATTTGTTGGATGTATTTTTAAGACAGTTAGAAGTACAAAGGCGGCGGTGGACGAGCTAAAATTCACCAAGGGCATAGATTATTGAATTAAGAAAACAAAAAACCCTGCGGGATCTGCGGTAGCCTAGTGGTATGGGTAATGGACTGCTGAGACGAGGTCTCTGGTTCGATACCAGGTTTACCATGGCACACACCAATGACATTTCGATGCTTTTCGAAGTTATGTCTGTACTAGCTTTTGCCCGCGGCTCCGCCCGCGTGGAAGTCGGTTATCGCGACCAATGATAGCCTATGTCCTTTCTCAAGGTCCAATCTATCCCTATACCAAATTTCATCTAAATCGGTTCAGTGGTTTAGGCGTGAAAGCGTAACATACAGACAGACAGACAGACAGAGTAACTTTCGCTTTTATAATATTAGTATGGATATGGATTTATCGCAGGTTTATAAGTGCCCGGTTAATTGCGATAGGCTCGCCACCTATTGGGACCTAAACATAAACTGGCGAAATGTGGGTGCTAGCACCTCTGCCTACCCCTTCGGTTAAAATACTGTTAAAATAAGAAATCCGACTGATGCTGAGAAGATCGAAATAAGTTTGATAGCAGGCGTTACGAATTAAATTTCATCCAGTTCATGATTATCCACCTCTTACTGTCTTCAAAATACTAAAATACATCCGATAAAAGTTTTTTTATAGATAGAGTAATTCAAGAGGAAGGTTTATATGTATAATACACGCTTAATAAAGTAGAGGGTGCAACGGGAACTGGATCGGACGCCACGCGGGCGGAAAAAAAATTAGCGGTACGAATTCACTCGGACAGCTAGTTCTATAATAAATAAACATAAAATTCTTTACCTACCGTATGTACCTATAGGTATTCTTATGTAGTAGCTTATGTATAATAAAAATACAGGTAATAGTCAGTAGTAGAGTGAATCCAATTAATTAAGTTTGTATGTCGACCCAGTAAACATATTGGAGTTTGGCAGGTGTGGTTATAAAACAAGAATACCAATTATAGTGATGCTGATGAGTGATGCACGAAATGGTATTTAAGTGATTGGACTGGACCCACGATACGTCGTACGATATTGAATAATAAATACTACGTAACTAAAACCGTACATCCGTCAGCTACTTTATTTGCGTCCCTAGTATGCCACTTAATAAAAAAATTGAAGTGAAAAATTGCTTAATGTAAAAAGGTTATTACAAATTGGATGAATACTTAAATGATAAAGATGCATGGTCATCCTAATTTAATCTCTTGCTCGCACTGTATTTTGTTATAAATAAAAGCATTTTTAAAAAAGGAGGCTAATCGAGTTCACTGAGAGTCTTGCTGATATCTTCTCAGTAGAACCAACCTACCGAACCAGCAAAAGAATAATTTTCAACTGATTTATTTTAATTACTCTTGATATTTCTAACACTTATTTGTACAATTTTGACATTCTATATGCCTAAACTGAATAAATGAAATTGATTCTTTAAATATACAGTTGATCATAGCTAGGTTCTAATATGATCAATAGCTACGGATTCCTAGAGTATAAATTTGGAGGCAAAAGGGTGGGTATCCACAGGGATTCTACACGTAAAAAAAGAAAATAAATAATACCGTGTGATATCGATTTATTTGCAGAAAAATGCCCAAATACGTGTTCTACTACTTCAACGTGAAGGCGCTGGGAGAGGGCGCTAGGCTACTGCTGTCTTATGGAGGACAAGAGTTCGAAGATCGCCGGGTTGACTTCGAGACTGAGTGGGCAGATCTTAAACAAAGTAAGTACCTACCTACTCAGGTTTGCTTATCATCAATCAATCAAGTAGCCTTTCGCAGTCCACCGCTGGACATAGACCTCTCCCAACGACAATACATTTCGCCTTTGCGCTATGTATGTCTAATACGCAGTTCACCTAGCTCGCGTTATGTCTAAATGTCATTTTCAATAGCTTTAAGCCTAAGTGGACGTATACCTACCTATAGCGCTGTTTGCCATTTTCGCATAAGGACTTTTTCGACAAATGCCTAAATCTCAGTTCACCTAGCTCGCGTTATGACTAAATATCATTTTCAATAGCTTAAAGATCTTATTAATATTCACAGTCATAAATTAGCATGTCCTAGTAGAAGTATACTACTACTGGTCATTCATTTAAGTTCAGTTTTCAATATAAACATAATTTTTAAAGGACTAGTGTTTTAATCTCTTATCGCCTTCCTTTCCTCGCTGATGAACTGTAATGCAGTAGGTCTAAGACTCTTTTTGTCTTCCTCTGTTCTATTCTAACCTATATCGCAGTAGGTCCAACTATCGTTATGCCTACTTATCCTTTTGACTAGTCATAACGCGAGCTAGGTGAACTGCGTATTAGAAATACATAGCGCAAAGGATCCTTCGTTGGCCTCTCCCAATGTTGGAAGGCTTTTTTCTACTGTTTCCACGCTGTCCAGACGTGTTGGTACAAGGTTTTAGGTATGATGAGTTTTCCTTCTCTCGCTGTGATATCGTCTGCGTATTTTTGAAAAACCCGCGTACTGTAACTACTCAACGATTTACATGTAAAAAAAACATCATTAACTGCACTATACTCAAAATCGTTTTGGCCGCCATCTTTTTACTTTTTTAAAATTTAACCTTGGCATGACACACTAATGACGTCCTATTGAGCGACCTTGGACCTTGACCGTAGCTAAAAAGCTCGTTGTTCAATCGCATGTTCTTATGCCTTATTTTTATGTTTGTTCTTTTATTTTTTATCATAGATCAATGCTATAAATTTATTATAGGGCATTAGGCAGGTACGGTCAGCATCTACAGTAAGTATTTTAACACGATTCTGATTTTGAGATTTAAGTTTTTCTAAGTATAGGTACTTAGTTCTTGTACGGATACCGTGCCCGGGATCCACAGGAATCTATTAATGGGATAAAAAGTAGCGTATCTGAAAAACCAAAAAAATTAAGTTTAAAACTAAAACCCGACTACCGAAAAATCACGCTCTAAAAAGTAACTAACAAGAAAATATCAAGGATAGCCGTGGTCGTATGCCACTTTTCCCTAAATTATATTGTTTTTTTAGAGTAAGGTTTTTCGGTAAGATTTTTCGGTAGTCGGGTTTTGGTTTTCAACTTCATTTTTATTTATATTATTTTGGGGCAAGGTAAAGCTAATAATTTATACATATTTGAAATGGGCTTATTAAGCCCTTTCATTTGACATAAAACACGGCATATTTATCTCAAATTTATTTTTTAACACAGCATCTTATGAGCGCTAGAGGGCGCCACACAAGATTGTGTGACATATAAGCCTATAACCATCGGACGATAAAGCCGCTTGTAATGATACCTCATTTGTCCACTTCTAATAAGTATTTGAGGAACTATGAAGGAACAAATGAACATACATACATACATAACCTGTCAAAATCATAACCCTCCTTTTGGCTTCGCCGTAGTCGGGTAATAAGGAGGATTCTTATAGGAGAGTCATAAAGACTTAACTTTGGATATAACCGGAATTGGCAAATTGACCAATAAGAAATTTTTACTTATGAATAAAAAATAACTTTTTTTTTTTAAATTTCAGAAACTCCCTTCGGCCAGTTGCCAATGTTGGTAATAGACGGCAAGCAGCACAGTCAGAGTCTCTCCATCTGCCGCTACCTGGGCAAGAATTACGGACTCGCCGGAGACAACGATGAGGAGGCCTTCGAAATCGACCAGGTCATGGACTTCATTAACGATATTCGTGCAAGTAAGTAATGTACCTTTCAATTAATGAATTAGCCTATTAAAGTTCCCATAGGCATCTCCCAATGTTCGCCATTGCTCCCAATCCTCCGCCCTCTGAATCCAGTTTATCCCAGCCACCTTTTTCAGGTTGTTAGTCCATCTAGAGGGCGTCATACCTTCCGTATACCTGCTCGCGGTCTCCACTTTAAGACTCCAACGGCCATCGGTCCTTCGACAGAGGAAGCCAGCTCACTGCCACTTCAGCAGGCTTATTCTGCGAGCTATGTTGTTAACTTAAGTTCTGTTAATTTACATTTACAAGGCCTTTATTCCAATTAACCAAACGTAACGAAAACATGCATGGACAGGCATTTTATTATTAGCAGACAGTGGCAGTTTTGGAAACCAGAAAGGGGAGGACCAATTGATATTTAGGTTTCCGACCTAGCCTTTGGAGCAAGCCAATCTCTTCTACTAGCTGATACAACAGCATATCAATAGATGAAGCTCTGTTACTAGCTTTCCTCTTGAATTCAGAAGATCAATGTAAACCAATACTGTTGAAGTGAGAGAGAGAGATCTCAAACTATTATTTATATTTTCTCTCTGTCTTTTCAGAGGCAGCGACCGTACACTACGAAGCCGACCCTGAAATCAAGGCCAAGAAACAAGAAGACCTAGCGAAGAACCAATACCCAGGTCTACTGAAGAAGCTCAATGAGGTCATTGTGAAGAACAATGGACATCTTGCAGTTGGAAAGGTACGAACAAACATATAAAAGCATGCCTTAATAAATACATGGATATCATCCTCACAGCGGTTTCCAAGTTGTGTCCAAAGATCGTACTTTGGATGCCAGTTTTGGCGGAAGAGACTTCTCCATCCTGGAGCCTGTTCCAGAACCTTGTCTGTAGTTTAGCAGGTACCTGAAAGGTGTTGGGAGGACCATACCTATAGATAGGGTGAAGGTGGCAAAGTGCGCCTATCGTGCAAGTGCGCCCACCAAAAATGTTAGTAAATTATATGAGCTACAAACTAAATAATTTACCAAGTTTAGTCTGAGAGTTAGTTTTCGTAATATTTCAACCACTTGGCCGCCTCGTCCACGTTCCGTCTGTGTTTTTTTTTTGAAGTTACCACAGAAATTTCACAATGTATACCCCGTTAGACTCTGGCCAACAAAAGATGGCGCAAAAAGTTGGCGCCAAATTAAAAAAAAACAGCACTGAATAAACACCGAAATAACGGAGTCGATACTAGAATCTTTTTCCTAATGCATGAAAACTGGCGTATTATGGCACATGGCCAGAGTGTATCAGTGTTGCAACCTGTTGGTTTTTCAAAAAGATGGCGCCAAAAAGTTGGCGCCATCTTTCGTTGGCCAGAGTCTATCCCGTTGCGTATGCAGCGGGTTTCAAGTGGACGACGTGAACAGGTTCAAATGGAAACGTACGTTAGTATCTGCTTCCTTCAAAATAACTTCTAATAATTAATATTCTTATTATTTCAGTTGACTTGGGCTGATTTCATGTTCGCGGGCATGTTTGACTACCTCAAGGGGATGCTACAGAAACCAGACCTAGCGAAAGAATACCCTGCTTTCAAACAAGTAGTCGATAAAGTATACTCCATCCCTAAAGTCAAGGCGTATGCTGATGCAGCTCCTACTAACCCTCATGGTATTTAAGACCTCCGAATTTTGTTATTAGACACGTCATGACGTTATAACTTATTGAGTTTCTTAATCAATATAAATAAGCTTTATCAAAGATCTACGAGGATACAAAGGTCTTGAATTACAAATTGATATCCTCAAAACTATTATCATATCATGATTGAAATTTATAATCGTTTTGGAGAACCTTGAAGATAGTACACTAATAAATTATCTTAAAATTCACCACGACTTACAAAGGCATTACGTACGGTTGGTGTTACTTTGGTTAGTATGTCTATGTCTAAGGCGCTAATAAAATATAAATGTTAATTTTTTTCTTGTGTTTTATTTTAACGAAAGATAATCGACCTATTTTACGTTATCTTTCTTTCTTAATACCTCAAAACAACAGTGAATAAATTGACCTCATTGGCCCAATTAGTAATTAACGTAGGTCAAAAAGATAGCACTCACTTATCAAAAAACAAAACAAATGTGTTATTGGGGAACTTATCAGCATTTAAAGACATTCACTTGGATATTTTATGGTCAAGTTTGTAGGCTGCCATGCTTTTTCTACATGAAGGAAGTTAGGTACCTAGCTCCCAGCTTATTGGAGACGACTACAAGCTGACTTAATACACAAATACACTTAGTGGTACAGAATAAAATGGTTGTGACATGCATGCATGTTACTGATGGATGTACACACTGAGCCTCATGGTGGTTTAGGGTACGATGGTCGCAATATGAGTGGTAGAAAGCTAAGAAAACAAAGAAGTAGCTGCTAATCTTACTATTGTGAACACGTGCCTGCCTACTTAGAAAAAAAAATCCAACACATTACCCTCGTGAACGGACAGGACAGAATTCTTTGATTGAACAGACTACTCTGATTGATTTCCTACTCAATCAATCAGAGTAGGGATAGGGCATTTTGAATCCAACAGTTTCCTTCTAAAATATTTTATCATCTTGGTTTGGCTCTTGGCTAGATGAGGTCTATAAAGTGAATCTTGTATGTTTTATATAGTTGTTCACAAGTTTAACTACGAGTAATTTCTAATTCATGCAGTAAAATATAAAATACATCCGATAGTATAATTGCAATCTAGAAAAAAATATTTTTTTAACTCATCAGAATTTTAATGCATTGCCATTGACAATTTTATTATCCTAAAATCCTAAAACATTCATATCCAAAAAAGTTGAAGAAACACTTGTCTTTGGATGACACATTTGACTGCTTTGACAAGACAACATGACAACGTCATGTTACGTCAAAGGTGTCAAATTCAGCTGTCTCGCTAAAATAGTTTGTGTTGCTGTGCAGCACACATTTTAAATTCAGTCAGTGTTTGTAATATTGTGTGAACGTTGTTTGTTGGACGGATTGTGTTTATAGACAGTGTTTTATAGTTTTATAAAATCTAGTGACTATGGCACAGACAGCTACTGCACCGCCGAAGGAGAGATATGTACCGAATGGACTTAAGTTCGCATTCGGCGGCCTTGCTGGGTACAAATAATTTATTTTAAGCTTGCATGTCCTTCATATAGTATCAATGTCATTACCGCACGGGAAACGGCTGTTTTACAGCTATATGTTACTGAAAAATAACATTTAAGATGAACTTTTTTAAATTTAAATTTCAAAACTTTATTACGTTCCGTTCGCTAGATGTCTGATCTAACCTATTAATTTACATCATATCACGATTTGCACGCTGAGAATATATTGTCAGTATAATAATCAGTTAATTATTTGATTATGCAACACTTGTATAAGTTTGTTTTTCACTCCTCGGTGCCTATAAACTTATCTCAATTAGTAATAGATATGGATTTATACTTATAATTTTTTTAATATTTTAAACAGCGTTATTCTCTAGATAAGTATGAGGTTGCTTGTTAGATTTGATGACTTGATTTGTGACTAATCTGTAAGATAATACAAAAATTAATTCCAAGTTTATACTTAAAATAAGTGCAAGTAATTTTCTTCTCATCATAATCTTGGATAGAACCTGTAACTTATTGGTTAAGGATTTGGATTTCCTAGGTTTGAATCCCAACCATTACACACAGCTAAGCTAAAATATTACTGGCAAGTTTGATTACTAATGTTTGTTAAAAAACTAATACAAGCAATTGGCAATAACAGATTTAAAAAAGAATAGTTTTTTTTTTTTTTATTTGGGATAACAACAGTCGTTTACAATAATCAAGTCAAATTCAGTTGTTACCATATTTCAAAAATAATGTGCACTTCAAGATAATTATAATAGTATTCAGTGTGCTGTACAGTATTTTCTTCATCTTAGCATTGATCCAAGTTGTATTCAAAGTTTTCAGCTTGGAGTCTGGTGTCCGCTTTACCAGTCTAACTGCGGAATTGGTTAAACTTTGATATCTGAACTCCACAACCATTAAGGCGATATGGAAGCACTGCATCTAGACAAGTTGTTGGACTTTCGGTGGCTCCATAACATAACCGTAACAACTGCCATAGATGTTCGTATGACAACCGGAACTGACGGCTTAACATGCTCTCTGAAGCAGGACCAGACCATTGCAACTTCCCATATTCATGCATACAAATATTTGCATTGCGTAGCGGCCGGGTTTTCTACTGCTATGCCACAGAGACTGTGCGAGGATATGCTTTCAGCAATCTCACCTCCGGCAACCAAGGACCCAAGACGACGTGCGTTTTGGTCGGTTCGAGTCCCACATAACCGCCTCCACCGGCTCCCTGGAGGTGGTATCCGTGAGGATTTTTCGCACGATAAAAAAAACGCCACAGAGGCTGTTGTGTGTGTGGAGTGTGCTGTACTGTATATGGATATGTTTCTGGTATCTATTAGCTCAACTACAGATATCCTGAAGGGGCAACTAGTGACTTTAATGCCCAGTACAATCCTTCAATTGTAGTTGATCTAATCATCTATATATTAGCATTCATTGCCTAGGCATTGTATAGAATGCCTGAGTTATACACATTGCTGGTTGAGTTATACAAATAGTCTAATACAAAGCCAAGACATATACATACATACAGTAACTGATAATTGACTTAAGTCTATAAATGTACTTAATTTAATTTTAAACAATCAAATATATATATTATTAAAATAAAACTAAAACTAAATAAACTAAAAGTAAAATACATATTTACAAATTATACTAAGTAAAATATTATTAAAATACGACATGAAATTCCTCCGCATCGCATGCCTCTTGCGGTAGAGTTCCCAGAAGGCTGGCAGCATTGCCACGTTGTATGTCTGTATCTCTGACCTAAAAAGAGGCCAGCCTTCTGGTCACGATAAGCGTCGACCATACGCTTCGCAATCTCCCTGAAGAGATTGCGGGCGCTCGGACCCCATGACCCCAACGTTTCAACTCCAAACGGCACAAATTCATAATCTCCGATAAGATTAGAGTATTTGCGCCGCTTGAGAGTCTCTGCAGAAGCTGCGGCAGCACCAGCACAGCCAGCCGTGCCAGGTATATGAGTAGGGGCAATGGTGTCGACGCATGTTGCGTCCCACACCAGAGCCCTACCCATCTTCCAAGGCATTAATGACATGCCGTCCGGTCTCTTGCCATCGTCGTGCGCCAAACCGTTAGGTTCTAGCACAGCTGGCACACCGGCGGTGACAAGAGCTCGGCGGATTATGTCATTAAGGCTGGCATGCCGTGGAATTCGCCACTCCTGCAGCACGACAGGCCATGGTGTCCGAGTCGGTCAACAGCCTCTCCACAACGGCATCGGTGCGGAGAAACACATGGCGCACCCAACCGCTTACGGTTGGGTGCCGCATTGTAACATGCTTACATGTTGCGATGCGGATCATGCGGAAGGTAGTGTCCTCTAACATAGTTCCTACGTTAGACGACGGAAGAGCTTGTAACCAAAGACCCGATTCCCACACTCCAACCGCCAGCAAACGGGCACGCTCAACAGCATTAGAACATGTATTTAGTCAATTTTGTCTTACTAAGCTGCAGAGCAGCCCGTCACACTGACGTTCCTTGGGAGATCGGTGTTTGGACATGCAATTTTCCAAGCATTGACTGCATCAGCCTTACACAATACTTCAGAATTAACTAGTATAGGTGCAAGAATTTTCCTAGTTAATTATTCCCTACTGTGGACTGAGGACAGGAACGCTGGCAGGCTGACGGACGTCTGAAATATTGCGAATACCGAGTCCACCCAAGCGGATCAGTAGGGACGCTTGTAGAGAAGCTCGGTCATCCAAGGTCACGTTTTAAATTTTTATGAGGGTATCTGCTATAATTTTGTCCATTTTTTTACATACATATATTCACGTCTGTAAATACCCAAAGGGGTAGGCAGACATAGGTGTATTAGCAGTTAGCACCCATATTCCGCCAATTATGATTTTCGGTCCCAAATGACGTAATAGGGGGCAAGCCTATTGTCGTCTAGTTGTCTTGAGTTGTATGTTTACTGTCGTACTTAATAATACTGCCGTTTTATTCTACTCTCTTTATATTATTTATCTCGAATCAATGACCTTACTACAGATTAAATCTTAGGCAATTCTAAAGTTCCCAATATTTAGTTAACATACATACATTTTTATTGTTCATTCAACAACAAATAGATAAAGAAATTACCAAGCACTTATAAAAAATAAAAAAAGGCTGCCTTCACACTAGCGTTTATCCAGCATAGGCGTTCGATGAACGTACGCGCAGCACAGACGCCGCCGCGACAACGCAAGGCACGCGTCGCGTTGTCGAAACGTTTCCTCTGGAGTTAATTGAATACCGCCGTAACGCGGCGCATACGTCGCACTCGCGCGACGCCCGTGCAACGTACTCGTATGTTCTAGCAGAGACGCCGCGATAACGCGACGCGTGCGCTGCGCGTACGTTCATCGAACGCCTACGCTGTATGACCGCTAGTGTGAAGGCGCTCTGTGCTACAGCGACCGCATTTTTTTCAGCCAACAAGTCTTTTCTCAACTCAGCTGATAAGCCACATTAACCACTTTCGATCAGGTGCGCCATATGTTGGTCTGCCAGTTAAATGATATAAAAAGGAAATGGGGATTGGGGTCGGCTCTTACTACTACTGCCAATGGAGACGCTGTTTGACCGGACGGGTGATCAGCCCTTCTATGTGGGGCCATTTCGCCCAATTCCTCTGTGACGACTGCCATACATGTTCGTATGGCAACCGGGACCGACAGCTTAACGTGCTCTCCGAGGCACGACCAGACCAATGCAAATACTCATATTATAAGCATACAAATATTTGCACTGAGCGGGGATCCAACCCGCGCTTCCTGCGTAGCGGCCGCGTTCACTGCCGCCACGCCACGTCGGCTGTCGGCTATAATAACATTGTTCACCCATGCTAAAATTTGCAGGATTGATCATTGCTTAACCTTGCAAACTCAGTTACGAGCTGTCCACAAGCCCCTTACCACATATAGTAACCTTCACAATGTGAAAGCATGTCTCGTTACACGTGCCTTTCAAGGTAAAATTATTATTATCTAGCTGTCCCGGCAAACTTCGTTTCGCCTTAGAAATTAGAATAAATTAGCTGTATCAAATTCTCCTAATTATTTTGAGAGCGGAAAGCATTTCGATTCGGGCCCCATACGCCCACGGAGCTCCCGACACTTTTAGGTCACCGGGGCCCATACTTACACCTACGGAGCCCATATACCTGTGGGACCCATACAACTATATACCTCTACGCTCAAGGAAGGGCGTTCATACTACCATAAACCATACATTTTTCGACCTAAATAAAAAAATTGCCACCATAAATATTTTCGCGGCCCAAGCAACGGGCATTTTGTTAATTCAGAAGAATGTCTAATAATCACCTCTGACGATATTTGCACGCATTATGTCAATTCTATCTCGTATCAAACGTCAGATAACATAGGAGACAGCAGTATAGAATAATATACACATTTTTTTCCAATTCGTATTCCAAATTCAAAATTTAGACATGGCGTATGTCGGATCAGCTATTTTATATGGTGGTTATGTATTCTTAAATTTTCTAAATATCCGCGCAATTTTCTTAATTTTTTCTTTCATAAGAACCTTCTCCTAACAATAACGAACACAACAAAAAAAGAATTAGCAAAATCAGTTCAGCCGTTCACGCGTGATGTCGTGACCAAGGGAAATAGGGGTTCATTTTTATATAATATACTAGCTGTCTCGGCGAACTTCGTACCGCCATATTTTCCACCCGCGTGCAATTCCGTTCCCATTCCTGTTCCCGTTCCCATTCCCATTACTATTCCCATTCCTATTCCCATTCCCATTCCTACTACTACCTACTACTACTAAATACTAATCCCGGAACGTAAACATAAACTTCTCTCACATAATAGAAAAAGTTTGTATGAGAAAAAGAAAAGTTACTTTCTGAAATTTTCTGTACAACTGTTTTTTTTTTCGTAAGAACCTTCTCCGGATAATAACAAACACAACAAAAAAAGAATTAGTGAAATCGGTCCAGCCGTTGGTGAGTTATGCGCTTACCAACACATTTTGCGATTCATTTTTATATTATAGATTCAAAGACATTGATTAGCCTGTTAAAAGGCTTATAACAACTGTACCTACTTACCTATTTTAGTACTTCATCTATATATATAAAAATCTATTGCTGTTCGTTAGTCTCGCTAAAACCCGAGAACGGCTGAACGGATTTATCTTATCTTGGTCTTGAAATGTTCGTGGAGGTCTAGGGAAGGTTTAAAAGGTGACAAAAATTCAAATAATTACCGGGAACTGAAATCCACGCGGGCGGAGCCGCGGGCAAAAGCTAGTTAATTTATACGAATATAATCTATCTATGGCTTGACACTTGGATCAATCAACTAGCCTATCGCTGTCCACTGCTGGACATAGGCCTATCCCAATGTTGGAAAGCTTTGGCCTACGGTCTCCACGCTGGCTGGCTGGCCAGACGGATTCGTACAGGGGTTAATTCCGTCACCAAAGGGATAAAAAAGAACTTGGCAAGTCTTCTACTTCATCTTTGCGTTAATCACAGTCGCATCAGAAGCTTTCACCTTGGATTCTGGGGTCCGCTTTTGCCAATCTCCCTGCGGGTTTAACTAATCTTCTCGATCTCGATCTCGACTGCCATCTGACCTCCACAGTCTATTGGCGATATCGAAGATAGGAGCAATTATCTTCTACTAGCTTTTGCCCGCGGCTCCGCCCGCGTGGATGTCGGTTATCGCGACCAAACATAGCCTATGTCCTTTCTCATGGTCTAATCTACCCCTATACCAAATTTCATCAAAATCGGTTCAGTTGTTTAAGTGTGAAAGCGTAACATACAGACAGACAGACAGAGTTACTTTCGCATTTATAATATTAGTATGGATATTAGTATGGAAGTATGGATTAAAATGAGGTATTCATTCAAGTGGACCTCGTTTTGTCAGAACTCAGAAGTCATACTTTGCATCCTTCACAATCACTAATTAGTACATGTTCTGTTTCTCTCATGCTAAGTTGGCGGAAGCGGATTAGCCTCTATTTTAGTGATCAGTGTCGTATCTATTATCAATTTAAAATATAGTAAGTTAATTTGTTCTCGATAAAAAGTTAAGTATCAGTTTCATATTTCGGCAATTTTCGAAATTATTAAGTAAAGGATGTTACCAACACCTCGCGACTTGATACAACACAAACATAGCCTCTACCGCACATTATTGACACTGACATAATTTGTCTGCATCAGTCTCCATATTTACCATTTTTAAAATAGAACAGTGCATACAGTATCTACAAACAAAGACTGGAAGTTGTTTATACAATATGCTAACACTGCAGTAAGTAATGGAATTCAGAAAGAAGGGTACTTCCCGAAGAAGACGTGTTAGGGAAAACTTTTGAGCCATGGGCCTACCCAATAATGCAATTCCCTCGCATCCAAACTGACCCTACCATCCTCGACTTTTGCATAGCAGAAGACCCTCTCATGTATGGAACCCCGTGTCCCCACGTTACCCGGAATGTATTGGGACGCGTTGCCGTACCTGCCAGCTTCACTGGCGGCCTCAAAACTTCCGAGCAACCTTCAACAGCCCTCAGAAGGATCAGGGCGGTTGGCCAATCCATCTTGAGACTTGAGAGAGATGTACTGCCTTCTCCGTTGAAAGGTTTCCGACAGTCGGAATTCCGACTAAGCACATCATACCTCAATTTTAAGATCCGATAACCTAAGAGGTTGTGGGATATCACCGGTGACTCGCGCTCCACCTAGTAACTGGGGCAAAGGTTGACCATCGCTATTCAGCGGGGCAAAGCCACCAGTGTGATGGCCACATTTGCCCCGGGTACGGTGAGCGGCGTAGTTATTATGTGGACTCGGTAATTCTTATTTGACAAATGAATGAATTGCGTATCTAAGATGTATTTTTCTTTTCAGCATGGCTGCGACCTGCGTCGTCCAGCCGTTAGATTTAATCAAGACTCGGATGCAGTTGAGTGGCGGAGGCCGGAGCTCTTTCGCCGTAGCTGGTGAGATCGTCGCCAGGGAAGGTTTCTTCTCGCTGTACACGGGCCTCTCGGCTGGTCTTCTGAGGCAGGCCACGTATACCACCACGCGTCTAGGAGTGTACAATTATCTATTTGATGCTTATAGAGAGTGAGTATTGGCAATACCAAACATATTATTTGCGTCTACAATATCTGCAGAGTGAACTACAGATCTGATATTAAAAGGCGCAATTTCCGCATTTCTTTAAAACAAAATCGAAGTCTTGAATTGAAAGTTTTTTATGACGCAGCTTTTCACCAAATGTAGGAATTGCTATCAACATGAATTGAATTACCAGACTTTACTAAATAATTGTCAATAAAACTTAAAAACCTAGTTTTAGCAGTATTTTTAATATAGCATACGTCAATTTGACATCTCCCCGCGTGATGGTAAGCTTAAGTACTCAGTCTAACTATTACATGATTCCACATAAGTCAACTTCACGAAACGTCCTCTAATAAGATAATGAATCGTCTTATCGAAATTAATTAGTGCAACCAAACACTATTATTGCCAATGGCTAGCATACAAGCCTGGCTATCATTGAGTCATGGTATCACATTTCAAGCTCAGTAACCCAACTCCTAACTGCTATGTTTAGTTTAGGAGGTTCATCTCAAAGCGTGTATCATACTTCATCTCATCAGTATGGAATTGAATACCATTCTAGCAAACGATAAAACTGCAAGCGAAATTCATTCATATTATACTCGACCCCAGTTTGTATGCCTTTTTTTTATCGTGCGCAAAATCCCCACGGATACCACCCCCACGGAGCCGGTAGAGGTGGTCATGTCGGACTCGAACCGACTAAAACGCACACCGTCTTGGGTCCTTGGATGCCGGAGGTGAGATTGCCGAAAGCATATCTCTCGCACCAGTTTGTATGCCTGAATAGGTTTGGATTGAGTGATAGGATACTGATGGTCTTTTCCTTGCTTCGCTTCGATTAGGGCTAGCCTCTGGCGTGGAGACTCGCTGAGTATAGTTATAAATATTCATCAGAATCTACGACATTGAAGAACCTTCTGAAATAGTCTGGATAGTGGTGCTCTATAATAGATACTAGCCAATTCGGTACATCGTGGTTCCCACATCTAAAAAGCCATCTTGAAACCGGAGATCAACAGGGTGCAATGACCCAATATGGCGCGCGGCGTGTAGTTATCAGTTCAGTGCAGTGGCTCCGGCGGGAGGAGGGGTAAAAGGGTAGTTTCCGAGAGTAAAAAGCAGATAACTGTTAAACTCTCGCGTTCCATGATATACAATAACACTAACGGGAATTAACGCGATCATGGTATAGGTACATACGTACCTTTGATTTGCCTGACGTTTCGACCAGGTTACACCGGCCGTGGTCACAGGCTGATCGCGTTAATTCCCGTTAGTGTTATTGTTTATAAAGCAGATAGTGTTACGATAACATCTGGTTCTGTGCCCGAGCCCTGATATTAATTTACGGTATTTGCTGGTTCCGATTTACTTTAGTGTCTCGAAATATGTATAATGTCAGAAAAATAATTGTTTTACAACGTTATTATCAATTTTAGATTTACGGACTTAATTAGACTGCTAGAAGCTATGTAAGAAGTTGAAACCTGATAAGATATGAAAAATCAAAAGAAAATATAATTTACGACAAATTACGGTATAATTTTTATGTTTTTCTGAGTAGAGTCATATTTATAGTAATCTTTAGAAAATTGGATTATACAGCTGGCAGTCTGTTAGATTTGACACGTAGTTCTAAAGTCGTTCTATGGATTTGGTCGCGTAGGCACATAGTTCGAAGGTAGTTCTGTGGATTTGGTCGCGTGGGCACGTAGTTCGAAGGTAGTTCTGTGGATTTGGTAGCGTAGGCACGTAGTTCGAAGGTAGTTCTGTGGATTTGGTCGCGTAGGCACGTAGTTCTAAGTTAGTTCTATGGATTTGGTCGCGAAGGAACGTAGTTCTAAGGTAGTTCGGTGGATTTGGTCGCGTAGGAACGTAGTTCTAAGGTAGTTCTATGGATTTGGTCGCGTAGGCACGTAGTTCTAAGGTAGTTCTGTGGATTTGGTCGCGTGGGCATACGTATTTCTGTGAATTTGGTCGGATAGGTTCATAATTCGGTAGCCATGGTCGTAGCCATATACTGGCGACACGATTTGTATTTTGTTGTAATAATAAACGAGATCTTAGTTCGAAACGATTGGTATAGAGACAGATAGGTAGATTAGATTTTTAGATTTGATTAGTGTTTATAATCGTGTATTAAGATATCTGTAATTAGAAGCAGAAAAGTATTTATATCGTAAATTAAATAAGAGATCGTGTTTTTTTTATAAAGGACACGTCAATTTGACTTCACCTCGCCTGATGTTAAGCTAAAAGCAAAGTCTCGGAAAGAAGGTCACTATCGTAAACATGTACCATGTTAACAGTGGTGGTACTCAGCTTGAGGGCCATCAGATGCCTTTTCACGCCCCGCTTAAAGGACTCGGGACTGTAGGAAGAAGGAAACACATGAGCTGGCAGGGAGTTCCAGGTCTTAGTGGTGCGGCATAGGAATGAGTGTTTAAGTAACTCGGAATAGGTTAGATGCAGGTATAGCCGGTACTAAGATGTACAGCTTACATAAAACGATTTTATGATAGTAGAGTAACTCGTGAAGTATTTAAGGACTTCAGCTGTCCTTATACCGGCCACAAACATCGGTAAAATGATGTAAGTGTATGTACAGAATAGACAGGCCTGTATTCTAGACTGACACATAGCCTGAATCGCGATTTATCTAAGGACAGATTGTATAGGCAATATGTCTAATCTATAAATCTGCCTCAGATAAATTGTTATTCAGGCTGAGTGGCTTTCTAGAAAACGGGTTTTAGACCTATTTAAAAAACTTTAAAAAACTTGTAATACAAAAGTTGGAAAATTTTGATTATACAACTATATAATAGAAGAAGGAAATAGAACTATATAATAAGCTCAAATTTCGTTTTGTTTGTACTTCATACTGAGTAGGAACAATGCATGCCTTTTGACGCATAAAATCATATACGTAAAACACCACCTTTTCGTAAAACACAACTTAGGCAAAATACCAACTACGCATAACACCAACTTGGAGTTACGCAAAACACCAACTACGCATAACACCAACTTTTTCATAAGGTATATTTTTTGCTTCTTTTGGCCTGATGTATGTTCGTCTATTTCAATTAGGTACTCAAGAACAAATTGGATCTCAATATTGAAGAATTTAAAGCAGACTTTGAGGAAGCAGTTATTTTGGCAGTAAAAAAGTTGTATCTGGAAGTACAAATTTCAGGTTGCTACTATCACATAAGCAAATCATTTTAGAGGAATTTTGAGCAATCATTTTAAGCAAAGAGTATAGAAGAATGACGACGTTTGCTGCAAATTTACCTCTACTTCCATCAAATATCCATTACAATTAATTAGCGTGGTAAACAAACGAAATAAGACCAACAATCCTCTTGAAGGATGGAACCGAAGACTTAATTCTAGAATCCACAGAAATCCATCCGTATTGTATTTCATAAATAAAATAAAAATAGAGGCTGGGTATAATGATCGGGCAATCATTGATTTTAAAAAAAAAAAACGTGTAAAAAGTAACCGGCGTAATGTTGGATATCGGCTTTGATAGGCAATGTAAGAAAAAAATTAAACAATTAAATGAAGGGCATATTCAGCTATTGGATTTTTTGAGAAAATTGATGATTGATGATTGTTAAAATTATTATGTAACAATCATTAGAGTAACTCTTTTACTTTAAACACATTAACTATAGGTATGTTATGTTATGTTATGTACGAATTTAATTTCGTTTTCTTTGATTTCTACTTATTATACCTCTAAGAAATAAGTTTTGTTTTATTTTGCCTCTTTTGATGGGTGCACCCAAAATTCCGAAGTATTTAATTCCAAATTTATGTACCTATTCCGATTTTCAAAAATCACTCAAATAAGCCCTCAAAATTCATATAAATAACTCTAAACTTCTAACTTCATAAGGTGGTGTTTTGCGTTTGTGCAATTGTACGTAGTTGGTATTTCGCGTATCTTTTCTAATTCATCCGCATAAAACCATAAAATCGTGAGTTGGTGTTTTGCGTATGTGGTTTTATGCGTCAAAAGGAATGCATGTTAGTCTTAAATATTTTATGTTAATATATTATGTGGAAAATGTTGTTGGTCCCACAGAGATATTTCTTTATTTTAAGTTTTAGTTTGTAATCAATTGTGGGACTGTTTATTTTCCCAAATAAATAAAAAAAAAATTAACTCTCAGAAGAATCAGCGCCGTGACCAAAACAGTACTGTTCTTTGGTCAAAGACATAAAAAGTCACCGTGTTCATGACTGGAGATCGCGATTTTACAGACATTTTTCGAGTTACCACATTGTTTAAAGAATGACTTATTTGACTTAACCACCTTGAATATACTGTATGTCAAACAAGTCATTCCTATGAATCACTCAGTGCATTTTATACTTTGTTTTAATTACCTAGTCACATGACTTTAAAAATAGCTCGGTGCTTGACTGTAGTTCGACATTTCCGCTCATCACGCTTCATTGACGCATCGTCTGTCATCCTGATGACATATTGGCGGTCACAGGGTTAACTTTCATGAACTAAAGGTTGGCATGTGCAGTCGATATCAATTTGGCTCAGTTGCCGTAAGAAAAAAAAGAAGTCTGGCGCCAAAGTGACAAAGAATGTGCTTGGGAATTTAGCGTTTTAAAGTTATGGAAAGGTCTGCCAATACTCAAGCCTTACTTCCCTTGCAAACGGATTTCTTGTGAAATCTATCGACATACTTATCGAACGCACAAAGTAATTATGTATTACCAAATTATCATCATTATTTGAATCATCATCCACATAAAGACGTTAGTCCCGATTGCAAATCCCGATTTGCATCCAAGGCTACGGTGCCCTTGAAGCTCAGGTTCCGCCTTCCGGCTCTTCCTCCTCCACTTCGCACGATCTTGGGCGCCCAAGGTAGTGAGACCGTTTGCACGCATGTCACCCTCCACGACGCCAAGCCAGCACTTCTTGGACCTACTCCTTCTACCTGGACCCGGTCATCATTAGTTGCAACCGTTACTAATAAAAAACAGACCTTATCTTGAACTTATCTAGGTAATGACCGACTGCCATTTGAGCTCCCAATCCCGGGAGGTTCTTGCAGTTTTACAGTTGACACAGGAAAGACGGTCGCACTTTTTCATAATACAGTTGTACGAGTACGTGAAGGTGCTACCGTATCTCCTTCCGAATACATTGGGAAAAATGAATCTTCTCGGGCGGGGCTCGAACCCGCGATCTTTCCCTTACAGAGGGAATGCCTTGACAAACCAACCACACGCCCGATTTGATTAAAATATCCCTTCTATTTTTATCCGTCTTTGACGACAGTGGCGTCATCAACCGATGTTATTACGAACTATCGGAACCAATGAATGATTTTACAATCATTTAAAACAATGATTTTTGATAACCCCGCCCAAATATTTGAATGCATTTTATAACATTTAGTATGCTAACTATACAAATCGAATACATAGGGGAAAATTAATCTTCTCGGGCGGGACTCGAACCCACAACCCGTATCTCCTTTGTCCACTGTACTTAGTGACCATATTCTATTCTATAAAAAAAATGACACACTTCGCTTGAGTGGAACCCTTGCTTAAGGTTAAGTAATTCTAAACTTCCAGGTACAATTTCTTCAGTTCCGAAGGTCACCTGTATTCACCTCATATTTGTGTTTTAGGCGCAACGATGGTGCAACTCCTGGCTTCGGCACAAAGACGTTGCTCGGCGTGGCTGCAGGTTCCATCGGTGCCTTCGGTGGCACCCCGGCTGAAGTGGCCCTCATCCGGATGACGGCCGACGGCAGACTGCCAAAGGAACAGAGGAGGAATTACAAGAATGTGGTTGATGCATTAGTCAGGTAAGTTAACTGATATTGCTGCTAATTCTGTTGTTACATCTCTAAACTGAAAATTCTCTAAAATTTTCTAATTGCATCTGTTTCTTTCATTATCAGATAGAAAAGGACAGATGATTTATTTTAGTGACACCTGTCAAATTAAGTCGGTGCCTTGACGGTACCCTTCAATTTTAGTTGACATCTAAGAACATGCGACTTAACTTACTACGCACCAACAAGACGCTCTCTTAATTTGACAGGTCTTAACTTAAATAAAATCATCTGTCCTTTTTTATCAGATCATGAAAGAATGAGATGTAATTAGATTTTTTTAGAGAAATTTAAGTTTAGAGATGTAACAACAGAATTGGCAGCATTGTAGCACTATAATATCCAAGAATATTTAGATGATAAACAAGATTGGAAATGAGCAGTTCGCTCAGCTATGCTACTCGAGCAAAGCACTGTATCTAGACCATAAGTATTAGACTAAGTAAATGCTTGTAAATAGACCAAAAAATGCCCGCTGAGTTTCTTGCCGGAGTCTTTTCAGGTCTGGGCCGCGTTTCGAACCGGTGGTCCATTTGATAAACTAGTATTTAATATTTATTTCATGTAAGTGCCGATTTATTGGTCTATACACAGAATAAATGATTTTTGACTTTGACTTTGACTTGAAACTTGAAAGTAAATTCAATTAGTTAAACTTCTTCTTATAAGTTTCTGATAGTTTCCTTCGTGTCGTATTGAAAACAATGTGTTTATAAATGTTGAAAACGATAACAATTGAATTTATGTGTTATTGATATACTAGCTCTTAGACTAGTTGTATTTATAAGGCTGATATGGCTGGCCAGTCGGGGTCAACCGCGCGATATACAAGGTGGAAGATTTTCGTGCTCCCTGGAGGAGAAGTACTCTAAGTACGAGCGTATGAACTCGTATGTGTTGACCAGCCGTAACAACGCTTTGATAATTATGAGCTCTTATGCCTCTAATGCCTCCAATACACAACTCGCGAAGTTCCTCAGCGAAGTACTCGAGAAACTTTGCCTACAGTCCGAAGTGCGGCACTACACACTCGTTCAACTTCGCGATGAGCTTCTTCGCTCTAAGGTGCCGAAAGTCTGCGCACGTTTGTAATTAGACAGATTTCCTCCTGTGACCACTGTATTTTGTTCATAATATATTGTGTCACACGCAATAATACACACCGATTACACACGACGATGTCTCAATGATTGAGTACCTACTGTTTTTTTATTGGGATCTTATAGACATGATAACTAATTGAGTACTGAAGTCGGCCGAGTAGTGTAGAGAGGTACTTCGTGCAACTTCGGGCCCTTTGACTCGGGCGCAAAAACCGACACCAAATGGAAGTCGCCCGAGGCGAGTTAAAGTTTGACGAGGTAAGCCGAAGTGCATCTCTACACTATCGTATTCGTCTAACTTCGTTCAACTTCGCGAGTAGTGTATAGGAGGCATTAGGCTAGCGCTGCATTCGACGGACATTCCACTTGTAACTTTTGACACATTTTTTTTTTAATATTAAAAGCTAATTCATTACATAGAAAAACCGAAGGAATTTATAATAGAGTATAAATACTTCGGTTTACCACTTTTGGCGGTATTTTTCGGTTTGACAGTTGTTAGATATGCAATTTAGTCTCGAGTGGTGTCTGATAAACTACCTTTAATCTGTTTTTATTGCGAAGCTCTCGAGTCTGTCCACACAATATCTCTCTTATTATCTACCCGATTATGATGATGATAGGAAATGTAACTGTACGGTTTTCTGTATCTTGGTAGGGGCAGGCAGAACTGTATTAAACACAATGCAAATACATACATACATTATATACTCACGTCTGTTTTTTTTTCTTAATTATAAAGAGTTTTATATACTTGTTGACATTTTGCTTTAAGAAAATAAATATTGTAAATTGACGTCCAAAAAATGCCGCAGTGGAGTTTGTTGCGCCGTTTCTTCTCCACCAGCGCCTTGGAAGCGGTAGTAAACTTAGATTAAGTAGAATTAAAATTGACGTCAATAAGAAATAATTTTATTGTTCTATATTGAAAAATAAATGACTACAAATGACTATGACTATGACTAGTGATATCTAGAATCTATTTTTCTGTATTTAGGAGTACTTTCCCTCCAGATAGAGTCCAAAAATTCCACCCTGTATATCAAAATGTTTATTTCTAGGTTTTGTTATGTTATGGTCAGCACATTATGGCTCTACTGTTAACAGGATAGTGAGAGAAGAAGGTGTCCTCAAGCTGTGGAGAGGGGCCATGCCCACTGTAGGACGCGCCATGGTCGTGAATGCCGCTCAGCTTAGCACTTACTCACAGGTAACCTATTTACAGCTATATATAAGGTCGAATACATAGGGAAAAAGAAACTTGCCGGGCGGGATTCGAACCCGCAGTCTTTCCCTTACAGGGGGAATGCCTTGACCAATCCGGCTACCGAGGCACGCCCGATGTGATTCAAATGTTATATACGTTTTTGTATGTTTAGCATATTTAATGCTGTAAAAATTCATTCAAATATATTTATAAGGTGTTACTAACGCGGTAATGTGTCCATACGTCCCTGTTCAAACTCAAAGTATTAATTCAAAATTGTATAACACTACTACAGCTTTTTAACTGACTTCAAGAAAGGAGGAGGGTCTCAATTCGTTGAAATATTTTTTTATGTATGTTCACCGATTTCTATGAGATTTGTGATCCAATTTACATGATTCTTTTTTAGTTCGATGCAAAATAGTTGACATTTGGTCGTAAAAATTTAAAACAGTTTGGACCAGTAGTTTTAATTTTATAAACGTTTATGTGAATTTTGGGGTGCATATTTTAACCGACTTCTCTATGTTCTTCTATATTTAAATTCTATGAACCGATTTTAAAAATTATTTTTGTATTGGGTTCAGTATAACTCATAGGTAGTTCTATATAGATTTCATGGGTACTGGACCTTGGACTCCGGAGCTACACCAGAGAACTCCTCTAAAATCAAATAGGAAATGGGAAATGATGGCATCTGACAGATCAATAAATATATAAATTCAGTAATTTTTCTCTTATCTTTATTATGTTATTTTATAGTTTTTAGTTTTTGAAGTCGGTTTTTTAAACGTAGTTTTTTTTATTGTCGTCAAATTCTGCTTAAAACTAAGTTTACCACCGCTTCCTAGGCACCAATGGAGAAGAAACGGCGCAACAAACTCCACTGTTCCTTACTTATATAAGTTCTCCGTCTGGATAGAGCTTCGGGATCCGAAATAGTCCGATTCCCAAACAATAATCTCAACAAATATGAAAAGATATGTTGTATCTATAGATTTAGATCGAATAAAACCCGTGCTAACAGGGGCTCTGATCAACTTACCCGTTGTCCTACGTAAGCGACAAACGCGACTGCGTGCGCAAGAGACGCCACGCGTGACATTACGTTCCATACTTCAAGTGACGTTTTCACGCGACACTACGTAGGACACAATACCTATAGAACACCGACCATTTGATATTTACGCATGGCGTCGAAAAGCGTCGCGTTAGTTCATTTGACGCTCACGCAGGACAATGCCAGAGCTACACTTCTGCCATTTCCTAAATTTAAACTGTTGAAATTCCCACGGATGCTTCGCAAGAACCAGCGATGTAGTTATGTCAGATTCGAACCTGACCTAGGGCCATCAACGTACTTCTTCGAATGTGGGTCCATGGTGTCCCCATGTTGACCCAGGTAGAGAGAGGCACACAACGCTGCCTGTTACCCTGCTTCTGCAAAGGTAACAGCTCCATATGTCACCTCCAAACCCGCGCTCTTGAAGGACGGAGGTCTCTGAGCTACCTCCGAAACCCGAGTCGCCTCCGTACTGCCACCTCAAACTAAATATTAATATTTATCCCTAGGCTCGCGAGATGTTCGTCGGCTATGTCCCCGACGGTATTTTCCTTCATTTCTGCGCGTCCATGGTGTCTGGTCTCATCACCACCATCGCCTCGATGCCGGTTGACATCATCAAGACAAGGTAACAAACTAACAAACACATTCCAACAGGAAAACGACTGTTTACTGACAACAGGGTTACAGTTGAAAAATATTTCGTAGATTTGCCGCTGGTCTTACGACACCCTTCGGATAAGATGGGATGATGATACTTGTATTCTTTTGCCGTCTCCACGCGGATGTCCAAAGATATACATACGTATACACACGTCTGGATGTCCCCGAAGGGCTCGACAGAGGTGTATTAGCACCCACGTTTCGCCAATTATGATTTTCGGTCCCACGACGAAATAGGGGGCGACCGGCTCCGTGGGGATATATCGCACGATAAAAAAAAGACAAAGGGGTGGTTATGTCGGACTCGAATCGACTAAAAGGCACGCCGTCTTGGGTCCTTGGTTGCCGGAGGTGTGATTGCCAAAAGCATATCTCTCGCACCCCGGCAGCCCCAGGACCATCTCTTTCGAGATGGCCCCCTTCGGGTTGTGGGGACCACAGTGTCCCCATCTAGCCACGATTACGGGGAGGCGCACTTTGCGCCGCCCGCCGCGGCCTGCTTCTGCTAGGGAGACAGGCGGCTCCACCGGTCGCCCTTTGTCTTGGGCTGTATGTTTACTGTCGGATGGAAAACAGTCCTATCCCTTAGTCGCCTTTTACGACACCCACAGAGCTGGAGTGGTCCTATTCTACTCCACCGGGAACCAACACAGCAATAGTTATATAATAGTACATAATGATGCTAATTCTGTGTTGTCAAAACTAACTTAAATAGGTACACTAAAATTCTCTAAAATTTATTATACACCCAGATTGTATAGTCTTTTCGTAGAAAAAGATTATTATAGTGTGTGACCGATTCCGGTCAGCACAGACAGATTTTGGCCGGACAGTACATGGCCGTGAGGCAAACGAATACTCAATCAGTCGGCCGGCCGACAATGCAAGCAATTTTCGACCTTATTGACATCACATAAAACAGAGTATTTTTTCGTATATTCGTGATCTGCGGCATCTATTTATGCGAAATGATATGTAATTAAGAAAATGTTGTTAAGGTCGAAAATCGTTTTTCTATTCTGAGTAGCCCTTGTAGTCGGTTCGAGTCCCACATACACACATAACCTAACGATTTTGCTATCCAAACTGTGTCTAAAATCATTTTTTAGGAAACGACTATACAATCTGGGTGTATAATACTATTTTAGAGATTTTTTGCATATTTTAGTTTAATACAGAATTAGCATCAATACTTAACTAACAATAACATAAGATTGTTTGTGATTTTAAGATGCTATGCTCACGACACGACCGACCAAGTGCTAATTGGGATGTTATCATTGACATACTTGTGCTACTGCCATTCGTGACAGTCACGAACTGATATTTATGATCTATTTAGTACAATGACTTTTACTATCAAAAGTACAGCCAGCGTCAAAACGAGCTTGACTACAAAAGTCTCAAAAATATCTTCATACTAGTATTAAGAGCATTTTATTGGTTTTAATTGTTTTATTTTCCGAACTAAAGACGTGTACCAAACTATTAGAACAACCAGTCAACAGGAAAGTGGGGGGGGGGGGGGGTAATCAAGGTATTAAGATCATTTTCAATACTTACTTTGTTTCTTGATCTGATGCAACTGCAAACGAGATAGTATGTTTCAGCCGCCTTCGTAACTGTGTTTCGCAACCAGTTGCGATGGAAGAATTTTCTTTACCTTTGATGGCAATTTTTCCTCTTTATATGCAACCAGTTTCCAAGCTATAATCCATTTTTCGTCATAGCAAGTAAGTTTCGCATCCAGGCCATGGCAATTACATTTAACATACCTGTAGGCACCATGTTGCGCGAGCCTTCGATAGCAAAATCTCCAACCAGTTGCGATGGAACAACTTGTTTACCTTTGTTAGCAATTTTTCCTCTTTATATACAACAAGTTGCCAAGCTGTAATCCATTTTTCGTCGTAGCAAGTAAGTTTCGCAGCCAGGCATTTAGAGGCTATTCCTACAGGGTTACGTGGGAGTCTCTTAATGAAAAATGGCGTACACTTATAACGTTTATTGCCGGTCACACAAATGTCTCATAATATATAACTTATATTAGACTAGAGAAGTAGACTTACATTTAACATAAATTCTAAGCCAGTAGTCACCATGGTGCGTGAGCCTTCATTAACAAAATCTCACCCCATTTTTCGCCATTACAGGATACAGAACGCGGCCAAAGGACAGAGCCAGTTGACGGTAGTCACGACCCTACTCAAGAACGAAGGTGTATTATCCCTTTGGAAGGGCTTCCTGCCGTACTACGCCCGTCTTGGACCCCATACTGTCCTCACTTTCATATTCCTTGAACAACTAAACGCTGCTTACTTCAGACTCTCGTAATAAGACAAAATTGTTGAAAACTTCATATGAGGTGAGAATAATTACTTCTGTGTATATTAGATAAGCTGTTTACAATGAATATTGTGTCTCAGTATAGGTTAAGTTAAGAAGCTGGCCTTAGAATCGAGAAGTCCGGAGTTCAAATCCTGGCCATTACACTGTCGACGTGAACCCATTTATACAAATAATTTAGGTTATTTATAGAAGGGACATTTGAATTGTTTTAGGCGTGGCTCAGTTTGAGGCATTCACCTGAGCAATTCTCTTTTCCTGATAATCGAATTTAGCTTCGCTGGAGTGGAGTTTTTTTTTCATCGTGCTAAAAATCCCCATGGAGCCGGTGGAGGTGGTTATGTCGGACTCGAACCGACCAAAACGCACGCCGTCTTGGGTCCTTGGTTGCCGGAGGTGAGATTGCCGAAAGCATATCTCTCGCACCCCGGCAGACTCAGGACTCTTTCGGGTTGTGGGGACCACAGTGTCCCCATCTAGCCCCAGTTACGGGGAGGCGCACTTTGCGCCGCCGCCGCGGCTTGCCTCTGCTAGGGTGACAGGTGGCTCGCTGGAGTGGAGTTAGAATAATAATTCCGATTACTACTGTGACACAATCTTTGTTCTGAACTGCCGATCTATTACACACAAAGTATTTGTAACAGGGGAGAGTCGAGTAGTACCGCCTTTTAAATTGCTCATTAAACTAAACTTTTCTACACTGGGAAAACGTTAGATGTCAATTTAAATTGGTGGGTAGACTGGCAAACGAAAGATGGCGCAAAAAGTTGGCGCGAAATTTGAAAAACGAACAGGTTGCAACTCTGACTAGACTCTGGCCATGTACCATAGGCTAGTTTTCATGCATGCCTAATAGGAAAAAGATTCTAGTATCGACTCCGTTATTTCGGTAAATATTCTGTGTTGCAACGTGTTGATTTTTTAAATTTGGCGCCAACTTATTGCGCCATCTTTCTTTGGCCGGAGTCTAAGATGGACACACTAAAGCATAGTTTGATATTGCCAGTAAAAAAAAGGTTTAATGACAAATCTAGTGGTGGATTTACGGCCGTTCCCAATAACATACTTACAGTTGAAGATAGATCACAGCAGTCAAATTTGACGTATCGGCTGTTTAAATTGAAAACATGGTAACTGATTTTTTGCGGGAAAGCGCATCGCGGTATAATTTTATTTTCCGAAATTGCTATGTTTTGAATTTAAACAGCCGAGCACTTTATCCGTAGATGCGATCTATCTTTAACCGTCAGTATGGTATTGGGAACGACCGTTAAAAGGCGGTACTACTCGACTCCCCCCTAAATAGGTTTACTTCGAAAGATATTTTAAGCGTAATGTGACAGTAAGTCGTCTATATATCAAAAGCAATTTTCTATAGTCCTGAATGGACAATGTTAATATTAAAATAATGAGCTTAAGTGTATGCTGTGTTTTGTACGGTTTGTAAGAGTGTCAGAGACTTCAACATACCCCTCTTTATTATTATATATACGTCATTTGCTATGTTATAAAAAGATAACATTTGTGTGCGCGATTGTATATACATTTACATAACGCACACATTTCTATGTTGTGTAATGTACGTACAATAGCGCACACAACTAATATTTTTTATACAGATATTATCAATTTATTGGTGTATATTTTATTAAAGCAAACAGCTACAGTGTTTACCTGCGCTACCAGTGGGTTGACCCATTACTAGGTCTTTGGGTATATTTTATTACCCTTCCTACCACTCTAGACAAATAGCAATTTGGGTTATCGCCAAACGATGTGTTGTGAAGTTCTTTTCTAGTGTAAACAAATCCAAATTACATTATTTGTAAATCAAATTTTATCTTTCGTAATATTCCCATTATCTTCTCACTGTGAAGATATTTGTTCATTGTAAACAAACACACTACACACATAAATGATATATAATGTGCATTGTTTTGTGTTATTACTTATGATTTATGAGATACTGCAAGTACACTCGCCTACAAACGTCCAATCTATACATAATAAATTTGTAACCGATCGATGTCTGTATATGGAAAGAATCCGAGAAAAACTGTTACAGGGGGACTTTATAAACGTAATAGAAGCCAAAACAACATTTGTTGAAATTTTTGTCTGTTTATCTGTTTGTCTGTTTATATCATAATAAAAAACATTGTTGCACTCTGGGAATGCCGATAGAAGTGATAACAGTCTGTAGAAAAAGTAAAAAAATAATTATTTCACAAAAAAGTGCACATGTGGATTATCACAGTTTATCAAATCTGTACTACTGGCGGTATAGATTTTTTTCAAAACGAAGTAAATTTTGAATTCTGACGTCAGTGTCACCGGACCGAACCGGAAGTAATGATGCAAGTTCCATGATTTTCAACCCTAAATTTATGATACCTACATCGTGCCTAAATAACTCTTCATTTCAATAAATAAGGTAAAGCCAACGAGATTAGAGAAAAAAGGTAAACAAAGCGACCATTACTGAGTTACGTTGCGATAACCAGCGATTATTTTCTCTGTTCTTGTCGCACATGTCACACGTACGCGACAATGACCGAGCGGCAGCTGTCGTTGCGTGTTTCGTAGTACAGGAAAGCTGTCAGCACAGCGGTTCTAAACTGTCAGATCCGCCATCTTATGAGCAATTTCATTCCTGTCTGGAATGCGCTTGAAGTGATACATAGTTGGAACCGCTGAAACTTTGTTTACCTTTTTTCTCTCGCTTCGTTGGCCTTGCTTCAGTTTAGAATACAACGTAGTTATACTACATGAGAAAAATGACATGCAATTGTTGACATAGTTACATAACTATGTTTAGATATTATTGTTCGCAAGTGTACCTACGTCATTATGTTCTCACACAACATAGCTATACAACACTTGATTACAAATGCCCAATCGAAAAAAAAAAAAAAATTGTTGACTTTAAACTAGGTACCAGATAAGAAACGATGCCATTTAAGAATATGGTCCACAATATTGGTGTTAATATGTAAAAACTGCATCAAAATTGGATTAGTAGTTTCGGAGAAAATGGCAACATGAATTTGCACAGACAAACAAACACACAAACAACCTCTCACCCCAAACGCATATACTCGCATATTATCGAAGAATGCGAGCAGTTTGTTATGCTGTTGTTATATTTTTGTATCGATTTGGTTAGTGATACGGTTTGGACTTGTTAATGATGTACGCTTGCGTCATACTTCTCACCTTCTGACGTAAAGGAGATGTTTCTTATTTGTCAGAGTGCGCTATATTTAGCGTTTCGAATATTCTAGAAAGTTTCTCAAATGATCTATATGAAGAACAATTTATTTCGCACTAACTGACCCGGCAAACTTCGTACCGCCAATTTTTTCCACCCGGGTGGCGTTCGATCCTGTTCCCGTTGCACCCTCTACTATATTAAGCATGTATTATACATATAAACCTTCTGCTTGAATTACTCTATCTATTAAAAGAAACCGCATCAAAATCTGTAGCGTAGTTTTATAGATATAAGCATACATAGGGACATAGGGACGCGGAAAACGACTGTGCTTTATACTATGTAGTGATAATTTCTGAACAACTGCATCAAATCCATACTAATATTATAAATGCGAAAGTAACTCTGTCTGTCTGTCTGTCTGTCGGTCTGTATGTTACGCTTTCACGCCTCAACCACTGAACCGATTTTGATGAAATTTGGTATAGGGGTAGATTAAACCTTGAGAAAGGACATAGGCTATGTTTGGTCGCGATTACCGACATCCACGCGGGCGGAGCCGTGGGCAAAAGCTAGTTTAGTTTTAGATATATTTTTTAAATATATTTAGTCCGTCAATTGATAGCACCGCGCAAGATGGTAAATCTGAGGTGCAGTCCAGTAGATACAGAACACCATTTTCGATGCCATTGAACGTAAAATTGTGGTCCCTAACTTGACGGACTTGATCGATGTTTTGTCACGCCCCGCTTAAAGAACACGGGACTATATTCTTTTTTATGTGTTTGTTATTGTCAGAACAAGGGTTGAATGAAAGAAATATTTTGGAAAGTCTACGTGAAAAGGTGCTATACTAGGGCGAGGCCAGGACGTGCAGCTAGTTTAATGTATTGACAATAACCGATTGGGAGTTTGAAGTAATAAGTATAAAAACTTTTTCAACGAGAGTGTAACTATTGAATGTCCAAAGTCGGTTGTCACGAATACAAAAATGTATTAACTAAGTAGTTATAACCATCTTCCTACTACCCAATCCTTATCTGAAACAGTTATTACTTATAAAACTTTGTTATAATGTCAAAGATAAAGCGAGTCTGTCGCAACAAAATGATAATATCTTATGAAGAGATTCGTTGTAAACGTTCATCGTATGATACATTGGTTTTATAATATAGTTCTCGGCAATTATCTTGATCACAAGCTACGAGAGAAACGAGGCCCTGAGGCGCGCGTATTAGTTTCATATGAACACGAAAATGAGTTTATTGCCAAATAATTTACAGCATTGTGCGTTTCACTGTGGCCCCACACTAGGCAAGCCTGTCCTGTGGGTGCCATAATCTATGATTTGTGCATTTGAGATCTTCCACCGCCGTAGCACCCCGTACTATGGCTCAAAAGACGCCCAAAATAAGCAAACTGCACATTACAGTGTTATGTGACGTCACTAGGGTCAAGATTTATGCCGGTAACTATACTAAGGTATGTAAGAGTTGTTGTCATAATATATCATTACAAAAAGCACGCTATCACTATAACGATAAGTTTTAAAATGAATTACCTTATTTAAGTCCTGCATCCTGTTCCAAATTTGAAATTATTTCCCGCCAAAATCGTGACAGAAATTTTATTCTAAACAAGTCATTGAGGCGTGCCACTAGATTTACCATATAAAAATAACGAATTTATAGTATCGTGTTGTAGATTATGTACTATGGACGTATTATAATCTTATCTATACAAATATAAAACACACGAAATTGCTGTAATGTAAGATAATCGCCACTTCATTTATCAGCTCACACAAATGAGAAAATCTAGTCCACTATCAAATCGTATTCACTAAAGATAACGTTGCTAACTGCCGAAATTACACGATCGAAAACCCACCTACCTACATTCAACTGTCAAAAGTAGTAATTTTGACAGCTAATGTCACTTGTGTCAAAAGTAGATAGTTGTCAATCTAATTAATGTCTTGTTATAAATGTCAAAATAATTATGTTTAACTTTTGCTTATAATACCATTATAAAATGTACATTTGGATTTGAAAAATTTGACCAATCGTATCATAATTTTGTGATGGGAAATATTTTAAAATTTTTGTTAGCTATTTTTTCGTAAAATTTTGCACTCAGACTGCGCCAAATTTGGCTGATATGCCGCCAAATGTATCGACTATTGTCCGCTGCTCGCATTTTAGCGGAAGATCTACCGTCTTACCACAAAAAGTTAGACATCTGTTAAACATGGGGTTTACAAATCTCTACCAAAAAAGAGCGCCTAAGTATTTAGACACGTCTAAAGTTAGGCATCACTTTAGACACAAAATAAGTCCCGTGACAAAACTTGGAACTAAAAATGACATCACCGCCATACTGTTTGTTGATTAGTTGGGGTCATGACAGGTTGGTTTAATATACTGACTTCAACCAATGATGAGCAGTATTACTTTTGAATTATTTTATTATTATTACTTTTGAAAATTGTATTTTAATGAAACAAATAAATAAAAAAAAATAAAAAAAAAATATTGCTACGGTGAAAAAAACTGATTGAGATAAACATTGTATTGCTACACTAAATACGGTTATGTGGTAGCTAAAAGTCAAATGTCAAAAATATTTTTAGAGGTGTCTAACGAAAAACATGTTGGACTAGTGTTTAATTATTTTTTGTAGTAAGAGGGCTAGTATTTTGCTGACAAAATTATTTTATGCGAGAGTTTGTGATTTATTTTCCATATCGAAAATGTATACAAAATTTGAAAATTTGTATAAAACGGTAAGCCGTTTTATACAAAGTTATAAGTTATATTTTGTAATCTATTTTAAAAGTGTAGTATTTTGTGTTATATAACGGTATTTATTTTTAAATAGTAAGATTATCAGTTTCTGACACTATTCCTATCCAAACATTGTAATTAACCAGTGTATATAAAAATATATCCATGTAATTATTCCTGAAAACTTTTATTTTGTACTGCCGTATACATTTTGTTAACTTCAGAACATTTCAAAAGTAATTATAAGTACAAATTATTTTTGATATATTTTTTTATTTATGAATGCTTTTCGATTTTGTAGTAATTATCATTGTTTGCGAGGAACTCTCTTGAGACAGGTATTTTACTGCCTTTTAGTTTTACGTTTGCAATCTTATGAATGAGCTCAATAATAATGAACAATTCTGTATAATCTATTGAAAAAAAGACAATAAATTGTACATACGTATTTAAAATTGCTTGGGCGTTGTGGTTTAGACCAGTATGAAATTATGTGAGCAAGGTCTGTCTGCTTTCATTTTGGGGTCACGTGACCCCAAAACGTTTAATGTAAAACAAGGTTGTATCACGAAGTATAATTAAGGAGTAATGTCATGTCCACATAATGTGCTAATTTTATGTGACTAAAAACTTAGTTACCTCGTGACCCCACGTTGGGTACACGCGCAATGTATTGAACTATGTAATTTGTGTTATGGAGATTTATGTTATGTTTTGCACATTGTGGTAACTGTTGTAACAACTTATTTTTTATATTCAGTTTATAGTTTATTTTGTTAAATATTATTTAGTATCTCACAATTGACTTTTACTTGCTAATATACCTATTTTGTGGTATTAAAATGTTTACGATTAGTTGGCATAACAGGGATAATCTTTACATACCTACACATATTTCTGTGTAAAAAGTAACTCATAAAAATCCGACTGTGACGAAATAAAAAAGGAGGTTCATGTGTTTGACAGGTATCTATGTCGGGCCTTATCTAGACTCGTAACTATTAAACGGCAGAACCGATTTTGATGAACGATACGCCATCGAAATCGTCTTTAATGTACCTACAAAAAATTTATCCGCCATATCCTAGACCTATTGTATAAATAAATTCATTCAAAAATAAAATAATCGTGAATGACACAGTAGGTATATATAAAAAAAAATTGGCGCCAAATGATTTTTGTATTTTTTCTGTATTCTCTCCTTTTTTACTTCGCCGCGTTCCACTTTTCCCCAATAATGGATATTCTAATGTGTCTAACAATCGTTCTGAAATTATTTAGAAGTGTAAACTAGTATACATTCTATGTTCTTCATAGGCTTAACTGATAATATAACATAATATATCCTTGCATCAATGACATCTTCCAATCCGTAGTTATTTACTGAGAAATAAAATAGCGAACGCACCCTTAACATAGTGAAGTACAATTGTGATAATATGCTGTTTATATATATATTTGTAGATTATTATTTGTGAACGAAATATGAAGCAATGTTGTTATAGGATAATAAAGAACATGTTTTGAATTTTGTTATTTTATTATGGAACCCTCTACTATCACCTGAATTATTTTCACCATATATAGTCATATAGTCATTTATTTTTCAATATAGAACAATAAAATTGTTTCTTATTGACGTCAATTTTAATTCTACTTAATCTAAGTTTACCACCGCTTCCAAGGCGCTGGTGGAGAAGAAACGGCGCAACAAACCCCACTGCGGCATTTTTTAGACGTCAATTTACAATATTTATTTTCTTATAGCTAAATGTGGACGAATGTACATTTCGCGTCTGGACAAACAATCACAACAAGTATATAAAACACTTTATACGTAAGAATTAAAACAAAGTTACTTAATGTAACAAATAAGTCACGTAACTAATACTAATACACCCTGAAATATCATCACCTGTAAATACTTTTTAGTTGACTCTGATTATGGCTGCAACTGTTCTTCAATAGAAGACACTCTGAAGTTATATTTTTTTAGGTTACCTTAGATATATAAACATTAGCTAACTTTAGTAAAAACCCCTTCGAAATCGGTCCAACCACGTCACAAATTTACTGAAAACAAACAGACGAAAACTATGATTTCGTGTTATAAGAAGTATCGTACTTACTTTTACTCGATGACATCAGGAAAAATGAATAACTCAGGTGGAGCTTGCACCCACGACCTTTCCTTTACAGGGGAATACTCTTCCAACTGAGCTACAGAGCCACACCTGAATCAATTCAAATTTCCCTTCTCTATATCCGTCTTTTAAGGCGACGGTGTACGACCCGACGCACAGTGTTTCGACTAGAACAAGCTAGCTAGACAATATTATTTATGGGGGTATATTGCCTTGTTTGGCTTTGTTATGACGTATTAATACGGTTTCAGCACAGAAAACTCTATAGATCGTCCATTGTGTTTTTGTATTTTAGACAGATGGAAGTAGTAATTGCATTGAAATTTAAAATATCGATTAAGTTGAAAACTTCGTTTAAAAACAACGACAAATGAAAATATAGGTATCATGATTTAATGTGGAATTATTACTTATTATCTATCAATATATTTTAGTAAAGAGTTGATATTTGTCGAGAATATATTCGTATATTAGTAGAAAATTCATAATCTGAAAAACAGACATAATGACAAAGTTATACTCAAGTGCGCAGGCTACAATGACTTAAATTCACTAGTTTACAGATATGGCTATAATATATACAATTTCTAGCCCGGGTACAAGAGGGTACAAGTACTTTCTAGTCCAAAGAATTCAGACAATCGTCGTTACCTAACATTATTTTTTAAACTGTAGGTATTTTAAATAGGTGCGGCTGAAGTATATCAATTTTCTTGTTACAATTAAAAAATATATACCCTTAACTTCCAGATTCATCACTAACACTTTTCAAAAAACTTGAACTCACTGTCATAAGTGGTTACTTTGATAAGCGTAAAAACGCAATGAATAAGTAAACTTCCACTCTTTCTTCGTATTACTACACTCATTATTTTATTAGTAGTTGATATTAGGGCAAAACAATTCTTAGAATTGGGACACATGGGTATCTGGCTAGAGGCTCAGGTAATACATTTCTGGATATTCGACAATGACTTTTGTCCAGCTAGCTTGTTCTAAGCGAAACACTGTGCGACGTAACTTTTACCACTCTTTTACCATTCTTAATTTATTAAGCTCGGTCAGATAATTTATCTATTTAACTATTCATAATCCATAAATTAGAAACACAAAACTTTTTCATCCGAATCAAAGGATTGAAGCTTTTCCATGGTATTTCTACGTGTTTTTCTAATTGCTTTCAAAGTCAAAATAATCTGTCAAATTTTATCATACAACGTAAAATGTAGGCCGACCAAATCCATCCGAAAATTTTGGTAATTTACTATCAAAATTTCAAGATTAATGAAACCAATTTAAATGAAACCAATAAATTGAAACTATGGAAAAACGGACAAGTACCAAATATTTATGAATTAGCCATGGAGAAGAAACGACATCATCACAGGAGTCCTCGAGCTGTGAAGGTATTACTTGGCAGTCTATCTGGGTAAGTTCCCCTACAAGCATAAGTAGATGGGTAAGTCAAGAAAGGGCATATTATCAAGATTAAATCTTAAGAGTAACCCAAACCGGCAAGCATGATCTGTGGTAACAATTATGAAAGAAGAAGAAGCGAAAACTGTAGGTAATGCCAGGATCTCTATTATTATGGTCGGTCACAGCGCTGCGCCTGACCACAACTATCACTCCCAGTTCTCTACCTCCTTTTATCAACTAACCTGAATTAAGTTCTATATTGTATCCTTAAGTTTATTGAGAGCTGAAATGAAGGTCAGGTAGACGCCAGTATCCAGCATTCAGGGTTCTTCAAATGGGGGTATCATTTTATTTTATTTTCTATTGCTCGCTCTGCTTTACTTTCCACTGCTTCGCTAGGTACGCTTCGTTGTGTACGGTGTAATAGGTGTTAAACTAAGACATGGCTTTACTTCTAGTAGCCATTTATTAAATACTTAGGTACTACTGGCATAAAATATAAACGTTATTTATTAGGTACATCATAGGGGTAGATAAAAAGCTAAAAAATATTTAATAAATAAAAATATTGCCATAAAATTAGATACAACTGCTTCGTAGCGTAAGCATAACTTAGCACTAGATAGGTTTAAAACGCTTAGTTTGACGCTTATAATTTCTTATTCTTATTCGCGTTTCCCATGTTTTATAAAGTAACTTGCATTTTTAACTAAATAACATTACCTACCATGTTGGCACGGTAGTGCCCTCGCAAAGAAGGGCTGGAACCTAAGCCTTACTATAGCGCCTCACCTCTAGCTTTTTGATTTGCTTTACATAGCATTGCCTTGCTTCATTTTGCCCTGCTTCTCTTTAATTTGCTTCTAGTTGCCCGTACTTTGCACTATCCTGCTTTGCCTTGACCCGTTTTATCTTGCTTCGCTTTGCCTCTCTTCACTTTACATTTTGTTGCTTTACTTTGCCTTATTTCGCTATACCCTGCTTCACATTGCCTCGGTTTGCTACGCCCTGCTCTGCTTTGCTTTACTTCGCTATTTGCACTTTACTCTTTAGTCTTCGCTATTTATTGGCTTTTGCTTTGGATCGCTTTGTCTTTTTCATGACTTTCTTCTCCTATACCTTGCTTGCTTATCTTGCTTTGTCTTATTAGCTTTGCTTTGGCTTCCTTCACTTTGCTTCGCCTTGTTTTGTTGTGCCTTTTTTCACCATTGCTTGATTCTCTTCACCTTGCTTCGCTATGGCTTTGTTTACTACGTGTTGCTCTGCTTTGGCTTGCTTCGCTCTTTGCTCTGTAGTCTTCGCTCTTGGCTTTCACTTTGATTTGGTGTTTTTTTTTTCACTTCACCTTTCTTCACTATGAATTTCTTTGCTATACAATGCTTCGCTTCGCCTTGTTCGCTTTGAATTGCTTCGCTTTGGCTTTCTCCCCCTTGCCAAGTTTTTCTGTGCCTTTCTTCGCTATGCTGTGGCTTATTTTTCTTTTTGTTTCTCTTTGGGCTACGCCTTGCTTCGCTATTTGCTCTTTAATTTTCACTCTTAGTTTTTGCTGTACCTTGTTTTGCTATATTTGCTCTTCACTCGCTCTTGGCTCATACATTGCTTTGGTTCGCTTTGCCTTTTTTGCTATACCTTCCTTTCTTCGCTATGCCTTGCTTCGCTTTACCTTGTTCGATTTATTTTAATCACTTTGCCTTTTACGCTTTGCCTTAGTTCCTTAGTTTGACTTGCATTACTTACTTTGCCTTGCATCGCTATGCCATGCGTCGCTCTGACTTGCTTAACTTGTGCTTCCCTCTTCCTAGTTTCGCTCTGTCTGGCTTTGCTTGCATTAATATTCTTATCTTATTTGGCTTCGCTTTGCATCGCTTCGTAGTGCTCATTTAATCATTGGGCCCTAAAAAGTTATAGGATTTCATGTAAAAACGAAAAAAATGCCATGCCAATCCAAATGTAGTTGCTTGTACTTTTGATTGAATTAATATTAATTGACGCTTGACGCTACCCGAATTAGCTGTCTAAGTTGCCAATTTAAGAAGTCAATTAAAGTTAAAATATGTCACATGCATTTTCAGTTTAATGTCGACGTCAGTAGTCCATCCGTGCGATGTGATGAAGATCCGGCTCCAACTGAACCCGGACCTCGTCGGAGGGAGACGCTTGTTGACCCAAATCGCTCGCAGGGAGGGGCTGAACGCTTTTTACACGGGTCTATCGGCCGGCTTACTGCGACAAGCCTGTTACACCACCACTAGGCTCGCAGTGTACTACTGGCTCTACGATCATCACAAGAAGTAATGATTTTTCTTTTATTTACTTTAGCGTACAGTCAGCGTCGAAAGTATATGATACTCGTAATTGATGACCATAGGTCGGAATTAGGTAGAGTTATTTATGTACTTGAATCGAAATGTTGATATCTTCCCGCGTTTTCTGATGGACAAACTCGTGTAACCGACAATATTACAAATAAATATTAGTCTTTTTCCTTGCAATTTGTTTACTTCTTTTATTTTATTGTATTGGTAGGTGTAAAGCCATTTTGGACTTAATTAACTTTTGTAAAAACGGTTTAAATGAATTTCTGCACAGTTGTAACCATGATAGGTTACAAAAAAATATATTATGTTCTTAATCTGCTCTTTAATTTATTAATTTCGAGATTAGAGGCATATCCAAATTGCATGAAATCAGTGTAAGTACTTATATAACTCAACCTAATTCCGTCCTATGTTGATGATCATCATCCGAGAACCAATCAAACTGGGATTGGCGCTTGGAAAGTTTGCACTTAGAAGCCCGAGGTCTCCTCCTTTTCATCTTTCATTTGAATTGGTCTGTTCCAAGAAAAAATACCTTAGGTACTTATACTTTAACTGTGTAAGGGAAACGCTCCCGAAACCGAAGGCCCCTTGTAGTACACTATATATTGGTATTAAAAAAAATACTTAAGTATGCACCTTTTTTTAGATGGTACGGTAGAGCACCGAGCTTGTCGGGTAAGTTACGCTATGGTGCGTATGCCGGGATGATCGGCGCGTTCACGGGCTGCCCTGCGGAAATGGTGCTCGTGAGGATAATGGCCGACGGGAACCCCGCGAGGAAACAACGCTACAGCGGACTGTGCGACGCTTTCGTGAAGTAAGAGCGCCTTCAAATTAGTGGTGTGAAAAGCGCTACAGTGGTGCGTTGTGGTGCTGTAAAAAAAGTAAAGCTGCGTAAGCCAACGAGACGAGAGAAAAAAGATAAACAAAGCGACCATTACTGAGTTACGTTGCGATAACTAGCGATTATTTTCTCTGTCCTTATCGCACATGTCACACGTACGCGACAATGGCCGAGCGACAGCCTGCTGTCGTTGCGTGTTTCGTAGTACAGGAAAGCTGTCAGCACAGCGGTTCTAAACTGTCAGATCCGCCGTCTTATGAGCAATTCCTGTCTGGAATGCGTTTGAACTGATACGTAATAATTTTCAAATAAAAATGTTTGGAACCGCTGAAACTTTGTTTACCTTTTTTCTCTCGCTTCGTTGCAGACTTGCAGTCGCAGCTCCACTATCGCGTCTAGCTCACCACAAGACGCCACTGCAGCGCACACACTTCTAATTTGAAGGGGCCCTAATAATGCATAAATTTAATCATCATAGTCATCATATTTGATAAAAACTAACAATTTTTCTTAATATTTAAGATATTTCTTAAATAATTAACCTTTTTAAAACCTTCGTCACATACCTCGTTTTATTTATATTTATAAATGACACGTCAATTTGACTTCACCTTGCCCGATGGTAAGCTAAAGGTATAGTCTCGGAAAGAGGGTCACCATCGCAAACATGTACCATGTTAACAGTGGTGGTACTCAGCTTGACGGCCTCATCAGATGCCTTTTCATGCCCCGCTTAAAGGACTCGGGACTGTAGGAAGAAGGAAACACGTGAACTGGCAGGGACTAGGGAGTTCCGGGCCTTATAGGGGGTTCCGAGCCTTATAGGGGGTTCGTTAATCAATAAGTACATAGAATTATAAATCTATGAATCAAAAGATTTATCTACCGGTTACAGGATAGACCCTATACTATACCTTTGGCCTAACCTGCAACCGGCAGACCCTATAGAAGCCTATATTAATTTCATGTCCAAAGTTTCTAATCATCTGCTGTTTGTCGTGTGTGGTTAGGATCTGCCGCGACGAGGGCGTGTGCGCTCTGTGGCGCGGCGGCCTGCTCACCCTTGCGCGCGCCGTCAGCTTCTCCGTGTTGCAGATAGGGTCCTATTCACATGTATGTACCTATATGGATTCTTAATACGCTTCGGTGGTACTCGTTTATACTGGAGATTGATGGCAGTTGGTGGAATACATATAATACACACATTGTAATACAAAAGCAATTTTTATAATTAAATTTTTAAATTTTAATTATTTCCCATATTTTGGGGAAAAATGGTTCACTGGTATAGCGAATTTTAAAATGCAAATATCGTAGTGTTTGGGAATTGGAATATCCAAACCATCAATGTAAACCTTTGAGAATGTCGTAAGGCGAAACTGGTCAGGAATAAAAATAAACTCTGTGGAAAAACCAGTACAAGTGTATTACTCAATATAAAAATCGCATAGTTTTCTACATGTTCATGCTACTACATTTTTTGCAAGAATTTAGAAACAGGGAAAGAAAGAAATAAAAATAATATCGAAAAATTAAAATCATTTTTTCTGAATACTTTTATTTACCTAGACACAGAATGTTACATTCGAAAGTAGTTATAAGTACATTTAAAAAATGAAGCACTTTCTGAAATGCCAATTCGTGCTGGCAAAAATATTAAGTACTTTACCATTTGAGCCATAAAAATCAAGCTGAAACGTTCCTAAACTCTATCTATAGTTTCGTATGGCTTATTCCACTTGTCCCCGTTGACAATCCCCGTTGATGGGGATTATTGAACTTTTTGTTCACTATTCCCCGTTGACGCAAAATTCGTAATTTCGTACACAGATACGTAAGCTTCTGATAGAGAATCGGCTTGCAACCGGCATGTCTCTACATCTCTACACGTCACTGATGACCAGCTTCGTCACTGCCATAGTGACTCTACCAGTAGACCTGGTGAAGACTAGGTAAGTCACTTCAAAATCATACTCAATAATTTTTTTTAATTGTAAAGTTGTAGGTATTAGTATATAGGTAGTTAGATGGCTCCACCGTCGCTCTTAAAGACGGATATAAAGAGAAAGGAAATTTGAAGTGATTCAGGTGTGGCTCAATAGTTCAGGTGGAAGAGCTCTGTAAGGGAAAGGTCGTGGATTCAAGTCCCACTCGAGCATTTCATTTTCCCGATGTTTTTCGAAGGTAGTTCTATCTATCCTGTACCAGAAAACCCGGTGATAGAAAATATTTGTTACATTTAAGTTTAACCCGCATAGGTAATTGTCATCTAAAACCTGGTACATACTAACCAATCAGACGCGAGTGGATGGGATTCGTCGATCGTCAATCGCTGTTAGGTGATTTTGCTCGAATTATTTTTTTTGCCCCTTTTGGTATGGATATACTAGCCGGATTTTGATCGGGTCGGCAACAAAGCAAAATGTCCATATGTGCTTTTGGTCTTCTCAAGCAAAAGGTCTATGTAACCAATGTTGGCCACATGAAGAGATTGTCCTGGTAGCAAATCGTCCACAGTTTATTTATGTCCATAAGTCAAGTAAGTAGTCTATAATTGAAAACTGCCTGTAGACAAATCGTTCATGATGCATTATGTTAGGGTTAACAAAAAAGGATATTTTATGAAATAATGTGCATACATCCTTCCTGTTATAATTTAATGTAATTGATACTTCATGCAACAGAACTTTACCCGTCTAAAATTTTGTTTGCAGTCTGTCGATTTTTTTTTCAATGTTGCAGATACCAAGTCATCAGTGATAAAGTGAGCCAGTGTGCCGTAGCCAAGCAATGTTTTGAAGAAACAGGCGTGCTTGGTTTCTGGAGGGGTTTCACACCGTATTACCTAAGATTATCCGGCCACACAATTATCACATTTTATTTTTACGATACGTTCAATAAAATGTACCACAAAAACTTCAAAGACCAGAAAATTCGAACATAAAAAATCTAAAACTAAAAAATCCTTAGTCAACTGTACCCCTGTGCGAGTTTTTGTACCGATTTTATGATCCTCGGTCTTCGTTTTCTTGTACTCTTCGACTAATGTGGGGTACACACCATCCGAACAAAATACAAGCGAACGCGAACTTTTCCTTTTTCGATCATTACCTTAAGCGATCACTTTCATCCCAGTGTTATCTCCGCTGGCATCTAAAGCTTACATTTTTGAGCCTAGAGTATACTTCCAATGGATGTGTCCTCCTGATGTGGCTTATTTTGGCTTTTCCAGGAGTGACTGCCATCTGACTGACGAGAGACTGCGCTGGAGCGTGGTCCGTCTATCAGCAGGTGTACCGGCTCAAGATGATATTGGTTGAAGCCTCAACATTTTGGCGGAGTTATTAAATTTAGTTACCGCACGCTGTTGATCGAACCTTAATAATAATGATCTCCACTAGTCTGCTTTCGCTGTGACGTACACAATCGTTTATTAATCACGTTCAACATCATTCACTTGTGTGTACCCTGCATTTTGGTTATTTATGTTAAAAATAGAGCTTTTAAAAGTTACCTAGTTTGGCTGTGAAAACTTGTGCTAGGAGTATTGTTGATTTTTCTAAGTTTATACTTAAGTTTGTGCCTCCATTTAAGTAATTATGTTTGTTATGTATTTTAATTAATTATACAATGTTTTGGTATACGCTCCACTGTGTAAAAAGTACCAAAAAATATAATGGTACGTGAAAATGGTTATTTTTGTTTATGAATATGGAATGATAATAACATCCTTGCGTTAATCCCGGTCGCATCCGAAGTAGTTAGTCCGAGATCCGTTCTTATAACAAAAATATCGGATTTTTTTAATTTTTCTAAAGTTTTAGCACGTTAAAAAAGAGCAAGTGGAAAGTGCAAGCTTTGAATGCAATCTGGATTGGCGCTGGGATGAAGACAGCTTTACGCAGCAAAACGTTTACTTTTCCATACGTCTAGGTAACAAAACGTCTAACAACTGAAACATTTATTTCGCGTGTCCAATCGTAAAATTGATAAAGCGATTTATGCATTCAGGTATTCAAGGACTAATCAAATCTATAACTAGAGGATGCTAAGTATAATGACGCAATAGCTTTTTTTTTCGTGCGGAAATCCCCTCAGATACCTCCCCTACCGGAGCCGGAAGGGGAGGCTATGTCGGACTCGAACCGACTAAAACCGCACGCCGACTGTGGGTCGTGGTGCTAGGCCAGAGGTGAGGTTGTCTTCGACATATCCCTCGCACTCCGGCTGACCTCGCACCCCGGTTGAAATGACGCAATAGCGGCGGTTCGAGACTTCGAGACCCCCCAATATAATGGACGATAATCTCCTTTTAACTGACAATTCAGCTTAGTTAGATGATCTAACAAGACATCCAGTAATTAGTAGACCTTGTTACCAGATAACCAATATTTCTTTTTTCCTTTTCCACATTGTAGTAGTACAAGTATCAATACGAATCGGATTAAATACATGAAACTCGTTAAAGGGCGACTTCGCGTACTATCGACGTGAGCCCAGTTTCCCACTAATACCTCACTTGTAAGACTTCAATTAGTCTCTATTGACATAGTTCGACGAGTGCGGTCGTCCCTCTCGTACATAAAACACATTTTATTTCCCCAACTAGTACATTTTCAAAGCAAAAACTATCCATTCCATAACTTCAATACAAAAAAACACGTAAACCAGCAACCGTTAATCAAAAAATTGAATTTCGAAGTGCATCATGATATAAAAATTAAATGAAATGTACATTTGAGAAACTCAAATCGTGCGTTCTTAAAAAAACAGCGAAGATGTTCAACTTGTACCAGCATATGAAAGCAAATAACGAAGGAAAGGAACAGAAGGAACCCGAAACCACAGGACACGACAGGTTCTACCAGGAGCGTCCGAGAACGAGTTATAGGAAGAAGAAACGCCGTGGCGCATGTCGAAGGGCGCAGTCGGCTGCTGAACTAAATCCAGAATCTATCGCGGCGGCGAATAAACGGAATGCCTTCAGAATGCGGTCTGTTTCTACTGATAGAGATGAAAGTGAAGGTGAGTCTTGCAATTTTGCAGTTATTCTTGTATTTAGCATATTGGCATAAAATGAAAACTTACGTGCTAATGTGTGAGAATTAGCCCAATTTAAAATGTCAAGTTGAAGTGTCCATTTAGTTAAGAAGAAATCGATGATTTCATATTTCATTCTTAGCAACAAAATCAATGAAAGTTGATTTGAACTTTTTCCAGAGTTTTCTGTTTTCTGAGTAATGCCAAACCGCGGCAACTCTTTTGATATTACCAAGTGGGCATTGGGCATATCTATACCTACTTAAGTATGCACACAAAACCCTTCAATCGACAGGTGAAATTAGTAAAATCGTGCAAGTCATACGTCCACATTATCAAACAGAAAATTTCCCAAACAAAGTTATCCTTGGACACTTTATAAGATTTTTCTGTTAATTTCATGGTCACATGCACCTCTCTTTCTTTTCTGAATCGTTTTGAAATGATTAAGTGTTTCATGTATTTATTATGAGAACACCTTCTTTTAAGTCAGTAGGGGTGCCGTTTAGTTTTAAGGGCAGGTTCTGAAAAGTTTGTTTGATTTTGTAGACTTGCTAGTTCTATCGTATTGCTACTACATACTCTTGGCGTATGATGTTTTTTTTTAAACTTTTCGATTTTTTTTGCTCGCTAACGCAAGATGGTGGGAGGCAGGACGATGGCGAAGGATCATCGTGCGCGTGTAGCTCAAGTATCTGCTTTTTATTTCTTTATTCTGCACAAATCCCTTCTTTTTTCGTTTATTTCTTTAAGTGCACGTTTGTTTGTGAGTAGGAAGATTCCTAAAATTTAAATAGGTATATCGAATTAGAGTTGATGGATCGAGTGAGAAACAGATTGGTGTGGGTGAAGATGTAGTGACTAAGATAGGAAAAGGGATGCTTAGATGGTACAGACAGGATGGACGAAATGAGACTGACCAAACAGATTTATGAAGCTAGGGCCAGGGATTGACCTAGACATAAGATCGAGGTATTTTAAAGGAAGAACATGTCTAGAGTACCCGAAACCATCGAGCATGTGTCAAAACAATTATGAGCGAAAGATGTATGCCACCATCGTAGCAAGTGGAAAACATGTGTTCTCTGCCCACACAACTGGGAAAAAGGCGTGACTGTATATGTATGAAAGTTGTTGAATTTACCTGACAAGTAATATAGCACGACGTGGTATTCAGTATCTGATATGAAATTAACGCTTTGTTTTCAAGAGGGTGAATTAAAAAAGCAATTTGAGGTGAGAGTGTCAGGGGTCAGACCAGACACTCTCATAAGCCGTACAGAATACAGCTAGCCAGGGATAAACTTCTTTCAGCGAACATGTTAAAGTTCCGATAATTTCGAAATTAGAATCTTATGTTCGCATCCCTAATTAACCCTAATTAGGGTTTTGCTGCGTCCTATCTCTTAAGCATGAGTGGTTTTGCTTCAGTTCAGTGCGCACCCGACCCTTGCTCGTATCGTACGCGTGTCTTATCGTCGTAGTACACGTGTCACCATCGCCAGTTTTAAAAAGTTATACCCACTGCCCTTTGTTTGACGATCCGGTAATCGACTCCAGAAACTCTTGCAATAAGCGTAAACATACATCACGGGACTAATAAGGCTATATAATCATACAATACATACTGCCTTGACTATTCATATTGTCCAAAGCACTTTCAGATTCTACATACTTTAAGTGCAAATATATGCTCCATATAATCCCTCCCGGTTATGCAGAGAGAGAGACATCGGCCCGCCATATGCTTTATGACTGACTGTCGTTTTGCTACTTTAAATGTATTCTATTGCTTGAATCTGCTTTGATGTTTGTAAGCATCATAAAGATCCGGTAGTTTGACTGACCATACGAGACGATGTATTAACATTTCATAACTTGTATGTCTAGAAGAGAACTCGGAGCGTGCACCTCTAGTGGCGCAGAAGATCGACTCCTTAGCTAAACTACTATTCAACAAGTCCCTCATGGGCACTGGATCAGGAAAATCTTCGCCCATGGAGCCGCCAGCTTCCCCCAAGTAAGGACTACAGTTTTTATATTTCTAACCTCAGCTTGAGACTCAATTTTTGGAATGCTAATCCCATTTCTACGGCCCAGAGAAGCCTATTTCTGGGGATAAACGAGATGGAGGCCAATGGTATGCATATTCTTCCAGTAAGCTCGATTTCAGTTCCAGCAGTTTATGCTTGATTGAGTAACAAACAAAGAAAGTAATTCATTTGATTCGCATTTGTATTGTAGTTAGAATGACTCTATGGACATTTGAATTTTTTGTGTATAACGAAACTTTGTTATAGATGTGAGAGGTCGATGGAGAGTTCTGCCGCTTTAGCCATTTGCACAGAGTATTTGACACAATCGACAAGGTGAGTTCACGCAACAAACGATAAAAAACTGAAAAAGTTTCTATGCGTATCCTAAATTGAATAATTCTCTATTCTAAACAACGATAAGATTTAAATTTGCAAAAGCACAGCTGGGAACATGAGTTTTCCATATGATATTTACGCCCTTAGGTTTTCATATTGGGTCATGAAACTCCCCATAACTTTGCAGATATAATTTGCTGTCAGCTCTCTCCGCGATCGGATCTAGACCAAATAAGCACTGGTTTACCATCCACGACAATTCCATCAAGACTGACCGGCTCTTGACATTGGTGAGTATTATAAACGCAAAAACTTGCTTCAACACATACACATCTACCAGATGTCCGTTTAAATCAAGATGAGATGCTGCCTCTAAATCAAAGTGATCCAGCTCTCTTTTAATGATAATTTTAAGGGGCGTCTCATAGGAAACCTGCACCAAAGCGCCAGAGATGCCTTAATCAGTAGGTGTACTCCAAGCAGACGAGGTGACTTTATGCCCTAAAGACCTTGGTGCAGCCTATACCCATTATTATTGGAATCATCCATCACCTCTGAATTACCTTTAATTAGCTAAAAAATTGCATAGTTATAAAGCCCCCCCCCCCCCCCCCCCCCACACTATTCTGTAAAAATAGAAAAACACATAATATTGTTCCAGATACCACTGACGAGCAAGTGCCCAATAGAACAGGGGGAGAGATCCAAGTCTCTCGTGATGGAGCTGTTCCGCGCCCTGCACCACCCCTACATATATCCCGTGTTGGACCTCGAGCTGTGCAATGGACATGCGCTAACCGTGCTGCCCTTCAACTCCAAAGGAAGCCTGCGGGACCTTATTTACAAGGTAGCTATTTTATCTTCAAGCATTAAAACATTGTCATGTTATGGGTGTTCCCCATCCAGATCCAAGGTCCAAGCTATTACGCCAACTGATTGATGAACGAGGCTGGCACGGACTATTCAGTCGGGATTTGAGATGGCAGTTACTTCCATAACGGAATAATAAAACCAAATTATGAGAGCAAGCTTTGGATTAGCGTTGGAATGAAGAATAGAAGACATTAAAACAGTAACCATGTAACAGAGCTACAACAAACTGCTCCAAAGATGGGCAAAATATTTTAATGCCTTATAATCTGGAATTATTATCATTTGTAATAAATTACATATTTTTTACAGAGTACATGGAACGAAGAATACAGTCGCAAGTACGGGTCTATGGGCACAGGCCTGCCAGCTTGGCAGGTGGCGAGATTTGGCCGTCAGATGCTCGAGGGTCTGCTGTTCCTCAAAGAAAAGGGCTTCCCGCCATTCAGACACTTGCATTCTGGCAATGTCGTCGTGCAAAACGGTGTAGCGCGGTGAGCATGAAGTCCCATGTTGGGCGCCAAATTTTTCTGAAATTGAACTTGGTAATTTTGAAGTTATTGCTTGTATGATAAGCTGTGCATTGTAATTATTCCATATGATTATTACTTTGTATATATTATTAATTAGACGCACTGCTGCACATAGGCCTCGCCTAATGTATAAGATAGCATCTGATGCTCTGTCTGTCCCACCTTTGCCAGCCACCCTTTTCATTTAGTTTTTTTTTGTTTATTGTTCAAAACATAACATCACATGGAATAATCAATTTTGAACCTGCAGGTTAAGCTTCGAGGGTTTTTAACCACCCGCTTAAACCACGAGGGTTTATGCGGGTGGTTCAAAACCCTCTATTTAGCTATGGGGCGTCCTAGCCGAGAGAGCTATACCTTCTTGTTCTACGATGGTCCTAGATACCTTCGGTTTGTAAGTTTACCTCGCTATGTCACAACATTCAAAGTGCCAATTTTTTCCGCAGGATATGCGGTCTAGAGAATACTTTGATTGGAGCCCTCCCTCGGTGCCCCATCGCTCTAGCGGCGCAGTTGGAGCACGTAGAGGCGTTGTCTCTGGGTCACGTGCTTTTCGAGATGTGTGCCGGCGCAGAGATTGATCTCTCACTGTTATCGGATTTGTTACCCAACTACCCTAACGTAAGTCAGTTTTAACTTTTCCTTTTTATAAATTGCTGATTTATCATGCATATTCACATATAAATGGATTTGCACTTAACTTCCAAAGTTTGATTTGTAAAGACATGTCACAAGTCCATACAGAGCATCCAAACCCTGAGGAAAGCTTATACCATTAATGTTTTAGAGCAGATTAGCTTGGGCCCCAAAAATGTTAGTAGGGCCCTGTAAACAGTGCAGTAATGGCACTGCAATCTATATCTAAATGTTTATGATTAGGTGGTGGAGATAATAGAACAGATCTTTGGTCCTCGCCCGCCTTCTCTTCACGAACTGCTGCTTTGCGAACTCTTCAGGAAGATTGATCTGCGTGAGATGAAGGGCTCTTGTTTACCGGTAAGCATTTTTACTAGGATAGTACCTGTAGCTGTTATGGGACTTTGATGGGTATTTTTAGAGCCTCACCAAAATCATCCGAGCCAATTTCAGCTTCCAACTGATTTACCTGCTGTTTTCGACGATGCTATTAGGCCAAGGCTATGCCCGTTAATCGGCTGATGCACCAGCCAGCAGTTAATTCTCTAAAAATACAGCATCGAGTATAACTGCATCGGCCTTGATATGAATTGTCGTTGGTGGGACTGGATGACGTCAGTAGAAATCGACCAATGATAAATCTCTATCAAGGCTGTCACAGCGCAGCAGGTGGTTGACTTGAGCCCCGCAGATCTAGGTAGGGCCCCTAAACACCCTGGTTACTAAGTGTTTCGTGGGTTTAGAATTTCAGCCAGCGCCTGTCCCGCTCGTGCCTGTCGCTGCTGGGCGAGGTGGCGAGGCGGGCGCCGGGCTCGCCGCGGACGCACACCCCTCCGCGTCGCGCCTCACCCGCCGCCTCACCCGCCACGCCTCCACCACACCGAAGGTATCTAAAATAAGGCCAACGAAGCAAGAGAAAAAAGGCAAACAACGTTTCAGTGGTTCCAAACCTTTAGCACTTCAAGTGCATTCCAGACAGGAATGAAATAGCTCATAAGATGGCGGGTCTGACAGTTTGCTGACAGCTTTCCTGGGTGATTTTCAACAAGTGATTTTTTTGTATCATTTCGGTGAGATTTTTCTATTACAATGTCTTGTTAATATATTTTGTAACGAAAATAAACTTTAATCTTATTTGTAACATATGCGTGAGTGGACATCATGTAACATCAAAACTTACTGAAATATTTAAGATTGAATTTTTGGGAGCCCACAGAAATGAAAAGTGTCCACTGAAATGATAAATCGTCCACCGAAATGACTAGACTGTGCACCGGAATGAAATTAGCCCACTGAAATGATACAGCCAAGGACATCATTTATTTTTTAGGAGGATTCCGTAGATTGTCTGAAACGAATCTAAATAAATTCCATAGAGATATCACTAGACTGTATTTGTGATATTTATTAAATATAAGATCAAACTATTATATTAGAGAAAAAAAGTTAATTTTTTTGCGGAACGAGTGTTGTGTTTTTACCCGACTGCGCGACGCAAAGGAGGATAATGTGTTTATCAGTCTATGAATGTATGTTTGTTTCTATGTAGAGACCAAATGCATAGGCCGATTTTGATAATTCTTACGTCAATCGATTCGTCTTAACCTTGCGAGTGTCACTAGAAACATGACAGTAATCAAAATTCACCACGGCGACAACCAGACGCCATATTGTCAAAATGAAAAAAAAAAGTCGATGAACTATGTCAAGTGGGGTGTCGTTGAATAGGTATTTTAAAATCATTTTTAGGTTTCTTTTATCATTTTTCATTTAAAATAATAGTTTAGGATATATAACGAATTAAAGTTGTTTAACGAAACAATCCCCTTCGGTCGCTAATTTTCTTAGTTATTTATTTTAAGTTATTAGTTTTTATTTCAAGTATAAACGATATGAAGGAAATTAAAAGGAGATTACAAAAAGATACATGTCATATCATAACTAAAAAGTATAAAATAAAAAAAATTATTAAAAAATAAAAAAAACCCGACTGCCACTGAAAATACCGAAATATGTTTGATAGCCGGCGGTACCCATTTGCCAATCATAAACCGAAAGAAAATTAATGGGTACCGGCTGCTATCAAACTTATTTCGGTCTTTTCAGTGGCAGTCGGGTTTTTTTATTTACTGGTAATAATAATAGTGTTCTGTATGTAAAACTTCAAAATGTACTAAATCAACTCTTATATTTTTACGACACAATGATTTAATAAGAAAAAATATAAAAATAATGTAAGTTTGTTCAAAAGAGCTAAACACTTCATCTTCATCAAACATAACAAAAAAAAAATTGATCACGTTATCGTAAATTATTGTAAACAGTTTGGCTATATAATCCGATTATGTACTTATGCGAAAAGAATCAAAATAGCGCAATCACTAGTCACTATTGCAACAGATTGAATGAATTCAATGAATCGATCCTGCTTCTTTTTTTCTAGCATATCTCTCCCTGTCTTTTCTAAGAAACTCTTCGCGTGTGACGTCATTTCTCTTAATTCTCTCTTTTCTTCTTTTTTCATATAACCTTCTTTTTTCTAACCTTTCCTTTCTGGTCTGTAGCTTAGGTCGCGGCATCCTAAAATCCAAATCATAATTTTTAAACATTGAACATCACATTATTGTTGAGAATACACATTGTCTAGAAGTAAGTACATCTATTATCCATTTTCTAACAAGATATTTTAAACTGTTTTTTTATTGTATTGTGATAAATAAAACAAAAAAAAACAAATATTAACACATCAAATTAATCCCAAATATCGAACCTACAATATCTAGAATTATCTCACCAAATGTTTATGATATTTTTATCTTAGACTCAAGGATCTCTAAAACTTATGATTTTATCATTTCAAGTTAAATTTCATTTAAGTGGACTGTTGTCGGTATAACAGTCCACCGAATCCACTGAAATGATAACACCGAGGTGATAAAAATAATAAGTTTTACATTTAACTCCGATATTAGAATTAATATTAAAATGTCAACACTGCTGTAACAAAACATATCTTACGGCGAATTTAAAACACAATTTTGAAATAAATTGAATGAACCTAACACGAGCTATAACGGCCACAGAAATGACACTATTTTTGTCCCCATATCACTGAAATGATATACTTACTTTTCGGGGGGAATCCACGATGATTTTGTGACGCGTTCGTGCGCTCCAACGAATGGAGGTGGCCTGATTCGAAGTAAGGAAAGGCACGGGGGGCGCAAAAATGCTATGTTGACGAAGTTACTCTACTAAAACTTACTGTCCACCAAAATGATAACTTTTTACAGGACAAAAGTAGACTGTTTAATACAATGTATTAGAAATAAGATAAACAAACAATATTAGATTTTTTCTATGGGTCATATTATAATTTATTCATACAAAATTCGATTTTAGTCCAAATGTTAAATACAACTGCAGGGCAAGATATTTTACGAGTGAAATTCGATTCAGGACAGGTCACCGAAATGATAAAATGACACTTTGTAATTATTTTTTTTTATGTAATAGAGGACATTACTCAACAATTTTTTTTGCCATGGTAGAGAAGTACCTATTATACTATGAAAAGTAATCAAAATCGTAAAACCAACACATTGCACTACCGTTCTCAGGCTTGCCGTGTATTTTTTTTGCTTTTGATATTCACCCTCCTGTACTACGAAACACGCAACGACAGCTGTTGCTCTACCATTGTCGCGTACGTGTGACGTGTGCGACAAAGACAGAAAATAATCGCTAGTTATCGCAACGTAACTCAGTAATGGTCGCTTTGTTTACTTTTTTCTCTGGTCTCGTTGGCTTTACTTTACACAAAAATCATCACCATCATCTTAGCATTATTCTTGTTTCCACCTGAGGCTTCAAAATGGATGTTATGCCCTTTTGCGAGTGACAGCCGTCAGACCTCTCAAACCTTCTTGGGGCTTCGTCGTCTATCAATCAGTAGTGTACCAACTTGCAGATAGAATTGGATTGGCCCCCGAAGATACCAACCTAATCTTGTACGATAAGAACCAATCAATGACCATACAACCAGTTAGTTATTGGTTGTATAGTCTTTGAAATCAATATATCGAAGCTTAGACGAAGGACTAACAAAGTCAAAGTCAAAGTAATTTATTCTCAATCTTGAACAATAAATTGTTTGAATGAATTTTACGGCATTAAGTATGCTAACTATACAAATCAAATACATAGGGAAAATTTAACCTTCTCGGGCGGGACACGAATATAACGAATAGAAGGGAAATTTGAATCACATCAGGCATGTCTCCGTCCATTATATTTATTGTATACTAGCTGTGCCCGCGACTTCGTCCGCGTGGAATGAACTTTTTTGTTTTTGGCATTTTTTTTTTAGCCTAAGTTACTCCTTATTACATAAGCTATCTGCCAGTGAAAGTCCCGTCCAAATCGGTCCAGCCGTTCCAGAGATTAGCCAAAACAAACAGACAGACAGACAGACAGACAGACAAAAAATTTAAAAATATATATTTTGGTATGTGTACCGTATATACATTCATATGCATGTAGTAGAAAGCGGTTATTTTAATATTACAAACAGACACTCCAATTTTATTTATTTGTATAGATGTATAGATTAGACAGGTCACTGACAGTAGCCGGTTTAACTTTGTTTTAGCGTCAACACCTGAAAATCCTAACAAAAAGTAGGCGCCAATACGTCATTTTTCATTGACAACGTAACGTCAGCCAGAAAGCAATTTTAGGGATGTAGTTAGTCAATCGACTGTTTTTATTATAATAACTTGAAAATGTCACAATCGATATCGACGACAGCAGATGTTTTTTTTAAATATTAAATAACTGGCGGTTTTTAACTGATTTCTAAACAACAATTCAGATATTAATAATTTTTTATATTTGTATGATTTTAACGGAAAAGTGATTTTTGTAACTCCGTCATATGTAGACGGATTGTCAAAATTCTTTTTTTGTTTGAAAGATGGCTATTTCTAAATGGTCCCATTTGAATTGCATAAAGATCTGATGATGGGTTTCAGAGACAGACCACGGAACTCTTTAATAAATACTAGGAAATCAGCATGATGGAATATTCTTCTAGAAGTCAGTTATTTTGTTTTGGAGATTAAGGTGTGCGGTATGGCCCACAATCGTTTTATAATACATTTGTAAATTGTACACGAAATATCTACTGCTTTATTATGTATAGAAAGATACATTATAATTCCACATAAAATCATATATTTATTTATCATAATATTTTCGGGTATCGTAATTAATAATATTTTTATCGAGGTTTTTAACTTAGTCGATATTTAACATTTTCATGCAATCACTACTGTCATCTGTCTAAAATACAATAATATAATGGACGGGGTATAGTTAGTCAAAACATTCCCCCTGTACCTAAAGGAAAGAACGCGGGCTCGAGTCCCGCCCGAGAAGTTTAATTTTCCCTATGTATTCGAACAAAATAATAATGTTTCTCATTGACTTCAACAAATGCTCGTTTGAATGAAAATAAACTGTAATTTAGTATTATTTTACTGGAACTAATTCCCCGGAAAATATTTTGCGTAGCGTTGTAGCATCCCAAAGAAAAGTTTTTTTACTTCAAAATGTCTTAGGAGGAAATTGAATAAGTAGGCGATACCTATATTAAATTGTGTGTTTCTTCCTTAACAAAACGTGAGCGTAAATGAGAGTAGTTAAGCAGTTACATTATATTATTTTGGCCATTATGCTTTCTGTTGCAGGAGGCATTTTCCTATGGAGCAAGACTTCACTGAGGAATGGCAGTGGTGACAGATCGATTCGTTTCTAAGAACCTACTTCGAAATAAATAAGCTCCCATCGTAAATCTGTTTTATTGATCTCCTAAAACAATGAAATTAAATATTATCTGATTACACGTACCTAATTTAAATTGATTAAGCTGCATGCAGTGCGTGTATTGTTAAATTAGGAAAAAAAAACGTTTGTGATGGTTATGAAGCTTAGATTTAATTACTTCTGAGGAATAGCACAAGAAAGAAAGTATTAACTTTCTTGTGGCAAGGACACGCTGTGCGGTATTAAACGAACTTTACCCCACGCACGAATGGGTCATTCATCAACTCGCGGACGACCGCGAGTTGGCATTTTTCGATTTTATTTTGCTGTCGTCAACTCGCGTGAATATTAAAGTACAGTCAGAAAAATGGATCGAAACCAAAGATTTGGGCGTGTTAGTTTGTGTTATTCCGTTGTTTAATCATATTCTAGAACCTATATAAGCATTGCATAGTGTGGATATGTATTTTTATTACGATTTTTTTACTGAACAACCTTTTCGCATGTTCACGCAAATGTGACAAACAGTTTTGACAATCACATGACAATAATAAGACAGAAATAAACCGTCACACACGCAAAGCAACACGAAATCAACAATCAATGACCTAACTAACATAAAATACAAGTCAAATAGCCTAGAAATTGTTTAAAATGGTAGAAGAATTAAAGTAATTTTAATTTATGAAGTAAATAAATTTTCTAGTGCAGTATGGCGGATAAATCGAAAATAGTGCCGAAAACTATCCCAAAATGGCTGAACTTCGTCATTGGAGGAGCTAGCGGGTAGTGTATCAATCTATGCATGTTAAATTATCTACTTGTCCTGACTGACTAATTCATTAACGAAGAGCCTAAACCGCTGGACCTACAAACTTGAATTTTGACACGTGATGCCTTTCATGCATCCACTAAGAAAGAATTGTTGACAATTTCGCTACTAAAGTGGTAAAATAGGCGAAGGTAAAATAGCTAGGAGTGGGTTCACGTCGGTAGTGTAATGGCCAGGATTCGAACCCGGGACCTCTCGATCATAAGGCCGACTCCTTAACCACTAAGCTACCGACGGTTGTGGGTGAATTTCAACAGGGCCGTTAAAATCTTCATTTCCGTGGATTTTTTTACCTTAAGTGATATAATAATAAAAAAAACGCGTTGATTAAAGGTTTTGATACTATATGTATTCTCGCTTAATATGTAGCAGATAACTAAAAAACTAACGAGAGATATATAAGATTAAAAATTACATGCCACGGCGATGAAACATGTGTGTACGGCAATGAAACAAGCGTCCACGGCAATGAAAGAATTATGCCAAGGGAATGAAGGAATCAACCACAGAAATGAAAATCCATATAAAACATAATACTTATACCTACTTACATACAATAATTACAAATTTCATAGGTTAAAATCTGCAAAATGAGTAGGTACAATTAAACAAATATAATAGAATCAAAGAATTGTCCAATCATTTATTTAAATTCTTTCACACAAAAAATAAATTTACAATATATATAATATGAATAAAACAAATAATATGGTATACTTTTGTTAATTATGCAAAAGTAAATGCAAACAACATACATAGTACACCATTATGTATGGTGTACTATGTATGTTGTTTTTAATTTACGCATCAATATTTAATGTGAAGCGAAACAATAACATTTTTATAAAATCTATAGACAAAATAATCACAGCCCACACCGTTTAAGGTTCTTCTTCATAGTCTTGGCAAAATAAACAATCCATTATTAAAATCAAAGTAAAATACTCATCAAATCTTTCATCTTATTGCAGAAAGTTTTCGAATCCTCTAATGGCAGTATTTGGTGTAACTTTAATATAATAATGTAATACCTAATCATACTATGGCGATGAAAACATAAGTCACGGAAATGAAACATCTGGCCACAGCAATGAAACTAAATTGTTTTACAATGCATGGCAATGTTTTTTTTTTCATTGCCGTGTTTTTTTTTCATTGCCATAGCAAATTTTGACCACGGAAGCTACGGCAATGAAAGCACGGCAATGAAAAACAAGACAAAAATATAAAATAACAAAAAATCTAATAATTATTCAAAGTATTAATCACTTCACAAAAATAAACAAGAGAAATGGCGTTCTATTGAATGTTTAATCAAGAGGATAAACTTATTGGAATATAAGTTATACCTATACACGGCGATGAAAGAAAAAATGTCCAGTAACACAAAAATGGTATACTGCTTACATCTATGGCGCCAAAACGCAGGTACGTGTGTACGTTCTTCCGCGTCGAGCACTTAGGTGGCACCAATATGCAACGTTTAGCGCATATAAGGGAGGACGCAAGTCGTTAGATAAAACAATATTCTAAAACATGTTTAGAACACGGCGATGAAAGGTAGTTCTGGGACAAATGATTTCTTTTTAACCATTCGTTGTATTGTTTAAATATTTGAAGAAATGTATTTCGTAACAATACTTTAACTATTCACGTATCAAATAAAAATAGGTATTAATAAAAATAACCAATAGATTTTTATCAATGAGGTATTACGACACAATAGGTGACGTGTGGACAAACACGGCAATGAAAGATTTCGGTGTATTTTGTTTTTTTTGGAGTACCTATAATCCTATTTATTAGAATATTTAGTGCCCCACATAGATAACTATTTCACCTAACTAGCAAAAAATGTTAGAGCATTATAACTATGATTTTTAGTACCGATTTCAACGATGCCACGCAATTCTTGGTCCCGGGAAATTCACCCTTGTATGTAAAGTAGTAGTTAGATAGGTGTATAGTATTTTTCACGAGTTTATTCCCGGGCGAAGTCGGGACCCCGGCCGCTAGTCTTTTAGGATTTAGAAAGAAAAATAGGAACCCTTATAGGATAACTTCGTTGTTCGTCCGTCTGTGTCAAGACCTTTTTCTCGGAAATATATGGACAGATTAATTTGAAATTTATACCTACCAAATAAGTGGGTATTCAAGTCTGCAACCTCTTACGGCTGTGAAAAAATCAAACTTCTAGGTCAACACAATAAAAACGTAATTATTATCGTTCATATAATGTAAGATACCTTCAGCCTTCAGCTTACCATCAGACGAGGTGAAGTCCAATTGACGTGCCATTATAAAATAATGTACTCTAAAGTAAAGCCAACGAAGCGAGAGAAAAAAGGTAAACAAAGTTTCAGCGGTTCCAAACATTTATCACTTCAAGTGCATTCTAGACAGGAATGAAATTGCTCATAAGATGGCGGATCTGACCGTTTAGAACCGCTGTACTGACTACTTTCCTGTACTACGAAACACGCAACGACAGCTAACGCTCGGCCATTGTCACGTACGTGTGACGTGTGCGACAAGGACAGATAATAATCGCTAGTTATCGCAACGTAACTCAGTAATGGTCGCTTTGTTTAGTCTCGTTGGCTTTACTTCAGAAGCATTTTTCAGTCTTTTGGGTGGTTGAGTGAGGTGCCCACTTCACCTCATGCAACTACCCAGGCTTCAATCATTCAAATAATCACCAGCTCCGAGGACTCGCCTCATTGGTTGATCAGTCCTTTTATTGGTTTTATAGTTCGTATAGTGAACATGCATGAACTTCTGGGCTTCGATTCTACTAAAGCAAAACTATTGTCAAGCCACAGAGATTGCAAAAAGCGGCAATACATTATAGACTTTAAAGAGATGCATTTAAAGTTCAATATTAAATAACTGTTAGCAGAGTGAATAAAAGAGTGTAATGAAACTTTTGTCATTTAATTTTGGACCTTAGTGTATAGAAATAAAGTCTAAACTTTAATGCCGCTTTTTGCAATCTCTGTGGTTTGACAATAGTTTAGCTTTAGTAGAATCGAGGGCCAGGTCCAGTTATTTGCCGGTGGTTATACCTTAGTCAGTCAATTAGGAAGGCGGCTTTGTCGACAGCTTCTTCTTCATCTTAGCGTAAGTCTCAGTCGCATCCGAAGCTTTCAGCTTGAAGTCTATGCTCCGCTTTACCAGTGCCGATCTGGCTAAACTTCGATATTTTCTGTGAAGCGATTGCCATCTGACCTCCACAACCCAAAGGCGATATCGAAGCATTGCAGCTAGACCAGTTGTTGGACTTTTGAGGGCTCCAACTACCCGTAACGACTGCCATAGATATTCGTATAGCAACCGGGACCGACGGCATAACGTGCTCTCCGAGGCACGACCAGACCAATGCAAATACCCATATTCATGCATACAAATATTTGCATTGAGCGGGGAAAACCGGCACCTCTTGCGTAGCAGCCGCGTTTACTACCGCTACGTCACGGAGGCTGTCTAACGAGGTGGCTTTAACGACATCTGTTAAGTAGTCAATAATGTAGAGACATAACTGAAGCTTCAGTCGATTAGCCTATTGCAGTTCGCTGTTGGACATAAGCCTCATCCAATATGCGCCATAGCGCCCCATCCACCACCTCCGCCTCTCTCACCAGTAGGTACAACATTTTATAAGCTGAACATGACATAAGAATTCCGCCTCCAACTTACAATCGAGAGATCCTGGGATCGAATCCTCGCCATTGCTTACTACCGACATGAACTCGCTTCTAACGCAAGCAAATTAGCTTCAATTAGTATTTTTCAACTTGGTATGAAAAAATATGAAAATAGATGAAGCGAAAGATGTATGCCAGGATCGTAGCAAGTAGAAAACTATTGTTTCTACCTACCCCACTGGGAGAGAGAAGTGACTGTATATAAGTATGTATGATAGGAACATGATTTTAATTTAGTAGCTAAGTTTAACTGACTTAATTTAGCTTGGGCATACCTTAGTTCTCTTCTCGATTTATGACACCCTGCGCGTCTCCCTTCCCGACCGCATTTAGCGACGCGTTTTTATTAGGAGAAATATCAATGGGGCATCTCCGTTACTTAATCATATTCTGTCCTCCGTGTTTGAAGCTCACTAAAAATAAAAAAAACATTGACAAACAGAGGACAAGTATTGAGCTCTGTGATGAACTGTTTTTGTCTTTGCTTACGACAGGCAGTTTCGTTATCAGTTACAATCACAATATGACAGCTACAAATCAATCTGTCACACAAGCAAACGCGAACACAACAAAGCAAACACAAATAATACACACAAAATGGCATTTTAATAATTTAAAATGATTTAAAGTTAAAGTAATACATATATATGAAGCAAAAAGAGCAAATTCTCAAGTAAAACAGGCAACATGGATGATTATCCTCCAGTGAGCATTCCACCACCGCCGAAACCAAAACCGAAAAAGAAAAAGATACCGAAATGGCTCAAGTTCTTCATTGGTGGTGCTAGCGGGTAAATGTGTAGCCCTTATGGTTTCATAGTTGGCTCTTTTTTTTTATCGTTGGCTCCTTTTCGATCCGACACAGATATCGCCCGAAGCACCCGTGCCCGGTGATAATCTGCGTCAGTCGTTACGAGAGGCTGCCATGTGGCCTCTCGAACCATTCCCCCATGATGGGCCTTACCGCCTCTATGACGGCATGCCCTGCGCGTCGTTGCTCAAGTCGTCGCTCCCACTCCGCCACCATGATCCCGTGGAGCCGGGATCTCTCGGCCCGAATGTCTTCGGGCTCGGGATCGTATCCCCGTTCCAGCGCCTCCTTACGGAACCGATACAGTGCCGCAAGGGATCTCGCTTCCAGGATCCACGGTGGCGATCCGGCTAGGAGACTCGCCGCTTCAAAGGATATCGTGCGGTACCCCTAATGGCCCTGGAAGCCATCCTCTGCTGCGGCGCATGCAGCAGGGGTACGAACCTTGCCTGCAGGGTGTCCGCCCACACGGGGCACCCGTATAGGGCTATGGCCCGCACGACACCCGCGTAGAGTCTCCTGCAGGAGTCCTCCGGGCCCCTCAGGTTGGGCAGCAGCCGCGCCAGCGCGCTAGCTGTCACCAACAGGGCCCACTTAGGCCCTTTTGTGAGGTACGGTGTGCAGTACGAAATAGCCCCACTATTTCTGCCAGAAAGTCCCAGAAATTTTCTGAAACTAAAAGCTTAACTACTTAACTGTAAGGTATTTAGGATACTATAGGAACTGTACGGATCGGTGCGGTAAGCACGGCAGCAGTGCTGAAGTGCCTTCAAAAATACCCTTTTGTTTCACTCCTGTATTGAATACAGATTTTTTCTGTAATGTATAATACTATACCTACAATAATTATAACGGGAATTAACGCGATCATGGTATAGGTACCTTGATTGGCCTGACGTTTCGACCAGCTGACTGGCGCAGTAGAGCACGCCCGCCGTCTTCGAGTCCGTGAGGTAGTACTTTTAAACTCTCGCGTTCCATAATATACATTAATTATGGAACGCGACAGTTTAAAAGTTAATGTATAATACTGATCTCATGTCTGGGGAAGCCCTGCACAGTACTTGACGGTCGACAGAACTTTTTTAACTCTTTTTACTGTTGACAGTATGATGGCCATTGCAATAGTCCAGCCTATGGACTTGTTGAAAACTCGAATGCAGCTTTTGGGAGCTCAATCAAAAAATACAACATTGTTGAATGTGGCTCAAGGGATTATAAAGAAGGAAGGAATCGGCGGTTTCTACAATGGTCTCAGCGCGGCGCTGTTTCGACAAGCCACTTACACTACAGGACGGCTGGGGTGTTTCAACGTTCTCTTTGACACCTATAAAGAGTAAGTACACGATCATAATCTTACAACTATTTTGGATAACTGTAAACGGGTGAATGGATGGATATTGTTATGTTTGTGAAATACAGATCTCGAATCCACAACCCACAGAAAACTTACAAATAATATGTTCGCGTTAGTCTGCCTTTCGCCCTCCACTTGATACGATGTTGGGCACATCATAAAGCCGTACAAATTGATTTAGAACTTGTTCAGTCACCCTCGCTTAAACCGGCTCCTATTTTCAGACATTGCTTTTTTGACTCAAATTTTGCTGAAATAAATCGCGAATTGTCTCAAATTGATTGGGTCTTATTGTTTTCTGAGCGCACATTGGAGGAATGTATTCAGAATCTCTATGAAATTCTGAATCACCTGATAGACACGCATGTTCCAAAGCGCCCTCTGCGCACGTCTTATAATAGGCCTCCTTGGTATACTAAACCACTCAGAAGGCTACTAAATGAGAAAAGAAAATATCATTTACGGTGGAAGACACATGGTAACCCCCTTGATTACGACAGCTTTAGGTGTTTGAGAAAAAGAGTTGCTAAGTTGGAACCTATATGTTATAGAAATTATATAAATGAAACAGAAACTAAAATCACGACAAATCCAAATTTCTTCTGGTCTTATATAAAGTCAATCTGCGCTAAGAGTGGCTTGCCGCAAGTTATGCATTACAAAGGTATTTCGGCTTCAAATGGTACCCAGATATGTGATATGTTTAACGAGCACTTTCACTCCGTATTTGAGAAACCCGGTACCGGCTCCATTGATCCCAGTAATCTTCCACCAGTCAATAATACAATTATTGACATGGATACATTATTTTTGAGTAGGGAACTTGTGCATAGGTATCTGAAATCAGTCGACGTGAATAAAGGGGCCGGCCCTGATAATATCCATCCTGTCATCATAAATAGGTGCTCGCACGAGTTGTCTGTTCCGATCACCTTACTGTTTGAGAAGTCTCTTCGCGAAGGTTGTGTGCCCTCTATTTGGAAACGCGCGTTGGTTACCCCAATACCTAAAGGAGGCATCAGCTGTGATATTGAGAAATACCGACCCATCTCAAAACTATGCCAGTTTGGAAAAATATTAGAGAAGATCGTTACTGATCAGTTGTCTGCCGCACTGCGACGTCATATTACCATAGATCAACATGGTTTTATGAAGGGGCGCAGTGTTGAAACAAATCTGCTATCATATACAGAGATTATTCTCGAGGCCTTGGACCATAATTACCAAGTGGATGCCGTTTACACTGATTTTGCCAAAGCATTCGACAAAATTTGTCACGAACGTTTGCTTTTGAAACTTTGGCATATTGGTGTACACGGTGATCTTTTTCGTTGGATTAAATCTTACATCGAAAACCGATCGCAGGCTGTTGCGGTGGGTGGTTATACCTCTCAGTTTAGACTTATTACTTCTGGCGTCCCACAGGGGTCGCATTTGGGGCCGCTATTATTCGTATTGTATCTTAATGACGTAACGGAGAGCATAAAAGGCTCAAATTTGCTGCTGTACGCTGATGATACAAAAATATTTAAAGTTATTAGAGACGTGGGCGACTGCGAGGCTCTTCAAAGGGATGTTGATAGTTTTGTAACATTTTGCGAACAAAATAATCTATTCTTAAATACCGATAAGTGTTCTGTAATAAGTTTTAGCAGAAAGAGAGAACCCATAAAATTTCAGTATAAACTCTGTCAAAAAGAATTAGCCCGCGTAGATCAAATTCGTGATCTTGGGGTTGTTATGGATTCCAAGGTTACTTTTGTACCTCATGTAGATAGCGTAGTAGATAAGGCTTTTAAACAATTGGGTTTTATACTTCGGGTTGGAAAGCCCTTTAAACGAGCTTTAACATATAAGGTGCTGTTTAATAGTTATGTCCGTAGTCGTCTCGAATTTGCTAGTCCGGTTTGGAGTCCTTATTTTAACACCCATATCGACAAAATAGAAAAGGTGCAGAAGAAATTTATTAGAGCTCTCGATTATCGCACCGGTCACGAATATTTGGATTATGCAACGTCACTTACAAGATATAATATGTTTTCATTAGGTTGTCGTCGAAACTGCATTGATATATCAATCATTTATAAAATTCTTAATAATATTATCGATTCTCCTCCATTATTACACTCATTATCCTTTAGAGTACCTCAGCGCCGCGAACGGAGTTGTCGAAACAGGCCTCTCTTTGCGATACCCCGTAGTCGCACAAGTTATGCAGAGAATGCTTTTGTAAGACGTGCTTGCAGGTTGTACAATGACAGGTTAACAAATGTTGATTTGTTTAATGAATCTCTTGGACATTTCAAGAAACTAACCATTGAATGTCTCTCTAAATGATTATTATTGTATATTCAAATTTATTATTATGTGTTTCAATTATTAGTTTGTTAATATTATCAAAATATATGGTGTCAAAATGTACCTAATTATTATTTTGTATAAATTATTAAATTATTGCTGTGCCTAAATTATTATTATGTTTAAATTATTAAAAATTTGAATTATTATTGCGGTTAAATTATTAAATTATTATTTATTTAAATTATAAAATTATTATTGTGTATAAATTATTAAATTGTTATTCTGTTTAAACTATTGACTATTGATTATTATTGTGGTTTAATTATTGTCGTACATAAATTATTATTATATTTAAAATTTAATTTCTATAGGTAGTGAATAAATGGATGTTGCATGCTTGTTCTAAAAATTTAGGAAACTGTAGGTCTATTATTAAAAAAGTGTCCTGTTAAAATGTAATTATGTATGACTGTTTGTTTCTTAATAAATAAAATAAAAAAAAAAAAAAATAAACACTTGACCGTTCACACTCAACCGATGTTACGTTAGTGCGTCGAGTGTGAACGGTCAAGTGTTTTTTTATACATTTGTCTGTTCTGGCGTTACGCGACCGAAAATACGCGACGCAAGTTCCGTCAGGTATGAACGTTCCCTAAGACTGTTATATAAGTATGTTATTTCCTACGACGCGCGACGTTAAACCAGTCCTTCTACAGGCGCCTGGTAGGGCCGCAAGCTAGTTGCCAGTGTTAACAGCAAATGTGGCCTTATTAACGGAGGAGACTTACGATGTTTAGCCTGAAGGATGCCGCGGATGCGGGAATTCCACACATCACTTACACGCAACTCAGCATATACACCGCTGTATATTCATCCACGTGACACGCAACAGGAACTTATGTCGCTCTTGCAGCGGCCGCGCTTCTATTGCCGTGATCCATAGAAACGACTGTAAATTTATTTATAACATATTTGCTCGAAAAGTGGTTGTAATTACACCAATTTCAATATCGTAATGTATCTCATTACGTACTTGTGCGATAATGTAATGTAAAAGGCACGTGTTTTTTTTTAATAAAGTTTTAAGATACTCCGTCTAAAAATGAACGATACTTTTAAAAATCTTAGCAAAGAGGTTTTTTGTCAAGAAAGTGGTCAATATTTTATGAATAAAATTAACTTTGGGAAATAAAATATAACAAATAAACATTTAATTCTTTAATTTAATTAATTTTGACAATAAATTACAACCATTTATCTGTAACAAAAACACAAAAATATTAATTTACTTTATTAGTAATACTGGCTATTTTTGTACCTTTGCTTAAAAAAAAAAGTTGAGCCACGCGCATCGCTTATTTGTGGACAAGTAAAAATAATTCCGCGCGCTTTTTCTTTTCGCTGTATTGTTTTGATTTGAAAATTTCGTCAAGTAGTGATGAATTTATTAATTTCCTCGTAAATATGTTATAAAACGTCGTATGACATACGTGCGCTTTGAAAATTACAGCCTCTGCGTCCTTATAGCCCTCGCCGATGGCTCGGGCTAGTAATATCGCCTCGGCTGTAATTTTCAACTTACCGCACTTATATCATAATGTACTATTCTGTGCCAGACTGATTCACCTGTTTTACGTGAATGAGATACTACATCCATACAAACATCTGTCTATTCATCCATCCATTTAATTTGCCCAACCCGTGCATGGCGCGTTTGTTTTCCAGGAACTACGGTACACCTGCGTTTCCAATCAAAGTTTTGCTAGGTATGTTTGCGGGTGGTGTCGGTGCATTCATAGGCACTCCTGCAGAGGTCTCCCTCATCAGAATGACAGCCGACGGCCGGTTACCTCCGGAACAGCGGAGGAACTACAAAAACGTGTTTAACGCTCTTAGCAGGTTAGTTGATAGGACTATCCTCTTCAGCCTATCCCGGTTATATTACTCCCTTGGAGCCCGTGAGCTGCTCACGAAAAAGCTATGGTAATGAGGATTGGGACTTCTTCATTCCATAGTTTTTGAAAAAACGAGGCTCCGATAATGCTTTCCTTTCTGGGTTGAGGGGTTAGAAGACAGATGTAAAAACCAAAATGCTGATATCTGATATTTTATTTGCCCACATCTAAAGCTAGAAGCGGCTACCAATTAATACGACTCAGTTAATGCATATAAAGTTATTATAAAAGTACTTGCTATTTCAGGATAGCAGCCACAGAAGGTATTTCAGGGTTATGGAGTGGCACAGGAGCTACCATCAGCAGAGCTGTGGTCGTGAATGGCGCTCAGCTTGGCTCTTACACACAGGTTTGATACACTCCCTATACTTCATAGAAATCATCGTCTGCATCATCATCTTAGCATTGTTCTGATTGATTGTGAGGCCTTCACCTCAGACCCCGGGGTTCACGTACTCCTCTTCTTTTTTTTTCGACATATTAATGGGTGTGATTTATCTATCGCTAAAATAACAGTGTTTGTTAGCTAAATACTAGATTTACCGCCAAAATGTAGTTCTAATGTTGAGCGACGTCGACGGCGTTATTGACAATCCATATATTTTCATGCATTATCACAAAAGTTACCTAACACGAAGAGATCTGTGGTCGAGACCAAAGACTCTTCTAACCTATACCTATCCATATTGTTATAAATACTAATTAAATATAGTCCGCATCATATCTACCACATTTTGTCGTAACGGAAATATGACGCAGACGATATCACTGCAAGAGAAGGAAAATTCGAAATGAAACCCTGTACCAAACTGTCTGGCCAGCGTAGAAAAAGTAGTCCAAAGCCTCTCAATATTGGGAGAGGTCTCTGTCCAGCAGTGGACTGTGATAGACTAGTTGATTGATTGATTAATTACCATATTTACCATTTTCAGTACCAACTTTTGATGACGCAATACCACTTTGTTGACAAAAAATATGTTCCCCATTTTTAAATATGGCTGACATCTCGTACAGGAAATGAAAATGTGCCTTATCGTCAATCAAAAGTTGTACCGTCCCATTCTCCTCATCTTTCTAGATAATTAACACTAGAGCGAACTCTATAATTGCTTTTCTCATAGGCACGGCAAATCTTGTTGCCGCATTTGTCTGATGGGCTACCGCTGCACTTTGCAGCGGCTATGATCTCAGGATTCATTACTTCGGTCGCCTCCTTACCTCTGGATATCGTCAAGACAAGGTATATTATAATTTCTTTAACACTTAAGGCGGAAAGATAGCAATGCTATTTCACGCAATGAAAGATATAAAGATATAATTATTTTTTCTTTAACCAAGGGAAGGAGTTGTTTTGGTCTTTATTCTTGATCACAGCTTTTTCTGCTATTTCATTGGTCAACGACACTCAACAGACACTAAGCAAACTATTTAACACTAGCTTTATGCCGCGGCTCCGCCCGCGTGGATGTTGGTTATCGCGACCAAACATAACCTATGTCCTTTCTCATGGTTTAATCTACCCCTATATTAAATTTCATCAAAATCGGTTCAATGGTTTAGCCGTGAAAGCGTAACATACAGACGGACAGACAGACAGACAGAGTTACTTTCGCATTTATAATATTAGTATGGATATGTATTGGAGTTTGGAATCCCAACAATTCATGTCTTGTCTAAATCCCATGTTTTACAGTTAGCATCTGAGTAATAGCAGATCAGATATCTCTACGATAGATCATTATGGAAATGCGACCCCTAATTTCCAATCGTCCTTACCGACCATTAAGTCCAAAGCAGCTGCTGTATAGCTTAACTCAAACTAAGTATTCTCTAAAAAGTCAGCAATTTCTCCAAAAAATTATTTCAGAGTACAGAATTCAGGAAAAGGGGCGAGCCAGTTTGGAGTGCTCAAGAATATCATCCAGAACGAGGGTATTATGGCTTTGTGGACCGGCCTACTGCCTACCTATGCAAAGATAGGACCCCACACCGTCTTGTGTTTCATATTCCTCGAACAACTTAACGCCTTGTATTTTAAATATGCATGAACTTAGTGAAAGTTGTGATAATTACAGTTTGGAGCAACAATTTACAGAATAGTCAACAGTTTCGAGGGTTTTGTTCAAACAAAACCATGCGAGTCGCTGGAAAATGATTTTTGTGTGTTGAAACATCTGAAAAATTTAAGGATCATACAGAAACATTGTTCAGTGCTAAATAACGTTTTTAGAATGAACTAAATTCTCGAAGACTGTCGTCGTTCCATACTTATGAAATGGCATATTGCGTCATTGCTACATTATGAAACATTGTAATATGATGATGGAATTAGTAATGAACCAATATGGCGACGTGTACTTGCTATGAAGAATTTTGTGAACCATATTGTGTGTATTGAAGTCGTAAAATCCGTCACTTTAGAATAATTGGATCTTAATTCTGGTGTAAATATCCATACCACACGGTACCCTTATCATCGATAAATACTTATCGATGGCATGGGGTCCCATGGTTTGCTGGACCGGTGGCATTTCGGTGTCCAATCGTAAGACCAATTACAATATTAAATATAAGCTAAAAATGTATTAAAATTGTGTGTGAATACGTTAATATTTGCTATTTGATTTGTATTATGTACAACTTTTTCTTTAATAAATCGTATTTTGATTTAATTTTGATCTACTTCTTTTACTTCATTTGTTGTCCGTGGTACTACTACCTGGTCCTGGATATTAATTAAAACACGACTAATGAACTCACTCAGCTTGATATTACCCACTATCCAAAACTTTGTATTGCCGCCTGCACCGTACACCCAGCTTGGCTCTGGGGGTGATCGGTGGAGCCGCCTGTCACCCTAGCTGAAGCAAGACGCGGCGGCGGCGCAAAGTGCGCCTCCCCGTACCCGGGGCTAGATGGCGACACCGAGGTCCCCACAGCCTGAAGAGGACCATCTCGCTCTGCCGGGGTGCGAGAGATATGCTTTCGGCAATCTCACCTCCGGCAACAAAGGACCCAAGACGGCGTGCGGCGTGCCCTTTCAGACCCACGCTACCACCGCCGATACCACTGGTGGTAGCGTGGGTCCGAAACGATACCACCAAACCAGAAATAGTGATGAGACCAATTTGAATTTAATGTAGGTAACTAATAAGAATTTTTTGTCCAAGTAGTTACATTAACGCCTTTCGGACTCGTGGCTCAAACATGAACATGAACATCACAAAACAAACGAAGATCGCGAAACAATTGAACATGACTATTGTATTTAGGTAGGTACGGGATGTAAAATAACTAGTTAAAAGTGCAAGCGAATTTGGTCCTTATTAACATTAATAATTTTAGTGATCAATATCACCAACAAATATGATAAAATACGTTTTGAATAAATTTTCAATAAGGTCGAAATTAGGATGTATGTGTTTTTCATAAGCTAGGAGCTATGATAATTCAGAAAAACATGCACAAGCAATTAGTTATTCTGCATTTCTCTATTCGACATTCCTATCCAGTCGCACCTATAGACTATAAAATAATAAGTTTTATTACATGTCAATGAGGTTGAAAATCGCTTGAACCTATTTTTTGAAACTACAATAGGTAGTTTTCAGATGACTTTTGACTGTCTTTTGTTTTGTCAGCATTCATTTGATTTATCAATTTTCACTTGTTTTGTGATGTTCATATGTTTGACCAAGGCAGGGGAGCCACGAGCCCGAAGGGCGTTAATGTAGGTAACTGATCGGATCTAGAAATGCTTTGTGGAAATAATAATTATACCCTAGATGCTGTAACACTTCTCCTACCGCGTTTATCGATGGTAACGCACATTTTCAATGAAAATACGATTTATTCTGATGATAATTTTATATAAAAAAGATATATAAAAAAGTAATAGGTATAGTATAGGTGCATGCTTTTATTTTTAAGTTTATATGAGATACTTAGTTGTAATTGGGACATTTAAATAATGGTTGTAAATATGATGTATTCAACACAATGTAAAAAATGTTATGAAAGAATGAATAAAATAAAAAAATATAATTAGGTACAGATAAATGACAGATCTGTAAATAAGTAAACAACTTGGCGAAAAACAAAATTTAAACGAATATTTTAGAAGGTCCCGCTCCTTATTACCTAATAAATCGATAAATAAAACAGTGTAGTGGGAACCTATTGTAATGCGTTACTAAACGTACTCGTATAAGGTAACTGTATTTTTTTTTATTTTTTTTTATTTAAAAAAAAAATATTTTTCGGGAGTTGTAAGAACTAAAAACAAGGATTCGAGTTTGCTTGCCGGATTCTACATTGAAATAGTCTGCTAAAATAAAATTTTGAAATTGAGCCGGAACTTCTACTTCTTTTAAATTTTTGAATTTGGTTTTTGAGATTTGCGCAGATTTGTTCCGAGCATCATGCAGAAATTGTTTGACGCTTTCATCTACAAATCACAACACTACTTGGTGGTATCGTTTCGGACCCACGCTACCACCAGTGGTATCGGCGGTGGTAGCGTGGGTCCGAAAGGCGGCGTGCGTGGGCAAAAGACCCTGCTATGGCTGCCTACCTACCTCTTCAGGGATTCCGCATGAATGTATGTATGTACGTACACCTACTGATTAAGGAATGAGCTCTAGGAGTTGTTCCCATAAAACAAAGCGGAGAGGAGTAGGATAGCGAACTTCAATGTGGAAGCTTTGAATGCGACTGGTATTGGCGCTTGGATAATGATGAATGACCAAGTGTCAGGACTTCTCTCGTGTCGATGCGTAGAGAGAGGATATACCTGGTGTCGACGGCATAAGTCCTCACTTATGTAAAAACCCCTTTCTCAGATGAGGCAACTCACGACCACGTTGTGAATGTGGAGTTACACCACTAGGCCGATTCGTATATCTTGGGACCTAAATCGTAAGATATAAAGGCCTTGGCATGTGCAGATTGTTTTGTAATAATCTATGCTTGGTGAATTTGAGGTCGTCCACCACAGTAGCAACCTATGCTGTATTCACGTCCAAGAAACATACACATAACGTGTGCTGCTTTCCCTCACACATGTCCATCAGAGGGACCCAGGAGTGCCTCTGAGAACTCAATCTAGGTGGCTGCATACTGGGAATACTAAATTCATCAACTGATATGTTGTCAGACGACAGAAGAAGAAAATTTATTAAAATGATTCCGTTCTCAGAGTTCCTCCGGGGTACATTGTATGTGGGTGTATATCTAAACTCAGTATTTACTCAGTTTAAAAAAAAGTAAGTACTCAACCAACCTATATTTGTCCTTTTTTTCCTCTTTACCCATATTATCTATGACTTCTATGAACAACTTCTATGAACTTCTATGAACACTATCAAAAACAAGTCATGTTGCCGATTTTGGAATAGTTTTATAACCTCAATGCACAAAATAATAGTTAAGTTTACCCTTAATGAAAACCAATTGCAGCATGACCGCAAAAATATTCTAGACACTTTAGTTTTACGTCACCAAAATCCTTTTAGCTACAAAATGAAGTGCGAATTAATTTGTTATGCCTCCTAAAATAGAAGAGAAACCTAAGCAGATCCCAGCATGGCTGAACTTCGTGATAGGAGGTGTATCAGGGTAATCAACTTTTTTGATATTTAACAACCAATTAAGGGGGCCACACACCAAGGCAGAATTTGCTGCGCACACCGCAAATTTCTGAGAAAAATTCTTGTTTTCTTTTGCTTCTTGACATGAAATGTCAGCATTTGCTGCGTAAATATAGGGCACCAAAGCAGCATCGGCTGTGTGCTTACCAAATACTGCTTTCCTGTGTGGGCCCCCTAAGATAACTGCCCTTACTAATGCTGTCAGCTATGTCAGCTGTCACTAAATGCAACTGGTGCACCTGGTGATTAATGGACGAGGTTATGGTGCTGGCAAACGTTAGCTACGATAGGCTGACTTGGTTAGACGGTAGTCGCTTCCAGAAAGTCAAAAAAAAGCAATATAATGGGGAGCAGGAGAGTGGAGTGGGCTCCAAAGTGCGAGCTTTTGAATGTGACATTGGCAGTCGAATGAAGAAGCTGGTTGAGACGATGCTGAAGTGTTACTATTGCAGAACATATCCTGTCCTGTCCCAGCGTCTAATCTATCTCTGTACCAAATTTTATGAACTATAATGTAAATGTGCATGTGCAACCCTATTCTGTTTACCCCTAAACACAGAAATGGAAGATTAATCCATTGGATTGAAGTGATCATATCTTATACCTAATCACGTACCCCTATCGTCAAAAATATTGTTCACGGTTTCAGAATGATGGCCATATCAATAGTTCAGCCTATGGACTTGCTGAAGACTCGTATGCAGCTTCTGGGCAATGAGGGGAAGAGCATGACCTTCGTACAGGTTGCTCGGAACATCGTCCAAAAAGAGGGTTTCTTGGGCTTCTACAATGGAATCTCGGCCAGTCTGTTCAGGCAAGCTACGTACACAACTGCCCGACTTGGATGTTTCAATGCCCTCTTCGACACTTACAAAGAGTAGGTATTTTCATAGCGAACACATATAGCGTGCCTACACGATGGTGACCCTCTTTCCGAGACTTTGCCTTTAGCTTAACATCAGGCGAGGTGAAGTCAAATTGACGTGTCCTGTATAAAAAAAAAAAAACATTTTCAGGTCAAAATTCATTAAGGACAGACTACGTGAAACAGGCTCCAGTTTTTGAGTAAATTCATACTGAAAATGAGTGATTTTAGCAATGAACCGGTATCCATCTGAAAGTCAAAGACTTCTCGATAAGGAAGAAAAAACTCATTTGATGATATATTTAGTAATCAATCTAAAAAATAACTCCAAAGTTACTGAAAAACGCGTAAAATAGTGTTTTTTTCTGCCATATTGTTGTTATTCTTGTTTACCTTGCCACAATTTTTGTTCTAAACAGCTACAAAAAGTTGCTCCTCGAGTTTAAAATTGGTTGGTTCATGGCCTTTTGATATTCTAGTAGTAGGTAACATAGTAGTCATTGGCAAATTCTTAACACTTTTCAGACACTATGGCATGCCCTCGTTTATGACGCGGGTAGGACTTGGTTGTATTTCTGGCAGTATCGCTGCAATCATCGGTACTCCCGCAGAGGTGTCTCTTATCCGAATGACGGCTGATGGCCGATTGCCTCCAGAAAAAAGAAGGAATTATACCAATGTTTTCAACGCTCTTAGCAGGTATTATGTAACAGACACTTCATACGAGCGCCAATTTAGGTTGCATCTGTGCGAATTATCGAGTTGTTCAACGAATTTATTTTGACTATTAATGAGTGACAATCACCTGACTCCCCAAAACCTAAGAGGATACTCGTGATGATATGGGCATCTTCTATCATTCAGTAGGTGTTTTTTTTTTTTTTATCCTTTATAATATCCCCACGGATACCACCCCCACGGAGCCGGTGGAGGCGGTTATGTCGGACTCGAACCGACTAAAACGCACGCCGTCTTGGGTCCTTGGTTGCCGGAGGTGAGATTGCCAAAAGCATATCTCTCGCACCCCGGCAGACCCAGGACCATCTCTATCGAGATGGCCCCCTTCGGGTTGTGGGGACCACAGTGTCCCCATCTAGCCCCGGTTACGGGGAGGCGCACTTTGCGCCGCCGCCGCGGCCTGCTTCTGCTAGGGTGACAGGCGGCTCCACCGGTCACCCCCAGGCCAGCGCTCATGGAGGACGGAGGTCGTTCTGCGACCTCCGACGTCCGGTAGGTGTTCCGTCTGAGGCCCTGAAGATAACCGTACTATAACCGCTTTACTGACATTCTGGGGCTTCCAGTATCTAGCCTAATGTGGCGGATATTTGTCCCTAGTCAGGCTGGATAATCGTATTGCTGTCTTGGGGGTGACAACAGGTATATGGGTTTATTGAGATCACTAAGAATCCGGTTCTGATGTGAATGATGTTGTCACGTACTATTTTCGGAAATAATCTTGTTTATTTCTTGGTAACGATTGAAACTTTTAGACCCCTTTCTGTAGTTTAGTACACCTCACGCAACTTCTGCGTTTTCATGAATGATGAGAAACTATTGGTGGCCTCCAGATAGAGGTGTGGAGAAATCCGTTAAAAATTAAATCTGTATACTGTATACTCCAGAATAACACGTGAGGAAGGAATCGGCAAGTTGTGGAGTGGTACCGGAGCAACAATGAGCAGGGCTGCAGTCGTCAGTGGCTCACAACTCAGCGCCTATACGGAGGTACCTGACCTTTCTTTTTAATTTTATTACCTCTACGACTAGTGCGTAGTGTGTGCAGAAATAAAAATTGAAACGGGGACACTGACGCCGGGGCTCGTCCATAAAAAAGAGCTACATTTAGGTTCGGTATAGAAATATTTTTTTCCATACTGAGGCAAGCTTTTAGGGTTTCTTTGGAGGACGAAGTTCGTAACTAAATAACTCGCAGAAAAAGCAAGGAAAAGGGAATTTTAATGGCCTTTGTATCTACAGTGATACCCAGCAATAATAGGCTAAGTTGATTAATTGACGTTTAGAAACCCTATCGGAGTTAACGTGTGGGTATGTCAGACACGAAATTTGTGAAACCGCACGGTTTTTTTTTATATTTGGTCCGTCAATTGAATGCACCCCGCTAGATGGCAATAAAGCTGACGTGCAGTCCAGAAGATACAGACCACCATTCCCGCCATTGGACGTAAAACGGTGGTCCCTAACTTGACGGCCTTGATAGATGCCTTTTCACACCCCGCTTGAAGAACCCGGGACTGTAAGAGGAGGGAAACACGTATGCGGGCAGAGCATTCCAGCTCTTTATCGTGCGGCAGAGGAAAGAGCCCCCAAACCGTTTAGTGTGAGATGGTATGGATTCCACCGTGTGTCCTGCCAATATGTGTTGCCGTAGAACTGCTTAGAATATAATATGCCCTAGGTAGGACATCTCTGGGACCCATATCGACTTTCAGCAACATCCCCTAATTAAAATATCCCAGCGACATCTATACTTAGCCAGCTTGTTTTTTTCCTCAGGCACGACAACATTTGGCGCCGTACTTGCCTGACGGAATTCCATTGCATTTCGTCGCTGCCATGATAGCTGGCTTTGTCACCTCATTCTGTTCGATTCCGTTTGACATTGTGAAAACTAGGTGAACCTACAATCTTAAATTCTGTACAATGTATACCGTAAAATTTGTGTTTACTAGAAGCGTCAGTCGGGACACGCACGAGATGAACAAATTAGGTTAGAATACTAAGGCCTGCCTTCTTGGCGTCAGGTTTGTAACCTCCTCTGCATGCTTTACGGGAACGTTAGCATTGTTCTTGATTGCATCTAGGGCTTCTAACTCGTAGTACGATTTCCGCTTACTCCTTCTAGTTTAGGTTTGTCTCATACGACTTTTATGGCAACGATTGCCGTCTGGAGTCATCTTTCAATTTCGACAGGAATTTCTACACCAGTGCTTCGTCCGTCAATTACCACGTGTACCGGTAGGTATGCGCATGAGGTTGGAATGAGCCCTGAAACTTTTGGCAAAAAAGAACCCGAAATCCATACTTCCATATCCATACTAATATTATAAATGCGAAAGTAACTCTGTCTGTCTGTCTGTCTGTATGTTACGCTTTCACGCCTAAACCACTGAACCGATTTTGATGAAATAGGCTATGTTTGGTCGTGATATCCGACATCCACGCGGGCGGAGCCGCGGTCAAAAGCTAGTTTTTATATAAGTTATAAGTAAAAGTAAGAAACTCTTCATCCTAGCGTTAGTCCCGGTCACAATCGAAACTTATACCTGTACCTGTACCTGGGAATCTGGCGTCCACTTTTTCCAATCTAACTGCGGATCTAATAGAGCTTCGATATTTCAGCTAAACCCGTAGTTAAATTGGAAATATTTACATATTTTTTAACTTCTAACTCAAATATTTTTCCATCTAGTAGAACTATTCAGTGGCAGAAACTGCATATACAGAGCTGTCTAGTACTACCTAGATGTCGCTCCGACTTACGCAATTCACTGAATTTCAGAGTACAAAACTCAGGCGGAAAACTCAGTCAACTGGCAGTTTTTACGGACATCATTAAGAATGAGGGATTCTTAACATTGTGGAGGGGCTTGCTGCCCACTTGCGGGAAGATGGGACCTCACACTGTGTTCTGTTTCATCTTCCTCGAACAGCTCAATGCCTTGTATTTGAAATATGCATGAACTTAGTGAAAATTGTGATAATTACAGTTTGAAGCAACAATTTACAGAATAGCCAACAGTTTCGAGGGTTTTGTTCAAACAAAAACCATGCGAGTTGCTGGAAAATTATTTTTGTGTGTTGAATACACAACGTGAAAAATTAAAAGGACATACAAAAATATTGTTCAGTGCTTTGTTAGTTTCAGTACGTTTTTAGAATGAAATGAATTCTCGAAAATTGTGGTCGTTTCATACTTTTGAAATGGCATATTGCGTCATCGTGTTTATCATGCAACAGTCAGCAAGATATGATTAGGCATTTGCTACAAAAGTTACAGATATGCACTGCATAGCATGTCTTACAATAATAATATTTGAAGCACATAGTCTTGAAACTTACAAATTCAAATTAAAGATAAAAACAATAAATATCATAAGAAATTTAAGACAATAACATGATTAATTAAAGAGATCTACGAGTAAGTTTAATTAAATGTAACAATTTAATTACTGAGAAAAGAAATTAATTTAAAAATAGAATAAAAAATTTAAAAAAAACATAGTACCTAAGTACCTACTTACAAAATAATGAAAACAAAATCAAATCAATCAAGTATTACTAAAATGACATTGATATCCATAATTAAATTATGTAATAAATAGTGTCAAAGTTAATATTATAATCATGTCAAAATTTGTGTGTCAGAATCACATAAAAATATAAATTCACGATTAGTATAATTATTTTGAAAAATTCAATTTAAAGCTACTGAATCAATTTAGAAAAGATATCGCTAACTACGTTATGAAACATTCTTATACAATGTGGAGATGAAATTAGTTAATAAAGTAAGGCCAACGAAGCGAGAGAAAAAAGGTAAATAAAGTTTCAGCGGTTCCAAACATTTATCATTTAAGTGCATTCCAAACAGGAATGAAATTGTTCATAAGGATCTGAGAGTTTAGAACCGCTGTGCTGACAGATTTCCGAACGGAACGACAGTTGTCGCTCGGCCAATGTCGCAGACGTATAACATGTGCGACAAGTACAGAGAAAATCGCTAGTTATCGCAACCTAACTCAGTAACGCTTTGTTAATCTTTTTTCTCTAGTCTCGTTGGTTTTACTTTAAATATATAGCGACAAGTAGGTAACTAAGGCTAAGAATTTTGTAAACCACGTTATGTGCATCGAATATTGTAAAATAGCCGTCACTTTTGAATAGTTGGATCCTATGATTATGTATAGCGTAAATATGCATACCAATATGGGGGGTACCTTATCATTGGTAAATACGGGTCCGGTCGAGTACAACCTATTCCCAAAATGCCTGATCGCACTATAAACGAAAGTCAAACCGTCTGTTTCCCAAGATGTCTGAATTCATTATGACTTAGGCCCGATTCGCCTGAATCCTAAAATGTCTTATTCCCATTATGCCTGAAATTCCTAATGCCTTATTCATAAAATGACTGAAAATATTTTTTACATATTTAGTAAAAATATATTTTGACAGCCTCTGTGGCGTAGCGCTGGTAGGCTGAAGACCAATGGACCCCGTGGGTCCCACTGCTGAGCTCCCACTTGCGAATTATGTGCTGGTTTATAACTATTTCACGTTTATTTATCCTTCAAAAATGTAGTATATTATCAAAGTCTATGTTCAAATTAAACTTAATGCTTGAACAGACTATAAATTAGAAATGTCAGCGGCTGCCAAATTCAGTCATGTTGCTATTCGGTTATTTTGGGATTCAGTCCATTTGGGATTTGTACATTTTGGGATTAGGTTTATTCGAAAATCAGGCAAATTGGTTCTCTGACGATTTGGGGTTCAGACGTTTTGGCATGAAGACGATTTGAATTTCAGGCGTATTGACGTCTCAGGCATTTTGGGAATAGGTTGTACTCGACCGGACCCGTAAATACTTATCGATGGTATGGAATTTTGCAATTCTTTTAAGCATACAGCGGCAAACACAGCGCTGTGGCGGCCTTGATATAAGTGTTGTAATTGGTCGAACTGAATGACGTCACAGGAGATCGACCAATGGTATTTCTATAGGCTGTCGCAACGCTGTGCTCCATGCTTAGAATTGGGTATTCAACTGACTAGTCATATTAATTACTTTTTACTAAACGTTAAAACGATAATTAAAAGGTAACTTGTATGAAAAAAAATTAGTTTCGTCATAAAATATAATTGCTATTATACTGATTTAGTTACTATTATAGGTTGTGTGGATGATTAAAAATAAATAAATACTATAAAAGCTATAAAATACAGCAGGTTTTTCAATCGTACGATCAATTACAATATTAATTTTATAAGCTGAAAATATGTTCAAATTGTGTGTGAATACGTACGTATGTATTTTGTATAATTTTTCCTATAATAAAACGTATTTTGATTTGATTTTGTGCTGTTTTCCTTCTAAATAAATTAACTACACTCATTACAATCTAAAAGGTCCGCTTAGACAGATTTTTCTCTACTTTAAGGATGACGTCCATAAAGTTTTATATTTTTACCGATCGTGCACGACCCAATGAACTTACTCGGCTTAACCCACTATACAAGAAAGTTTTCAATATCCCCTACACTTTCGTACACCCTAGGGCACGCCGTAATAGCGGCGGTAAGACCCATCATTGAGTGGGGAGTTACCTGTGTCGGATCCGGAAGGAGCCAACGTCCGAGGGCCATCACTGTGATGCGAGCGAGGACACAGAGCTGCACACGCTGACCGAGTGCCCGGCGTGGGACACGCCGAGGCGGGTCCTAGTGCAATCTAACCTCCGGCAACCAAGGACCCAAGACGGCGTGCGTTTTAGTCGGTTCGAGTCCGACATAACGACCTCCACTGGCAACGTGGGGGTGGTATCCGCGGGGATTTATCGCACGATAAAAAAAAACACTTTCGTACACCCTGCTGTGGCGTAGTTGCTGTTACCTACTGCTGATGGAAATACTTCAGCGCCATCACATCGGCACTTGAAATCGCAGGAGGAAGGAACCCAAGGTCTCATTATTATTCAATATACTCTATGATCTACGGGTACCCCTTCAAACCAGTATATCCAATATCCTATATTCTATACCAGTACATCTACGGAGTAAATTCGCCTCTGCCTACTTTTTGCTTCAGTGCTGCTGTGCAATTCTTGCTTCTTTCAAGCCTTCTCTGTTGGATTTATTCCCAGTAGTTCCTTTGGCAGATCCTTTGAAGGAACTTCTGAAAAAAATGGTCCCGATAGTTCCTTTAAATGAACTACATTATTGTAAAGGAACTACTGAGACTATAAAGTTCTTTCAGTTCCTTTGAAGCCTTTGAAGGGACTATTGGTCGAACGCCAGTGACGTCACTCTTTCCGACCAAACAATTTCCATCAAGGTCGGTCGCTGCGCTGTGCAGTCATAGATATAGGCATAGAACTTTATAACCTGTATTTCTTTGAAAAGTCAACATCATATCACTATCAAAAGTCATCGTATTTTTGTAATTTTGTTGATTTTGTGCAGTTTTTTAACCTAATAATATTAGTGGCTACTTCCATAAAAACGTTCTATTATGTAACATGATTGTAAAAATATTCTAGACAGCATGGCTAGACATGTATTTATTGTATTACCAAAATCCTTATAGCTTCAAATGAAGTGGGTGGAATAATGCCATGTTGCCCCTGATATGTTAAGCGGAGTTAAATTTGGTATGTCTCCTCAAGTAGAGCAGAAACCAAAGCAGATCCCGACATGGCTCAACTTCGTCATAGGAGGTGTATCAGGGTAAAAAATTTTTACGCTATTTGACACACCAAATCAGCATTTGAAGAATGCTTCTTGAAGAAAGTTAAGAATCACCGAGTAAATGTAGGACACCGCAAGAAGGCTGCATAAATTTGCTGTTCGCGCAGCAAGTACTACTTTGGTGTGTAAGCCACTAAGATAACTGCCCTAACCAAAGCTATCACCAATTCGAGTACATAAGGAGTCCACCTACAAACCGATGTATCTGCTGATTAACGGTCGACGATGCTGGCTTTCCTCTCGGTGTTTGGTCGGATGGTATTCGCTTCCAAAGCAGTAGAGTTGATCCCTATATGCAATCAAAGTGTGAACTTTGATTGCATATAGCCTATGTCCTTTACCAAGTATCTCCGTAACCCTGTTCTGCCTAGCCCTAAACACAGAATTGAAAGATAAATCCATTGGTTTGAAGACCATGTGCATGTGCTTCCAAACCAACCTCACCTACGCCCTATCATCAAAAATATTGGTCACGGTTCCAGAATGATGGCCATATCAATAGTTCAGCCTATGGACTTGCTGAAGACGCGTATGCAGCTTCTGGGCAATGAGAGAAAGAACACGTCCTTTCCACGGGTAGCTCAAAGAATCTTCCACAACGAGGGTATCTTGGGCTTCTACTCCGGTATCTCGGCCAGCCTGTTCAGGCAAGCAACGTACACAACCGCTCGGCTTGGATGTTTCAACGCCCTCTTCGACACTTACAAAGGGTGCGTATTTTCTTTCAGGACATAATTAATTGACTCGTGCGTTTACCGTAACACATTTTTGGTCGGTTGATGCTCTGAAAATTCCAAATAGATCCCCCAGGGGATTAAAGTGCACGGAGCCGATCATATAATTGTAAATCATAATACTTTTCAGGCACTACGGAGTGCCCTCGTTTTTGACGAAGGTAGCGCTTGGTTGTGTTTCGGGCAGTATCGCTGCAGTCATCGGTACTCCAGCAGAGGTGTCTCTGATCCGAATGACGGCTGATGGTCGATTGCCTCTAGATAAGCGAAGGAATTATACCAATGTTTTCAACGCTCTTAGCAGGTATTCTGTTACCGACTCTTCATCCGAACTCCTTAATAGGTTGCATCCAAATTTTAGCAACTTTTTCCAGGGCAACTTTGTCTATCTTGGCGACAGTGAGTGACTGCCATCTGACTCTCCAAAGCCAAAGAGGAAAGCCAACCCTAGAACCTTGTCCGCCAATTATGAGTACCGACTGGAACTCCGAAGACAGTCGTACTGGAGCCTGCAGTATCTAGCCTAGTGTGGCAGGGATCTGTCTCTAGTCGAGCCAGATAACCGTATTGTTAACTTGGAGATGGGTATCTGTTACAACTGGTTTGCTGGTTAGGTACCATCATACCAATAAATCATATTGGGCATCACTAAAAAACAGCCCTGATGCCTTAGGTATAATTGAATGATGTTGATTGGATATTCAGATCCAATCTTGCTTACGAGTATTACCTACTGCGGAATGATTGAAAGTTTGTACTCTGTTCTCTATTATTGAATACCATATTCAACAATATCAATATGCCATGATGCGACTCTCATGACCTGATGGTCACCTAGGACATTAATTTAAATATGTGATCCCTGTGTTCTTTTCAAATATTCGTCAGAATAACACGCGAGGAAGGAATCGGCAAGTTGTGGAGTGGTACCGGAGCAACAATGAGCAGGGCTGCAGTCGTCAGTGGCTCACAACTCAGCGCCTATACAGAGGTACCTGACCTTTTCTACCCCGTCAATCAATGCGTAAGACTGCATAGAGTCTCCACAAAATAAAATTGGCGCAATAAAAGCTGGCTATACTTTAGGTAGTATTTCTTTGAAGGATGAAATTCGTAACGAAATTTGAAGAAGAGCTAAACTGACAATATATATCTCGAAGAATAAGCATGGCAAAGGGGGATTTTGAATGGCCTATATATAGCTACAGTGATGGATTGAAATTGGTGAATTTAAGACAAATTGATTGGTTGACGTATGGAAACCAGATCGACACTAACGGGAGAGTATGTCGGACTTGAAGTGGCTGAAATCGCACGGTGTTTCGTTGCACGTATATCTGTGTTGCCTTTGTGAATAGTATTTATGTACCCTAGGAAATCCCTGAAACTCTATTAGTCTCAACCTAAAATCCCAACGACATCTATAATTAATCAGCTTGTTTGTTTTTCAGGCACGAGAAGTGTTGGCGCCGCACTTGCCTGGTGGAATGCCGTTGCACTTCGTCGCTGCTATGATAGCTGGCTTTGTCACCTCATTCTGTTCGATACCATTTGATATTGTGAAGACTAGGTGAATCTGCCATTTCAAATTCTCTCTCCTTCTGCCTTGATACCGTAAAAGTAGTTTTGACTAAGAACGTCGTCGGTCGGTTGCCTTCTTAGCGTTGTGTTGAGGCTTTTATCTCGGAGTGCGACGTCCGCTTACCCCTTCTCATTTACGTTTGGTTCTTATACAACTTTTATGGTGGCGGTTGTCGCCTGATTTGTATCCAGCAGCAACACCAGGTTTGTAGATGAGGATGACTTACGCACTTAACAAAATTTCAGAGTACAAAACTCAGGCGGAAAACTCAGTCAACTAGCAGTTTTCACGAGCATCATTAAGAATGAGGGATTCTTAACATTATGGAGCGGCTTCCTGCCTACTTGCGCGAAGATAGGACCTCACACTGTGTTCTGTTTCATCTTCCTAGAACAGCTCAACGCCATGTATTTAAAATACGGTTAGAACTTTAATAGATTCGTAAACTTTCCGTTTACAACAATATTCTTCGTACGATCTTGTAGAACAAGATCCCAGGGCCCTCTCTGTGCGGCGGCGGCGCAAAGTGCGCCTCCCCGTACTCGGGGCTAGATGGGGACACTATGGTCCCCACAACCCGAAGGGAGCCCTCTCGAAATAGATGGTCTTGGGTCTGCTGGGGTGCGAGAGATATGCTTTCGGCAATCTGACCTCCAGCAACCAAAGACCCAAGACGGCCTGCGTTTTAGTCGGTTCGAGTCCAACATAACCACCTCCACCGGCTCCGTGGGGGTGGTATCCGTGGGGATTTTTCGCACGATAAAAAAAGGGCCCCACATAACCTAGCCTCTTATAGAGAAATATAGTACGAACGATTTATATCAGTACCTATGCAGAATACGGTTAGATTTATTTTTGGTTTGGAATCCTCACCCGATAAATCCCAGGGGGGAATTTTAAACGACTTCACACAGCACGGGTGGGCGGCATCGGGTGTTGGGAAGCGGTTACCGTGGCTCATGGACGTGTTCGTGCTACTGACGCTGTAAGAACCGAATTCCTTAATAGAAGAACCACATATTGAAGTCGTTTAAGAACTACAGCATTGAGGTCATTCCACGGAAACAGCGTACGCGAAATGAAGCCCTATTTGTACCTCACTGTGAGCTCCATTGTCGGTTGTAACGTGTGGGGATAAATACTGAATACTTATTTACTTCTTTTCACTCCTTTCTTACGAAATACCAACAATAAATTGTAAGCATACATTTGTACTTTCAGGACACAGTCGCGAAGCAAAAATGTCGTGATGACCTTTATGAAATGGAGGATTCTGGCGGAAGAATCGACTGTTGTTAACCAAAATATGAGCCATGACTCCGTTTCGTCCATTTGAAATGTTTTCTACGAGGATTTACTGTCTGGAATTTGCATATCTGTATTGTTTTACATATTTTTTTAATGTTTGACTACTTGTATTGATTGTGATGTAAAAAGTGTTTGTTATTAGCTGGGTTTACACAGAGGGAGCTGTTTCGCATTTGTGGCATTTGTAGCGCAAGGAATCTGTCTCCTTACGACCAATGCAGACTTGGTATTATCGCTCGAAAATGCGTTTCCCATCCCTTCATAGATCTAGCTGCCTCACGCGTCTAATGCCTCGCGAGGCAGCTCGCTCTGTCAAGACCCGGCTAGTGAATAAAAGTGTTAGTTAGATTATTAGTGTTAGTATAGGCATTCATACTCTCATTGTTCAAGAGTATTTATACCTAAATTAAATTAAACCCAGTATCGTCGTGTTCTTATTTTTGAATTAAAGTTGAACCTATACTATAGTTAATTTGAATCTAACTTTGATTTAATTTCCCCTTCCGGCTCCGGCGGGGGAGGTATCCGGGGGATTTCCGCACGAAAAAACAAATCATGGTATTACACACGTCCACATGTCACAATAACCTCCTTTCATCAGGTCTGTCCTGTGCTTGACTCTCCATCTAACTGCTATAAAAATTATATGATAACATCATCTTCAAGCATACTTTGATAATGTTAAAGGGGTAAAATAAATAATAAGTCCATAATCTTCGTTACCTGCATTTATTAACAAGATATAACATATACCCCAACTCCCTATAGCCTAAGCAGTATCTTTATACAAAAAATGTTTAGCGAAAAGATAATACAAAAAAGATCAAAAAGATATTACAATGCCAAACCAAAACAGTTCTCGTGTTGATTAGCAACACTCGTCATAACAGTATACAGTCGAAACCGGATATAACGACTCGACTAAAGACGCTATATCCAATAGTTGGTATAACCGATATTTATCGCAGGTTTATAAGTACCCGGTTAATGGCAATAGGCTCGCCACCTATTACATTGAGACCTAAACATAAATTGGCGAAATGTGGGTGCTAGCACCTCTGCCTACCCCTTCGGGGAATACAGGCGTGAGTTTATGTTATGTTATGTTGTTATGTTATAACACAGACTCGGTTATACCAATAACCGATACAATAATATCTACATTTTAACTAATCTCTATTTGCATTTAATGTTAAACAACTCTCTCTCATCATTATATTTTTAATCACGTAAAAAGGCACTGCCATAATTATGTCGTTTTATTTGATACTATATATCAAAGGTATTTGGCCGAACCTTTGCTATAAGTCATAATAACCGATTTGTCGTTGTAAACGATGTCGGTATATGCGGTTTTGGCTGTATAATCGTAGTTTAAAGAATATCTGGTAATAATATAGGGTGTACGGTACATAGATCCAGGAATGGGTAAGTAATACTTTGGTATGAAGCTAAATATTATACGATATACCTACAATTAGGTACGTAGACAATAAAACCAAATTGTTATATTTCTAAATCCTGACCAACGAATAAAAATAGCAGCCATTGTCAAAAAAATAAATAAAAATGCATTCTACTGATCTATTTCTCAAAAAGGAATTCACTTAAATTTTTTTAAATTTTGTACCCATAGTTAAATCTCTACCAATTTTCCCAATGTGCCTAATTGTCTGAATATTATCTGCCTAAATGACATATTCATTTAGGTAGATATTAAAATTGTATCTACCTAAATGAATACCTATTAGCATTGTCAGAACATTATCTATCTAAATTACATTTTAATTTAGGCAGACATCAACATTTTCATATCTAAATGAATACCTTAATTGTTTTTTTAATAAACTTTTTTTAATTTATCAAAATTAGGTACACAGCATAACCTTAAATATTTGGCATGGCTATTTATAGCAACTAGAACCGCATAACTCACTTTCTGGTCAGGTATATTACAAATCGAATACATAGGGAAAAATAAATTCGTAATAAGATCGGTAGATGACTCCACCGTCGCCGTAAGAACGGATAAATAGAAGGGAAATTTGAATCACATCGGGCGTGTCTCGGTAGCCGAATTGGTGAAAGCATTCCCCCTGTAAGGGAAAGACTGCGGTATCGAGTCCCGCCCGAGAAGGTTAATTTTTCCCTATGTATTCGATTTGTATAGTTAGCATACATAATGCTGTAAAATTCATTCAGTTATACTACATATAACAAACGTATCGACATTAAAAATTATGTATATTGGAATAAAGGCGGCTATGTCCCTATGGGGTGTCACCCATAAGCTACCTCTTCCACTATAGTCTCCCAAGAGTCAGTGGACTGTGTCTCCCAAGTGCCATCGTCTTCATCTTGCTCCTCATCTTCTTCATAATAAGCCAACTGAAAAAAATTGTTAAGTTTTAGAAATTATATCATTATCATTCTTTGACCCTTGACAACCTCTGTCAGGAGGTGCGGGTTCAATCCATCAATGCAAATATTTATATACATGTTTTTCTTTTATAAAGGACACGTCAATTTGACTTCACCTTGCGTTACATAAACTCATAAACTCACGCCTGTATTCCCCGAAGGGGTAGACAGAGGTGCTAGCACCCACATTTCGTCAGTTTATGTTTAGGTCCCAATGTAATAGGTGGCGAGCCTATTGCCATTAACCGGGCAATTATAAACCTGCGATAAATACACTATATACGCGTAAAGACAAAATACTAAAAGCAAAATCTCGGAAAGAGAGTCACCATCGCAAACATGTACCATGTTAACAGTGGTAGCACTCAGCTTGACGGCCTCATCAGATGCCTTTTCACGCCCCGCTTAAAGGACCCGGGACTGTAGGAAGAAGGGAATCTAATCTACAGTCTAGACCCAAACAAAGCATACCTATTGCTGACGTGAGCTGGCAACGAGTTCCAGGTATTTACATTGGTCTGGTTGTACCTCGGAAAGCACGTTAAGCAGTCGGTCCCGGTTACCATACGAACATCTATGGCAGTCCGGTTTTTCTCGTACGAGTAGTTGCAGTCTTAAAAAGAGCTCCGACAACTGGTCTAACTGCAATACTTCGATACAACGAATGGGTGGAGGTCGGATGGCAGTAGCTTCATGAAAATTTCAGAGTTCGACTGGAAAAAGCGGATCCCGGATTCTGAGATGAAGGCCTCTAATGCGACCGGTACTAACGCCAGGAGAATGTTAACCCCTCCAGCTAAGTTAAATTACTTGTGTTAGGAGTGAGTTGGTTATGTAATCGTCAGGATTCGAACCCGGGACCCTCGATCTTAAAGCCGGCACTCTTTAACCACTAAGCTCTTGGGGGCCTCCTTTTGCGAGCAAGTAATGCTCGAGAAGGAGGCGGCCGGTCGGGTCCGGACTAGACTCCGGGCCCGGGAAGCCCGCGAAGAGCGAAGGCGAACCGGACGTCCTCCATGAGCGCTGGCCTGGGGGTGACCGGTGGAGTCACCTATCACCCTAGCAGAAGCAGGCCGCGGCGGCGGCACCCGGGGCTAGATGGGGACACCGAGGTCCCCACAACCCGAATCCATCTCGAAAGAGATGGTCCTGGGACTGCCGGGGTGCGAGAGATATGCTTTCGGCAATCTCACCTCCGGCAACCAAGGACCCAAGACGGCGTACGTTTTAGTCGGTTCGAGTCCGACATAACCGCCTCCACCGGCTCCGTGGGGGTGGTATCCGTGGGGATTTGGCGATAAAAAACAACAATTTAAACATTTTATAACAAAATGATTTTCCTGTCACCCGTCGTTGTCACTTACACGGTTTTGTGTTTCAACCATCGACTTGATATAGAACTGACTGCCACTAATCATCTAAGTACAAAATATTGACAAAGCATTGACGCACATTACTCGTAATACTGTTAGTGATTCTATTGTCATCAAATTCTAGCTAGTGCATAATCTTATTAACACTGAATAGTCACACACAGGTATAGTTCCCGGCATATATCTTGAACCGAAGTCGCGAGAGATACGAGGTTCGGACGCGCACGGATTGGTCTGATATTATCTATGATTAGTGGCTTTGAGCTCCTCTACAGCCGTAGAATCCAAAAAATGCGTACTGCGTATATAGAGTACATTGTGTCTTTTTTTTAATATAGAATGCGTCAATTTGACTTGACCTCGCCTGATGTTAAGCTAAAGACAAAGTCTCGGAGAGTCACCATCGTGAACATGTACCATGTTAACAGTGGTGGCACTCAGCTTGACGGCCTCATCAGATGCCTTTTCACGCCCCGCTTAAAAGACCCGGGACTGTAGGACGATGTGATTGGTGTTAAGATATATGCTGAGAACTAGTTATATAGATTTAAATAGACTAGATATAGCCTATATATAGAACCCCATCAACATATTCAGGACCCAGGCCAAATCATGTTACGACATCATTTTCGGCCACACGTAATAGGGGCGAGCCTATTGCCGTCTAGCGGGCACTTTCATAGTTCATAGTCCATAGTTCATAGTTCATAGTCATTTATTCACATGAATGTAGGTACATATAACGGTCTTAATTAAGTGGCTCCCGTGTACATTCTACCATTTCATTATGGTGTGTAAATGTTTATTTCGGCATGCATGTAAAACATTATTGAACTAATAAATATAACATATGTCAATCAATAATCATTATTTCTAACAATAGTAATAGATGTCATTAAAATATTTAGTAAAAACATAATAATAAAATAAAATTTCAAATCAAACAAATAATAATCAGATCTTGGCAAATCTTGGGCTGTATGTTTACTGTCGAATGGAGAGCAGTTCCATCCCTTAGTCGCGTTTTACGACATCCACAGGAAGAGCTGGGGTGTTCCTATTGTACTCCTTCGAGAACCAACACGATCTATATGCGGGGATTTTCCTCACGTAAATAAAACAAATGATTAAAAAATAATAAACCCGACTGCCACTGAAAAGACCGAAATAAGTTTGATAGCAGGCGGTACCCATTAATTTTCTTTCGGTTTTTGATTGGCAAATGGGTACCGCCTGCTATCAAACTTATTTCGGTCTTTTCAGTGGCAGTCGGGTTTATTATTTTTTAATCATTTGTTTTATTTTATACTTTTTAGTTATGATATGACATGTATATCTTTTTGTGATTTCCTTCATATCGTTTAAACTCTAAATAAAAACTTAAATCATTATGTAAGAAAATTAGCGAGAATGATTGTTTTGTTAAACAACTTTAAATCGTTATATATCCTAAACTATTATCTAAAATGAAAAATGATAAAAGGAACCTAAAGATGATTTTAAAATACCTATTCAACGACACCCCACTTGATATAGTTCATCGACTTTTTTTTTTCATTTTGACAATATGGCGTCTGGTTGTCGCTGTGGTGAATATTGATTACTGTCATGTCTTTAGTGACACTCGCAAGGTTAAGACGAATCGATTGACGTAAGAATTATCAAAATCGGCCTATGCATTTGGTCTCTAGAACGCCACATAGAAACAAACATACATACATACATACATACATAGACTGATAAACACATTACCCTCCTTTGCGTCGCGCAGTCGGGTAAAAAGGAAACCAACACACAAAAAAAAAAACAAAATAATAGACAGATTCAAGTAGGTACACCAGTACCTGTTATAAGAATACTATTGTGAAGTCACCTCGTTCTCGTGGAGCCTGTGCACCGTATGGACCCGAATCTGGAACATCCAGGCCCGGCCGAGCGCGGCCACTGTGCCGCTGAGCAGCAGGGGCATGCTGAAGCGGCACTTCCACGCTAATCCCATTAGGAATATGAAGAGACTCTTGCGGCCAGTCATGTTTGGAGGTAGCTTGAAATTTAAAAAGGAAAGAATGGTTTAAAAAAAAAAATGTGGAATATTATTTAGCGCAGCACAGTCTAGTCCAGGGATGCGCAAAGTACCAACCCTGCTCGCGAAAGTATCTAATCCAGCCGTGTTAGTATTCCTTGTATACTAGTAGCTGACCCGTCCCGGCTTTGCCCGGGATAATTTCGTATTTCATATTTGATACTGACTTAAATGACGAACTTTCCATACAAACGTTTATCACCTATTTTACCCTCTTAGTAGTAAAATTTTGAAAAACGCTGATACACGTGTTCATTTATTTCTTAAAAGACTGAGGTTTATGAAATTTAGTGCATCTAGCTCTAAAAATGACGGACTTTCATCCAAACTTCCATCCCTTATTTTACCCCTTTAGCAGCAGGATTTCCATAAATCCTTTCTTAGTGGATGCTTACATCGTAAAATGCATCTATGGTCAAAATTTCAAGTTTGTAGGTCCAACGGTTTAGGCTCTGCGTTGAAGAATCAGTCAGTCAGTTGGAATAAATATTTTTTTATGTATTGATAGATGTACCATGATATCAAATTATTTTGATGGACGAGACGTTTAAGTAGATTTTGGTGTCACAGTTGCTACTTGAGAGCCGCCTCTACCTCACACTGCTCGAGAACGCGTATGAGACGACAATTCGGGACCTAGGGGCGGCCCTAGAAGTGAGAGTGCTCTTACTCGCCGCCTTGTTCACGGCGTGGTTTGCGGCGTGGATGCGCGAGCTAGTACAGCTTGTGAAGGAGGCGGCGGCGGAGCGGGAACGAAGGCTATTCAGACCTCGGAAGTCGCAGAAATACCTCTGTCCCCCATGAGCGCGGGCTTGATGGTGATGGGTGTCTTAGCTAATCTCACCTTCGGTAACGTACGAGTGTACGACCCACATACGACGTGTTTTATTTGGCGGGAGTATTTGTGATACCCCATATCTGTGATGAACCTGACGCCGAAAACGAACGAACGGATTTGATTGGATGTGGTTTTTTTGTTTCATGGTCAGACTTAAAGTAAAGCCAACGAGTTATCGCAACGTAACTAAGTAATGGTCGATTTATTTACCTTTTTTCTTTCGAGATTACTTTCTTTACTTTAGACATAAAATATCTAAGATTTGTTTGATCGTAATTATTAGAACCGGGTTTTTGCCTGTCCTCCGATCGGACCTCCGATTGATAGGAGGAGCGGGAATATTTTTTCCCATATCTCCGATTTAATTTACATAATCAAAAGTACAGTCAAGGCCAATATTAACTGCTTCTAACCCTCTCATTATGATTTCGCGATATGTCTGTCGCGATAACCGACATTCGGTCTTTTCGACCATGTTTCGGGCCGTTCTCAATACCTGCCCTGCAATTCTGTAAGCATCCAGTATCAAGCGGAGCACTGCGGTGGACCTAAATAATAAATAACGGGTCTACATAAATCCGTATAAGGCTTATTGGGATGCCACATGCACAGGGCTGAAGTATGGTCGGTTTGTTTTTAAATAATTTACATAAGCACAAGATTCCCCTTTCTCTACACGCGCTTTATAGCACGTACAGGGCTCGCCAACGTTCATGAGCGACTGAAGAAGGGCTCGCGTAGTGACTTGAGTGGGTGATGACGGATTTGTCCGCCGACGCGTGCGGCTCGCGGCTCGGCTCGCGGTGCGTGTAGTGAATAGGTAGGCCGTAGGACAGTCTAAGAATGCCCGAAGTCTGATGGGGTTCCAGGACTATAAGTCTAAGTTACTGTACAGAACGCCGTATAGTTTGATCGGATATCTTACTTTATAGACAGCGTTTTCCTTTAGACTATTGGTCCATTGACACCTTCGGGCCCATGGGAATCTCACCTTGTTTTGAACTCCGTGCTGTTGTGAATGTAACGGAAAAACTCAGTAGGTACAGTCAGCGTCTTAAATATCTTGACGAAGAAGTCTCAAAATGATCTTAAAACTCTCACATTAAGAGCAAATCAATCTGTTTTATTGATTTAGGTATAATATTTATATGGTCCGAACTAAAGGTGTGTACCAAATATCAGAACAATCTGTCAACTGGAAGGGGGTCAAAAAACGTAATTAAGATCATTTTGAGCACTTTGTTCGTCAACTTCTTTCTGATGCTGACTGTACTTTGTCTGACCTGTGATCGAACTTGGTAACTCACGATTTCAGACAACTTATACCGCGGCGCCACTGACGTATTCAAAGTGAAAGTTGGAATGTTAAAGTTACGTCACAATTTTATTACTATTTTTTGTTATACCTATAGTTTGATTGGCTTACTTACGAATACATTGTATGCACAGCTCATTCACTATTTGAAGGAATTTTTACAGCATTAACTATGCTAACTATACAAATCGAATACATAGGGAAAAAGAATCTTATCGGGCGGGACTCGAACCCGCAGTCTTTCCCTTACAGGGGGAATGCCTGACCAATTCGGCTACCGAGACACGCCCGATATGATTCAAATTTCCCATCTTATACGTCTTTAAGGCGACGTGGCGTCATCTACCGATTTTCTTACGAACTATCGTATCATATCGGGCGTGTCTCGGTAGCCGAATTGGTCAGGCATTCCCCCTGTAAGGGAAAGACTGCGGGTTCGAGTCCCGCCCGAGAAGATTCTTTTTCCCTATGTATTCATTCACTATTTGCTGCTGGTGAGTGCATCGTAAGGGCTTACAGGTATTTGTAGTTTTAACTCATATATCCTCGCACACCCTCATATAGCTCAGGACATAACTTGGACCTAAAATGTGCTCAAAAAATTCTCTATACGCGCAGTACGCGTTTCTTGGGTGTCTTTTGAGGATATCACGGGGTGCTACGGTAGTGGACGAGCACAAAATCAATCTCATTATTACAAAACATTGTGCGCGTCGTAGGGCTTCGTTACTCTCACTATTTAGGTCCAAAATACGTGTCCAAAGGTATATAATACTTCACGATTTCTCCATTTCCTTACGATTTTCACAACATTTTTTTTATAAATACTTCCTCACAGCTGATGTCGACAGGCGGGTCTAGTGTTGCAAACGTTCGCAGACCAGTTCCCACGTACCATTCGGTGGCTTGTGTACTTTTTGGATAGTTCCCTATAGCTTGTTGTAGTTGGTATAAAACGCACAGAGCGTTATTAAATTTAGTACACAATAATATGATTACTAAAAGCACAATTGTTAGTCTGTCACTGGTTGTAAAATGATAAGTTCTCACGGAATATAAAATTAAAAGGAAGAAAGCGAACATTGTCATTAAATTTTTTTGGCATTTGGGAGATGGAGAATACATCGAGAGTGAATCTTGAACAGATTTTATTACAAGAATTGGCCCTCGAGAACCACCTAGGCCCGTATTCTGGAATGACACAGTTTTCTGTTTCCGGAAACCTCCCCTGCCGGAGCCAGAAGGTGAGGTTATGTCGGACTAGAACCGACTAAAACTGCATGCCGACTGTGGGTTGTGGTGCTAGGCCGGAGGTGAAGTTGTCTTCGACATATCCCTCGCACCCCGGCTTATCCAGGGCCATCTCTTACGGTACGGCCCTCCTCAGATGTCAAACTATCAATCCGTCTATACTATCTGTCCTCAGATAAACCGCTATTCAGGCTGAGTGTCATTCTAGAACACGGGCCTTGGTCCTTCACTAGAACGCCACGGCCATGTTGTCAACCACGTATCCAAGCAGTTAGTATTAAAATGTAAGGCACCACACTCACTTGGGGAGGGCTTGGCCACCGTCCAACATAATCAATACACTGCATGGATCCGTGGCTGACGACGATGCCATGGCGTTCTAGTGAGGCAGGGGACTCAAGGAACCTCCTGATGTTTTCTAAATGACGTTTGGCGACATCAGTCTACATAGTGACGAGGTTTAGAGGCAATTCCTCCTAGAACATCCTTCCGAGGGCTTATACCTCCCAACCATAGGCTGCTGGGCGCTACCGTGAGGGTTTATAGTCGATAGGAGTCCGGCATAACATCCATGAAGGATATTCCCTCACGGTTAAAAAAGGGGTTCTCCTCTCGAGTTATTTCACTATGATGTAGAGAAAATAGACGATTGTGCTTCTAGAAGGAAATCATGAATGTAACTCATATTACCATGAAAAATAAAAGAGTAAGATGAGGGAAACAAAAACAAGTGTTAGTTCAAGCGTTTATTATATTCTTGTTAATATGAATTGCATTCATAGACTACTAATACATATTCGTAATGGAATGTTTAATAGTATGCTATAGTTGCCGGCAAACTTCGTGAACAAACAGCCAACCAAAATTTAAAAAGAACTGAGGAATAAATGACTTTTGAGCCTGTTATTGCTTTAATATAAATCTATGATTGGTTGACTGGCATATCTCCGCCCCTCTCGCCCCGCGCTTACCACCAATAAGATCTAAAAACAAGCTTTACGGATCCTGAGTACATTGTCACGAAATTTGCCGATCACTAGTATAGATCAACCTTGACCATTTGCTGATTAATCTAAAACTACCACAGATGTAGAGTACGCTAGATAACAATATCCTTACAATGATCTTCTATTAAAATAAGGTAGAATTTGATCTCAATAATATCGCGAAGGAAAATTTAGATAGGTTGTTTTACAGAAGTTCTTGATTGTATTCACTGATTATCTTATATTGTTGTTTAGTTGCACTAGTGCTTGCTTTGAGGGACACGAATTTGCCTCGTTTTGAGACATATTTCAATACTACACTACCTCTTTTTAATATAAGATCATTGTATGTATTAATTATGATAACCGTAATTTCTCCGCTACCATCGATGAAGTTTCGCGTGCCATTTTGAGCCGATTTCACCACAACCACTATGGATTTAAGCTAAATGTCCCATTTTATCATATTATACGTGAAATTATAAAAATGAGAACTCAGTTTAATAACTTATACTCAACCTTAGTGATAATTTCTTAAGTTATATGTTCACTATCGACCGGAAAACTTGAACGAAGACTAAATTAGGAGCGCGAAAATGCGGTAAGCTACACTGTATCAGTTTGGTAACACACTAGGACGAATGCTTTGTGGTATCTAGCGTACCCTAAATCTGTTACAAAATTAGGGAATTTGGCTCACCGATAACGAGAAGCGACTCTGATGGTATCAGTATCTTGATGTATTCCTTGTACAAAGGTAAAAAGTACAGTCAACTACAAAAGTAGCTTAACAAATTCTAATTTATTGAACACTGTGGCCCCTAAACCTTACATAAAATTGTGAAAAAAAAACATTGAATATGTAAATTAAGTTTGTCTTCTGGGAATCATAACACTTCATTTACTATAGACAGATGCATTCCATTATAAGAAAGATTTGTAAAAATATTTTAGTGTTAATAACTTATGGCGTTGACTGTACCTAAATGAAAGTCGCTTCGTAGCCTGCGGTGTGACAAATACCCAAACATCTACGTACAATGCCTGCATTTATTTGTACACTCCACAAACTCAATTTTTTCATAATTATAATAATATACACCTCTTTCGTAAACTGTTGTAACTACATTTGACCAAATTTATCGTGGACTTGATCATATGCAGTTACGATATTTTACGTCGGAGTGTCGAAATATGTGTAATACACGACCCTCCTTTTCACAGTCGTAAGCAGCGAAACCTTTTACCCCCTAATTATTTAATATGAACATATTGTATGAACGGCCACATACTTGTGCAATTTAAGTGTAAAGTAAAACGACTATGTACAGTCACTATCAAAAGTTGATGTTCAAATTCTATTTAAATTTGATCGTTTATGTGAACACAATCTATATACTAAAAATACCATAAAAATTTACAGTGTTAGACAGATAAAAAAAAACATCAATTTTTGGGCATGTTTGTCATCGAAAACGAGAGACTACCTATTTGATTACATAACGACATAGTAAAAAAGGTAGCAACCTATCAATTAAAAATATTTTTACTAAGTACACAAACAATTAGTTTATCGCGGTCCATTGCTGGACAGAGGCCTCTCCCAATGTTTTAAGTTCACGATCTAATTTAAGGACTATGAAAACCCCTTTATTCTCCCACAATCGATTGTACATCGATACATGGTCTATGAACTTATAGCGATAATGATAACAGCGCCGTCAAAGTATCTGAGGCTCTTTATACATCGTATGGAGAGGCCCCTATAACGTGATATGATATGACCCATGGCCCTTTACGAAGTTATTTTTATTATAATTCAAGTATCGATAAGAGTCAAATACTACCAAGAGAGTTACTACCGGCTAATTAATAACTATGAATAATCGACTGCGTTTAATGTGAACTACGTACTTAACTATTGGAATGTTGTAATTTCAACGTTTTGTGTTCACTTATTTTGACGTTTCCTTTCTGATCAATAACCTTATATTGATGACTGTACGATAGTAAGAGGACATCCAGACTAGTAAACGGGTAAACTTAGCTTTAAGCAGAATTTGAAGTCAAAAAGCTGTAATAGTGCTACACAATTTTGAATAAATACTTTGAATTTGAGACGGGAAGATAATGCAACCACCCAATCAAAATTTTTTGTACCATAAATCGTTGTATTGTAAACCAACGAAACTGAACTGATGCAGTTCAGTTACGTCTGTTTACGGCAGGCATCGTGCGCAGAAGTATTTGTTTACGTATTGACAAGCGTTGGTATTAGACAAAATTAAAAATAATTATAATTAACAATTAAGTCAATGATTAACTTAACAATCATTTCATTTATAATAAATTAACATTCATTCTATTAATAAAAAAATGTTAAGAAGTATAACAACAAATCTCTTTAAACAACAACTTTCAACAGTTTTCAATAATGTTTGAGTAATTTTTATACGTCTAAGGAGTGAAGAAAACTGTCAAATCAAGAAAAATAACTAATAATTATTTATCACCTAACACTTTTGTCAATGTCCAATATCAAATGCAACATTTTATATATAACCACCACTTTACGAATGTTAAAAGTTTGACCACAGACAGAAAGTTTATAAGTACAACATTTAAACAGAATGCTAAGTTAGTAGCACATGTAAAGCATTTATCTATGTAACCTTTTACATTTCGATAGAAAAAAAAACTATAAATCTAATTGTAATAAATTCTAGTATACATGAAGTCTGTCGACTCCACAAATTTTTGAGAACATAGAAGCTCTAGAATATAGATCAGATCCTTCACCATTAAAGCAAGTGATGATATGAAATGATACTACATTATCACCTATTTTGGATAAGTATTTAGTTAAGCAGATTCAGATTTAGTTCTACGAAAGAACCTGTCTAGAGTGTTTAGAGTATTTTGTAGTAACGACACACGAGTATAAAAAAGAGAGAACATCATGAATCACGAAAACAGATACAAGAAAGACTTTGTCGTAATTACTATTTACGAGTTTGGGTGCGGCAAAATGCGATAACAGCATCAAAAATTCAATTGATGCTGTCTCCGCCTTTATCAGATCCCTCAAATATAACTTGTATTTGCTAATAATCCAAAATGGAAATAGAAAAATGTTTTACTGAAACTAACTTCACGTCCTACTTAACGTTAAATATTGCATAAATATTCTAACATTTAACTATCTTTATCAGTAAGCGTTTAGAGTAAGTTTAGGTCGGTAAGCGTTTACACATTTATAATATTATAGTTTAGAACCTAATAAACATTTATAGTTTGGCTAACATTTGAGTAAGAAAGCTACTTATATTTCAGAGCAGATATCTTACTCTACTTCGAAATAGTCAACATGGTCTCCTGGACCAAATTTTCCCCGTTGTAATACTGTCAGACATTTTTTTGCTGTTACTTCCGGCTTCAGTAAAGCCCCTTGCATCTTGAATGATAAAAATACATCCCTTAGATTGGCATTCACAGTTTCCGCCAAAACATCGTCAATCATGGATGTTTCCACTGGCCCGGGAGAGTAATTCAGCACTCTAATGTGCTTTTTCTCTTCAGCTAGCACTTTAAAGTACATTTCTCTTGCAGCTTTGCCACTGCAGTAACTAGCCATGCCACTCATTGCTTTAATAGCACACAATGACGTGATGTTAACAATAACAACTCTCTCTTCAACCTCCTCAAAGACTTTAAGGAACTGAGTGTTCAAGTTAATGACATTAAACACATTTAGGTCATAATACCGTCTCATCTCATCCACGTTCTCCATACGTTCAGTTGCAATGGCCAGGTTACCAAGTGACCCCACATTGTGGAATATAATGGATGTCGCAAAATCGGTAATATTACGCCCTTCTAAAGCGTGAACAATCACATCATACATCTCTTTCGCAGATGCCTGAGACAGGTCCACAGATTCATAAACCGATTTCACATTGTCTTGTTCACAGAGGCTAGCTGTTTTAGCGAGTTCATCCTTATTACGTGCCAGTAGCAACATCAAAGATTTTGGACCAAGGACTTTTGATAACTCAACAGACAGAGCCCTCCCAATGCCCTGGGAAGCTCCTGTGATTACAACAAAAGTGGATCCTGAGAAGTCAATGTTAGAGAATGATGATGATGCCATGATTACTTACAAAATAGTTATATAGTAAATGGAGTTATTCTTTCTCCTCCTCCAGCAGCTTTTCGCCTTCAGTGTCGCCTATGACAGGATCTAAGTCACAGCCCTCTCGCATCAGCCGGTCAATGCAGTCTGCTCGGTACGCTGCAAGATTGTCGACAACCTTGTTCTTCTTTTTGATCGCCTTGAGTTTTCGCTCTATGAATTAAAACAGAAAATCGTTGAGTCTAAAGTAAAATAAGATTCAAATACACTAACTACCATCATATACATTAAAGGTAATTAGCGCGATCATGGTAGGTATAAATATATCTTTGAATTATCAGTTAGTTTCGACCACGTTGGTTGCAAGGTGTTCAGGTAATAATATTAATAATAAATATTAATTCACATCTAAAACTTTTGTAGAAATTATTAAAGATATGCATACTTAAGGTGTGCAAGGCCGAAACGTCATGCAATTTAAACGTTTGTACCATAATCGCGTTGTTCACGTTAAAACCATTATAGATTTAAACACGAGTTTGTAAGATGATAATATAATCAAAGAGCTGCTATAAATACCTTGATGAATAATAAAATTTAAGTGCGGACTGTAATTATTATGTACCACTTTAAACTTTGTACCACGCAATCGGTATACTTCACGCTTCACGGGCGCTGTAGTAATAACTATACCTCAGTGAACGGTGAGCGGCGAGCGGCGAATGACCCTCCCTCACCAAGTCACCACAAAATGACACTAATACCAGCTAGGGTTGCCAACCGTTCTATTTGCACAAAGATTTTTGTTGCATGTTTTTTTTCATGTTTTTTTAGCTCACAAAGTTATATGAAGACTAGAGATTGTACCGAGCGAAGAATTCCTACTATTTAAGTTGATTACGCAATTGCTAAGAATGGTCTTAGCACTTGTAGGTAAATAAAATAAATGGCAATAATATATTATTGCTAGGTAACAAAAATGGCAAAACAAACTGATTTTGGATACAAACATAAGAATTTCTGGTAACACGTTTCTCGTGTACCTACTACAGACGAATTATACTAGGTATATATAGAAATGAGAATCAGAAGTTATACCTAATTGGCAATTGGTACGCGATACTCGAGGTGTAGACTGAAATCCGCAATAAATGTATGTATTATGTCTAACATCTTACCATTTTACACGACAAAAAAATGTGACGAACAGTAGAAAAATTTAAATAATCATATTTTGTAGTAATAATAATTGGTAATTGGCAACCCTACTAATCACTATTTGAGTATATGCTATAGCACCTAGTGTGTTCAAACTTGTTGCGTAATTATGCACATGTTAAAAACGAGAAGTGTCCTTACCTTACACTTAGGTACACCGACAGATATTTTGGAAAGTGCCTATATTATGTGTATGCACGTACATACTGTATTATGTATGAATGAATGGCAATAGGCTCCCAGTTCCCCCTATTACGTGGGATTGGATAATGTTTGGTGAAATGTGTACCTATGTTAATTCTCCCCTTTCCCTCCGGAGATAAAGACGTGATTATTGTATGGAAGGATGTAGAAATTGGCACTCAAAGGCTCTTTAATCAAGTAAGATAAAATTATGTTCAAGATGAAGTAACTTACGAGTGCCCGTGTCGAATGGTAGCTCGGTTTTTATGGCAGTATTTTTATTTTGATAATATTTTTAGTGATTTCTTTAACCTACACAATTTACAATTATTTTTTTTTTATTATCCAACTACTATTTCAGGTTGCCCCAATGCGGCATTTACTAACCCAAACAAATAATAGGTTATTAAAAGTTAGGTAGGTACTATAGTAGCTAATAATATACAAAGATGCTCTTGTGAACTCGCTTAATTATACAATGATATTGGTACTTTAATGATAAAAATTTATCAATTAAGGATCGTATTCTTATGACCTATCGACATTAGGAGATAGATTTAAATAAACTAAGTCATTTAAGATAACTTAATTGTATATTGAAAATTGGCTTAGCTTGTTCAAAAATATTGATGATGTCCTAATATTCTTGCGAAAATCCCCACGGATACCAGCTGCGCCAGTGGAAGTGGTCATGTCAGACTCTAACCGGTCAAAACTGAACCGCGGTCGTAGGCCATCATCATCAGTTGTCGAGGATGAGATAACCTATTTTTTGGTTCAAATGCAGTTGCGATACTATACACAGATATCGGTATCTAGGAGCTACAGTCTGCCATTTTTAATAAAATAATATAACAGAGATTGAAAGAGTATTTAATGCTTCTGGAATAAGTTTGCTAATGCTTAGAAATGTGACCAGGATGATCCAATCAAAAATAAATCTCTATGTTCATCTAATTAAAGTGCAAAGTTGGTTACGTCACTTTACACGGGGAGAAAAGGTCAATCTAATACTTGGAGGTCATCACAGGTGAAAAATGTAGACAATGTAGATTTTTTTTAATTATAACACACATACTTATTCTTGTCTGTCAAAACTGTCAACTGAGACTAACCTGCTCTTGAAGTTAAATTAGTTTTATAGTGAAACAGTTATGGAAGTGCAATAAAAACATTACCAAAGTACAAATTATAACTTGTGAGAACTGTGATATTGTTATCCGCGCGTGAAACACTGAAATACGACACAAAACAGTGAAATAAAAATCGCGAGTGATCAATCACGGCTATAAAATCTATACCTACCCTCTTTTATATTGACATTTCTTTCCACTCTGCTATTTGTATTTATGACAACTAGGCTTGTTATACTTATAAAATTGATTCCCTTAAACAACAAAACCCACCGAAAGTGGCTGCCCAGGCTTCCGGTGGGAAAAATGCTACTGGTGACAAATCAAATGTTGGTAGTTTATCTCGACTGCCATCAACTATGGAAAGAATAAACCTGGATAGCAACCAAACAGGTGATGACGGGAATGATTGGCAAACCATACCAATACTGAGACAACATCATGATCGGAAAAAACGAAGACTGAACTCAACACCGTCACCTGAGGCAGTTGCAACAAAAAATCGCTACTCACAGCTCCAGGTGGATGAGACTGAAATATCCCACACCACCGCTAAGATAAAACTCAATAAACCACCACCAATAGTGCTATATGGAGTACAGAATGTAGCCAAACTTAAAGAAATACTGGACAAAGCTGTGATACTCATTCAAAATTATTACCAAAAATCAACTTCGCATTACAGCAGAGAACATAGACACCTACAAAAGTCTTATGAATATAGTTCGGGAACAAAATCTCATTGGACATACATTCACACCCAAAAATGAAAGGCCATACCGAATTGTTATTAAGAATTTACATTCATCAACACCTATTGTGGCTATTCAGGAAGCTATACAGAGCACTGAAACCTTTGTGAAGGGAGAAATAATAAATGCCAGGCATGGTTCAACTAAAACACCACTATCAACATGGTTTATCAACCTAGAACCCGGCCCAAACAATGCATCTGTAAAAAGCTTGAAATACATTTACCACACATCTATACAAATTGAAGATCCCAAGCGCAAAAAAACAATACCCCAGTGTAAACGCTGCCAACAATATGGACATACTAGAAATTACTGTATGCGGCCATATAGATGTGTTAAATGTGCAGAAAGTCACAATACAGCAGATTGCCCTAAAAAAGATAGAACTCAACCAGCAATGTGTGCTCTGTGCCTTGGTGAACACCCTGCAAACTATAAAGGCTGCAAGGTCTACAAAGAAATTCATAAAAGAAAATTCACCAAAGAAAGACACAGCTACCATACAGAAGACTGAGGATGAACCATACAAAAAACTGGAGAAACCACCGACACATGCCAATGAAGTAACAATGGCCAACCCAAATGTAACATATGCACAAGCTATAGCAGGAAATAATTTAGAACTTATTTTATGTCAACAAGCTAAAAAGCTAGAACTCCTAATCAACCAAATGGGCACCCTTATGGGTCTCTTGACAACAATTGTGAATAAGTTAGTCCAATAAAATGGCTCTCCGTATTGCAACCTGGAACATCAATGGGCTGCCCGGTAAGCAACACGAGGTTGAGGTCTTTCTTAAAATGCAAAGCATTGATGTCCTATTAATCACTGAAGCACATCTCACAGACAAGTCATCAATGAATTTACAAGGCTATGACATCTATGCCACCTACCACCCCAGCAATACAGCACATGCTGGGACCGCTATAATTATAAAACAAGGTATCAAACACCAGCTCTTACCAGAATTTCGGAACCCTAAAATACAGGCAACATCCATAGAAATTTATGACAAGCAGAGCTCTTTAACAATATCCTCAATATATTGCCCGCCTAAACAGAAAAGGAAACCTGAAACTACAGAAAACGATTTTGATCAATATTTTGAAACACTCGGCAACAGGTTCTTGGTTGGAGGGGACTGGAATGCCAAACATATTTTAGGGGGATCACGTTTGACAGCAACAAGAGGTCGTCACCTGCGTAAGAATATGGAAATGCACCAGTTACGTGTCCTTTCAACTGGTCAAGCAACCCATTGGCCTACTGATCCAAGTAAAATACCTGACTTGCTGGACTTCTTCATCTACAAAGGAATACAGTATACAGTAGTAGGAGTACATTTCCTAGACATAGAAGGCTGTCTCGACTCGTCATCGGATCATATTCCGGTTATTGTGACTATGAGCTCAACTATAATAAAAAAACCAGTAACATCATACCTATATAACAGACACAGATTGGCAGACTTTCGAACAGTACATCAATGAAAACCTAGACCTTAACATCTGCTTAAAATCAGGAGAGGATATTGACTTTGCCAGTGAATATATTACTAAGACCATTCAAAAAGCGGCCTGGTTCAGCACTCCACCATTGCTGAGAATATCTAACCACCACACAGAAGCAAACCTACCATTGTTAGTGAAAGAAAAGGTGTTAGAAAAACGTCGCCTTAGAAGAATATGGCATTCCACTCAGCACCCTCTAGATAAAAGGGATTTCAATAGAGCAGCCGCAAATCTCAAAAAACTGTTGAAAGACCTTGAGAATGATACAGTACAGGCACATCTATAGACCCTAACACCTGTAACATCCACCAAGAATGAGAACTCACTATGGAAAGTAGTTAAGTCTCGAAATAAGCCCAATATCACTCAACACCCTCTTAAAAATATTGATGGTACATGGGCAAAGACTGACAAACCAAGTTCCTGGTATGAACGATATGGATGCCGAAGTAACTTCTTTCCTGAAAAGTGACCTTCAACTTAGTCCTCCCATTAGATATTGTACACCAACTGAGGTCAGGCGTATAATAATGGAACTAAAACCAAAAAAGCTCTGGGGTTCGACCTTATTACAGCTGAAGTGTTGCAAAAACTACCAAGGAAAGGCATAGTCTTCATGACTTCACTGTTCAACGCCATACTAAGAACTGCGTGTTATCCAAGCACTTGGAAAGTGTCACAAATAACGATGGTGCCCAAGCCCGGCAAACCACCACATTTGATCTCTTCATACAGACCTATAAGCCTCTTGCCATTGCTATCAAAGGTACTAGAGAAAATAATTTTGACTCGCATCAATGAAGTGATCACTGAAAATGAGGCTATCCCAGAACATCAATTCGGATTTCGGAAACACCACTCAACTATAGAGCAAGTACACAGAGTATGCGATCATGTGAGAGACGCCCTGGAAAACAAGAAATACTGCTCTGGGGCATTCCTGGATGTGCAGCAGGCTTTCGATAGGGTCTGGCATAATGGTCTGCTCTATAAATTAAAGAAGCTCTTGCCACATGCCATGTATCTTCTTCTGAAATCATATCTAGATGATCGTATGTTCTACGTAAAAATCAAGGATACCACTTCTGAGTTCTACAACATAAAAGCAGGTGTTCCTCAGGGATCGATATTGGGACCTTCACTCTATGTCCTATTCACGGCTGATGTACCAGAATCTGATAACGTGATTACGGCCACATTTGCGGATGACACCGCGGTACTCTCATCTGATAAAGATCCAGAAGTTGCGTCTAGACACCTACAAGAGCACTTGGACTTGGAAATAGGTCTAGAAGTGCTCCCTCATAGCACAACTGTTGAGTACCTCGGATTTCACCTTGACAGAAAACAGACCTGGAAGACACATCAAATACATAGGGAAAAAGAATCTTCTCGGGCGGGACTCGAACCCGCAGTCTTTCCCTTACAGGGGGAATGCCTGACCAATTCGGCTATGTATTTGATTTGTATAGTTAGCATACTTAATGCTGTAAAAATTCCTTCAACTGGAAGACACATCCAAAAAAAAACGGGATGAACTAAATCTTAGGTTTAGGTCATTGGAATGGCTACTGGGCAGAGGATCGCGGCTATCTGTAGAAAATAAATTATTAATCTACAAAGCCATATTGAAACCAATCTGGACGTATGGTATCCAACTTTGGGGTACGGCTAAAATATCCAACATCGAAATCCTGCAAAGATTTCAAAATTCAGTGCTCAAATCTATTGCAAATGCTCCATGGTTCACTAGAATCGATGAGTTGCACAAATACTTGAATATTCCTACAATAAAGGAGGAAATAGTCAAAACTACCCAGTCATACAAAGCCCGGATCACTCACCACCAGAATAGACTAGCACAGAGTCTCGGCAATCAACTGGGAACAAGACGGTTAAGAAGACTGCACACCTGGGATAACCTCTGAAAGAGTTTAAAAAGAAGGCAGCCTAACAGTGGGAGGGCATGCCTAACACGTCAAGCATCTCACAAAACAACTGCTTATGTTTTAAACTGATACCGATCGCATGTTTTGACCAAAATAAGAAAAAAAAAACTTATTCTTGTTCGGAGCAATGGCTAGATCTGGAATATAGTGATGAGACTTTTAAATTCTGTCGCCTCAAAACTTGGCCACAAAAACAAAGTTTTTTGTTGCTCGACAGAGGTTGTTGATAGTACAGGTGGAGGGGCATAAGATGCAGAGGAGCGAATGTGACAGAGACTAGGATTGAATTATACTGTATACGTTACTGTAAATGTCCGAATGTTTAAATGCACCGGTGTATGTTGGCATTCAATGGTGTAAGTCCAATTTTTTTCTTAATTTATACTTGAATCGGATATACACCATACACCGTACAATCGTCATGAAAAGGTAAAATTTCGGACATTCACCAAAAAGCTTCGTGGATGTTAACATTCACCAGTGTATCTTATGGATACACTGCATTTCTGCTGTGCAATCCTCTAAGAGTTTAAGCATTCAGAGTCAAGTGCAGCACCAGACCTTGATAGAGATTGTTTTTCGTCGATCTCCCGTGACTATCACATTCCATGATATACAACAATGTTAACAGAAATTAATGCGATCATGATATACAAATCAAAGGTATGTATGTATATCTATACCATGATCGCGTTAATTCCCATTAACATTATTATGTAATACTATTTTTAACAACACGGGACACATAACTAGCATATTGTCTAAGTTATATAACATCAAATAAATTGACATAGTACGTTGGTAAATATAAATAGTAAATAGTAAATATATACGAAATATAAATAGTTAGTTTTATATCAATATGTTTATAGGTCGAATGATATATCTCGGACCTGAAATGTATTCTATACCCAGAGTACTAATTTCTAGGATATATTTTGAAGATAGCACGGAGTGCTACTGTGGAGGAAGATCTCAAATTCACCAAATAAAGATAATAACAAAAACATCCGCGCGCGCCAGGGCCTTTTATATTTCGCGATTTTGGTCCAAGGTATATGGTTCGACGTATATTATGAGAACGATGTCAAATATTTACCCAAAACAGCCAGATATTGTTCAGAGTCCGAGAGTTTTTCGTACTCCTTCGTCGGTTTGAAGTTATCTTCAAATGTTGGAGCAGTCACAGAATTTTCAACTTCAGTACCCCATGGATCCATCAAACTACACAGGAACAATGATTAGTATTATATATTATTTTGTATTGATATGGTACATTTTGGGAACGACCCATACAATTCGAAACACGAAAATATTACATATTGCAAGTATCTTCAATTGTTAGTACCTACTTACATGAATTAGGCTGTAGGCCTATTATTTTAAGGTACGATGGTACTGGTTTTGGAGAAAGGGATCAAGTTTATTTTATGAAAATAACCAGCACTACGAAATCGGAAAATACAAATCAATGAGCAATGACATGTCAGTGTTGCGATGTTGCCAAATTTTAGAAATATTTACCAATAAAGCCATAATTCAAAACACGATAATTACCTACTTCCTATAAAAATACGTACCTACTTGATCATTATAAACTAAATTAACATTTTATCTTTACTTTTTATATATAGTATTTTCTTGAAACCTTCTCAAAAACAACTTAATGTTTGCTTATTATTTTCATTAAGGTTCAGTAATACGAGCAACTAAGCAGTGCTCTGCTTTGATTTGTTTCACACAATTCAATAAAACTGTAGCCTTAAAATAATTAAATGTTAATACACATCACATCATAACAATCTTTACCTAATAATTCCCTAAACACATTTTAATCTCACAAAAATTAGGAAAATTTCCTGGCGTGGGCATCCCCGTGACATCATGACAAAAACCAAAGAGTAAGAGTATAGAGTATTGACATATTATCTACGCATAACAATAAATGACGATAGCGTTCCATAATTATAGTCAAGAGTTCCAAAACATAAATATTTAGCATAATAGTACATTTAATGTCCCACAAACGTTGCACCCACAGAATATTATTAGAAGTAAAATGCAGTACACGCGCTAACACATAACATTTTCATCATAATAGGTAATGAAATAATATTAACTCTGACATCTCTCCCTCTTCCAAATAAACCAAATATTCTAAAAGATTTAGGATTGTGCATCATAGATGTATCGCATCTTAGAAATCCTGATTATATTGGGTTGGGATTTGGGATCCGTGGTACAATCGTAATTGGGATTTAAAAAAATCCATAGAATTTTTTATAGCATTTATTATGCTAACTTTTTAAGTTCGAAGTCTCACTTGAGCATTTCATTTTTTCCAATGTTTTTCGAATCCATAGAATAAAGTTCGAACTTAGATGATACCATAGAGTATTGATTAAATAAGGAGATACTTAAAATGTTCTAGAGTTCGAATAATATTTTAGCGACCTCTAGCAAAAAATCAACTACTAACTGGTATATTTGGTTTTGTTTTCCAAGTTTTAGAAGTTTCTAGTGTTATAAACTAGATGTCGCTAAGTGCAGATAAAACCGTGTGAAGGAATTTTAAGGGCATTTTCAATAAATTATACAAGAGCGTGTTTATGCCTGTCCCTCTAAATTATTATACCTTTTTAACAATTAATTCTATTTGAAACTAGAACAAAATGTTACAGTGGGTTTATTATAATTTTATAATAGGATTTAAGCGAATCATTGTATCAACAGATTGTCATCATTTTATCGCGTCCCTTAGCGGCCGGCGACATTTTAATATTGTTCTATAGTGTATTGTCATTTTATTAAAAATATTTAAGTAATAACAAAACGCAAAATAAATAAATTAAATAGAATTTGATTACCGTAGTGCCTTTTTAAAAACCCTGACACATCAATTTCGGTACCGCATTTTTTTTCTAAAATACTACCTTTTTGAAGACGTTTTATTTATATAATGGTCTATGTATTATTTTTATCATTTTCAATCTCATGAACTTGCTTTATTACTTTTCAATTGCCAGAAGGATTTTAATTTACTAATTAGTTTTTAGTTTTAATTTAATATTTAAAAAAACCTTGTATTTTGTCACTCATCAATAAAAATATTACTCAGTTAGGTATTGCCAGAATAATTATTACATTTTCAACACGGCTCGTCCGTGGCTCGTTTATAAGGGCTGGGAGGCCAGCAGCAATCGCTTCCATAAAAGCCGACTAAGCCAAGTCTAAGGAAGTAGGGAATCATAGCAAGACGATGAAATAACGAGTTTCTGAACTGTTTAATTCTAGGTGGTTTTATATGCACTGCATACTGCATGAAGGTGATACTCTGCCCAGCATACTTTATTCTATAATCAAATTGAGAGGATGAAATTCATAAGAATATTTCATCTTTTTTTTAAAAACGGACGCGGTTATAGGATGGAGAGGGTGAAACTAATTGGAAGAGCTCATCAGAATATTCACTATGGTAGAGACGGTAGAATACTGCCAAAGACGCAACATCTCTACGCATAACCCATAAAAGGCCAAGGGATACACGAGAAAAGTGCCCTTAATGGATTTAACACTGATGATATAAAAAGGGTTGCCAGCCGTTTGGGTTTCCCGGCATTTTTCCCAGGACTGTCAGGGACAAGCTTACAAAAAAGTATTCAGAAATTCTAAAGCCTCTTTGGAAGGAGTGGTCACTTGAAACGAGTTAAATTCACTGGTTTCAATTCAACACAAGAATGAGTGCAATGGGACATGCACTGAATAGTGGGTGCCGACGAGAATAACATATATCTACTTACATTTGTGTAAAGACTAAGACAGCTTAGTTTTTATTATCATATGGTACTTATCTATGACTTTTGTCCTACAACGTGTAGGTACCGACATACCTGGCTAGTACAGTCAGCGTCATAAATATCTTGACGACAAAGTCTCAAAATGGTCTTTAAACTCTCGTATTAACAGCAAATTATTGTCCGAACTAAAACTGTGTACCAAATATCTTTTTTTTTTTTTTTTTTCGTGCGGAAATCCCCTCGGATACCCCCCCTGCCGGAGCCGGAAGGGGAGGTTATGTCGGACTCGAACCGACTAAAACCGCACGCCGACTGTGGGTCAGAACAATTGGTCAACTGGAAGGGGTCAAGAAAATTAAATTAAGATAATTTTGAGTACTTCGATCGTCAACATCTTTTTGATGTTGACTTGACTGTACCTGGTCTACCTACCTATAATTTTGATATCGCTTTGTAGGTATTAAGATAAAATTATTTACCTACCTCATTTTATTATGGATTATAAAAAAGATAAACATCTATAGGTACTGCCACAGAATAAATAAGTACTGTGTAAGTTACCTACCAATGTCAACAATTTTACTTTGTCTATGATAAAAGCCCCCCAATAAACTTGATTTAGAAAAAAACTTTCTCTACAATGGTAAATTGGTAACCCTCATTTCGGTTCGGAGACTTCCTCAACGGAACCTGAAGTTATTTTAATAGAATGACGTGATCTACATTTAAAAAAATCATTTATATTTTGTAAGTTTTTTTGGCAATGACAGCCCTGACTTGACAGCCTCTGTGGCGTGGCGGTAGAGAACGCGACTGCTACGCAGGAGGCGCGGGGTCCGATCCCCGCTCAGTGCAGATATTTGTATGTGTTACCGGAAATGTGTATAATCCGGAATTCTATACAATGCCTAGGCATTCTATACAATGCCGAGTGCGCAGCAGGTAATTTATGAAATGGTATCAAAGAATATTGATGGTGGTTATAAAAAATGCAACCACTTAGGCTAATGCTGGAGCCTCGCTTTCGCTTCAGTCTTCTAACCTATAATATATCCAGGTCGGGGCGCTGGGGCGCAGTGTTCACACCACGCAATTTAACTTGGATAGATTAGGTTAGAAGATTAATGCGGGAGCGGAGCGGAGCGAAGCTCCCGCATTAATCTTCGTGGTTATTTTTTTTTATTTGAATGAATAAAAAAAAATATATATATATATATTTTCCACAAAATCATCCGCAAATATAGACAATAACCCATTTATTTCACACATTTCCGGTGGAACTGCAGGAATTCTATGTATTAACACACAGAGCAGTAGAGCAGTCGCCCTGTAAGCGAAAGGTCGTGAGTTCGAGTCTCACTTGAGCATTTCATTTTTTCCAATGTTTTTCGAACTTAACACACATTTCCTAGGATTTGTATACAATTCCTTGATTTCATACATTTCCGGTAACAATGCATGAATATGGCTATTTGCATTAGCCTGGGTATTTTTAAATATAATACTAGCTATAGCCCGCGGCTCCGTCCGCGTGAATGTCGGTTATCGCGACCAAACATAGCCTATGTCCTTTCTCGTGGTCTAATGTACCCCTATGCCAAGTTTCATCAAAATCCGTTCAGTGGTTTAGGCGTGAAAGCGTAACATACAGACTACTAGACTTACCTGGCAACACCTAGCCACTCTACTTCCTCAGGGGAACTCCATCCCGACATTATCTATGAGAATTTAAGATGCAGCTAGCAATTAATGACTTTCTGGACGATAATTTAATTAAATATGAGTTCCGAATGTATTATGTAAATCAAATAGGTAACATAGCGAATATTTATTTTCATTGTGAGATATAGATTTAGAGAAAAATCATTGGATTAGACTTTGTTACCACGGAATAAAGTTTAATTTTGATTGTTGTTTACATGATTTACAACAAAAGTTACAACATACAGATGTAAAAACGACTTTACTGTTATTAAGATAAGGTTGTATTTTGAGCGGGTGATATTTGTGGTGATAAAAGCAGTTTTCCGGAGCTCTGTGAGCGAGCTGAGTAGACGCAGCTGCCCCGCCCTCCCCGCGTCCCGCAGTGGTGCCCCCCGCTCTTCTTGTTTGCCCCGCGCGTGTCGCGTTTACATAGAGTAAAATATTATACAGACTGGCAAGTCTGGCAATATGTTTATCGGTACATTAGCGGTTAGCGTAGCTATGAAGTTGACCACGTTAAGCACTCTATAGTGGGCGTTACGATTGTATAGTTTTCTATAACATATCAAGGACTTCTTGCATGGAGAAAAAAATCATCACTTCCGTTCATTTATTTCTATGTTTAGGTACATACCTACTTCTTGAGGAAAATGTCAAAGATCAGCTAGACTTCCGAAGTGGAAGCTTCGGATGCGAATGGTGAAGTTTACTTAGAATAAAGGTAAGTTAAAGAGGTGCGTCAGTTCTGTTATTAGAACAATAACACTTATTGAAAGTTTTAATTTATCACCTTACTCGAAATACATCGGGACAAATGAAGCGCTCAAGTGGGGAAAGTTGGTAGATGGCTCCATGGTCCCTTAATGTCACATTGTGTGTTTCTACCTAAATATTATTTTCACTTACGGTACTTTCTCAAATAGCTATGGTCTCACCTCATTGGAGTTAACGATGAAGTGGGAATGTCCAACTCTAACCTACCAGTTTTAGATTATAGGTGATATGGCCAAGTCGTTGAAAAAGTCTGTGTAGTAAGTCAAATTATTGTCTCGCTTCTGAAATACCACATTCTTTTTTCCACATTTTTCTAGGTCTGTCTGCTGCTCGCCCTATAATTTTGGAGTGAGGAATATACCTCACTTACCTTTAAAATCTTTGTGAAGACCACCTTAGGTAAAAAAGCATATTATATGACAGATGATTACCTTAAAGACAAAAATGTCTGGCTTGAGCATGGTGTAGGCCCCTCCTAAATTGCTGTAATCTTTATATATAAAAATCAATGCCACTTTTCGTTGTAATGTTATAACTCAACAACGCCTTTAATTAAATAAAAAAACGCCGCTAACTTTGGTTTTGAATTAGAGTAGAGAAAAATTCGAATAATTGCCGGGAACCGACATCCACGCGGGCGGAGCCGCGGGCAAAAGCTAGTTACGGCATAATGTTTAAACAGGAACGCGAACTTCTTTATTTTTTTACTAGCTTTTTCCCGCGGCTCCGCCCGCGTGGATGTCGGTTATCGCGACCAAACATAGCCTATGTCCTTTCTCGAGGTCTAATCTACCCCTATACCAAATCTCATCAAAATCGGTTCAGTGGTTTAGACGTGAAAGCGTAAAATACAGACAAACAGACAGACAGACAGAGTTACTTTCGCATTTATAATATTAGTATGGATTTTTGTTAACTTAGGTTAATTATTTTACTATAAGTTTTTTTATATACTTTAATTATCTTGGCACGAGATAAATGTACATTCGTCCATATTTAGTCTTAAGAAATTACTTTTTTGTTAATTAAAGTCTGTAAAATGCTACAGTGGAGTTATTTGTGCCATTTCTTCTCCACTGATGCTTTGGAAGCGGTGGTAAACTTAGTTTTAAGTAGAATTTGACGTCAAAAAGCTGTAATAGTGCTACACAATTTTGAATAAATACTATGACTTTGACTCTGACTTTGACTTTACCTGTTTTTGGAAGTGCAGAAAGGCTCTGATTGCGTTTTTTGTGCGATGATACCCAAAATGGCCGGTTGGAAGGGCAGGCTGGTCTGGAAGACCATTATTAGGTCTGTTTTTTTACACAGCTACGAAATATTGGCGTTGCTAGAGTGTTGCTGTCGTAGCAACACCAAAGCCAAAGGATAATCTGCGAAGATTTTGCACAAAGAGCACAAAACATTAAGCTTTACATTTAAAAACTCGTTTTTCAAAGACGCAACATTTTCGTAGCCGTAGCCAGCATCAGAAAGATGTTGACGAACTAAGTGGTCAAAATGATCTTAATTTAGTTTTTTGATCCCCTTCCAGTTGACCGATTGTTCTGATATTTGGTACATACCTTTAGTTTGGACAATAATACCATATAGATCAATAAAACATTTTGATTTGCTTTTAATACGAGAGTATTGACATCATTTTGAGACTTCGTCGTCAAGATATTTTATGACGCTGACTGTTCTGGTTATTTAGAAGTTATATCAATTTTCTTTGTGTTCCAAGGGAATCAACTAAATATGGTAACCTTCAAGATTCTTCCTTAAAATTTACTAGAGGCAAACCGCTGTTGCGTCCGACATTTTTGTAGCGATCACCGCCATCTGGCAGGCATATGAGTAACAAATTACGGACCACGAGGGGTTCGGGGTAATTGTCAGGGCAAGATTATTGTGATGCGATATTTTGCTATCAATTTGTCTCCTCCCGGGGAGGGCTAGACCATAAGGGATGGCCCTGGGTCAGCCGGGGTGCGAGGGATTTGTCGATGACAACCTCACCTCCGGCCTAGCACCACGACCCACAGTCGGCGTGCGGTTTTAGTCGGTTCGAGCCCGACATAACCTCCCCTTCCGGCTTCGACAGGGGGGTATCCGAGGGGATTTCCGCACGAAAAAAAAAAGATATCAATTTGTCTCCGATGGTAAACTGGACATGAGCTTACAGTTTAAATAGAGATATCTTTATTTAAAAACTAAGTTACAATATGCCTAATTACATGTCTTCGAGTTTTACTCTATGTAGAGGCGGTTCGCAGCTCGCGCCGCCATTCTGGATATTTTGACGGGAAGGTCGGTCACGTGACTCGGCGGCGGGCGCGGGCGCGGGTTGCGGGGCGCCGGCTAGACTCTCCAGTAGCCGAGCCATCCGTCTGCTGCTTTGACTGCGGCCGGTCGCCGGAATCTACGCCCCAGTCTCACGCGTCCGCATCTATTACGTACTATTTTGTATCGATGGCCTGCGACTCCTAGGAATGAAATCTGTGTCGGTGTTGCGACATATTCAGCTACAGTGTGCGTAGTTTAAGTTTTTTAGTGAAAAAGTGCCTAAATGTAGTGTCAAATCGACGTTATTTGCGTATTTTTGCACGGGTGTGCGTGCGGCGACGGGGCGGAGACGCCGGTGATTAGCGGTTCGCGCTCGGCCGGGCCGTCGCGACGGCACACTCGGCTCGGCAGACATGTTTCGGTCGCGACCGGAGCGCGTCGTGCGTGCCGGCGCGTAGGCTCGCTCGTGACATGCGCCTGCCGAGCCGCAGCCACAGTGGAGGTGATCGAACATGGATGTAGTGACGCCGCACATCACCTCAGTGCTGAAGACATACCAGGCCAGCGCGCCGCGCAGCCTCCAGGGCCCGGGCTGCGGGCGCGCCGAGCCGCGCGGAGAGGCGCCGCCGCCGCCGCCGCCGCCCGCCGCGCCGCCGCTGCTGCTCGCCGCCGACACCGTGCTGGGCGAGCGCGGCGAGACCCTCCTCGAGCGCGAGCCCATCTCGTGCTTCAGCGTGGGCGGCGAGCGCCGGCTGTGCCTGCCGCAGATCCTCACGTCGGTGCTCACCGACTTCACCCTGGAGCAGATCAACCGCGTGTGCGACGACCTGCAAATATACTGCTCGCGCTGCACGCCGGAGCAGCTGCACGAGCTCAAGTCCACGGGCGTGCTGCCGAAGTCGGCGCCGTCGTGCGGGCTGATCACGCAGACGGACGCGGAGCGGCTGTGCGCGGCGCTCCTGCACGGCCCGACGGCCTTGCGTCCGCACAAACTCTCGGGCTTCCGCGTGTACCACGAGTGCTTCGGAGGCGGGCGCGGCGTTTGCGCGCCTGACCAGAACCTAGTGCAGTGCTTGGAATGTCGTATGTTGTACACGCCGCGCCGGTTCGTGTGCCACTCGCACGGGACCGAGCACCGCACGTGCCACTGGGGGTTCGACTCCTCCCGGTGGCGCCGCTTCCTCCTGGTGGCCGAGGAAGAGCTGGACAAGGAGAAATGCAATGCCCTTCTGGATGACCTAGCGGCGCAGGAAACCACAGTTCTAGCGCCAGCCGTCATCAAACAACCCAGCCAAACGTTGAAAAGAAAACAGGTACGTGTCAATGTTAACATGTTGATATATTTGTTGTTTGTTCCATTCCAATAAGAGCAGGATTAGAACCGACTCGTGCCATTATTGTCTATGTTCTTATAAGAATCTTATTAGAATACAAATACGAACGACATAACTAAATAATTAATATGCACTCTATAATTTAACTAGGCGCTTACCTAAGTTCATTTTGAATATGTGCTTTCTTTTGATGATTGCAGTGGGTAGTGACTGTAGTGATAAATACAGAAAGGTAGAGTCACGGAATATAAAATAGTTTGGAAATCAATGTCGGTAAACTCTCTGACTCAAAAATTATGACCAATCAGACACTACACGTGGTTGGTTATAGCTTTCGACAAAATAAAAGTACTTATTAGTAAATGTCCGATAATAGCCAATCGTGTGGCGAATTATGCTGAACAGCTGTACAACATGGCACACGAACTGTCACTCCGCGGAATCTCCTCAAGATTTCAGCAAAGAGCAAAATTAAAAATAGGTAGGTATTCGAATTTCGAATATTCAACATTATTTTATTTTATATCTATGGTCAGCACCTAACTCTATTCCCTTTCATTTATACTTGGCGTGCCAATCTTGTTACCGTATGATATGAATGAAGTATGAACCGTGGCTTAGGTTATCGCCAGCGATGGCTAACTATAGCCTCAATATTTAACTGACACTGTGTTCCGTGTTCCAATACCTATTTATTGTCGCAATAATTGCTGTCCACTGCTTTACTTAGGCCTCTCCCAAGCTGCTGTCATCATTTAAAGAGTTTCAGCTTACTATTACCACGGATTTCCTTCTTTTAAGTCAAAATCAGCCAAAGTCAACAACGCAAGGAAATCATCCCTCCCCTAGACACGTGGCAATTCGTTCGTATCGAAGAATAGATTCAAGATTGTATGGGATTTACACGTATTTTGACGTTTATGTCAGTCGTCAACGATGATCCCGTACATTAATTATCAGTCTATTCTATTCGATTCCATTCTATTCTATTCTACATACGTCTTGCAATATTTCCAGTGACAAGTATTTTCAGCAATTTAGTCAGTGGAAACAGTCCCCCATAAAGAAATTGCGGCAAATACTTGCAAATAATTTGCATATTGCCTCTTGTCAAGAGAAGCAGTTTTCGGTAGTAAATATTGTCTGAAAAATCTCATCCCGACCTGCAACCCGGCCAGTATACCTACTATAGTTGATACACGGTGTAACAATTCACGCATGCGAGGAAAAACGAAGAAAAAGAAACGTTGCTAGGCAGGGCGGGCGTTTTTATCGTATTCTAGGAATACCTACATTTTGGAGAAGGCATATTTCGGTTTGACAGGCCGAATGTCATTTTATTTTCCCTTTTTTTTTTCAAAATCAATTCCATCTACCTGGGTCGTATTTGGGAGGATATAAGGAATTAAACCTTTGAGAATGCCGTAAGGCGAAACAGGTCAGGTCTAGAAATGAAATAAAATAAACTCAGTGGAAAAGTACAAGTGTGTTATTCAATATGTGTAGCAGATTCCACCAAGCGCCATCAATCTCCAGTATAAAATTTGATAACCTTTTAACTAAGACGTTTAGTTTTGGTCATGTTTGTATCACACACCAGTAATGTGGTGGAGACTTGACGCTTCTAAGGAGTTTTGGAACAATTTCCCTAACAAAAAATATTACTAACTGCTCTCGTTAAAGGGACAACACTAGACTAGAGTAGTCTAGTGTTGTCCCTATAACGAGAGCAGTAACGACAAGTTGTTTAATATTTAAATTATCGCGCAATTTTCCCATCAATACCTAGAAATCTCCCTCTATAATCGATTAAATGCACTTCCCACCTTGAAGTTGGCAGAATCATCTGTGCCTAATGTAAGGAGCCACTTCAATAAAAAAAAAAATAGAAGACCCCAATAAAATAAGATAACAGAATAAAATAAGATGGCCTAAAACAATACGAAGCACATAACGAAATGAAGATAGCGATTGTTTCCAAATTTGAAACTTCAGTGCAACTAGCGCCACCTTACTAGATTTCTTGTACAATCCTCATTCTGTGAATCAGTTCACTCAGTTCCCTCCATAAATTATTCAAAATAAATGACATTTATGTTCAACCATCGCGTATCATCCGCTGAAAAAACGCGCAACAAATAACCTTACGCAAGTTCTTATCTAAACGAAGTTCATTGAATTTGTATTACCTATATTGTTTGTATAAATGAAGTCCTTGTTTGATTCATGAATTAAATATTAATATCGATGAATGGAGAAGTGTGAATCGTGACCTCTAACTTAAAAGGTTCTTAGGTGTCGAACTCCGCCATTGTTTTTATCAAACGCATGTTACTGCAAGTTGATTTGATGCAAATGTAAATGACAATTAGATGATTCACAGTTAATTTCTCGATGAGAACGATGTTTATTGAAACTAAACTGAGTTCATGGTTTTACTCAACGAATTTGTTTTTGAAACTAGTGAAATACAGTTTAAATCCTATAATTCCTATCAACTAAGGGCAACTAACTAGATCAGGCAGCTAATAATTTTGTACTCTACGCAACGTAATGTAACTGAACTGATTGAAAATAAACATTTATTTTTATTTTTTTTAACTAACCGACGACGGATACATGTTGTCATAAGTTTCAAATCCTAAATATTATTAATTTAGGATTTACAATCAAAAATAATATTAGATCCCTCTGGGAAATCGCTAACTTTTTAATACTATTGCGTCTTAATAAAACATAGATAGTCGATTAAATCTAGGCGTCCGAAAACAAGCCATAACAGGCTTGTATTTTCCTTCCTAGCGCCCAGGCCCGACCTAGTTCCAATCTGGGACACGGAATACGTGACGTCAGAGTATTCCAGACAGACATAAACGTATACGAAACTAGACAGCCAATGTGAAAACAAAAACATTTTGTGTTAGTATTTTAGGATATTCTAAACACCATGTTTTGTATGGTGTAGTGATGAAGAAAGATTACAAGTATCACCACCCTACCTCATTCGAAAGGTGTAGTAAAAGGCGACCAACGGAAAAGTACGCAGACGATATCACTGCGAGAAAAAGAAAACCCGAAATAAAACCCTGTATCAACCCATCGACCAATGTGAGAACTGTACGTCAAAGCTTCCCAACATTGGGAGAGGCCTATGGCCAGCCGTAGACCGTAATAGGCTAATTTGATTGATTGATTGACTAAATAGCGATATCTAGACTGAAAGTAAGCATATACCTTAATGATATATTAATATATCAATATAGGGCACGCGACTGCCACGCAGGAGGCGCGGGTTCGATTCCCGCTCAGTGCAAATATTTGTATGCATGAATATGGCAATTTGCATTGGTCTGGGTGTTTCTATGTATAATATTTATGTATTTACAAAAAAAAAGCATATAAGTATGTTTATCCGCATTCTAGATTCCATAACACAAGCTATAAAAGCTTACCATGGGTCTAGATAGCGTTGTGTAAAATGTTGTGGAATATAAAAAAAAAAAACAAAAAAAAACAAAAGTTCAGGAAAACAAGGCGTGACATAATCTTAGCAAAATCGTAACTTACACGCGATTGCAGAACAAAATAGCTTCAATATGTATGAGTTTGCTTTGATTATGCATTTCACCGCATCTGTTGCCTTTTCTGGATATTTTACGCCTTAACGAACCAATAATTATCATCATATTGGTGTTATTCTGTTTGCATCCGAGGCTTTTCGCTTACTCCACCTTTTCACTTCGTTTTATCATTACGAAAGTGACTTGTCCGATCCCCAAACTCTGACAGGAAAGAAACTCGTATCTACATGCCCCGAATATCTAGCAAGTCTCATACGCCCATAATATCCTGAACTAATACCGCTTACTTAATAAAGTCCAACCAATAAGAAGCAAGTAAACACAATAAAACCGATATCTAATACTTGCTATAAGCATAAATACTTTTATCTAAATGATAAACTTGTTTTTACCCGAACCTCTTGATAACGTTCAAACAGACACAACACTAGTACAATGTTTCTTTAGTAAGTCCTTCTATAATATGTACAGTGCTAAATATTTAATTGTACTCACACTATTCTTCCTGCGGGGTAGCCAAAAACGATTTTGATGAAGCTTTGCTGCACACGCACGGTTTTCCGATTCGGTTTATATTAGATTTGGAAAACCGAATGCTTCTTTACATATAACATTTTCAACAATCTAAATTCGGACCGAATTGGATTCGGAAAAGCGAATCGAAAAACCGTCCGAAAATCGATACGTAAGGTGTGCCCTGCGTATCGATTTTAAGCTAAGCTAAGCACTGTAGACTATAGATTTATAGCTTTCAGGCTCTGAAACCTAGTAGCAGTAGATAATTTTTAAAGTTCCATTCTTCCAAACTTATTATTATATTGCGAAAGTAACTCAGTCTGTGTGTCTGTTACGCTTTCACCCTTGAACCACTGAATAATCTCTGAGATAGATTAGAGCTTGGAAAAGGACATGAACTATGTTTAATCGCGATGCAGGACTACGGGCAACTTCTAGACTCTGGCGAACGAAAGATGGCGCAAAAAGTTGGCGCCAAATTTGAAAAAAAACCAACAGGTTGCAACACTGACTAGACTCTGGCCATGTACCATAATAGACTAGTTTCATGCATGCCTAATAGGAAAAAGATTCTAGTATCGACTCCGTTATTTCGGTATATATTCAGTGTGAAGAGTGTTGATTTTTTAAATTTGGCGCCATCTTTTGTTGGCCAGAGTCTAGTAAATCTCTGCAAGTGAAGCTGTCAAAAACAATGTCATCCGTATTGTACTACGCACAGATCAGTGAACCTAATTCTCATCGCATTCCACTTGTGTTTAAATTTAAAATGCGAAGCTAATGTGTAATACTAATGGCTGCGGTAATTAGTTGCTATGCTAAATAGTTGAGCCTATCCTGGACATTCACAGGCAATTGTTTCTCTTACCTACTAGACAGTTTGGTTAGAACACAAAATGGCGCGGTTCTTGGGTAGACGGAATGAATTTGGTAAGGAACGTAGACTCGCATTTTAGAGAACAAATGACTGTCTATGGAGATTTTTTTGAAGTGAATAGGTTACTCTAGGTCAGTAGTTCCCAAACTTATTTTTCTCGTGGACCACTTTCAAAATGTTACTAGTTTCGATGGACCCCCTGCTGCTACATTTCTACCACATTCTTAAAGTCGCCAAAAAATGAAAAAGTGTCGCTTCTGAGTTCTGTCCCTATATTCCGATAGGTAAAATAAAAACGAAAAATGGTACATTTTATAACACTTTATTTAGTAAAAGAATAGAATTACAAGAAAAAATTAAAAAGGTAAGTCATAATTTTAATTAATGGGAAGGATGTATTTGGTGGAGTGTCAGCAAACGATCAATGTTTGGCTTTATTTTTGTGAGCAATAACCGCAAATCCCCCCGCTCTGTGATGTTTAATTTGCTCCTTTTTTTTGTTAAGAGATTTGAAACGGCACTAAAACTCCTTTCTACAAGGTATGACGAGGGAAAAGCTATTAAAAATTTCCTTGCGATTTCCCACAGTCCAGGATATTTTTCGGGTATTTCTGCTTGCAGCCAAAATGTTTGGTAGCCTTTTCTAAATTTCACCTTCAGCTCCTCATTGGTGCTTAGCTCGAGCAGCTCCTCTTGTAATACTACATTGGCCACTTCCGTTTCATCAAATGGATTTATGATCCATGGTGGTATATCCATTGTCAGCATATCTTCAAACCTGGTTTTGAAGTCAACATGCAGGGCACTTAAATGTTGACTGTAGGTATGGATATCCTCATCAATACATTCTACCTGTGACAAGTTTGGAAATTGAGAGAATTCGCGCCGACTAATGTTTTGCTTCATTAATTTCAATTTCCCAAGAAAAGCTGAAATTATCCCCTTTGTTTTTATTAAATTCAGGCTGTCCCCTTGTAACTGCAAGTTAATATCATTAAATTTTTTAAACAAATCTGTCAAATACGCAATGTCTGTTTTGAATTTGATCAAGTTTTCTTTTAAATCTGGATCTCTGCTTTCTAGGAACTCTAATACGGAATCGAAAACAGAGTAAAATCTCGTTAAGCATGCACCTTTCGACAACCAGCGTACTTCAGTATGTAAGAGCAGTCGCTGGAAGTCTTCATCATTTTCGTCGCACAATTGAGCAAATAAACGCGTATTCAATGCATTGCTTCTGATTTTGTTGACAGCTTTTATTACAAAATTAAGAGATTGGTTCAACCTGTCACTGTTTTGCCACAAGATGTTGGCGGTGGATTACGCAATGAATAGCTGTAAGCCCTGGTATAATTCTTTTGAGATGAGTTATAAACCCACGATATCGCCCGACCATTGCAGGAGCTCCGTCTGTTGCCACTGAAATAATGTTTGTAAATGGAATCGATTTTTCCGTAAAAAAATTGCTCAGTACATTAAATATTGATTCGCCTTTAGTGTCAGTCTCCAAAGTTCTGGCAAATAGCAATTCTTCGTGAATTTCTTCCTCCATAATATATCGGACATATGTCAATAATAATGCTTCATTACCGGGTAACGTTGACTCGTCCAGTTGTATAGAAAAATGAGTTTTTTGCAGATGATTGCACAAAAAACATTCGATATCAGAGCTCATTTCATCAATGCGTCTTTGTACAGTATTGTTACTTAATGGAATTCTTTTTAGTACGTCAAATGGAGATTTGTGGAAAACAGTTTTTAAGACTTCTTCAACAGCGGGTAAAATTAATTGTTCTCCGATAGTGTGCGGTTTTCCACATTTTGCTATAAGTAATGAGATATTGTAAGATGCCCGCAAGCCATCATCGTTACTTTGAGCTGTTGAAGCGAACATACTGTGCATGGTGGGTCTCTTTTCATATTTTTCCTTCAATGTTTGAAAATATTTTAAATCTTTACCTATTTTATCAGTATGACACCTTTTTAGATGATCTTCGAGCTTTGATGGTTTCATAGAGTCATTGCTCAAAACTTTGTTGCATAATAGACACATGGGCAATTGTTTGTCTGCCTCTGATGGAACAAAACCATATTTCAAATAATCGACACTATATTGTCGACATTTTTTCTTTGCTGTAGCCATGTTTCGTGTCAGTTAACTTACCTGAAAAAAAAAAATGTTTTTGTAACCAAGTTTTTTTCTGAATATAGGTATCACACCGCAGCCTTTGTCAGCACGCGGGAATAGAATTACGGCTTGTGAAGGGACCAACTAATAAACCGCTAAGACAAATACAGACGTATCAATTTTAAAGTACAGTAGAAACTCGTTTATCCGGCCCTCAGTTATACGGATTCGCGATTATCCGGACTACCAACCGCGACCAATTTATATGTACCTACAAGTCGAATTTATGCAAGCATGTACGTGTCGGAACTTGCATATTCCGCCCGCGCCGTGTGGGATCGCTACCCCGCGCGTTTCGTTATTGTATTAGTTCGTTTGCAATTGTGACCATCTCATGATGTAGCATTTTATGCTCTGGAAACAGCTCTCAAGTGGTTTGAAAAACAAACAGAGAGTGATACTGTGAGTTTACTACAACTGAAACGAATTCGTGATATAGCAGCAATGTAGAGAAAAAGTTGCTTACGTTAAATGACAATTACCAAATATTTTAAACCAAATTAAACTTATTACCTACTTATTTCATGATTACCAAATGCAAATTACCAAATACATACCTATTGTAAACAAATTATTCGTACATACATACCTAAATATTTTATTTCATGATTAATGCTGCAGTTTAGTATTATGTATGTAATCTATGAAAATATGTATGTACATACATACATAAGTAAGTGTTAATTTCTTCATAAACATTGATTTTCGTTGATATATATGTATTTGTTATTTTTAATAAACACAACATTATTCTTCATACATTCGATTATCCGGATTTTCGATTATCCGAATGCCTATCGACAACAATTAGTCCGGTTAATCGAGTTTCTACTGCACCTAATTTACCACTAATTTTTAATACTACAAAAAAAAAACTCAGTATCGAATGCTGATCAAATTTGTGTAGGAAAAAATAAAAGTCGAAATCCCAAAATTGTCCATAAAAACCATAACTAACATCAAATCAATGAGTTCACGCTTAATTGCTCTGCAATATTGCTTATTCGGCCTTTTTAGAGAGGCAGTGCTTCTCTCGTGAAAAAACAATTGAATAAAACGTGCTGTGTTTGTCTTCAAATCGAAAGAGGACAATTAAAATATCCGTAAGTTACTAAGTCACCTATCTATACAAGCAGTTGTGATCAACTGACTAGTACACGTAAACAAAATACTTAATTACTATAACAAAAAAAAAGGTAAGTACTTACTTTTCTTCGGCACTAGCAATCACTGATATGACGTTTCTCACACCTTTTTTTCGAAATTCCGGAAACAAATGAATGAGTTTGCCTTTGGCATCAAGTATTTATAGTGGTGATCAAATTCATGTCTGAACAAGTTTAAGCATTGTCGGGCGGATAGCGCTTTGCAAGTCTGTACACGAAATTGTACGTAATATCATACGCAAGTTTAGACAAGTAACAGTCGCTTGCCTTATTAAAATATTATCTGCTTAGTTAGGTACTTAAAATAATGTAGGTAGGCCCTTATAAAAACTATGCTTGCTCTTTACTATTGACGGCCACTTTGGTTCAGTGGTAGTGGACGCTGCCTCTGAACCAAGAGGTCGCGGGTTCGAATCCCGCGGGGTACAAACATTTGCGTGCATGAACATGTTTGTTTGTATCTGTCTACTAGGTGTTTTCTATATACAGGGTGTATCGTAAATCGTTTAAAACCTCTTGGCCACGTGGTCTATAGGTCACCCTGAACAATGTTTGTTCTACGACTTATCCAATACAGACATTAAATTTTTCGACTTCCCATACAAACCTCGATCAGCTGTTTGGTCATTTTGTTAAAAAAAGTATTTAAGTATGTTTATCGGTTGTCTAGTACCCATAGTACACAAGCTCTGCTTAGTTTGGGACTAGTGGCTATGTGTGAATAATGTCCAAGAAAAGCAGATAAATTTTCGTGGACCCCCATTAGCATCTTATGGACCCCCATTTTTTGTTCACGCCTACGTAGACCCCCAGCAAGTCTCCCGTGGACCCCTGGGGGTCCACCTGGACCACTTTGGGAATCACTGCTCTAGGTGCTTTGGCCATTTTTTGTAGAATATCATTTGAGTTGGGGAAAATACCTTTAAACTCGCGACACCGTTACCGACACCTCTTGTGACAGATTGTGAGAATTTTTTAAAATATCTACATATAATGGCCAAGTTTTCCCTTCTATCGGAATTCCTTGAATGTCTCCTGTATTTATTTCTAAAATATTTTTTAGTGTCAAAAAAATTATATAAAATAAGTAAACAAACAAGAATTATATTTCCGTGTTCAGTAAATGGTACAGTTAGTGTCATAAATATCTTGACGACGAAGTCCCAAAGTGATCTTGTAACTCTCGTATTAAGATCAAATCAAACTGTTTTATTGATTTACTAGCTTTTGCCCGCGGCTCCACCCACGTTGGATATCGGTTATCGCGACCAAACATAGCCTATGTCCTTTCTCAAGGTCTAATCTACCCTTATACCAAATTTCATCAAAATCGGTTCAGTGGTTTAGGCGTGAAAGCGTAATTTACAGACAGACTTTCGTATTTATAATATTAGTATGGATTTTTGTCCGAACCAAAGGTGTGTACCAAATATCAGAAAAATCGTTCAACTGGAAGGGGGTAAATAAACCAAATTAAGATCATTTTGATTACTTTTCTTGTCTTCATCTTTCTGATACTGACTGTACTTAAGATAACAGTTTACTCCTAGATTCTCAAGCGAATGATTCAGCCATAATTTGCTGCCGTCAATGCCGCGCAACAAAGTTTCGTATCTAGCAAATTACAGGTTCTAATGGCTTGGCTACCCACCTGCCCCTGGCGGGTATCGATTACCAGCGTTTAATAGGAGATATGCGTTTCCTATTTGTGTATAATAGTAGCTTTTAGCTTGCTTGGACTAATAGTAGCCTGTCTTATTGCAATCGATGTTCGTATCCTACGTTAATACGTCATCAGGTAGATACCATGACTGCGGGATTAAATTCTTACGGCATCTACAGTTTTGTAAAAAATAAGACTCAATGAAAATATTTACTAATTCATCAATCAGTATCAGCTTACGCTGGATTTACCTACCCATTTGGTGATATCTCAATTCTGGAGTTAAGCAAAACTTTTAAAATAGTTGAGATGCCTGAATATCTTCATTTTCGGAAGTCTAAAAACACTAATATCTAGATTATAACACTGAATTTTTAAAGCTCTGCACATCTAAGCCGGCGGCGGCTCGCCGCACCTGCCGAAGCCCGGCGGGCAAGGCTAGCCTTATTTCAACGATTTTGCCGGTAACATCGTTAAAATAAGGTCGCCAGGATTGCCCGCCGGGTTCGTGCCGGTGGGCTGCCGGTGGCGTTGGCGTGTAGACAGTTTAAAATGTTGCCTGCGTTCAAAAATCCTCGTACAGATAACGTCATCGGCAAAACGAACAATGTGTGTTCAAGTGGTTCGCGGTCACAGTTATCAATGAACAATAATGACGCCTATTATTAGGTAAATTTCTTTCAGTCTTCGGCTCAACATTGTATTGCGATAATCTTTACGTTTATTATCGATATCTAGACGCGATTCGTTTTTAAACAAGAAATACCGAACTGCACATAAGCTTTCCTGAAGATATTGTGAATTGTGGTTCTGAGACAAAACATTCATACTAGATCGCTCAGGCGCCAGGGGTCTACTTATCAAACTGTCTATTTCGCATTTTGACTACTTTACTTGGAGACAACTTCGCAAATTTCCTACTTAGCAATCAGCCTATTTCGCATTCTGTCTACTTTTCAACTGAACCTATTTCGCAAACTGAGTCCTTTTTCTGTAATGTCATCTTCGGACAGTTGGTTACAAAATAGAAAATTCTACGCTACCTAATAGTGGGATAAAAGCCTCGGATGTTACCGGTATCACTAAGCTTTTTTACTGATGATAATGGATCATTATCACGCTATTCAAATACAATTTCATCTCTATATTTAGTTACAAGGCACAGAATAGATAATTACTGCTGTAGGTGTACCATTTAAAATATGATAAACATTTTTTGATAACCTTTGCGTCGGTTGTTATAAGAATTAGCATTATTATACATATCCAAAGATAACACAGAATAAATGGCGGAAATCCGTTAGAAGAAATATTAATTGGGGTGAGAATTCACCACGCACCCTCTTGGTTAATCAGACCCTCACGAAACGCACGCACGGAATACCATAATTTTGAGGTACTTGTCACCTCTGGTAGGCTATTTTTAGGGTACCGTAGCCAAATGGCAAAAACGGAACCCTTATAGATTCGTCATGTCTGTCTGTCTGTCTGTCTGTCTGTCTGTCCGTCCGTATGTATGTCACAGCCACTTTTCGCCGAAACTATCAAGCCTATTCTATTGAAACTTAGTAAGTAGATGTATTCTGTGAACCGCATTAAGAATTTAACACAAAAATAGAAGAAAAACAAAAAAAATTGGGGATTCCCATACTTAGAACTGAAAGTCAAAACATTATTTTATTACCACATCACTATTTGTTTGAGACAAAAAAGCTGCAACACTGCAAATATCATTTTACTGACTGAATGTATATATGTATGCCATAGTTATGCCATTTCAATTTAAAAAAAAAAACATAGTTATACACAGAAACAAGAGTACAAAATCCCGCCGGGACGTCACCCAGCGTACTGTTAATACCACAGTTGAGCGACAACGCACCGATGCGTTGTTTACGAGCGGTACATGTCATGCGGCCACTGTAATTGCTGCATACGCATGAGTTGCACACGGGCCGATGTAACACGACACACTATTTTACATCTTTCTCTTTATTAGGGTAAATTCCACAGAAATATATCAGGATAGAAAAGCTATAAGCAGTGTTCACCTGTATGTCGTGCGTGGCTAATTTCTCCCTAAAAATAAATACGCACGAGAGATCCGGAATGACTTTATTTTTCGAACATACTTCTCTCTTTATTCTAAATTTGAAAATAGCACAGGATATGATTTTCAGGGTATATTTTACGATGTTATTACAAGCCAGTCTTAAAAAAGTCCCTGCCTTGTTTGTCAAGAATTGTCCAAAAAGTTGCCACGCATTCCCTGCTCATATAGCCGTTCTGTTCTAATATTATTTCTGTGGTCAGAGCCACTGAAAGAGCACCGGTCGGCAGCAAAAGTTATTAGAAATAGACTATGAACTTTTTGATCTGGTAGATAAGGTTCAAAATCGTTTGTATTATTTAGCCTCTAAAAGCCGCTGATCGCTCTTTCAGTGCTAGAGACTAGGAGACTGCAGGGCTGCCAAATTGTGTGATACGAAGAGTTTATCTGATCAACACACAGACAATAACCTCTCCAAGGCTGTTGGGTTAGATGCTGGTAATTCGCATAATAAATTGCATTGAAGACTTAGCTTGATCGCGATTCGCAACCCTGAAGAAACTATTCCCAGGATATCCAATCATCTTTATCTCTGCTGAGTTTCATACAGATCCTGTTAAGGCAATTTGTCGTGACTATTTTTTTTAAGGAATATTAGAACCGAAGCTACTAATATTCCCTCTAACCCCTCCAACTAAGCTAAATTGCTTGCGTCGGTAGTGTAATGGCCAGGATTCGAACCCGGGACCTCTCGATCGTAAGGGCGACTCCTTAACCATTAAGCTACCGACACTACTACAGGTTTTTTAGATTCATAAGTCGTAGATTTGATGGGCTTCATTGAATCGATCGCTATATTTGATGGGTTTCCATTGTAAAATGCGCTGTAAAATAAGTGGTCCACTGGCAACCCTGTAACGAGAGTATATTATAGGTATATATTCGCTGTAGGTACGTTTTGAATTCAACTGGGCCGGTTTCTGATCTTTTTAATCAAAACCAGTTACATAATGAAGGGACACGTTACTCCATATGTAAGAGTAGGACAAAATATCTATGGGCTGTTAGCCGTGTGAGTGCTCGTCAGTCTATCTAATGCCTGGTACACACCAGTTGGAGTTATAGTTACCGGCATGTATCTTGACCTTAAGGGCTCTTCACACCGAAAAAACACTTAGGCCCGCATTCTAGAATGAGACTCAACCTGAATCACAATTTATCTGATGACAGATTGTATAGGCAGATTGATAGTTTGACATATGACCTGTACAATCTGTCCTCAGATAAATCGTGATTCAGGCTGAGTGTCATTCTAGAATACGGGCCTTAGTATACTGCGCGCATCCATACTGATCCATACTAATAATATTATAAATGCGAAAGTAACTCTGTCTGTCTGTCTGTCTGTATGTATGTTGATACACTTTCACGCCTAAACCACAGAACGGATTTTGATGAAATTTGGAATAGGAGTAGATTAGACCTTGAAAAAGGACATAGGCTATGTTATGGCATAAGCTAATATAAAATAAATTTTGTGGCAATTTAGATAATAGCGGCAATAGATAATCCAGCTGACGGCAACAGGCTTGCTTTTTATAGCGTGAAACCGAAAAATATAGCTCGAAAACGTGTGTACCTTTTTCATATTTTCATACTATGTGTACCTCGTTTGCCTCCCAATTCCATAAAAAAAAACCTAGTAGGTAAATAATGTGACTATAAATTTTAATTAAGTATGTTCATAGTAGGTACCTATGCATTAAATATTCATAACGTTTAAATTTATTTTTATTTTAAGACATTTTCCTGCATAATATCAAAACGTCTAAAAGATTAAAATATGTATAAAAAGTATACTTAAGCATATGCATTCATATACATGAACATGGTATTCGTTATTTTTGAACAATAAAAAAGTTACAGAAATTAAAAAAAAAGCAGTTTGCATCTAGGAAATACACGTTAAATTAATTATTTATATTTTATTTTGCCATGGAATCGTATAGTATAATTAAATTCTATGTTCAAACTTTTTGCATGCGCAATTAAAATTTCAAAAAAATCGAATTAACTTTTAGAACCCGACCTACTGGATCAATGTCCTGAAATCGGTACACCTATTTAGAAGGGAGTTAGTCAGATAAACAATTCAGAGACTTAAACCTGAACGGTCAGGTATAACTCAGCTGGCAGAAAGATTTATTGGCTATGGTCCCAGTAAGGAAAAAAAAAGGCATGTGTAGATGAAGCTTTTGAGTTCTTCTATAACTATATTTACATTTTATTTTTATTCAGTTCCATCTTCCATTTATAGTACATTTTGGCGGCAGATCTGTCATTTTGAGTTAATGAAGTAACCTATCGCAATCCACTGGTGGACAAAGGCCTCTCCCAATGTTGGGTTGGCAAAGAGTCAATATATTTATTCTTTTTTAAAAAAAATATTTTTTTAAAGATGGCTTTGTACGCAAGGTAAGGGTTCATAATTCGAGATTTCCTTCTCTCGCAGTACTCGCCTGCGTATTTCCCTTTTTTATCGTAGGACACTACATTATTCGTAGGTAGGACACAATGTGTGCGCCCTACAATCACCAAACAATTTCTCCTATTTATTATAATTTAGTCAAGTCGTAGTTCCGCCCCTCGCAATGCCCTGCTGTTATTTATTCATTGAACTTACACGGCATGGTTATTAGACCTCATTGCAGCTCAACTCACCACGTACCAACATTCGTAAGTACAGTTCGTGTAATTGGCACTCTTGATTCTGAGAAGTTAGTGATTGTGGCGTGTTCTTTAAATGTATGATGGGACAAATGACGAGATATTCTATCAAGGAGTGCGCAGGTATATGAAGGTTATTTTTTTTTATACAGGGCGTGGTCAATCACACCATTGCAAAACAAAAGACATTTTTTTTCTGTAACCTACCTTGTTTCAAATTGTTCGTTTGCTGATGTTTTTTAAGGTTTTTTGAATTGATGGAAAGTTATAATACGGATTTATTATTACTTATATTAAGCTTATATTATTATAATTATGTAGGCAAGCAAAATAAAAAAATGTGACAAGTTGTACAGTTAATATATTAGTTAGGATAGTTTTGTTTATATTTTATAAAAATAAAATAGGTAAACGAATTATTCAATAAACAAAAATGTGACAAGCCTAAGAAATTTCTAATTACTTGTACATACTTACAACATTTTCTCACCAAACCAAACATCAAACGTAAAATCCAACATATAATTTTTTTTATCTTTTTTTAACGTAAATAGTGGCAAAAACAGCACTGACTTTTCTGCCAAACTATTTTAGTGTGGACACACATTATATACGTAGTGCAAAATTGTCGCACTTTCTTTAAATACCGTCTTTGTTCAAACAGCTTTGACCGTGTATATTACGCCCCCATTTTGGTCGTATTTTCAGTAAACCCGCGCGTGTAAGTAATCGTCCTAACCCTCCCACTGCCTCCAGAAATTGATGAAACCGGGATCCAGAGGGTAGTAAACTGTCTTGAACTCAATTCGAAGCGTTCAATCTCCAAACTTCTTGCTTGTAAATTGTAAATTGATCCTTATTAACTTCGGGACGGTGAAACCTTGGGCGAACGGAGGTTTTATTTCCGGGGCACTCGACATAAACAACGGGATCATGGTTTTGATTACTTTTATTAATAGATGTATTGGTTTACAATTAAATATGATTGAAATCTTTCCACTGAACCAGTGATACACAAATTGACAAAACGATTTCGATCTATATCAATAGCGAAATTGAGATAGGAATAGAAAAGGCGAAATCCACACTTACAATGATATCCACTGAGTAAAACGAGATAATGCAGTTTACTTCGACTTATTACAGTTTATTTTTTCAGCTAAAATCAGAACTTGACCTGTCAAAACTGACAGTCTTAAATGTACAGTCGACATCAGAAGTTACTGAATATTCACACATTTACAAAATGATCTTCACACATTTTTCAAAGCTAGTTTAGTTATTATTTTAAATAACATTTTGGAGCTAAGGTGGTCGAATTATATTGTGTGAACATCATTTACAAATAAAGCCAAGGAATCGTTATTTAGACCAAGTATCGGTTTGTGTCGTACATTAATTGAATTACGTTAAACAAAAAACTCGGTAACCTTGTCGTGTCCAGCTAGCAAACAAAAATTTAATACGATAATGATTATCTAAAAATGAGTAAACAATGATTGTCCAATTGTTTCTCATTCATTTGTGAGTTAATATAGACATTTTGAATTTAGATTTAATGGATCCTCTAGTTAGATTACAGGATGCTGTAGACAGCTAGAGCAGGTTTAGGAAGGGTTCTTGGGGTGCTTTCAATCAATCAATTTATTAGCCCATTAAAGTCAAAGTATTTATTCAAAATTGTGTAGCACTAATACAGCTTTGTGACGTCAAATTCTGCTTAAAACTAAGTTTAACACCGCTTCCAAGGCACCAGTGGAGAAGAAACGACGCGGTGCAACAAACAATTGCAGTCCACTGCTGGTATACCCAGCCCAATGTTCAGCCCATTGCTCCCGACCCAATTTTCTCTCCACCTTTTTCAGAGAGGTGCTTTACAATGATAACCGAAAAATATTCACAAATAGGAGTTGGTACTTGTCTGTGTGGTTTAATCACTAAGAGTCTATCTCCTGTAGCAAAAACTACTTAGCAAACTTTGATGTAGTTTATGCGCTAGGTCTTGTTCAGAATTAACAATTGCCATATTTGTTTCCAATTGGTTGAGTAGAAGTGTAGAATTAAAGATATTGCCAGAACTAAATATCCCTTCGACCAGCAAAATTTTTGGTATACCACCGTTTACAGACAAATTGCCAGACTCCGCACTGCTGCAGAGTTTCTTAAAAGACCCATATTGTGCCCAAAAGACGGGCCCAGGATCTCACGAGTTAGTTACACGGGACAAACTCACTTCGAGATATTCCAAACATGTTTTTGAAATTATTGATGTTAAACGAGGATCCGGTATTCGACGGAGGTGGGAGGTGATTGCCCCTTTTTGTTCGCAAGAAGCGCCACAAGAAACACCAGTCAGCCGCTTACACTCAAGGTCGTTTTTTATATGCGCCTAACTCTCAAAAACTATGTCCGTTTCGGTCATTTGTATAGCCGTAGTAGGGGTGTCTTCGACTTATTTTTATAGCTTACTGCCCCTGTGGTAGATGCTGCTCTGGTTTCCGTTACCCACAGGGACAGTTAGCTTATTAGCTATTGCCTGTGGCTTCTGATCCCTTTCCCAAAACCTATAGGAACTTATTTCAGGGATAAAAAGGACTACCAATTCGCTGTGCCAAATCTGTTCGACCGTTCGTGTTTGAATAACATTTAAAGCCTTCGTCTCGTAAGGGGTGCGCTTACTGGTTCTGCTTTTAGGATCGAAGGGGTTTTGTGGAAGCATCTACCGTCTGACTTCATAACTCCAAAAGGAGGGCCTTGTCCGTTGATTAGTAACTTAGTAAGTGTACCAGCTTACAGGCGAGGTTGATTTGAGACCCGAAGATTTTAGTGAGACTGCAAATTTTTTTGTATGTTATGGATAAGTAAGAGAGTTTGGCGACATTCAATTCTAAACTAGGACAGTTTCCCTTGATTTATATTTCCTAGAATAGAAACCTTCCGTGTAATATGAGTACCTAGTAGATATCCTAAGTGGTACAGTGCACTTTATAATATATGAGATCTTATATTTTGTGCCAAGCATTAGCACTTAGTAGAGGACACGTTGACAGTGCAAGGGGACTGTGTACTGACAACAAATTATAGGGTGAATTGATTATGTAAGTTATATTTTTTTGAAATATTTGTAAAAATTCAGTTTTCCTCGGAGGTTGGAAGTAAGATCTATTTGAACGGCGGCGTAATGTTTTGGATGAGCGGTTTATATTCTGGATGGACGGATTGCGCGGAACTGCGGGCAAGCTAGTAAGAAATAAATATAAAAATGATAATAAATTGGGATGCTAAAAATTATCTGTAAAGTGTCTGACCATGACTCACATTTAGATTTTTATCAAAAGCTAAGAAAGAAAATATAACCCAATTTCTTTTTTCTATCCTCGTTTATATGCTTAACGTAATACTTGAGTCATATACATACCAATGTTAGAATTCTAAATTAATTTATATATCTACATTATAAAAAAGATCTACTCACAAAATCACTCCACGTGGCAGTTGTACTACAGAACATGTTGATAAGTCACCTACTTATAATATGCGGTTGCTCATTTGTGGTCAGTTAAAAATAGTACATGTACCACCTACCTAACTTTTGAAGGAATAATCCTATTAAGTAAAATCCAAATCACGTATTTCTCATATTTCAGCTTAAAATCTCTCATTACCACAACAATAGTTACAGCCAAAAAGTTTTCTAGTTCCCACAAAGACTCGAGGTCAAAACCGCAAATATAATCTAAAATTAAAAATAGTGACTATTTAGTATGCCAACCCTACCTTTCAAAGCATGCAAATTGTATGCGAATATATGAGCGCGGTACACTTACTCAGTATTAACCAACCGGTTTGAGTTACCAGTATGTTGTGTACTATTTTAATTGCATGGTTAGCTATCCAAATTTACCGGGTAATATGGTATACATAGCACGGATGAATTGAGAAGGCTAAAGCGAGAATTGCTCGCAGTTTTGTTAGACGTTTTTCTAATTTTGCTGGTTTGCGTGCTTAGTAACAGCTGCCGTGGGGATTGTAGACGTGTTGTTTATGCGCGTGCGAGGGCGACAAGCAGACCTGAGTGGCAACTTTTTATCACAAGTATGCATCGCAAAAAATACTTCCAACATTATTACTATTGTAATTACAGCTACTTCAAATCTATAAATAATTTAGTTTAGCTTTTATAGAACTTAACATGACGTCTCATAAATTTTCCAATGCTTTTGATGCGGCCATATTTTTATTTATAGCTACTTATTGTGAATTGTGATTGTGATGAAATCATAGACTTCTAAAGTATGTCCGTGTTCCTTAGTAAACTACTACAGAGCTGAACACATTTTAGTATTATTTGTATCGAAGGATTCATCGTTCATTCGTTCGTTCTTTCATTCCTCTTACGGCCTAACTGTCAGAACTCATGTCAATATAAATCACAATAAAAAAGAAAAAAAAACATGGCGACATTTTGCTGCTAAATGTGTTTTTGAGCGGGGTTTTGAATTACGATTGCTATAGGTATGTTCAACGTAGTTATTGTCTCTACAAAAATGTAAAACTAATCAAGTTCTAATTAAGAACATGTATAAAACATATAGTAGAATGTAACATTCATTCAGCCCGTCTAGCCAGAAATGAGGTACGAAGATAAGCCATGAATATTATATTAGATGCGACTCGAAAGACTCGCAACTGCATGAGAAATTTAGAAAAAACGTGCACGTTTCGTTTATGGCACCATGCAACGATGTGCCAAATTGACCAATGAGACATAACTGCATATTTAAGATTGTAAATACTTGTATAATAATTCATCGGACGCTCTTAGATCTGTGGGCGACATTTTTATGTTTTAAAAATAAAACATCAAGAATGTTTTTTTTTTTCGAATTTTCGAATCAAGAATGAAGCTTTGTATTTTTGGCCATTTTTCGGATACCAGTCGCTTTTGCCTGTTTTGCATGTAATATTCATAATATGTACAATTGTACATACAGACCTGTGTGTATGTTTTAGAGGGGTCACACACCAAAGCAGCATGCAGGAAGCCGCAGCAAATTGCCCTAAATTTATGCAACATATGCTTCTCGATTTTTTTTGTAAAACTTTATAGTGTATACTACTTTATATTTAGTGCTTAGTGTAGAAGTTTGACTTAGTATGAAGTAGTTACACTAGCCTACACAATATTTAAAAAAAAACACCCTAACCTACATCGGTCCTCAAAAATAGGTACTGACGTTTTAAATTCATTTTTTTTTAACTTGACTACGAAATTCTGCCTGGCGGTTCACTAAGAAAAAACAAAAAATGGAGTATTTATATCTGCTTGCAGTCTTCTTGCAGTTCATTGCACTGCAATTATTTCTAACCTACAATGACTAATGGATTAGCCTTAGCGCATAAACACTACAAATTCATATATTTAGGTACGAGACGTCTCTCTCTACTAGCTAACCATCTACGGCCACTATCGGGTTCCAACTTTTCCTGAAGCGATTACTATATACATACAATACCGCATTTATCCCCGAAGGGTTAGGCAGAGGTGACTTAACACCCACATTTCACCAGTCATTTTATTCTGTCCCACGTAATAGGGGGTGAGCCTATTGCCGTATTCCGGGCACTATTGTTAACTCGAGCCATGCATACGAGGCTGGGTCTAGGCTGTATTATATCTATTTGACATTAAACAGTTCTACTTTTTTACTATATAAGTTACTACTATAAAAAAATACTATATAAACAACAATATAATAATAATAAATAATAAATATTTCACAACATTCTACACAAACGCTATCTAGACCCATGGTAAGCATAGCTTAACTAGCTTGTGTTATGGAATCTAGAATGCGGATAGACATACTTAGATTTTTTTTTTTTGTAAATACATACTTATTAGACATAGAATACTACTATATATAATATAAAACTACTAATACTAGATACCGAACTAACGCCCTACTCGTGTCTCGAGAGTTTCTTCGACCATCGTAACAGTAGAATAATCTGTAACGTGACCAAAAAGACTATTTTTATTGGTCAAAGAGACCAACGAGTCTTTCCCGCCATGCTGAGTCTGATACAATTTATTAGAACTTTCATAACACGTTCTCTATTATTGCGGTTGACACTTTTTATTCCTAATTTAAAAAAGTAGTACCTGTCAAACTGGTCTCTCTTGTTGACGAGGTATATTTCGCACAATGGCGCGAATTGTGGTTTATTGGCCGAACAACAATTTTAACCAGCAACTTATTATTTTCACATTCTGGAAAATTTTTAGGGACAAATGTTCAAAATCGTCTGCCGATTCAAATTTCCTCGAATTCAATCGCTTCTTGCACAACTCTCGAATAAAAATCCCGTTCACATTAATCTATATTATCTTGGAATACTTACTAAGTATTTAAAAGTTTTTCTACGTGTATGTGTACATTTTTTTTTTCTAAAAAGCTTAAACCGTATTCATAGACAAATAATGTGTAAGATTGTTTCTTTTTTCAGCATAGACAACAATATAGATAAACTTCATAAGCAAAACCTTATCTAGATACAAATTTTTCATTGTTAGAGCGATTGCCGACATAGTCATTTCTTAATTTAGATATAAAAATTGCTTTTTTAATAGTATTAGATTAGATAATACCACATTGAGCAAGCTAAACCATAATTATGTTCCACTAAACTGAGCAAAAGCTATGGGGGTATATTAAGAGAGGCATAGGTCAGTTTCACAGTTCTCTACTGGAAAGAGATTCCGTAATTAACTATAAAAACTTCCTTCAAAGTTAAATCGTGCTAAAATTGTCTTTGGTTTACAGTAAAACAGTATGTATTTGACAGTGACAATCATAGTTCTTATTTTCGCCATTACGCGAAATCGTTGGATTTACAATACATTCTAATTTTATTGTCGTATAGATTTGAAGGTTGTTGATTTGTCATTCATTCAATACTCATTCGTTCCACGCACCCAAATCAAACATCATTCATTTTTGAACGATCATCACTACAAAGCCACACCGCTCTCAACTATATTTGAATTTTATAACTATTATTTGGTAACACCAAGTGGATTTTATAAAAATAAGTAAAATATAATAAAAATATTATGACGACATGCGCCGGTGACTTACAAAATATGAATCTTTGTAAAGTTTTGTCAACGATATGAACCAGCTGTTTAAAATAACTAATTAGAATAGTAATTATCACTGTATTACGTTCGTAAACGATCTATTTATGGTAATTCGCGTTGTGCATATTTAAAACTTCAGTCGTAAGGCATTAAATTTACTTAACTGTACCCACCATCGTTTTGATGTATCATTTATAACGAAACGTGTCCATTTTAAAATTACAATTGGGTATTTGACTGTTTAGTCAAATTAGTAACTTTTTACTAAACATCAAAACGTTAAGTTTGAAACTTGTATGAAATAAATTATTGTGACTTCAACATTTTTATAGTCAAATAATTTACAATTATGCATAAGTTGGGTTTAATATTAAAAATAAATAAAAACGATAAAATAAGAACAAATAAAACGATTATCACTCTTTTTACCCGACCGTCATGAAGGGTTATGATTTTCGCGCGTATTTTGTATGTATGTTTGTAATATTCTTTAATACCTCATATCTTCTGAACTACTACACGGATTTCAATGATTGACATCTCAAGTGAAAGGTGATCTTCTTTCAAATGTACTTGGGTACATAAAATGAGAATAAAAAGCTATAGCGTGAACTTATGCGCCAAAATGTATGTTATCCAAAAAATATTTTTACCTAAACTTATCAAGTAGGGTATCAAAATGAAAGCAATTGATAGACGATTATAAAAATATAAATATATCATAACTAAAAAGTACACAAATAATAAATTATTGAAAATAAAAAACCCGACTGATTACTGAAAATATTGAAACAATTTTGATAGCAGGCGGTACCCATTTGCAAATTATAAATTAATGGGTACCGTCTATCGTCTAAAACAGGGTTTTTTATTTTCAATATTTTTTTTTCTTTACCATTCTTAATTTAATGAACTACAGGAAAGTACTCAATTTAAGTAATAAATTCTCTATGGTCGTATTTGAATTTGGAACGCTTAATAGTTTTAATATTCCCACCCTACGGACACTTTTATTACCGAAGCAGACGAGACGCCCATTTTCTGAAAATTGAGGAAAATTAAGTTTTCCTTCACACCTGCACGGTAATGGCGGACAAAACTTTGAAGTATTTTACTTCATTATGAGTTTCTTACACAAAGTTGTTATCAAAATTCCTTCAAGTAAATATTTAACATGAAATAAGCTTGAAATAAGTATTAATGTATAATTTATTTTAATAAAAAAGTTTAGCATTTTACTGAAATTCAACAATGTTTTTCGGGAGACAATAGGTTGTTTTTTTTTTAATTACGCAAAGGAGAATGTATTTTTTTAATAACGACACATCAATTTGACTTCATTGCCTGATGGTAAAACCTGAAAACAAAGTCTCAGGAAAGAAGGTCACCATTAAAGAGATGCAGCATATTACAATGGTGCTATTTTAAGCTTCGCCAATGGGTTGGGGAGGTCAGGATGACATTTGTTTCACGGAAAATATCGAAGTTACACTGGAATAAGCGATACCAGGATTCAAAATGGACGATGGCAAGGACGATTAATTTTTTTACCGTGGGGTAAAATTCTTCATGGATGTTATGCCGGACTCCTACCGACTAAAAACCCCCACGGTAACGCCCAGCAGCCTATGGTTGGGAGCCCCAGGTAAGCCCTCGGAAGGATGTCCCAGCGCTCCCAACAGACCCACGGTGCCACGGCTACAATGCGGCCGCGTCTAGGGGGTGGTTCGGATGCTATCCCGCGTCTATGGGGGGTTTTTGGGTGTTCTGGGTGGGGACGATGATGATGATAAAAGATTATTCTACGATAATTATAATTATTCACAAGAATATGTGTTGTTTTGTAGCCTATTATAATGAACTAAAATACAGTTTATAACACTTATCGTGTGAAGTCTTCGTTGTTCGCGTCTCGGTATTATAATTCCGTAGTAATTTAATACTATGGAGTCTATTTTTGTCGGCGATATGTTTAAGAGAATGATTAATTAATTTAATATGGAAACTGAGTAATTGGACATGCATACGTTAATTAAGATCGTTAGTAGGTAAGTAAATTTATAGCCCGTGCAATCAGTTCGTTTGAATTGCCGCTGTTATGGACAATGACTTCTATGTTACTACTAGACTCTTTTACTGATTGTATAGAATAAAAAAAAAATTGGTATCTCAAAAGACCACTATTTGACCAGTAATGCATGGGCCTTCCAGAACAACTCGATCAGCTGTGAATCGACTCTCACAGTGACATTAGAACTATCATCTAGAATACAATCTATCCCCAGATGGTATAATAACTAAAAATTCAGGACTGAATATCGTTCAGTAATACAGGCCTTACATTGCGCAACTTTTTCTGACTGTCATTATAAAAAGTGAGACTCACTCTTTTCAACGTAGGTATTCCTAATTCAAATTTCTTCCCGCCTCACCCACGTCGTCACAAAATAATGAGGTGTTTAATAATATAATAATTATAATATTTCAATGGTGTTTAGCGTGTAATACTGGTTATGTTAACATTGAAATGATTGTAGCCCCCCCCCCCCCCCCCTCCATCTTAAGGCCAGGTAGGCCGCATTTTGAGTTTTTTAAAAGCATTTGAATCATAGGAAAAAGCGTTTTAAATTTCGAAAAAAAGATATATATTAGTTAAGGATCTCTGTAGTCAAATTCGCATTCAGTTACCAGATCTGATGAACTTCACTCGATAGAAAAAAATCCCAAAGTTACCCCTTTTCGTTATTTTTTTTTGAATATTATGACTAAATTACTTATGCTTTCTATAAAATTTTTGTACTAAACTAAAGCCACTACATATGTCTAGACATTTTCGCAGATTTTGACTATATTATGAAATAATTTTTAAAGTTATAATTAAATACCTACTAAATTCGCGAGTGCTCGCGCCGCTGAGGCTCGAAAAGTTGCGCCAGTCGCGCGCTGGCGCTTACCGAAGTAGGACCTGTGTCAGTTTTTGCGCAACAGTTTCGTGCACCAATCAATCGGTTTTACGTATTTATAATAAATTGTTGCAAGTCATTCAATATGGGCAATAAACAACGCAAGCTAAAGAAGTCGTGCAAAGCCATAAACTAAATTTCTAACTCCGATTGGTAATTTAAAAAATTATCATACCTAAATATTACGCTCATAGCGCCATAGTATAAGAATATCAGTATTACTACTAAAGATGCTACTTACAATTTTCTATAATTCATATTTTATCTATATCAGTACAGGGGTACCTAGTACCTACAATATTCGTACATTGTATATAATTTGTGTGTGTGTAAATAAATATAAATTTAGTTTTAGTTTAGGGTCTTGGGTCCTTGGTTGCCGGAGGTGAGATTGCCGAAAGCATATCTCTCGCACCCCAGCAGACCCAGGAGAATTACTGGCCTTGGGTCAGCCGGGGTGCGAGGGATATTTCGATGACAACCTAACCTCAGGCCTAGCACCACGACCCACAGTCGGCGTGCCCACAGTCGGACTCGAACCGACTAAAAAGTCGGTTCGAGTCCGACATAACCTCCCCTTCCGGCTCCGGCAGGGGGGTATCCGAGGGGATTCCCGCACGAAAAAAGTTGTTAATCTCGTTAACTTTAGGTATTTAACTGCCCTGTCGACGACGAACGGTGCGATTATATAAAGTACCTAACAGTTAGCATCAATTCAAACAAATGTTTGTAAAATTACAAGCATTATTATTATTATAATGTAAGTTTTTTTCGCCCAAGCAACTAAACACATAGAACAAACAGTTCTCAAACTCATACAGTTTTTTTAATTTCGTTTTTATTTCTTACTTAATATAATCATATAACTAAATAAAGTTAAAAAAACTGCATTTAATTTTCTAAGTCAAATCAAGTTTTCCTACTGCATATTTCTATACTGTGACGCTGGCGGGGTCATCGCCGAGTTCACCGTCACTGCGTTCGCGCGTAATATTTTGCGAGCGGCCGGGATCGCTATAAATGCCTACTTTTGCAGGAAAACAGGGCCTTAATTTTTAAATAACCTATCTAGTACTTGGCAAATACAATTCAATTAAATATCTACTAAAATATAAACCGTGATATAAACATCCAAAATGAGAACCTCCTCCTTTTTTAGAATAAATAAATAAATAGTTTTTGAAATCGGGACACATTTTATGCAATAGGTTTTAAATATTTTTGAATATTCAGAATAGCGCGTTATATAGCTATTTATCATGTTATGTAAATAATGTAATCGCATTTAGTACCTAAACATATGGTTACTCTGAACCAATATAAAAACCTTGCTAATGGCGTCCGTACGTGAAAAATAGCAGTTTTAATGGAAAAATCGTGTTCGTTCAGTAAATCAAAGTTAAAAACGTAACCTTTTCAGAGAATGTCTCCAACAGGGTTTCATTTGAAATTGTGCAAATAAAAGGACATTTTGCAGTATTTATTTCCACTCCATTTTTTAAAAACGGTCTTATTTGACTGGTGGCTATTAATAAGAATGGTTTTTAGGATCGGTTCTGCGGTAGCCTAGTGGTATGGGTAATGGACTGCTGAGACGAGGTCTCGGGTTCGATCCCAGGTTTACCATGGCACACACCAATGACTTTTCGATGCTTTTCGAAGTTATGTGTGTATTTATCGCAGGTTTATAAGTGCCCGGCTAATGGCAAAAGGCTCGCCACCTATTACATTGGGACTTAACATAAACTGGCGAAATGTGGGTGCTAGCACCTCTGCCTACCCCTTCGGGGAATACAGGCGTGAGTTTATGTTATGTTATGTTATGTTTTAGGATCGCCTCAAATGAAATCACTTCACTACATAGTATAAAGCAAAGTCGCTTTCTGCGTCCCTATGTCCCTATGTATGCTTATATCTTCAAAACTACGCTACAGATTTTGATGCGGTTTCTTTTAATAGATAGAATAATTCAAAAAGAAGGTTTATATGTATAATACATGTTTAATATAATAGAGAGTACAGCGGGAACTGAATGAACTGCAGACCCCACGCGGGCGGTAAAATGGCGGTACACTCGGAATTCGCCGGGTCAGCGAGTAGGGAATAATGCGAAGATGGAGATGATGATAATCTATTATTTTTTAGAATTTAAAATGTTTATATGTCCGCGATGTTCGCAAAAACTACTAAACTTCTTTTATCCTGTTTTTTTTGTTAGAAAAGCTTAATCAGACTTAACATCCTACATTTTTTTGAACGCAATTGGTTAAGTAGAACCGGAGATATAACCAAAAGTCGCGAAAACTGACATCAGCGCAGGCATGGTGGCAGGTTTCAGCTAGTAATCATTAAATAAAATTGTATACCAATAGGTTATAAAAGACTGTTAATAACTTCTTACAAAGATAACATGGCAGTGACGTGCTCTTAATTAAGGAAAATACTTGTTACAAACATATATTTCTTTGTCCGGATATCCGGCAATAGCCGTTCTCCCTTTTCTAATAACAGTACTTGGAATACAAATAGGTTGATTATCGCCATTTCTATAGTTATGTTTCAATCTACCGACATCAATATCTGGATTCGAACGGGCGGTAATTTACGAAAATGCGCATCATTTGTACAAAAATTCAAAGGGAACTGCCGTAAAGTGTTCGGACAGCGATAAGTAGAATCGTAATATTTATCTTGGTAATGATTTCTGCCCGGCAACATTTTGAAGAAGTTATACTATTAAACTGGTATTGAAACGTTATCTGTTGTCCTAAAGTTGAGAAAAGTGTTATTGGATTTGTCTAATACCTAACATATTATTAGAATGATTGCAATAATTGCCAATTACCCAACATATTATTAAAATAATTGAAATGTTTACCAAATAGACAAACTAAAATTATAGTTATATATAACTGAAACACTTATTTCCTGAAAAAATCTACGAACGCCTAATATAACTTTTTACCACTAATACAAGCTATTTCCAGGCCTAGTCTTTTCACAAAACTGAAAAGATTCTGCAGTCGTAATTGTTACTCATTGTTCTAAAGATGGAAGAACAGAACAATGTCTTGCAAACTGCGCACAGTTTTTGTGCGAGAAAATGGTATCTGTGATTGAAGAAGTTAGATTAGCCATTCCCTTTTTATTATACTTACAGCTCACAACATAGCTATGGCATATGAAATAAAGAAAGGCCAGCCCATCCGGATAAGTGGCAATAGGTTTGTAAAATAGAGTAGAATAAATTAATCAATATATGGAATTGACATACATTGACGACTGTCATAAAAATCAAAATATGTGGCGTGGCAATCCCATACAATTCATCGTTCTATTCAATGATATTTTACACAAGATATGTTACGTTCATAGTAACTGACCTCTCAAATCTGATCCAGCAGTCTGTCAGTGCCATGGTCAGTGCACAATAGTTGACAATTAGCGTTAAAGTGGTACGAAAGATGGGATAAGCACGTGAGTAAAAAAGATAGCTATAATTCGGAATGATTCGGACGATGCACTTGTAGGATCGCTTCGAAGCATAGATTATGATTTTGTTGAACAGAAGGGGTATTTCGTTGGTAGGCAAGAAATGAGATTCGATTAAAAAATAATACGTCATTATTTATTTCGGAAAATGATAATAATTCAAAAAGATAATTAGGAAACTTCTCCAAAAGAAAACCATAGTGCCGTACTGACGTTATAATCAAAAATAAAGTGCTTCAAATAAATTTAATTTATTTCTCTTCTGCCTCTTAGAAAGTTTTTTATTTTGGGATTATTTTTATGAGCAGAATGAAGAACCGAACAGTGCTATATTTGTCAGTTATTTATATTCTTCCTGAGCAATGTTCCTTTTTTCGAAGTATATCTCTCAGTGGCTTCAAAATTATTGCGACAAATTCTGCTGCTTTTTGAAGGTGTCCAGTCAAACTCATTTTGTTGTTCTTTAACAATTGCAATCCACTCTTGAAGTCGAACTTCATTAGTCGGAAAGCTTGAAAAAAAATTTAGGTTATTACAATTATTTAAAGGACAAGAAATAAATAAAACAAAAATTTTGTTACTCAATTTTAAATAACAAATAAAACTGAACAGCAGGTGAAAATTATTACTTTAGTAGGCAGTAAACTGAAAATTACCCTATGTCGCATCTGTACTGATAATCTATGCAAGCAGTGTTGTTGTGTCCTTGTCGTGCTCATATCAAAAAGTATTTCTGTCCTTTTTCTTTGCCGCCATTATTTTAAAAATATTATTAAACTAATTTTAATGAAATACACTAAAAAATCGGTAATATTGTATGTACTTACATGTGATAGAAGGTCCTTCGTGTTTTATTGATTTTAGTGTCGTAATTTGTACATTTTAAAAAATACACGGTGGCATTTTTATTGCAATTTTATTATGCGCTTACATACGTGACAACTCGGCGTTTGCCAGACATATACTAAATGCGATACGTCCCAATTGGGACGTTTTCGCGTCTTCACCAGGCGCAGTCTAATAACATATCTGCCTCTTTTTTGTATGTAATATCATTGGTTCTATTCTAGAATGTGACAATCTGACTTACGCCTCGTACCCATATTTCTGGTTATCACAAAATATTTTTATGACAAACTCTAACAGCCTAACCGCTCAGCATTTCATCAATATAACATCATTTATCTAAAATATCACCTGGTGGCCATTTTATGATCGAGTCGCACAACCGTATCGCGCGATCCCATCACAGGTGAAAGCATTAATACACGGTGTGTCGGGAGCAGTATGACATTTTTCATTTCCATGCCACCGCGTTGAGCTAAAATTATTATTCCCGGGCTGCCTCCCTCCCCCCCACTGGCCCGGTTTCTCGCAACGGGAGTGAGGTGAGAGGGAACAGGATACGAGTGACAAGCGGCTAGAGGAAACTCATTTTCACACATATTTACTTTAATCAGTACATACATAATACTTCTGGATAAGGTAGAAAATATTTTTTATAATATCTTAAAAAATCTACAAGAAATGCCTTGGATATAACTTATAGTACATATAAGTAAACTATAGGTAAATTAGAATTACGTAATTTTAAAGGAATTGCAACATTACACTTTATTAAGATAAATTAAAATACAATATCATTTTCTGTCCATATTTATCTGAAATTCTAATCTACGATTGCCGAAAATGCATCTTGTTAATTAATACCTATTAAGAAATCTCAGATATCAGCAATTATTGAATTCAAATAAAGAATTTTCCTGTTATTTAGTGATTATAGTTCAAAACACGATGAGACACACTCAAATACACCAACTGGTAATTATATTTCTCCGCAGTTTGGAGTTGATACATTAAATTGTAGGGTTAGTAGTATTCAAAGAAATAGCTAAGCGACTTATCGACGCTTCCCGTGACCATAGGGTTTCTAAACTGAAACAAAAACAATGATAGTGGGAAACAGAAACGTAAAGATGATCTCTCATCGCTTGCACATACAGTAAATGACTAGCGTCAGAGCCTACAACATGCAACACTGTATTTAGGTCAACTAGACCAGGGCATGGCTGCTTTTTTCACATGTTTCTCTCACACCGTTTGTTGACGAGATTCTGTTAACAGACGTGAAAAAAACTTGCTAATTATGGTAGTTTTATTTTTATTTTTTATGTACTTTGAGTGGGCATGGTTGTGCGATAGTACTGTATGTAGCAATGAGTGTTGTTATAAGACAAGTGTTAATTTGGACCCCGGCCTTGTAAAACATGGCGAATTTAGGCACGCCAAAATGATAAATTCAACATAAAAAAGAAGGTATATGATGATAGGTTAAAAATATAAAAATATATTGTTAGTGAAATTGCGACTTAGTTTTTCAAATATTCCAGTTTTTTTACGATGACGTGGCATATTATTTTTAAATCCCCCTCTATACAATATTCCATGATTTGTCCGGATATCATAAGGCAGTATATGTCCGGATATTTTTAAGGTTCTGCTTTCTCGAAGGATCTGTCTTTTGGCCTGTCGAGAAATAATAACAGATAATATTTGATATGTCAGGAATAGCCGGATATCAAACCAATTTTAGTTGATAATAATAAATATTCTTTCAATTATTATACAAGCGGTCAGTCAGCCAGCAGGTCAGCTTGCACGTGATGTTGGCTTAGTCAAAGGTCTTAGTGGGGTGGGACCACCGTATACCCCGTGTATAATATTTTTTTAAATGTATCTTAGTATGTTTATAGTAAGAATATGTTATGTAGGAAGTCATTGAATATGATAACACTGAGTTTTCTTCAAATGAAGATAGTTTCTACTCCATTTAATCTTTCATATTAATATCTCAAAGCAATACTTACGCAATACAAAAACGCTGACGGCAAGTGGAGATTGAGAAGTGCTTATTTATAAAATTTGGCTCTTTGACAACTCGCCCCACTCGGACACGCAAATAAACGCGAGAAATAAAGTGAATAGTTTGAAATGAGCAATAACGTATGTTTGGACTGTGGACTGGAGTTACAGGAATCGCAATAATCCCTAAAAGGGGAGTCTTAACACCGATGCTGATGATGTGACAAATAGAAATAGACTTTAAGGTTAGGAAATAGAATTTGAATTTAAATGATGGTTTTCGTAGGTACGACACTAAGCTGTCAAAATGTTTTCAATTAAAAAAATCGCGTTAATTCCCGTTAACATTATAGTATACTTCTTCATTTACAGTGCGATTCACAAAAGTCTGTGAAAAAAGATTCTGGCAATAAAAACGCAGCAGCGCTATGGTATTTATGATCAGTTTCGGATGACTACAGAACTAGAGATAATAATTATTTAACTCGGTTCGAGTTATAATTATTATATATATTACTTGACCGGTGTGATGGTGACAGCCTCCGTAGCATAGCACCGCTGACTCAGGACAGGTGCGTATACAGAGAGGGCAATGGGGCAAATGGCACCTAATTTTACCCAATATACCTGTAAAATAACACTGTGAAATTGATCGGATATGATCGTGCAATGCGATATCAGCCAAATCCTTCTGGTTTGATCAGTTATAAATCAGCATTCAACTTCGTTCTCCGAAAACATAAATCGCAGGGAATGTTATATCTTGTTTGGTTCACCAAGAATCACTATTATAAATTAAAATTGCCTGTCAATTTCAAGACTACATATAATGCCTCATTGGCTTTCAAAAGCCGCATAATACTTAGAAGCATAGGTATTACAAATATTAATGATACCTATGTCAGATAAGCCTCAGTGTTTCTGTATTTCACGTTGAATTCAGCGGTAAAAAAATATGAAGATTGCTTATAAGTCTGACACGCCTCTATTAGAACAATGAGACCATAAATTCACGGCTACTTTTTAAAATCCTCAGATAAAGATTGTAATAAATTACGCTTTGTGTGCTGTCTTAAATCCATTAAAGATTATAATGTTATTATTAATATTTCTTTTAATAATAAGGATACTTTTTATATAATCAAGCGTTAGGCGGTATTTCTACTAGACGGTTGTTCACGGTCCGGTTTTGCAGTGTAGTTAGTGATCCGGTGTTAGAGTCGGCATCATGGAAACGGCTCCATAGTGTGTCATACAAGAATGATGACTGAGCCTTTACCCGGTTAAGTACCGGAGTGAAACCGCGTTATGAACTATGAAGTACTTACACTGAATCATTGAGAAACTATTCCGCAGGAAAAGCGCTTAACAAATCTGCAAATCTTTGAGTGAAAAAAATATGATTTACTAGCTTTTAACCTTTATCATCGCGCCTTTCTCAAGGTCTAATCTACCCTTATACCAAATTTCATAATTTCATCAAAATCGATTCAGGGGTTTAGGCGTGAAAGCTTAACATACAGACAGACAGAGTTACTTTCGCATTTATAATATTAGTATGGATTCTTGATGAAAACATAACCTACGGTGATGTATATGGTTTTCCGGAGTTATGCAAAAATTGACAACCAAATTCCGATTTTACTTCCATTAGAAAAAAAAACCGAATTTTACTTCCATTAGAAAAAAAATCCGAATTTTACTTCCATTAGAAAACTACTATACTTACATTGTTAGTATTCTACTAGTTAGAACACTTAAGACATCAAACATATTTTTTCCTTTATGGCAATATTACAAGCGATGATGATGAACGATATTATAATTTGATTATGTACATCGTACGATTTTCTAAAAGCAACTAGACGCTCGTGTCTCGTATATCTAAGTAAGATGTTTTAACTCAAGCTTAATTTGACTTTGATTTTAGTCTGTATCATTTATTTCTCAACGAATTACTGACAAATGCGCGGTAAATTCGACATTGAAGTACACCGCGAGCATAACTTTAATGCGTATAATATATTTATAATATTATTATTATGTAGGCATAATCAAAATATCAGAATGTTCGTGATGTTAATAGTATACGAATTACCTCATATAAATGAGATCATAGCAACAATGTTGCCTAGTAACCGCTTAGGTAATTAAATGTAGATTATAATTATCTATACTGAGATCTGACAAGCACATCAGTGTGAGGGCCGTGTGCCAAGCCGCCCCGAGGAATAACTCAAGAAAATATAAGTAGTGAATACAAAGACGTCTATGATACCACTAAACGAAGTGTTTAGAATAAAAATTGCGTCGCGGTTCCTGGTTGAGGCGGGAATACAATTTGAATTTCGAATTTGGAATGTAAAGGAACTAGATTATGAGTTAATGAATTTTGACATTTATTAGTCAGGGCTCCTCTAGAAATGTCATCTATAGGATAGCGACCATTTGCGCATTATTGGCAACACCAATTTCCTGACACATTTTTTTTTGTCTCGAAGAGCCAAGACAGCATCTGATTTGACTTAACAATCAAGTATCCAATTCTTTTGTGTGTACGCCATTTGTTAATGATTATATTAATTACTTTTTGTATCTTTTCAGGTAAATATCAATTTGTATTAATGCGTATTCATTAAACTGGGTAAGTGTTTCGGACCATCGAATGTATTTGAAAATTAACTGCTAGACATAGAGCAGACAATTGCGTCACTGTTCGCGGGTGGGAAGAGATCCTGGGGACATCGATTCTAACTTTAAATCTTTTTCTTTTATTCCTTGATAGGTGCACGAAATTTTTGACCACACATTTAATTAACACAAATTTCGTTGATGTCCGCCATTAGCCCATTCTCCTCTGGCATTTTTACGACCAAGATACAAATCTTAAATTTGTAGATTACACTGATTCATTAATAATAACGGTAACTTATCCCGATCTTTGTATATTTTATACAGTACATGTGATATACCGAAGAAAAGCATTAATTATGGAAGAGGACGTCAACAAAGCGAAGACCTGCGACCTGCAAGCGAAGGAGATGGATGGACTGTGTGCATGATCATATGGCTGAGAAGGAAGTGGATGTTGAGATCGAGGGAGGTGACTAAGGGCTAGGGATGTTCTCCATCCGACAGTAAATGCCCATGACAAAGTGCCCGCCATAGGCTCAGTAGCTAGTGCCCATAGGCTCACCTCCTTGTGGGATAGGATCGAAAATCATATTTATCGAAATGTGGGTTTACATATATGTCTGCTTCGGGGATTTACGGATGTATGTAGGTATGTAATTATGAACAAACAACTGACTGTATACCATCCTTACTAATATTATAAATGCGAAATGTCTGTCTGTCTGTATGTTACGCTTTCACGCCTCAACTACTGAACCGATTTTGATGAAATTTGGTTTAGGGGTAGACTAGACCATGAGAAAGGACATTGGCTATGTTTGGTCGTGATAACCGACATCCATGCGGGCGGAGCCGCGGGCAAAAGCTAGTATGTATACAATACAATCGCTGAAATTGTTAAAAGGTAAATTCAGAAACGTAACATTATTTTTGGTGGTATTCAGAACATAATAATACAATTTGAAATGGAAAAAAGAAAAAATAAATCTTCTACAATAAGAAAGGAAGATAATTGAATCAAATTTTCGAGAAATGTCTTGTAATATTAGAAAATGTGTACATCATTTTGTATTTTTTATCTTTATTTGTTGTAAAAGCTGAATTAGCTCTCATTGTTTCAAATGTATTCAAATTAAATAAAATGAAGTCTGATGGATTTATCTTCGTTCGAAAACCGTCGGATAAGCAATTTTTTTTAAATAATGAGTTTCCTTTGGTAGAGTTGCCTTCATTAACTTTATTAGCCTAAAACAAACATAACATAACATAAACTCACGCCTATATTCCCCGAAGGGGTAGGCAGAGGTGCTAGCACCCACTTTCGCCAGTTTATGTTTAGGTCCCAATGTAATAGGTGTCGAGCCTATTGCCATTAACCGGGCACTTATAAACCTGCGATAAATACACACATAACTTCGAAAAGCATCGAAAAGTCATTGGTGTGTGCCATGGTAAACCTGGGATTGAACCCGAGACCTCGACCTGCCTAAAACAAAACACCCTATTATACCTTCAGAGACCAAGTCTGGATTCTGATGAATTTTCCTCTCAGAATTGGGAGGCCAGACGGTAGTGGCCCCCGTAATAACCAAACATCTAATCTAAAGCGGACCTATGAAGTGTAAACCCGGGATATATCCGGGATTATCGCTGGGATGACAGTGAGTGAGAAGTTTAAATTCCAATGAAGGTCCACGCAAAACTATACCAACTTATATACCTGCTAGAACCAAGCGTTTCAGTGACTAAGACCTGGAACTCCCTGCCAGCTTACGTGTTTCCTCCTTCCTACAGTCCCGGGTCCTTTAAGCGGGGCTTGAAAAGGCATCTAATGAGGCCATCAAGCTGAGTGCCACCACTGTCAACATGGTACATGTTTACGATGGTGACCCTCTTTCCGAGACTTTGTCTTTAGCTTAACATCAGGCGAGGTAAAGTCAAATTGACGTGTCCGGTATAAAAAAAAAACTTTTTTTCCTTCCAAATTCGAAGTTTCTAAACGTAGTATACATTATTTAGTCAGTGTCTATACGATTTCAACTCGCCACAATGTTTGGTCAGTCAAGACATGCTTTTTATTTGTATTCTTAGTGCCGTGCGGCGTGGCGTGCCCCTCCGCGAACACAGATGCTAATCTGCAACTTCCCGATATCTCAGTTCCGCGTCGCTCTCGCTACATATTACACTTTTTACAGTCTCGTGAATGCATCCAGTTTTCCTACGCATGAGGGGTTCCGTGCAAGTTCGTTCGTGACCTGGTAAAAGTGACGTCATGTCTACCGCCAGCCGCGGCTGCCGTGTCGTTGCGCCGTCTGAGTGCGCCCGCGCACGCCCCCGCCTCGTCCCGCTGTCTGACGGAGAACGGCTGACCAGTGACCTTGTCGCGCCGTCTCGCTCGCACGCTCAATGACTAATTTGTGCGAGGGAGACAGAGTACGCGAACCGGTATTGAAACAAGTTGTTTGTGCAAGAAAGGTTTCTTCTCTTATTTATTTAAATGTTTTCAAATTCGCTTTGTAATGTAATAATGTAGACACGTTTGTTGTTGTGGCGGGGGTAACGACCTTGAATTTTAGTTCTTTTAGCAATACGTGAAATGTAGGTCGTTATTATATGTATACGTATATATACGCGGATCTTCACATACACAGCAATATAAATGAAAATAATGATTTGGTTTACATTTTTGGAATGTTCTAGCCAAAGGCTATCGAGTTCGAATGGCATTTCGTGAAATTGTTTGTATCCTCTCTTTGGAACATAGGTAGGTACCTAGTATACCTACCTATCTATGGAGCTAGTGTGAAGAACTAAACTTGCATGTATATCAGCGAGTAGGCAAACCTACATAACGTGAACAATGCAAAGGTCATTTTGTTATTTTGATAGCTAAATTAAGTTGCTGAATTAAGTTTAGGATGTGTAGTTTAGGAAGTGTAATAATACCTACTTGTATCTAGCTTACTGCGCTCAAATTCAAAAACTAACTTTCGAAAAGACTTTCGAATTCAAATTTCTGTTTCACAATAATTTATTGTGTAAAATATCACGACACAATGTGCCATCCATCACAACGATCCGAATCCGAAACTATAACTACCTACTGTTCCACTAAAACAATTAAACATTTATATATTATAATGTATATAGGTACGTACGTACCTACCTACCTACCTACCTACCTTCTTGTAATTTTTTTATATAATATTATAATGCTGCACTATCTTTACGTAAATCTTTTTGTAAAGCAAAAACCGTACGTACGTAACCTTATTACAATTCAAATTATTTTAACTTTCAAGGGTGGAATTTTGTTGTTAATTTTTAACAGCGGACCCACTCCAGGTGTTACCACTATTAAAAATAAACAAATAGTCTCCCACATGTCGTAAAGATGCCCTTGGTGATAACAGTAGTTATCAGATCTAGACATAAATTATGGGGACCACCGCTGAGGTATGTGAGGTAACCCCTTTCGTTTAAAAGAATAATTAAAATTCTACAACGAGGTTCATAATTAATTCAATACAATACACGATAAGAGCTTGGAATTCTTTACAAACACATGTGTTTTCTATTTCCTCGTTTTGCGGTTTGGCGGTTACTACGTGGGTAACAAATGTCTAGCCATGGCACTTCCGCTGGTTGAAGGGGAGACCCAAGAAGGTCTCACTGATATGGATGCCTTAGTTTGTGTGAACTGGAGAGGAATTCTCGGACGGCGAACCCCAGGCTCCGAATTCATTTACGCTTCGATTGGAATAGAAACATAATGTGTTCTGTTTCCTCCTTTCTATAACTCAAGGTTGTGAAAAAGCATCTAATGTGGCATACAAGCTGAAGATCATGGTAATATTGTTGGCATCTATAACGGGGGCCTTCATTCCTGAGCCTCCAGCTTTGACTTCAAGCAAGGTATCATATGGACGTGCCCTAAATAAAAAAAAAGTAAAAAGCATTTGGTTACTGTAAACTGATATTCAGTCAGAGAAGCGGAAATCGCATGAACTTTGCGACCATACATTTTACAGACAAAATAAAATAGTAGGTACGCGCCATTTTGTCTAGTACGCGCCATTTTATAAACAACAGTAGGTATACGGCAACAGTATTCCCAGCATAAATCCTTTATTTTTTTTAAAGAATACGCACCACCAATGCACCACTACATGTTTTTTGCTATCCAGCAACATTTTCAAAGGTGTTTTTAACTCCCTTCAATATAAACCAGTATTGCATACGTTTATTTTATTATTCAACTTTTCGTACATTCTGGAAGACGCTCTTTCAGTGAACGCATATCATTGAACTTTATTTTTTTCATGTTATCTATCATTTTGTGTGACAAACATTGAAAAACTATGGTAATTTTGTTCTAGCCCTATTCGTTTGCGTCAACATAAAATTATGAATCAGAAGCGCCCAGCTAATGCCAAGTGGACACGTTCCATTCAACAGCCACAAGGTTCGGGATATTTTTACATACATTTATAAGCTACTTCATACATACATGTCTTGCTTTTTTTTCCATTGAGACGATAGCAGATGAGTGATTGATGTGATTTTAAACTAGATATTAACATAAATATCAATGTTTGTGTTCTTTTTATGAACCACACGTCAATATTGATCCTGTCTGATGGTAAACTGTAAGTGTGGTCTGAAAGATCACTATTTTAGATGATGTGAATGAGTTCTATGTATAATTGACAAGCTATTTCGAACAGAACTCGTGTCTGGTCCTGGTTGAGATTGGACGCAGAAACTAAATGTAAAAAATAATAAATGCAAAATGTGAGTACCGACTTTAAGGCCGCTGTTTACGTACATATTTGTTGCTCAAGCAGTGATTTTTAGTGACATATTTTTGTTTGGTATTGATCCGTGTGGTGAAGGAGAAAGAATACAAGTATCACCACCCCATGTCATCCGAAGGGTGTCGTGAGAGGCGACTAACGGAAATATAGACGATATCACTGCGAAAAGAGGAAACCTCGAAATATAACCCTGTATCAATCCGTCTGGCCAGCGTGGAAACCGTAGGCCAAAGCTTATGTTTAGCAGTAAACTGGGATAGGCTTATCAATTAGTCGAGGACACCGTTTTCCCCCCTCCTGAGGAGGGCCAGACCGTAAGGGATGGCCCTGGGTCAGCCGGGGTTCGACGGATATGTCGATGACAACCTCACCTCCGGCCTAGCACCACGACCCACAGTCGGCGTGCGGTTTTAGTCGGTTCAAGTCCGACATAACCTCCCCTTCCGGCTCCGGCAGGGGGGGGGGGTATCTGAGAGCATTTCCGCACGGAAAAAAAAGATAGGCTTATTAATTTATTGATTTGTATTGTAAAGCCACTATAGTAGTTTACAATATATTCGCCATTTTGCCCCGTTTCTTCGGCCTAATTGACACATAATATCAATAACACTACCAAATAACCCACTCTAGTTTACAGAGCATGTTTAGACTTTTGTTTTTATCCAAACATATCCATCCCAATGTTCCGTAAACTCACTTTACAACGCGTACAGCATTAAGCTGAGAGGCGGCCGGTTATTTCTACTTGGCTGTGTGGCATTACCCTACTCACAATTACTAGATAAAATATTAACAATTAAAGTAGGAATTGATGCCAATTCTGTGTAGTCAAAATTAACTAAAATACGCTAAAAATCTCTAAAATGGTTATTATAACACCCAGATTGTATAGTCGTTTCGTAAAAAAGATTTTAGACACAGTTTCGATAGCAAAATCGTTAGGTGGGCATGTTATGTCAAAGTCAAAGTCAAAGTCAAAGTTTTTTATTTGCATCCATGTGTTGTACAGATGTTACATAATATAAAATGGGTTTCAACATGAAGCCCTGTTTGGGCACAGCTAATCACATAAAATAAATTAAATTGTTAGCTAATTAAATATGAAATTTTACAACCTATTTGAAAATATTCAATCATTCCATTTAAACGGATATAATATTAATAAGGATTAGTCAGGCAATGTCAATAGAAAATGTCAAAAGTTAAATTAGTTAAGTACCTATGTCAAATAATAATAGTCATGTTACAGGTAGAATCAGATGGAATTACAAATTATAGGTGCATTAAATAGAATAAAATGGAGTCGCAAATACAATTTTTAGGTTAATATGTCAATAAGTTATAAATCCAACATAGCATGCAGTAGAATTATTTCTAAACTTATCTTAAACATGTTTGTCATCAAAAAATTCCTGCAGGGTATAATAACACTTTTCTAACAGATACTTTTGTAGTTGGTTTTTGAATGAGTGCTCGCTTCCGGAGTCCTTTATTGTTTGCGGTATCTTATTAAATATTTTTATTGACATTACGTATGGCCCTGAGTGGTATATAGATAGGTGGGACTCGAACCGACTACAAGGACTACTAAGAACAGAAAAACGATTTTCGACCTTAATAACATTTTCTTAATTACATGTAATTTAATTTCGCATAAATAGACACCGCAGATCACGAAAATACGAAAACACACTCTGTTTTATGTGATGTCAATAAGGTCGAAAATTGCTTGCACTAGTCGGTCGACTAATTGAGTATTCGTTTGCCTCACGGCCATGTACTGTCCCGTCAAAATCTGTCTGCGCTGACCAGAATCGGCCACACACTATAATAATCTTTCTCTACGAAAATACTATGCAATCTGGGTGTATAATAAATTTTAGTGATTTTTAGTGTATTTTAGTTAGTAACCGCGGTAGCCTAATGGTATGGGTAATGGACTGCTGAGACGAGGTCTCGGGTTCGATCCCAGGTTTACTATGGCACACACCAATGACTTTTCGATGCTTTTCGAAGTTATGTGTGTATTTATCGCAGGTTTATAAGTGCCCGGTTAATGGCAATAGGCTCGCCACCTATTACATTGGGACCTAACAATAAACTGGCGAAACGTGGGTGCTAGCACCTCTGCCTACCCCTTCGGGGAATACGGCCGTGAGTTTATGTTATGTTATGTTTTTTTATTTTAGTTAGTTTTAAACACAACAGAATTAACATCATTGTTTATTATGTTGTGTTGATATGTCTAAATATTGCCAAGCGAAATAAAAAATATTTTCTTTCTTCTTCCTATCTTAAAATATAATGTAGTGGGTGTAAAAGGTTTCGCGCAGCTCCCTCCGGAGGTCGACGGCCGAATCACAGCTGATGGGGAGAGGTACGCCCTCGGACGATGAACCAGAGCCACTTTATCTACGATTTATACAATGCTTGAGTTTCCTTGGGTATATATAAAGTCTTTTAGTATAATACTACTAGCTTGAATATTATTCTAGGAAGTTTTATATAAAGCTAGCTAGATGGCTTTTAAGTATTATGGTTTTCAGAATTACGTATATAGTCCTGAATCTTGATGTGAATACTAAATCTGTCTTCAGATAAATCGAGATTCAGAACTGAGGTATTAAATCTATGTAATTAATTATAATAATATAATATTCCACAACATTCTACACAACGCTATCAAGACCCATGGTAAGCTCTAAATTGAAGGACACAGCTGCCGCCTTGGGGCGGCTGCTGCCCAACATGAGGGGGCCGGATGACTCCTGCAGGAGACTCTACGCGGGAGTTGTGCGGTCTATGGCCCTATATGGGTGCCCAATATGGGCGGACACCCTGACGGTCCACAATGCGCGTCTGCTGCGTGGGCCGCAGCGTGCAATGGCCAGCAGGGCCATTAGGGGGTACCGCACGATATCTCTGGAGGCGGCGAGTCTCCTTGCCGGATCCCTACCGTGGAACCTGTATGCGAGAGCCCTTTCGATGCTATATCGGTATCGAAAGGAGGCGCGGGAGCAGGGACGGGAACCTGAGCCTGATGAAATTCGGGCCGTGAGGTCTCAGCTCCACAGGGACATGGTAGCGGAATGGGAGCTACGACTTGGGCGACCAAGCGCAGGGCACGCCGTAATAGCGGCGGTAAGACCCATCATGGAGGAGTGGCTAGAGAGGCCACACGGAGGCCTCTCGTACCGGCTGACGCAGGTGATCACCGGACACGGGTGTTTCGGGAGTTACCTGTGTCGGATCCGGAAGGAGCCAACGTCCGAGTGCCATCACTGTGATGCGAGCGAGGACACGGAGCTGCACACGCTGACCGAGTGCCCGGCGTGGGACACGCCGAGGCGGGTCCTAGTGGCGGCTCTGGGGGTGGGAGTCCTCACACTCGCCACGTTGCTCACAGCGATGGTACGATGCGCGAACGCTTGGGGTGCGGCTGTCTCCTTCTGCGAGCAAGTAATGCTCGAGAAGGAGGCGGCCGGTCGGGTCCGAACCAGACTCCGGGCCCGGGAAGCCCGCGCAGAGCGAAGACGAACCGGACGTCGGAGGTCGCAGAACGACCTCCGTCCTCCATGAGCGCTGGCCTGGGGGTGACCGGTGGAGCCGCCTGTCACCCTAGCAGAAGCAGGCCGCGGCGGCGGCGCAAAATGCGCCTCCCCGTAACCGGGGCTAGATGGGGACACTGTGGTCCCCACAACCCGAAGGGGGCCATCTCGATAGAGATGGTCCTGGGTCTGCCGGGGTGCGAGAGATATGCTTTTGGCAATCTCACCTCCGGCAACCAAGGACCCAAGACGGCGTGCGTTTTAGTCGGTTCGAGTCCGACATAACCGCCTCCACCGGCTCCGTGGGGGTGGTATCCGTGGGGATTTTTCGCACGATAAAAAAAAAAAAAAAAAAAAAGACCCATGGTAAGCTTTTATAGCTTGTGTTATGGAATCTAGAATGCGGATAAACATACTTCTATACTTATGTTTTTTTGTAAATACATACATATTATACATAGAAACACCCAGACCAATGCAAATAGCCATATTCATGCATACAAATATTTGCAATGAGCGGGAATCGAACCCGCGCCTCCTGCGTGGCAGTCGCGTGCACTACCGCCACGCCACAGAGGCTGTCGATGTCGAATTACTTGAATACATAGAGAAAAATAATTCGCGGGTGGGACTCGAACCCGCAGTCTTTCCCTTACAGGGGGAATGCCTTGACCAATTCGGCTACCGAGACACGCCCGATGTGATTCAAAGGGGCATGGCAAGTTATGGCCATTCACTGCCCAAGAATATGCTAAATAGCAAAAAAACCGTCGTTATTTTTAATTACAAATCAAGTTATTCGTTTACCAGCATAAGTCCGGAGCAATGTTCTAAAATATTAAAGAACCGTAACGATTTCATATATTTTTTTGCAAACTGCGTAATGGCGAACATAATGTTACCAGATTCTAAAATCGGCAACAAATTACTTATCGATTATTATTTTGATTAAAAATAGATACATATAAAATGGGAAAATAAAAATGTTTTTAGCAAGTACCATTTTCATTCGATTAACGGGGAAAAGTGCATGATATTGATTATTTTATCATGTAAGCTGCAAAATCCGGAGAGGTAAAAGAAATTCGAAAAGTAAACATCGGGTATAAACTATCGATTATTTTTACATACCTAATGATTTGGAATTTGATTTATCGATTGAGTAACTAATAAATAGAATATAAAATAAAAATAAATGTTTTTTACAGTTACATATGCCTATTTTAAAGAATTTCTAATGAGTCGATTAATTGAGAAATGTATATTAAATCGATTTGCAAATAATTTATTTTATAAGTTGCAACATCGTCATGTAAAAAGTAATTAGAAAACAAACTGTCAGAAGATTTTCAAACTTCAAATACGGTGCGCTTGCTTTTCACTTTTGTTAATCTTTTAGTAACGAATAAGCATTGCAAATGGACCACGACGACACATCTAACTCTGACGACCACGGCTTTAACACGGACTCCGCTGCTTCTTCTCGCGATAACCCCGGCACGAATTTGGACTCGACATTATCTACTTTGAACGATGACCCTGCAAACTCCGACCCCGGCCGAAGTTCTTCACAATCTCCTGGAGCTACAGTGCCAAGAGGACATTTACGGTGCATTAATTGTGGATTAAATATAAGCCGTATACGTAGACATGTTTTGGAAATAGCTGAAGTTCGAGATGTCATACAACGACAACGGCCACAGGTAAGAAATTATGTTTCGATATATTTATTTATGACTCAGTCTAAAAGAAATGCAGTTACTGATATCTGTTGGTAACTAATTACATATTTCTTTTTTAGGTACAGGTATCAAGCGACAGTTTGGTATGTCATTCATGTTGGACTACCGCATGGAATTACATACGTCATCGAACAAGTCAGGATATACCAATAACTGATCATGGGCATGTCTGCATCAGCTGTGGAAGATCAGTTTTGAGGATTAGAGCACACTCTCTCCAGTCTGAGTCTCCACAACTAAACCGGATAAGAGATGCTGTAGCCCGTCAGATCTCACCACTTGAGGTATGACAATAATAAGAATTGAGTTTACACTTTGTATGTATTGTATTTGATTTAACTTGGTCTTTATTACAGGGAATGCTATCTGACATCCCAGCTTAAAGACTAAAGTCCACACCCTAGTCTCGAGTATCAATCACTAGGTTTACTTGCTTAGAGGTGATATTTACTTGATCTCAAAGGTCTTGATGGCGCCCCTTATACCCATACACTTTATACTGGTGTTACATAAATATGTATTCTAGTATAACACAAGCATATTGAACCACAAATTCACCTTTACTTATTCTTTTAGCTTCCACCGACGGCTCGTCTCTGTCATAATTGCTGGCGAAGGACTGACAGAGCTACATCAGATTCTACTGAACAGGAATCCATCTCAGTAAGTGCGCCTACAGAATCAGAAGATTCCTATACGCCACAAGAAAGACCTCCAGGTAGTCACAACTCTGACAGTATCTTGTTACCTAATTATTCCAGGGCAGCAATAACACAAAATCAATGTTTTGTACCTGGCTGTCATGAACCTAATCGGCTCTCTGTTCCAAATGTGTTGAGAGTAGATTTGTTTCGCAACTACAATTATTATGTACCACCAAATTGTAGGATTTGCCGTAGTCATATACGTACTAACAATTGGGACTTGATTTTGGAGCAAGATACTCCAATCAAAATGTTCAGCGCTGAACAAATTGAAGACTTTGCTTCCTTACTGAAGGACAATATGCAAATGCATTTAGATTTTGAAAATATTCACAATATGCCCGATCATATTGTACATTATTACCTTGGATTCACAAAGGAGCAATATGAAGAAATTCTAAATTCAACTCCTAGGCTTTTAAATAAGCATAGAGGTCCTTTTGCACTTGCAGCATACCTCATGAAATTGAGAACAGGTGATAGTGATGATCGGATCTCATCATTATTACAAGTGCCACGTACCACCTTGGAACGTTTAATGAAGATGGCTCGTGAATTGTTACATGAAGACTTTGTGCCTGTCAATCTGGGCATTAACCATTTATCCAGAGCTGAGATAACTCAACGAAACTTATTGATTCCTAATGGGCTGTTTGGAGGAGAAGGAAGGCCTATTATAATTGCTGATGGCACATATATATATATTGAAAAAAGCTCAAACTATTTATATAAAAAAAAAACATATTCTTTACATAAGTATCGCAATCTTGTGAAGCCATTTCTATTTGTGTGTACTGATGGTTACATAATTGATATTTTAGGTCCTTATCCTGCAACAACATCAGATGCTGATATCATTAATAAAGCAATTTAGCTTAGTTAGAGGGCTTAGAGGGAATATTAGTAATTTCGATCATTTCGGTATATTTTGAAAAAAAAAAAATTCAATAATAATATAAAAGGAAAACTAAAATATCATATTTGGTACCATCATTAACATTATGTGTTTTGAGTATGTAGTTTGAGTTTTAAAATCATGTTCAACAGCAGTTAAAATGGATTGTACACATGTATTTATGTGAAAATTAAAAACTGTATTATTTTCTATACCCGGACTTTTATTTACAATATTACGTTAGTTATTCAATGGTGGTAGAGTATACTACCCTTTTCATATACTTTTTACTGTGGGCACCTCATGGCCAAAGTGCCTATGGACAGTGGTCATCCCCCTTTCCCTTCTATTTATCTGTTCTTGTATAGTTCATACTTAATGCTGTAAAATTCATTCAATTATGTAAATAATTGGTCAAAATAAAATGTTTCCCCTTCATATTAGGAAAATAGGAACTTCCAATAGAGGCCCATAACATTTTGGTTAAAGCACTTTACAAATTCTTTATTGACATCGTGATCGTTTTGACATTTGCGAGATCGAAGTTAGATCTGGACTAAATTTTTAACATCTTTTTATTACAAGCATTAGCATTCTGTTCTTAGTCACACATACATAGAAATTCACAAACACGCGCTCTAAAACTTTCACAGTGTGATTTGAATAATTCCTACAATGTGGAACAATTTGTTCAAACAAATTATACAACACCAATGAATCGTAGTTAATATGCTGAAAATTTCTCGTGAGCCCACCCAGCTAGGAATTAGGTGTAACTAATATTAAATGGCACAATACCAACAGTGGTGTGAAATAACATTAAAAGTTTTCTGATATTTCGTCCATTATATCCACATATCCATATGGTAAAGTAAAAGTAAAGTATCTCTTTATTGTGTACACCAAGGATAAAAAACATGTGTTGTTTGTGGGTACATTTCAGGTATAGACAATAGGCGGCCTTATCGCACAGTGGCAATATCTTACAGGCAACCTTTGGATGGTTCCTGCCAGAGTAAAATTTGGGCCACCCCATCTCTTCCCATGCGGTGTCGTACAAGGCGGCTAAGGGATAGGGCTGTTTAACATCAGACAGATATATACAGCCCAGACTCAGCCTCGGATGCAAGGCTTGAGTCAACAATAGTGCCTGGAATACGACAATAGACTCACCCCCTATTACGTACGACCGAATACAATTCAGGCAGAGGTACCTACCTTAGCTGGGTGCTAATTTAGCATCCACGTTTCGCCAATTATGATTTTCGGTCCCACGACGTAATAGGGGGTGAGCCTATTACCGTCTAGCGGGCCCTTTGTCTTGGGATGTATGTTTACTGTCGGATGGAGAGGAGCCATATTCCTTAGTGGCCTTTTACGACTTCTACTCCACCGGGACCCTGTATATTCACATATAGTGAAGAGCACGGCATGGCATTTCTGGACCCTAGTGACGTCACAAAATGTACTCTATGCGCAGTACGTATTTTTGTGTCTTGAGCATAGCACGGGGTGCTACGGCGGCGAAGGAACTCAAATCCACCTTTTTTTTTCGTGCGTAAATCCCCACGGATACCTCCCCCGCCGGAGCCGAAAGGAAGGTTATGTCGGACTTGAACCGACTAAAACCGCACGCCGACTGAGGGTCGTAGTGCTAGGCCGGATGTGAGGTTGTCTTCGACATATCCCTCGCATCCCGGCTGACCCAGGGCCATCCCTTACGGTCTGGCGGTCTTCAGGAGGGGGACTCAAATCCACCAAAGGTTATATCAGACCAATCTGCGCGCACCAGGGCTTCGTTTCTCTCGCGATTTAGGATCAAGATATATGCATATAACTACTGACGTTTTGTGTACTAACCTATGTCATTGTGAAAGGAGGAAAGCCCCTTATCTCACCATTTGGACTTTCCCTTTCTCCTGTTGCATTTATATTACATACTTGCACTATAAGGTGTAGTGAAGAGATTCAGCGTGTATAGAACCGTAAGTCCTAGGATAGGAAAGGCCGAAGTTAAGGACCTTTATTTGACAGCCTCTGTGGCGTGGCGGCAGTGAACGCGACTGCTACGCAGGAGGTGCGGGTTCTATCCCCGCTCAGTGCAAATATTTGTACGCATGAATATAGCTATTTGCATTGGTTTTTATGGCTTTTATTTACAAAAAAAGTATCTTTAAATGTTAAAAAAGCTAGTTATTAAGCTTACCATGGGTCTAGATAGCGTTGAGTAGAATGTTGTAGAATAAGTAGTTGAGCGTCGGTAGCTTATTGGTTAAGGAGTCGGCCTTACGATCGAGAGGTCCCGGGTTCGATTCTGGCCATTACACTACCGACGTGAACCCACTCCTAGCACAAGCAATTTAGCTTAGTTGGAGGGGTTCGAGGGAATATTAGTAACTTCGATTCTATCTTTTAAAAAAAAAAAATTTAAATAATTTTGGGGTTGTGAGCATCTGGAATGGTGGTTCACTGTAGCTTCATACCATTCATCCAGTAGGGTATTGCCAACTGACGGGCGAAAAAACCGGCAAAGTGCGAATGAGACTCGCGCAAGAAGAGATACCTTATCCATTATACAACGTTAGACACTTGTTAGGTTGCCACAGCGGCAATAGAAATACAAAACCCAGTAAGTGAAAATTTCAACTATCTATTTTATTTATTGTTAGTAACCGGAGAGTGGAGTCTTAGTAATAGGGTTTTGTTTTACCCACTGTGTATAGTTAGCATCAGAATAATTTTGACGTACAAAGTACTCAAAATATATTAATTTCGTTTTTTACTCCCTTCCAGTTGACTGATTTTCTGATATTTGGTACAGACCTTAGTTTGGACAATAATACCATTTAAATCAATAATACAGATTTATTTGCTCTTAATTCGAGAGAGAATCTGCGGTAGCCTAGTGGTATGGGTAATGGACTGCTGAGACGAGGTCTCGGATTCGATCCCAGGTTTACCATGGCACACACCAATGACTTTTCGATGCTTTTCGAAGTTATGTGTGTATTTGTCGCAGGTTTATAAGTGCCCGGTTAATGGCAATAGGCTCGCCCACCTATTACATTGGGACCTAAACATAAACTGGCGAAATGTGGGTAGGCAGAGGTGAGTTTATGTTGTATGTATGTAATTCGAGAGTTTTAAGATCATTTTGATATTTCGTCCTCAAGATATTTATGACGCTGACAGTACAGTATCCTAAAAAAGGTTGTAAAAATTAGCCAACGAATTAAGAACATCATCGTTTTAAAACTCGGCTAATAAACGCTAAAGCCCCAGAATCGTCGACGTCAAACCAATTTAAAGTTCATTTTAATGACAATTAATTTATTTCCGTCGCAGTCCGCACGAGTGCATCGGTCGGTACTTACATGTGATGTTCACGGTGCACTGAACCCGCTATTGTCGTTTATATACTTCGAGGCACATATCTTGGACCTGAGTCGCGAGACAATAAGGCCCTGACACGCGCGTACTGTTTTGAAATAATCTACACTTGGCAATGACGTATTATTTTTTTATAAAGACGTCGTTCAGGAACATGGCGGCTGTCAAAAATGCCACAAATACTAAGGATAAAAAAAATTGCTACTTACAAATAATACGTTAATATTATTATTTTATACGTATTTTATTATAATTTATATCAACAATAATTTTATAATTACTAATTTATTATTAAAGACACACAAATAAATCACTTATTTATTTTTTTCCGTAGCGCGCTGTCGCGTCTCCTGGTAGGAGGAAAAAATTATGACCGTTTGGTCATCATTTTTTTGTGGCCATTTTAAAGTGTGAACAACATATCTATAGTTTATAATACTTTATAATAATATCAATGATACTTGGTGAATTTGAGCTCGTCCACCTCCCGTAGCACCCCGTGCTATCCTCAAAAGAGACCCAAGAAATGCGTACTGCACGTATAAAACAAGGTATTAGGTCCAAGATATATATCCCGAGGTATACATTCCTTAATTATTTTATAACCTCACTAATTAGTCAAACGTTGAATTCTTATTTATAAATTATACAAATAAGCGTGAATATAAATATCATTTAATGTTCTCGATGTCTATAACAGGGAATGTTTTGTTTCCTGTCGCTTCAAATAAAACAAACAATTCATTTTAATTTTCTTCACGTAATTTTGTATTAGGTCTGGCTGAATGAAGTATTATTAGAAAAAATAACAACACAGCAAAGATAGGGTTACAAGGGCGCGTAATTTAAACAAATATCTATTATTAATTTGTCATTGAGCACTTCCTCTCCCGCCAAGAAAACTGTCAAAAATGACAGTTGCTATTTGACAAATGCTTTTTTAAATTGTTTGTTTTATTTGACCAAAGTAACCAATCATACAGCCTCAGTATGGCGGGAATACTCATACACGCGATCTCTTTGGCCAATGAAATATTAGAAAAATATTTAGTCTGAGCTCAAAACAAATAATTTATTTTCGTGTCTACAATACCGTGCTACGGATGCTGAATAATCACTCTATGAACTATATATCCGTCGTAAAAGACGACTAGAAGTGATTGGCATCGTAAACGGGATAGGGCTGTTCTCCATCCGACAGCAAACATACAGCTCAAGACAAAGGGCCTGCTAGACAGCAATAGGCTTGCCCCGATTACGTCGTGGGACCGAAAATCATAATTGGCGAAACGTGGATACTAATACACCTCTGCCTACCCCTTCGGGGATTTGCAGACGTGAGTATATGTATGTATGAACAATCTATAATTTGTTCTTAGCATTACAAAAAAAAACACAAAATATAGGCCAGGTTAGCTATATGCACTTCGTGTAGATAGCGCAGCTCTAGCATGTCATAGAACATAGAATATTGTTATTTGGCTAATTCATATATTTACTAAGTATTACACACGGTAACAACTTTTACAAATTACACAAAACAAGGTAAGGAATTTCTAAAGTCCCCCAATCGTTATGCACAGACGAGACGCAACAAATTAAACAAAAAGGGTCACAAATTCGTGTAGACCACTTCACCACTCGTCATGCAGACGCAAAAGATTACTAAACGAAAACAAGTGGCAAATTCAGCGACCTTGGTGCAATGAACCTTATATTGTTCGATGCTATTTTTAACTTAGCGACGCCAAACAACCTGATACCTACGTGTGTTATAAAATAAGTTGTAAAAGGCATCATAATTTTTGACCGCCTAATGTTACACGTGCGACAAATGACAAATGGAATTGTTCTTTTTTTGAAATTTAAAATTAGTACCATGTTTTGGAATGGAATCCGGTTTTTTAAATGATAGATTGATGTTGTTGATTTGAGTTTCTGGCTTTTGTGCCATGTTTTTTTTTATGTTTGCGATATAGTGATATTCTTGCAGATTGTAAAAAGAAGTTTCGTACGGATCTAGGTTTATTGAGGATTATAACGACCAGCTCATTTAACAGCCTTCCCTGCTAGCGCTACCTCTTTTTCTACGTTCAGAAACTCCCTTCGACTTTTCACTTCATATCGGCGCCAACGATGACGTTGACTAAAACCGCAGAGTTGCGATGTCTGCTTAAACACAAATGTTTACATTTATGATAAGTAGAAGTTGCAATATACGTAGTCAAAACAATGTCATAAACATTGTTATGATTAGTAAGCAAAACCCAACCTTTCTACTAGTAAAGTATTACTGCGTTTAGTGTACCATATTTAGTATCCGCTACCTAATGCCCGGTTCACATTATTCCAGTAGAATTCCAGTCAATCGACAGAATCCAGACCCATCACAGGATAATCTAGTCCAGTGACTGGATTGCCAGTCAACTTTTATACTGAAATAATGTTAACACGACAATCCAGTCCAGCATAGGACTGGATTGATTTGCTGGATTACGTCGTGTATAAAACTAAAGAATTAAAAAAAAGCAGACGACATACGTGCACAGATCACATAACCAAAAGGGTGCTTTTATAATAATCACGAATTTTAGTCGTTTTTATATTTTTGCATAGTTTCCCAGTTATCGAGTGTCTTGCAGGCCAACCCCCACGATAAAGCGTGTATCTATATCCGTATGGATTGCATCAAGATCCATTCAATCGTTAATGCGTGAAAAAATAACAAACTATAATCTCTCTTCCATCCACACACATATTTTTATATTTTATAATATTAGTAGGATACGATTAACTCCTTTTACACCGAAACCGCTGAAGGTTTTTGTTCTAAATCATATACCTAAAGAACAAACAATTCTTTGTTTTTGGGAAAACAACATTCCCATAAAATGTTTACACGCGGACGAAGTCGCTAGTCACTACTAATAATCTATAGGCATTTTCAAAACGTTCAAATTCGTAACGTAACGGATGCTAGGCCTGTCGCTCAGAGTTACCGTAGCTAAATATCTAAGCTATTGCAATTTTTTTATACTGCTGGCAACATTTTAGTACTTGTTTTCCTGTTAGATACTTTTTGGTACTATGTTTGTGTATTATTTCATTACTTTTTAGATGATTGCCCAAAAATTGAATGTAGTTGTTTTCAGGATTAATTTATCTGTTAGTTTCGCTGTTCCACCAAAACTCTAACTAACTTGAATTCTCGTTTATTGTCAAGGCAAAATATTAGGAAAAACATCCAAATACCTTTGAATTAAGAAATTGGAAGTAGAATGCCTGTGTCCGAATTGAGAAAAATCACAAGTTCAAAACCTTCAAAACTGTGTATAAGTTTAAGAGACTCATGTCAGTCTAAAAATTAAAGGGCACCGTTCAATTCTAGAATAGTGCTTGCACAAAATCAAAGAGTTTCTTGCGCATTGAAAACAAATTACTTTTATCTGCTACCAGCAGACCCGGCGAACTTCGTACCGCCAATTTTTTTCCGCCCGCGCGTGGCGTCCGAACCCCTTCCTGCTGTACCCTCTACTACACTAATCATGTATTATACATACAAACCTTCATCTTAAACTACTCTATCTATTAAAAGAACCCGCATCAAAATCTGTAGCGTAGTTTTGAAGATATACACACATAGGGACGGACAGATGCAGAAAGCGACTTTGCTTTATACTATTAATAATTGTTTATGTGCTATAACAGTCATTGCTATTGTTTAGTTTATGAATTAATATATCAAGGCATGTTTATGTTATGTCTACAATACACTGTGTGACTAGCCAAATACGGAAATGTCGTCGAGAACGTCATAATCGCGTACGGTAACTGTATTATTTTGAAGAGGGAGGTGTCAGAAGGTGCTACCGTACTTTCATTCTTCCTGTCCACGTATATCAGGATAATAGTTATAGAAACGGGACAGACTACCACTCAGGTCCAGAATTTTCAGGGTTCAAGCAACCTCATTTGTAAGTTGCAAAGCCTGCTGGTTTACGAACGAGGCTCAAAGAATTAAAATGAAGGAATACGGGAAGGGAATGTAGACTGCAATGGAAGCTATAATCAATCAATCAAGTCAAAAAATTACCCTTATTTTAATGGGATTGAGATGGTCGCCAGGATTATGATTAGTGTTGTAACAATTCCGGAACCCAAACAAGCTAGTACTAGAACACCTGCTAAATAATGGATTTAGGCAGTTGATATACCATTCAAAAAAAAAATAAGCAGTCGAAAAATAACAGACCAAAAATATTGAATGCGACTGAATGGTTCGTTAGATTAGAACCATTTTTATCTGGGGTGGTGAATAAAGATTACTTACGATCGAAAAACATTGGAAAAAATGAAATGCTCAAGTGAGACTCGAACTCACGACCTTTCCCTTACAGGTCGTGAGTTCGAGTCTCACTTGAGCATTTCATTTTTTCCAATGTTTTTCGAACTTAAAAAGTTAGCATAATAAATGCTATAAAAAATTCATTCAAATTACTTACGATTTCAAATTCCAATTTTTCTTTTCAATATGTCTTTTTATAATTTCTTTTCTTTTATAAATGGCGGTACAGGTGCTTAAAATTTACTAAGAGTGTATTTAATGCACCTAGGTAAAATAGCTCACGAAGCCGAAAATTTGCTATGAAAATGATGAGTTTTCATACGAAAATACTTTACAACTTACTCCAAATACCTAGTATTTCGTACGATGACGGAAGGCGATCATAATAATTTTAAGCGGGTTAAGCCGTCATCAAAAGCCAGTATAGTACGGTCAATCTAATAAAATAAAATTACGTTTGGTGCTCAAAGCTGCTAAGATTATACCATTCTTTAGTGAGATATAAAAAAATAACCAACATGGCTGCCAAAAATAAACATTTCAGTGGAATCTAAATTACTGTGAAACCGTACGAAGACTACGAAGTGTCTATTAAATCGTAGTTTTAAATTGATGATGTTATGTTTGCCGTGAAAGTCGTTTATCGTCATCATCATCATCACAGCGTTAGTCCCGGTTACGTTCAACAATTAAGTGACTTTTACGGGAGTAAGTGTTATCTGACCTAAGAGGGAGCCTGCGCCATTGCTTTATCTTTCACTAGCTTTTGCCCGCGGCTCCGCCCCCGTGGATGTCGGTTATCGCGAACAAACATAGCCTATGTCCTTTCTCATGGTCTAATCTACCCCTATACCAAATTTCATCAAAATCGGTTCAGTGGTTAGAGCGTGAAAGCGTAACATTAGCGTACTTTCACATTTATAATATTAGTATGGATATTCGATCTATTGGCTCTGTCGCAAAATGACCACTTCTCAAAATGACTACAGGTAACGAAATGTCCCTTTTCAGAATGTCCCTTTCGCAAAATGTCCCGTTAGCAAAATCAAAGCCAAAAGCTACGGTAAAAGTTTATAATAAGAGAGAAGAAGAAGGCAGTCCATTGACGTACCGAACATAAAATACCACTCTCGTCTTTTTACATTTAGGCCCAAGAATGTATGAAACCGTATCCATATCCTTTAATTTGCAAAATGGAATGGATTCTAAACATTTGATGCCGTTATTACTATTTTACATGGTAATATATGTACCCAATTTTCTTGGAAAATACATGAATAGTATGGTTATTCGGTTATGTCGGACCCTAACCGACTAAAACCACACACACTCTTGGGTCTCGAATGCCGAGGTGTTAGGTGGCCCAGTAAAATATTTCCTATCTACCTCAGCAACACCTATTTAATTTGTGTTCGGTTCTAAATTTCCTGGGACTGGTAGGTCTGGAACCAGGAAATCTGTATCTCTCCTCAGTCCCGGGTATTGCATACTCTAGCCACCATGTTCCAGGTGCTATCGATCTTAAAATGGTGGTCTTTACCATGACGGCTTCGACAGATATCTGTAAATCAGCAAGTGTAGGACTCGCAGGTGAGATTGGTTTAACCCCGATGTTGTTAATGGGGCCACCATTGGCCCCCCATTGTCTATCAACTCGTGTACAGTCAGAATCAGAAAGATGTTGACAAACAAAGTGCCCAAACTGATCTTATTTAGTTTTTTACACCCTTCCAGTTGGCCGATTGTTCTGATATTTGGTACACGCCTTTACTTCGGACAATAATACCATATAAATCAATAAAACAGTTTGATTTGCTCTTAATATGAGAGTTTTAAGATCATTTTAAGTCTTCGTCGTCAAGGTATTTATGACGCTGAAATATCCAGTACGTGTCCAGTACGTATCCATAGCACGTGACGGTGGCACCGAACGCGAGCTCACCGCGAAGCACCCAGTCGTATCCGATGTTCCACAGGAGCGGCCCCAGGACCGATCCCTGTGGGACACCGCACGACATCTCACGCCTACCGACGCCGGTCGCACTTGGGTAGATGACGGACGCTGAAATATCCCTGTACTGTTGATAGGGCCCTTCGTTCTACATCCTTGAAGTTCAAGTCAACATGTAGGGCTTGGAAGGTCAGACGGCAGTCTCTTAATAACCGGACCTCAGAAGTGGAAACTTTGGACACAACTTCGAAATGATGATGATAATGAGTCCATATCTATCAAATCACAGATTTAAATCAATGTTATTTACCATGAAAGTACTTAGATAAATCTTCGTGCACTATCAAAGTATCCGATGGCGTGATATTTATTTATTGTCACATAAAATTTTATAGTGGTTGTGCAATTTGTTATATTTCAACATAGTACCAGAACATATTTTTATTCGCTCTTATAAAATAGAAACACGTAAAATTAAACTATCCGCGATCGTTACAAATATTTTTATGTTTGCGTATAACTCCGACAGCTGTATTGCGAGAAAAAATATTGTATGTTAGCATTTGCCGTTTATAAATTTAAAAAATATGTTTTAATTTGTCAACCACCATCTTTCAAATGATTTCCAGGGCCTCGATTCTGCTAAGCCAAACCACAATGGTGCCACCGCCACTGCAAAAAACAGAATTAAATAATAGACTTTAAAGGGATGTGTTCAAAGTTCAAAATTAAATGACTTTTTGCAGAGTACTTAATTGAAAAATGTAATGAAACTGTTTTCATTTTAGTTTGGACTTTAGATGTATAGAAATAAAGTCTAAAATTTAATGTAATTTTTTGCAGTGACTGCAGCGACTGGTTTAGCTTTAGTAGAATCGAGGGCCTAGTTGCGTCCAAAGCGGACATTTTAGAGCCCGATGTCCTGTTATAGTTTTTAACTAACTAATACCCGAGGCTCTGTTGTTGCTCCATACTGTATTCTCTCATACTGTACTCACATTTTTCTCTCGTCTCGTTGGCGTAGGTACACTGTCAAGTCATTTGCCGGTCATTACACCCACCTACAGAGTATCCCTATACCTTCCCGATGCTCATTATTTTGAAGTACTCTGAGCTGTTCTAAATTTCAAACATTGAAGTACGTTGCGTTAATTGCAGCACCCATTCTGAAGGCACCCTTATATGTTAGGGTGCGTGGCTCTTATGTATGGCTCCCCTGTCGTTGCTACGCAATCCTGCCACCCTCCTGTACCTATGTTCTACAAAATGGACCTCCGCACAGCATAACGTCATCTATGACGTCATTTCACTTTTAATTTACACACCCTCGTTAACTGAATGTACTAAACATGGAAGCTACTATGCGTGGTTGAAAAAAAAATGGCGATCGTAGTTTTAACAAAATTTTCAAAGTCAACACAAATTTTTGAGTTGTCCGAATTTATCAATCAGGATCAGTAATAGGTTCGCCATTTTAAATGACTAACTAAATCAGAAAGTATCGTATTATGACAAACATCACATTTCGCAAAGTGAATTTAGAACGCACGTAAGTAACGTTTAAAAATATAATAAGATCGGTTGAAATTCTTCATAAACATTTCAAATGGTTTTGACGACGCAAAACGTAATTACGTAATATCTCTTTCGCATATTATTTGCACGTATAGATTATATAGACTGGAACTGGACTATGACTATAGACTAACGGGATAGAACTGCAATAACTTCATGGGACTGCCTGTACGGAACAAAAATACCAAATCGCGAAATACCAATAAAATAGTCAGAGGAGGAATACAGAAAGACACTACATACGTATGATACAGATACGTGTCCAAAACAAAAAAATCATTTAAAAAAAAAAACAGATTTCTGCGCCCCATTCCGAATTTTCCCGTTTCACCATTGGTTTCTTTCACCTAGGAAAATGTCATAATTTATGTTTGCAAACAGCTTGTTTTGTGGTTGCGCTCACAAAACCGCTTGCTAGCAAGGGGTAGACTAGACTATGTGTTTTGGAAGGTTGTAAATCCAGGGATAGGTGTATGTGTGTATAATGACAACACCGTTCAGTTTTTATCAACTTCAATATCTATCTAGTTTTTTCGACCGCGAAAACAAATCTATCTTCTGAGTGACCAGATTTCTCTCCTCGTTACATAGAGTGTGCCTATCTACCTATATTATATTCGCACGAACTGTACCAGTAGGTATGTACCAAGACGGTATACTTTATACTTATCTATGGAATACATTTATGAAAAGAAATGTGATAAAATACTTGAAATGCGTCTCCTCAGTTTCTCAGCTATAGAAACCAAGTACTTTCAACATACATGGAGCTTGCACAAAAGTTCCAACTTACTCATGTTTTGTTCATCTCCCCTAGTTACTTTACGTACCTCTGGCGCCTTTGAATGTACCTTTTCAAAGAGTATTTTCTAGATCTTCCAACTTTAATGGCAGACGAAAGACATATATTTTCTGGGAATGATTATGGAAGTATTCAACAACTTTAAAAGACTACGACTTTATGTTTATAGACTTAGTTTGGAATTTAATATGACTTATAGCTGAAATATGAATGATGTAATTATTTAGGTAGAGCTGAAAGTAATAATTTCTTAATAATCAATCCATAAAGGCTTTTTTTGTTTATTTCACGGCCTATAAATTTTATTTATAAATGTCATTGCCAATTCTATGATATTCCAGCATTCCCGCCAAAAATAATCAGAGAAACTACTCTATAGACGCGTTTGTCAAAACTGGACCGACAGTTTTTGGCAACACTGCAAGCTGTACTCGTGCCTACATTCCATTTTTCTAAAGAATTCACAAGGAATTCACTTACAAATTATGAAATTATGTAGATACAAAATATGAAACTGAACAATAAATCGTTTTTTTATAAATTTTATTTTTGTCTTAGCTTGTAAAACGAAATTTGCATGCGCCAAATTTATTTTTGTCGATCTTGTCTCTATCTGTTTTTTTTTAAATTTAATTGTGGTTCTTGTTTGTTTTCAGGTAAATATAAATTGGGCATTATACATTCATTGAATTAGGTAAGTGTTCCGAATGTATTTCCAACATGACTTCTAATCTACTAGAGGAACTGAATACAAAAAAAAAATCTGTCATGGTGCCTGGGTGGACGTACTGAATGAATTTTGAATTTCTAGAGGGATTCAGAAAATATAGGTATAATAATATATATCAGGACACGAATCTTGGCCCTAAATCGCAGGACAAATGAGGCCCTGCCACGTGTGTTTTTTTTTAATAATATATTTGTGTGAATTTGAACTCTACGCTGCCGTAGCCCGTAATACCTCGTGCTATCCTCAAGAGACACCCAAGAGACGTGTATAAATCATTAACTTAACAAATAAATCAAATTTCGAGCACCTTTAAGATCCAATATATATGTCCCGAGCAATAAATAAGTAATGAATTTTGACACTTCTTGTTATATCATCTCTATTATATTCAAAGTTAACTTTGATTTCCAGTAATACATAATTTGAAGGTTCTCGTAATATTCCCATTTATCCAGACTACTTTAGATATGAGTTAATTTAGTAATTCAAGCGACGGGCCGGGATTAAATTAAAAGCAAATTCCCTGCTTATAATATTCGGAGTCCCTTTAGGGGTTCGTTAGTAAATTAGTTCTGAAGCTTGCTCTTGAAGAAATAACGCCAGCCTGTAGGTACCTACAGTGAATTTAATTATAAACTTGTCTGGATACCGGGTTCTTTTAGATTTATGTTATACTAACCGATGCCTGCGGCTTCACCCGAGTAGAATTCTGATGCCTTTTAAGCTGCTTCTTCTGTTCAGCTGGCCCGCCCTCCCCTGTTGCGCTCCTCCTTGACCCATTGACCAGACGCGTGATCGGGATTTCTGCGGGGGCCTTTTCACAAATTTTCCCTATATAACGACGGCCGTAGAGGTAGATGTTCGTAGACGTGTCGTATGACAACCGGGACCGCCGAGAATGCTCGGAATTCCTCCACATAACCTTTGTCGTGAAAAGTTGAGCAGTTTTAATCACCTAACAGATAATTCAATGTTGATTCATCATCATTTCCTAGTTCCCCGCCATCATTTCCATCTTCTCAGAATTTCAATGTCAATTTAAACATCAAACCGCATTCTATCATTTAGTAGATTACTACTTTACATACACATCATGTCTAATACACATAATATCGTATTGTTTTTCTGTCGAAAGGTATCATTATCCGACATCAAATCAAGTATGGGGTCATAATACATCTAATCTCGTCTAAGTAACGCCTACGGTGTATCGGGAAGCAAAAAGTTGTGTAATGCATGTTCCGTGTCGGCAAACGTTGGCGGCGCGGTGGCGCGTCGCCACTTGCGTCACGTAGTGAAATCAATGATGGGCGCAGACCCAGTTGTAAAATTGACCTTGGTCCGCTCTTGTCGACTGCCGACCGCGCACTACCTTACTTGTGCGGTTGTGCGGCCTGTGCCACCATGAAGGTCTACGCAGTACGCACTCTACGTGCTGGCCACACAAGCATTCCATTTTGAAAATTATCGTATAAATTAAGGCTAGGCCGTCTGTTGCTGTCTGTCGTACGCAAAATTTTGGCGGGTTTTTTTTCTAGGTTATGTATTTAAGGTCAGACAGATTAATAAAATTAGTTTAACAGCTTCATTATCGTTTTATGTAGGTAGGGATTGTAAAGGGAAGAGGCTCCAAGCGATACTGGTAGATTGTATGACATTAACTATGAGCGCGATCGATAATACCTGGGGTGTTCTCTTTTGCGTCACTCGATGTGTTATTGATATTATTATAGTAGTGAACTGAAATGTTTTGTAGCTATCTAACAATACAAGGATATGATTCTACTTTTGTGCGTTTCGCCTATGTACGCATTAACCTAGAATTTTTAGGATTAGTAGTTATATCTAATCGAATTCTCAATCTCCTTTTTACGCATCAAACCTTAGTATTTAGGTCACGATTTCACGTTTGTTGATAGCCCAGTAGGTTTTACGATTGTAATAAGATCGAATTTCTGTTTATTCAAAAGAAGAAAAACGTGTTTGGCAAGTATTTGCATTAAACTAAGGGCATTAACATTTCGAAATGCCCATTTAAGAACGAATATACATTGTGCCTCGTTGGGTACACGCATGGCGTAATAAAAGAATCGAAATTCGAAACGGACGTGGAGCGTCCTCGTGTCGACTCGTAAACACAAAAAAAAGTGGAAATCAAAAACAATAAACGTGTCTGCAAAGACTTGGCTCTAGTGTAGATACTCGGGCTATGAGTGTTGTCTATGCGTGCTAGGCACACACCGAACGCGATTCTACGTTGGAGGACATCATGGAGCGTGCTACACGCTTATAGACAAAGTTCAGATAGATCAGGAAGTCGTCTAGCAACAAGGTAGCATGTGATTAAGCTATTAAATCGATTAGCATTTTTTGTTTGTTAATTTTGCGGTCTCGTGCTAGTGTATAGTTATAGTCCTTGAAATTTTAATTCTCCATTTATATGCAAGAATTCCGTGATAAGTGCATAACCTAATAAAAAAACAATGTGGGTTATCTTTACCCGGTAGATGGACATTTTTTAATTTTGTATCCATTGCCTGTTTTGTGTAGGTTAGGTACCTATTCGAAAAGCTCGGATTGGAAATGACGTGCACCGATGGTAACACTTTATACTACTTTGTATTTCAAAAAAATTGTTCAGGTTAACGGTATTATAATAATTATAATGAAATTGAAATTCGTAATATAACTGAATCTCCTTGAAAAGTAACAAAATTGCATGTCAGTAATTCTCCGCAGATGGCTTGCTCCGTTAGTACCTGAAACCTAATAATCGAATTTATAATTAAACGAAGTAAATTGATATCAACTAATATCAGGTTCTGAAATAATTATACATTTGATGATGTGATTCAGTTCTCGTTCAGTCATGAGGTTGCAAAGCCACCATCAAATTGTCATGACTTTCTTGACGGATGAAAGAAGAAGCATATAATTTTATTAGGATTATCATAATCATTCACTTTTCCAAAACATTATTGTTATTTCATCTAAAACTAGTTACAACCCAGTACACGTCAGCTGACATCGTCTAACTGAAAGTTCTACTTTATTTTTCACATGTTCGACATTTGGTTTATATGTAGAAACAATTTGAATAAATGCACATATCTACTGGGAGCCACAGAGCTGAGGCAAAGGACTTTCCTACTCTATATGAAATTTATCTATATAAGTTCGCGAACACACAATAAAGTCGAACGTTATGTCGGGCGGGTGGCAATGGTGAGTGGCGGCAACGCGTGACCGTGGGCGGTCAACGCATTAATATGTGCGCGCGGTCACGGGGTCGCCGCACCGGGGGCTTCAGAACACACGCCGCAACGACCAGCGTTCGATTTTTGAATTTCAAAAATGGCGACAGCGATGGTAGCACGTACAGTGGATTTTATGCGTCTACTATAATTTTGTGTAATTTATATTCGATACGCTGGCGGTCGCTAGATAGCGTTTCTATTGAAGTGTAGACCATAGCGTCCGGGTGCTCAGATTGAATATTGATTGGGCGATCGTCGGCAGGATGCGTTTGCATGCTGGCTGCTGCATACATGCATCGCTGATTGACTTTGTTTATTTTCAAACAATGTCCATACGTGTGAAGACAGTGTTCAAAGTAAACAATCAAGAGAGCTACTTTTGAATATCAATTGTTAAAACCATTCTGAATATTTAGACGTCCCAAGTGTTTGTGGAGCTTTGAATAAATTTTTGAACATTCGTATTCCATTGAATATTCGAATAACCATCCGTTTTCAATTACTTACATTGCAGGACGCACTATACAAACGTTCCAATGTTCCATTTTCGAACTAAGCTCTCAATTTGACCTCCATATTTTTTCGTCATTATCCTGTTTTGCGACAGTTACTGTCCCACAAAAGAAATTAATTCGCATTACCGCTAAAAGTCTGAAACGCCTGGGAACTTTCGGAAAGGTCTTTTACTCAACAAATTGAGCACTTCGTATAACGAATTATATTAATTAGATAACTAAGTCTCAAATAGAGGGAAAAGCTATTGTTATTTCCTTGGTAGTAATCCAGAAAATTGAATTTCCTAAGAGAAAGTTTGTTAGCGTTGCCTTTGTATTACTTCCTGCAAAGAAGGGATTTGGAGTACTTACATATTTGAAGTAACCGCTTTATTCATAAACGTTAAATACCCACGGTTTGGTACAAAATAGGGTGATAACAGAATACTTATATCTTATTCAAGCAGTTTCCTTATTTTAGGGCTTAGGGCAAGTAAGGTAATATCCAAAATATAATATAGGTACCTACTTAACTTACCTTTGAATAGCCCGATGATTCCACCAGGTTACATTGGCCGTGGTCACAGGCTAACTCAGTCAGTTAAAATTATTGTAGGTATATCATGAAATGCGAGAGTGGAAAGTTAATATTTTTTTATAATAGCAACACTTAAAAACCACAGACTCTCTAAACTAAACTAACACAAATAACCAAGTCGTGTCCTTCGACCTTAACGTGGCGGTCGGCTAGCAACAGTTCTAAATTTAAACTAGAGTGACGTAACAAATCAGTATCACCACTTATAATACCAGTTTAAACTTTTATTTTCCCAATCGCCGACGTTGGCAACTCTTTTTGTCAGTCTTTAGGAAGTCCTCGCGAGTCACCTCATCAGGCTCTTGCTGTTAGGTTAGGTTAGATATGAGCAATATGTATAAAAATATTATTCAAAAAATAAATACTTAATAATATTAAATGAAAATAGTTAAAAAAATAGCAGAAAAAAAAAAGAATTTAGTATTTTTTTAAGTTAACAAAGTTTGTTGTAATCGTTATCAGGCGAAATTTCTAAATTATTTGCCACATAATCATACAAAAATATTTTAAACAACGTATGACTACGTGAGATAAGTTTTTTTTGTAGGATAAACTTTTTTAACAGCCCTATAATAAATACATAGATGTAGAAATAAGGTCAGATTTTCACCATTAAAAATAATGGTTTTCGAGTTTAACTAAACTCGGTTTGTATATTCAGAAATTTACTAAAAAGCTGTTTTTTTTTATACCACTTAGGTGGCAGACAAGCACACGGCCCACCTGATGGAAAGTGGTTACCGCGGCCTATGGACGTATGCAACACCAGGGGCGTTACACTCGCGCTGCCTACCCTGGAGAAACCTTCTAATGCCCCTCTTGAAGAACCCCATATTGAAGTCGCTTGGGAAAACCATGGCAGGGAGTTCATTCCACAGCTTGAGCGTGCGTGGGATGAAGTTCCTTTCATACCTCACGTTGCGCACCGGATTCGGATGCAATCTGTGGGGATGAATTCCCTGTCTATGGCGAGCGGTGCGATGATAGAATGTAGCTGTGGGCATCATGTGAAATAATTCATCTGAGCACAAACCATTATATCGGCGGTAGAAAACACACAGTTTCTAAATTACAAACAGACACTTGAATCTTATTTGTATATACGGATATAGTCATTAAATTGTGTTTGCATATTACACGGAAACATTTTATCTCGCGCTATGATAACACCGACCTATTTATTCTATCAACCGAGTGTTCTAACGCAAGATATAATAATTATTATATTATTATCCTGTTTACATTGCATAAATTGTTTATTACTCTAGTCATTATTCAAGATATCGTTGATTGAATAATACAGTTGTTGTAGTATGAACTATTTCTTTGTATGCCGGCATATACATATATCTTGATTTCAAGCCATATACATAAAAGCTAGCAAAAGGACTTTTTGCGAAAGGGACATTCTGCGAAAGAGACCTTTTGCGACCAGTGAACATTTTGAGAAGTGGACATTCTGCGTCTGAGCCGCTGAATCGGCAAACATTTTGCCCCTATTTTAAAATAGAGATACAACGGTGAATATTGTGGGGTATATCAGTTATACTTTGTTTTTCAATGTCAAATCATGATAATGTTACATATGAATGAATTTTATATAACATTTAATAAGCTTTAAAATTCGAATACATCGATATCATGATTATATATTATGTATAAATAAAAAATGCCAAAAAAAATGAAAATTTTGAAGGCCCACCCTTATAATTTGGGTTGAAGGTTTAAAAATTGTTAACAGCCGATTCCTAACCTTTTTTTTCCGTGCGGAAATCCCCTCGGATACCGCCCTCGCCGGAGCCGGAAGTAGAGGTTATGTCGGGCTCGAACCAACTAAAACCGCACGCCGACTGTGGGTCGTGGTGCTAGGCCGGAGGTGAGGTTGTCTTCGACATATCCCTCGCACCCCGGCCGGCTGACCCAGCATAAATGCTAGCTGACTCGGCAAACGTTTTGCCGCTATTAAAATGGAGATTGATAGTAAAAATACAATGGTGAAAATATTTGCTATAATGTTTTTTTTAATGTCAAATCAGGATTATATATTTGAATGATTTTTTATAGCATTTACTAAGGTGACTTTAAAGTTCGAATACATCGAATTCATGATTTATATTAGAAATAAAAAAATGCAAAAAAAAGAATGTTTTGAAGGGCCCTCCCTTATAATTTTTTTAAACGAATTTTATAGTTTTTTTTTTAAAGAATATTAGAACCATAGTTACTAATATTCCCTCTAACCCCTCCAGCTAAGCTAAATTGCTTGTGTTAGGAGTGGGTTCACGTCGGTAGTGTAATGGCCAGGATCGAACCCGGGACCTCTCGATCGTAAGGTCGACTCCTTAACCACTAAGCTACCGATGTTTAAAAATTGTTAACAGCCGATTCGTAACTGAAGGGGCAAGCAGAGGTTAACCCACATTCCGCCAACAATTAGTTTTGGTCCTACGTAGTAGGGGGCGGGCACATTATCATGGGACTATATGGTTAGGTACTTTCGGAAGGAGAATATCCTGGAAAATACGTTCCTGTGGAAGGAACCGAACCAGTATCACATACTAGTTTAAAATATAATATTTCCACAACATTCTTAACAAAGCTTTCTGAGAACCCATGGTAAGCTTAACTAGCTTGTGTTATGGAATCTAGAATGCGGATAAACACACTTAGATATTTTTTTCTTGTAAATACATACCTACATATTAGAAATACCCAGACCAATGCAAATAGCCATATTCATGCATACAGTCCTACAGTCCCGGGTCCTTTAAGCGGGGCGTGGAAAGGCATCTAATGAGGCCGTCAAGCTGAGTGCCACCCCTGTTAACATGGTACATGTTTGCGATGGTGACCCTCTCTCCGAGACTTTGCCTTTAGCTTAACATCAGGCGAGGTGAAGTCAAATGGACGTGTCCTAGATAAAAAAAAAAACTAATATTTGCACTGAGCGGGGATCTAACCCGCGCCTCCTGCGTGGCAGTCGCGTTCCCTACCGCCACGCGTAGCATACGTCAACAAAAGTCAATTAGTGGTCACAGATCGTGACGAGGCTATTATTGGCAAATGTGTCGTTGCTAGATTTATGGACGGTATGGAACGACACATTAAGTTTTTATCGACCATTTTTATATTTTGACTCATGCATAAAGAATAAAGTTACATGTGATTATGAAAAGCCAAAAGTCTTAATACAAATCAATATGTCAAAATCAAATTAAATGTCAAAACGATCATGATATTAGGTCAATGTTCTTTCTTATTTATGTGAAAACCGTTTTTGACATTTTTGATTTTATCAGATCGATATTGAATTTTGAATAGATTTTTATTATAAGAGTTGACTTTCTGATTTTTATGTATTTTTATTTTCGCAAAATTTCTATTTTGGACTTTGTGTCGAACTTATTTTGGGAAATGATTTTCAAATATATTTTCGACACGAAGTCCAAAATTATGCACTCAAGCATAGAAAAGAAAATTCCCGATATTTATATTCCTGTCATCATAGGATCATAGTTTTTCTCTACAATTTTCCTTTTGTTAAAGCTACTAAATTATCATAATATCGACAGAAAACGCCAAAGGATGCAAGCGACCCAACTGTTTATAGAAAAAAAGGTCGTTTTAATTACGTAGTTAAGGATCTGTTTTCTTTGTAACGTCGATGTCGCTTACACACTTTTGCTTCCGTGGTTATTATCTAGTTTCCTAGACCGTGTTTGGTCTCGAGAGTTGATTGACCGCTGCGCGCGCCGACCTCCGACCCGACTATCGCGCCCCAATAACACCCTGATACACGCGTGCGCTTGCGCATACAATTTAATGTATCTACTATCATATAGAGGCATCACAGATAGAACTCTCAAATTGTAACTTTTAAATTAAAAATATTGTTAATGTTAATCTATCACAGTGCACTGCTAGACGTAGTCCTTTTTTTATATAGGACACGTCAATTTGACTTCACCTCGCCTGATGTTAAGCTAAAGGCAAAGTCTCGGAAAGAGGGTCACCATCGGAAACATGTACCATGTTTACAGTGGTGGCACTCAGCTTGACGGCCTCGTTAGCTGGCAGGGAGTTCCAGGTCTTAATGGTGCGGCATAGGAATGAGTCGCTGAAACGCTTGGTTCTAGCTGATATACTCTGCACCGTATATGGTATATCTTCCAATTAGTCCCACCCTCCCCTTTCCTTCACAGGACGACACGTGCAGGGCTAAGATGTCATCCATTTACGGTGCAGAGTATACCTGCTAGAACCAAGCGAAGCGTTTCAGTGATTCATTCCTATGCCGCACCACTAAGACCTGGAATTCCCTGCCAGCTCACGTGTTTCCTTCTGCCTACAGTCCCGGGTCCTTTAAGCGGGGCGTGAAAAGGCATCTAATGAGGCCGTCAAGCTGAGTGCCACCACTGTTAACATGGTAAATATTTACGATGGTGACCCTCTTTCCGAGACTTTGCCTTTAGCTTAACATCAGGCGAGGTGAAGTCAAATTGACGTGTCCTGTATTAAAAAAAAATGGCCTTCTGTTTCCACGCTGGCCAGAAGAGTTGGTACAGGCTATATCGAGCTTTCCTTCTCTCGTGGTGATAACGTCTGTGTATTTTTTCGTCAGTCGCCTCTTACTACACCCTTCTGATGAAATAGGGTGGTGATAGCGATAGCCCATGGTGCAGGCCCCTCGTAAATTGCTATAATTACAGCATGGTACTGTATTACTTTTGTGACTTATTTGTTACATTATGTAACTTTGTTTTAATTCTTAATTATAAAGAGTTTTATATACTTGTTGACATTTAGCTTTAAGAAAATAAATATTGTAAATTGACGTCCCAAAAAATGCCGCAGTGGAGTTTGTTGCGCCGTTTCTTCTCCACCAGCGCCTTGGAAGCGGTGGTAAACTTAGATTAAGTAGAATTAAAATTGACGTCAATAAGAAACAATTTTATTGTTCTATATTGAAAAATAAATGACTATGACTATGACTATAGTTGTATTCTTTTTCCGTCTCGACACGGAAAGTTGTTACAACGTAACTGTCCTATCATTTGCGTTTAAATTTCACACTTCGGATCCCGAGCCCCGAATCCCCGAGGTCACTTATTGTTTTTTTTTAAAGAATATTAGAACCGAAATTACTGATATTCCCTCTAACCCCTCCAGCTACGCTAAATTGGGTATTCTACTGACTGGTCCAATTAGTTAACTAAACGTCATAACGGTAAATATGGTAACTTGTATGAAACATTTTTTGTGACGTCATACAATTCCATAGTAAAATCATTTACTTTTAAGTTGGGTGTTATCATAAAAACAAATAAAATCGATAAAATAAGAACCGACGTAACTTTTACCGCTTTTTTACCATTCTCAATTTAATAAGCTCGGTTAGACAATTTACTTTTACTCGTATTCAACTACAGGAAAATACCCAATTTTATTAATTTATTTATTCTTTATGTCCACATATATTATATTTATATAAAATAGTGAGATGAGATGTACAAAGACGAGCTTAACTCAAAATTGAGTTTTCTTCCAGCAAACCTGGGAGTGCACAGAGGAATTGCAATATGAGTGGCAAAGTCTAGTGTACAAGAAGTATCGAATTTGATGTAGAAGGTATACGAGACGTATACCCCAGGTAAAAGGCATAAAAACAAATTGTTTCTGTTAGGAGTGGAGTGTCGTCACTATGCTACCGTTCTTCCTAATCTACATGTAACATGTCTGTGATGCTTTGCCTACGTAAATGCAATAATAATAATATATATATATGAAAATATAATGCGTCGTTTGATAACAATTTCTTCTTTGTTGTTTTGATCTACACTTAGTCATATTTGACCTCAAGCATACTTAGACCTTTATTCGTTTAATTACTATTTTGTCGGCATTAAATAATATTCAGCGTTTTTCGTTCTGCAGTTGTTTCAAAGTAGGCCTAAAGTTTTAATTTGACTTTACCTTGTAAGCTGACGGTAGTAGTCTCAGGAACGTAGGCCTACAGTTTCAATTTGACTTCACCTCGCCTGATGGTAAGCTGAAGGCAGTCTCAGGAAAGAGGGTCACCATTACAGACACGTATCATTCTATAATGGTGGCGCTCAGCTTGACGGCCGTAAGGCCGGGACTGGAGGAAGAAGAAGGTATTCTACTACCTATGTAGAAGTATTTTGGTTGTGGCAGTTAACTATAGGGCGTCAAGTCAAGATCGTTCAGGCTCAAAATGTCCCTTTCCCACAATGTCCATTTTCCAGAACATCCCTTTCCCGAAACATCAGTTTCCCGAAATGCTCCCTTCCCGAAATGTCCCTTTCTCAAAATGTCCCTTTCTTACGTCTGGATCGATTGAAAATAAAATTTACAGTAAATATCGTATTATAAGTAGTGATTTTTGTGTAACAAAAATAAAGGTTTACGCGGGCTGTTACTGCAGTCGGTTTCGCTACAGAGTGAAAAATGTTTACAACCCCTAAGTAACCGGTGCAAACTGTTCACAAGGTCAACTCGGTCAACGAACTTTATTCTCGAACCGTTTGGCACGAGGTATGCATACTAATATTATAAATGCGAACGTAACTCTGTCTGTCTGTCGATTCCGATGAAATTTTGTATAGGGATAAGTAGACCTTGAGAAAGGACATAGGCTATGTTTGGCCGCGATAACCGATATCCACGCGGGCCGAGCCGCGGGTAAAAGCTAGTAGTCTATAAGACAGTCTAATAATGTTGGTAACTGCATACTGCTCTTATAACGATCGATTCCCGCCAAGAGTAGGCCTGCGTTCAATCCCACTTGGCATGTCTCCTGCCGGTCCGGACTATTTCAGGCCCCGTACTTATTACTCCTTTTGTCCTATACACGGCCCGTTTACATGCGTTGCGGTTTATAGAGGATTATTTTGTTAGAACTAGGGTGTTAGATAACCCCACGGAGGTCTTGGGGGTCAGAACACTTTTCCGGGGGTGTGTCGGGGACACCGTTATCCCCCCTCCCGAGAAGGGCCAGACCGTAAGGGATGGCCCTGGGTCAGCCGGGGTGCGAGGGATATGTCGATGACAACCTCACCTCCGGCCTAGCACCACGACCCACAGTCGGCATGCGGTTTTAGTCGGTTCGAATCCGACATAACCTCCCCTTCCGGCTCCGGCAGGAGAGGTATCCGAAGGATATATCCGCACGAAAAAAAAGTGGGTCAGAACACCTCGTGATTTCACGGAAAATGTTATATCCTTCCTGTCGCCAGGTTAGGGAGGTTATATGGCAGTTGCTTCAATAAAAAGTAAGATAAAGCAATACTGGAGAAGTAGGGGAGCTGATTCTGTACTTTAAAGTGTAATCTTTGGATGAACTGGATCAATCATTATCTTAGTATTGAAGTCGTCTGAAAATGTCACCTCGGAACCTGGAGTTCTCCACCTTCTTCGCGGTTTTTATGGAAGCCTGAAATTACAACCCTGACAATCTAAAGAGAAAAACCTACGCCAGAATCTTATGTAACCAGGTGGAAATCAGGTGTAACCGCCGTTCTCGGCTTGCAGGGGATATATTTCCTTATATTCCGAAGATCTTGATAACAGCACCTAAATTAACCGCTTAAGCTTCATAATTGTATAACAGTAACAAGAAATTGTCAGAAAATCCCTCAGGTAGGTAATTTCAAGCTTATTAAAAGATTGGAAACACATATTCTAAGAATCGGCACTCCTCATTACTAAATACTAACAAGCTCATTTAACGTGGCTCCATTAACAAGAATCCTTGAAGGAAATCAGTATATACCTCAAACGTGTACCGCCCCCCCCCCCCCTCACCCCCCACCCCCGCTGAGAGACGACACTAAATCAAGAGGTACTTTGCATAAAGCACTCCCTTAATCTAATTTATTTCTTGGTGGTAAGGATGTGGGTCTGTGTATGCGTATTATTTGCGGCATCATATCAGTACTCTCGATTTTATGTTGCGTGTCGGGAAGAAGTGTAGAATTTCAGATAGTCCCATTTGTTTGTTTTTTATGTAGGACCATTGATGTGTAGGACACGTCAATTTGACTTCACCTCGCCTGATGTTAAGCTAAAGGCAAAGTCTCGGAAAGAGTCCATCGTACACAAGCACCAAGTTAACAGTGGTGGCACTTAGCTTGACGGCCTCATCAGATGCCTTTTCACGCCCCGCTTAAAGGACCCGGGATTCTTTTCTTTTATATAGGACGCCTTATTTGAATTTACCGCTCCAAAGGGAAGTTTCAGGGAATAGAGTCACGAATACGCCAATAGTAGCCATGTTGCAATGGTAGCCCTCATTATTATATTATGTGCCCTTAGTTTGAGAAACTTCTCTTATAGATGTAACAAATTAAAACTTGAGTACCTACTGTAAGTACGGTACAGCTATATAGCAAATAGAGAATTTTTAGCATCACGTTTAATACTGACTGGCGGCGTTATAGGATGTCAGCTGTCAACCTTTATTAAGTTTTGAAAAATATAATGCTTTTTCCATTGTATTTTCTTTTTCATTCTGTTCACTGCAATTTTTCAGATCAAACCTCCAATATTTCTAAATAAACAGGTTGCTAACCGAATATTTTGGTTAATAGTTCCGTGTCTTACTGTTCTAAATTATACAATTGACTGTTATCTCATTGCGAACATGCCCTAAGTAAATAAAAGCCAGCTTAACTTCATTTGGCCTTTGACATTAAGTCACCGAGTTCATAGGAATCACAAATACACATATCTGTCTGTTCTTTGCGAATAGTTTATTTTTTATTTATATTAGGACGTCGCGTGTCGTTGTCGCATCTTCTTTGCAGTTAAAGGAACTCGTCTACTAGGGCGTAACATTGCCTTAAACGTATTTGAAAAACTGTATACATTGTCAATTTGTCATGTACGTTTGGTGATTAAATTTAAAAAAATTACGTTAAGTATCTACAATAGATATTTTTATGTAAAAAAACAATATTTTTTTAGAAGTCAAAACGGCTGATGAAATTTGTTAATAGATTGTGTAAAGCTTCATACAAAGTAGAAGTCATTGTTAATTAATTTCGCAATAATCCTTGACGTAAGGAGTATTTTGAAGGATTACAATGCGAAGGGCGAACAAAGGGTGTAGAGAAATTATTCTTTCACTTCGTTAGCGAGCTTCAGAAAGAGTTATTGAAAATGTGTAATACGGCAAGTTAGGGATAAAAGAGGTTACTTTTATTAATTAATATTGAATAAAACTTGAATAAGTTTCTCAACATTAGATGAAAGAAAAAAATACTAAGAACATTGCTACTGTGTATCTATTGTTTGAAATTTTCTTCCATAAATTTGATCACGCTTATTTTGACAGAACTTAATATCCAAAGTTAGGTATTTTAATATTTTTAACGTGTGTGCCGTTCTGTGAAAATATACCTACCAATTAATTAATCAAATACCATCTTATAAACAAAAACTATTAATTTAAATAGTTTATGTTCAGTGGTAACGGCTGCCTGCGCGTTGTTCTGCTAAAACGAGGTTAACAAAACTATTAACTGTATTTTATATACCTAAGTAATATTTAATTGAACTTTTAACATTCTTAGCGAACATCTGCTCTATTTCACGCTCCACACATTATTACAAAACAAGGCATATTTTTTTTAAACGCAACCGTTTAATCAAGGGAGCATGTCCAGTTTGAATATGGAATTTAATTGTGTGACGTAACGCGCTAGTGTGTGCACTCCACGAGGGGTCGGTACACTCGGTACCCGCTGCGTTGGCACTGGTCCAGCTGCCCAACCAACAACTATCACAAACCACATTAGTAATGCACTTAAAACAACCCTTAAAACAAAGAAATAAGATCTATATTCATCAAATTTTAGTCACCAATAATATTGTAAAGTCGAAGGTAATGGATGAACGGCAGGTGATTTGTAATAAAACCATTTGTTATATTCGCGTCGCGATGGCGTTTATTTAGTTATGTTTCGCAAGTGTACGGTTTTAGATCAAAGTTATGGTGTTCTTAAACGATTATGGTGAAATATGAAATGTCAAATGGCGGATTGTGTGTGGTATGGTAACGAAATCATTGCTATTTTGCAAGGTATACAAGAACAAAGATGACCGAGTGTAGGTGACGTCATAACGTCTGTAAACATAGTTGTGGTAGGTGTCATAAGGGTGGCTTAGGCTTATCGTCGGGGAAGGTAAGGAATGGTAGCTTATTCCCACTAGCAGAATTTAAATAATCTAAATGTAAAATGGTCGGGCGAATAACGCACAGTAGTGCACAGACGGGCTAAAAACGCCTCATTGAGCGAATCTGCAAAAAAATGTTACCCTCCTTCCTTCGGCAGTTGGGTAAAAACGAGTAAATTTTGAATTTTCAATAAATAATCAATAGATTCTTATACAATTCGTAAAATGTTCTTAAGAATCTATTGATGTAAAAAAATTGTTGTGATGCAACTCATATTACAGAGCAGATTCTAATTTCGTGTGAATATCGTGTAAAAGAGGAAGTATTATCCTAAAACGAACGGCCTTTTTCTACTTGCAGTACGAAGCAGCGTAATAGCCGCTGACGAGACTGAACTGCGCTTTCTCAATTCATAGACTAAATAAATAGGAATTAGGTGTCAAACATTAGTCTTGATTAGTTTAGATTTTTTGACGGGTTTAAGTGCATTTTTAACGGTCTGTTACTAGTAATACAGAATAAAAATATATTTTTTTATTTTGGCATTGACATTTGACATTTTCGGTCATGGGTCGTGGTCCACCTGCTTAATCCACCTGGGTGGACCACGGGCACTTTTTCTTGTCCGTGGTCCACCTCAGTTCACGTAGGTGGGGACCATATAAAGTAATAAAGAATGAGGTAAGGTGGCAAGAAGTGATAAGTTTCTTTGGAGATATTTTCCATGGTAGAACACCAATTTCGGGAGACTAGAAATGATTTGTAGTAACTAACCAACTCCAAATCTGTGATGGTGATGTGATAACGAATGTTGACATAATCGATTATTGTTAATTTGCACTTCAACTTAAAAATTATCAAAATCCCGAAAACAGACGCAGTCAATTTAAACTTAGAACAGCATAGTTTTTTTTTTAAGTTTATCTTGGCACACGCAGCCAGCGGCGAGTGACTAGTGAGTCATTGTGCCACCTGAATTATCTTCAGTTTTAATGGGAACGTTCCTATTTTACGATTTACGTTGATGGCCCATGACTAATTATGTAGTGATGAATGTTTCGACAAGCGAGTTTTATCGTCGGGATTCGATGAATGATGTTATTCTTCGAGCCGAGTAATGATAATGATTCCGCAAGGTACAAAGAAACAGTTCAACCGCGGTTTAATGAGATTTTGATTGTCGTAAATATATTTTCAATAAAATGTTTATAATGTTCAGTTTTCGAATAATTCGGTTTTAAAAAAGTAAGTAACCAATTTGCTACCGTTTTAAAGGAGGCCTCTAACGAATTAATAATTAACAAAACTGTGATTTTCGGATCTTATTTTTAATAAAACTTTTTTTTAATCTACAATAGAATCATTTAACGTCCTTTGTCTTCGGTATGTAAAATAACTTTTTGGGTTTTTATTCTGTTTTCAAGTGCGTGAATACTGTTTAATGTGTAGGTACGTACCTAAGTACAGGTTCTTGACCTTTCGTCCTTCGTGATTAAAATAAAGCCAAGTAATTGTATTAAAAGGCGTCATTTTATCAGATAGGCATCTAACTAATGAATACCAGTAGGTAAGCGATAAGATAGCGGTGTGATAATTTGAATGTTTGTAATGGAAATTTAAATATTATACTTGTAATTAAAAATATACCTACCTACACTTGTATTTTACAATTTTTATTAGGATTTCTTACTACATATCACGTAAATAATATTCAACTTAGCTAGTCCTTCGAACTAAAATAAATGGTTGGTCCTATAGTGGGATTCGAACCTATTATGCATTAATAAAGCAATATTTAGAACCGGCAACTGGCCTCCTTAAACAGATGGAAATTCGTTAACCAGTGTACAATGAGGCATGTATGGGATTGTCATGTATTTTGACGTTTATGACAATCGTCAACGTATGTCAAACTCATACATGGATCAATCTGTTTTATTCTATTCTACAAACGTAGGTAATAATTCATTTACTTATTAGACACCATCAAGTAGCTAACAGATAAGATAATCTCAAACGTAATCCACTTGTTTGTAAATCCCACGACAGAAATAAAATGAAAAAAATATGTCATCTCGTCAATGAGGAATTGCGGCGCGCGGGAAACTTGGCGCGAAAACGATGTGCGCAGAACGGTTCGTTACCCGGCAACACCGGCACCGGTAGATAATTTTGTAGTCTATAGTTTGCATTCGTGAAGATTTGCAGAAGATAAAAAATGTAGACTCATGAAATTCGTTGTTCGGACAATCGCTTCCTTGGAACAAGTATGTGACAGATTTAGTTCGACTTAAGTCCTACCCGAAGTAAACTGAAGTGACTTCATGGTATCTATATGCCTACTTGGCTACTGCGTCTTTCGTTCGTATTTCGTGCCGGCCCGAAGTTTCGAATGTTTCATGCTTTTTTTGTCAGCGATACAAACTAATAGAAAGGGATATTTTGTCATTATGGTCCCTTCTGTTGCCACTGTTGCCAGGTCCGTAAAAATAATTTCGGGTAGGACAATACACCATGGCAGTAAAACATGCTGAAAAAGTAAAATAAAGAGGAGCCATTTGTTTAAGTGTACCAAGAATTGGATTCTTCACCGGGCGTCCTGAGACGGTTAACTTTATAAAAACTTCATTATAAATTATTTACTAAGTTGCAAGACAAAGTCTTTCGTCGTCACCATACGTACGAAGTCCCCAAATTTTCATGTATTCTGGTTCTGGTGCTTTTGCGTTTAAAGGTTTTATCGTCATGTTGGCAGCGCTGCCAACATTCCAGAAACAGAATGAGATTTCCCGCGTGCCGCACACGCGACCATCTCTGAATCATTAACAAAATGATAGTGCTACCTCTCCTCTTGCCAAAATATTTGTAGTAAACAAAATATGCTTCTAACTTACATTTGCTCTCATCGTGATACGACTACATAAAATGATTGTATTCTAAGGAATTCTCGGAATCTGAAACAACGGCCAAAATCTCATTAAACATATTTTCATACAGTTTCCTTATTGTTTTTGGGAGATACGGAAGTGTTTCTACATTTGATATTGATTATAAATGGGAGAGCCATGCATGCTTTCCCCAAAATGTATGAGCTGATTTGAGTCGATTAGTACTTCCTACTTACTTAAATATCAACTTGAGTCATAGTTACAGAATTTCGGTTTGATTTATTGAATTTTCCTTTTCTATTCCCCATTTTCCTTTTTTCTCTCTATCTCCCATCAAATTATATTGCGACATCGTATTTCTCCGAACCCCGAAAAAGGGTTTCGCCTAAAAATGCCATTTGGATTTCCAGATTCCCTAAGTCAAGTCCAAGAAACTCGTTCTGTTAGCAGTCTAATAAAGAACAATAAGTATTAAAAAGCGAAGTAACAAATAATAATAGCGAATAGTTCACTAACGTAGACTCTTCCAACAATCAACTCTCAAAATGGCGGACTTTCATGTTGTGGCCATCTGTCATTATGACATTGTTGAAAGTAAAATAACTTGCGACAAAAGCTGGTCGTGATTTGCGCGAACGGTTTTTGGAGATCTAAAAGTGTATCGTTTGGCAACTCCCAAAGAACTAAAGCAATTAGCGTAATCGCCTCACTTCATCTACGTCATTGAGAAGTCGGTGTTGCCGACCCCAGATTTATTTTTAGACGTTTGTTTTATTTTACCTGGCAACATTAGAATGGCTAGCACTAGAATATGACTGAATACATGCACACGCGACCGTTGAACTAAACGTAGATAAATTTAAACAATAATTGTCCATGGACGTCCAGAGACGTATTCCAAGAAAAGGTTTTACATTCGGACATTAATCTTACATGATTATGCTTGTTAATGGCGCGCAAACGATGCAGCTGTAAATAGAATTGTTTTTACTTCGTAACAGAAGACTGTAAAGTTAAAATAAAACATGCCTGTTGAATAATAAAACATATTACCTAATAGTTATTGTCCGACTAGACAGTATGGCCCCGGGTACACGTGTCTTCCGACCTACAATAGTGTTACACAACGTTTCTCTGCAATCCTACCATATAACGAGCAATCACAACACTGGACGTGACTGTAAAAATATGTTACGTCACTAACAATTTGTAAACGTCATTTTGTTCATAAATTAACTACTTTCATAGTTCTTGTGGCATAAATTCAAGTTTGTTTTGGACGCCATCTTGGACTTCATTCACGTATAGCACAAGACATGATAGAATTTTTCGGTTTCTCAGGAACCACACTAAACTTCATTTTGCTCATAAATTAACTAGATACTTTCCTTGTTCTCATAGTATAAATTTAGGTTTGTTTTGGACGCCATCTTGGACTTCATTCACGTATAGCACAAGACAATAGAATTTTTCGGTTTTTCAGGAGCCACAATGAATCAATAAACGTAATGTAAACGGCTATAGGCGGATCAAAAGATACAGTTAGATACAATATTTTTTTTATTTATTTATAAAACTTCATGCACAAGTACATAGGCGGACTAAATAAATACACTTCTGAGAAACCCTTTCAGAATATACGCTAGTGTTTGTAAGTGTTTATATACTAGATACAGTCAGCTACAAAAGTTAAAACGTCTAGATGCGTCCAGTCCAAAACTCAGTTACATTGATCGCATCCTCCGTCGCCTCATTCAGATCGGCAACTGTACAGGTATAGAGGGCATGACAGGAGATGGTCCATCTACTGTAGGGGTGCACCATAGTTACAGCCACCACCTGGTCCACCCCCCGTGTCGAGGTAACCTCATTTTACCAGACATATACCCGCTAGGACCTGAGATAGTATACAATAGACTCTTGGATATCTATGCATATACTTGTCTGAGTTTCCTCTTGTTTCACATTTGGTAGGTTTGTCCAAGACAGAGAAAATACCCATTTTTCTTTCTGCTTTTATTGCTGAGCGTACACAAGAGGTAGGTATGCATTAAATCGTTAGCTAACAAGCGTCGCAACCTTGTACGTCTAGCCTACAGCCTAGACTATCGCGCTGTGTTTATTATCGCAATTATAGCATTGTTTCCTCGCCGTCGGAGTTACGCAACGCATATATGAACAGCGGATTATAAAGATTTATAACTGATAGTCATGCTTGCACCCGCTATAATAATAATAAAGACAAGCGAATGAAGTATTTGTACGTAACACACGATATTGTCGACATGTGGGAGGTGGCTTATAGCCAGCCAAGAAGTGGTTTCGGCAGTTATTATTTGTGGACTTATCCATTCAAGAGACTCCACCAACATCTAAAGAGGTTTGCGCTACGCGGCTCTAGGGTTTGACACATTTTTTACTAATTATTTTTACTAATATTAAATACATTATAACACCACATATAATGCAACAATATTCTAGAACTCATTACAACCTTAATGAAATTTGTCAGCAGTATTGCACCTAATATGATTTGTCCCTTCTCTATTGTGGCTATCTCTGCAGACGTCATGCAGTCTCTGGTTCGTATGCAGGGAATGCGAAATAGAATTAAATTCAAAATTAGAACAGGAAGCGGCGGAATCTGATGCATGTTGACGTAAAACAATTATGTCATTCGTTCCTGTGTTGAGTTCGTTGGCGTGATTAGACATCGCATCGTTTATGGTGTAGTTTCCTATGTAATAAATGTAATAATTCTTGTATAATAGAATACTTATAAATTACTAGCTGTTTCCCGCGGCTCCGCCCGCGTGGATGTCGGTTATAGCGACCAAACATAGCCTATGTCCTTTCTTACGGTCGAATCTACCCCTATACCAAAGTTTATCAAAATCGGTTCAACGGTTTAGGCGTGAAAGCGTAACATACAGACAGACAGACAGACAGATAGACAGACAGACAGAGTTACTTTCACATTTATAATATTAGTATGGATACATCCAAACATTTGAAAATAACCAAAGACGAAGTAAACTACTAGTCAAATTTGTACTAAAAATTGTGTCACAGATTCAGTTGGTTGAGATGCGAAGGCTAAGTGATAAAAAATAGAAAAAAACGTGAAAAGACAATTATTTACTTAAAACCATTTTCAAATAACTTTGAAAACGCTCTTTTTATAACCATTTTTGCACTCTGTGCGAAATGACAACTAAAATGACAAACGTCAGTGTCACTTTTTTTCCTACGTGTAGGTGCTACTCTAAAACTAGTACTACAATACTACTCTAGCTAGTATATAGTACATCTCTAGTAGTTTACAATACATAGAAGTCTATGGTAATGCTTAATCAAATACTAAACACAATATAAACACTCGTAATATAGATCCTATTGGTGCTTAAAATTAATGTAAAGGGTCTCAAGAATGTCGTAATTAAATTCCATTGAAACATTTTGCGAGCGCTTTAACTAAAACTATGTGATAATTTATCGGTTCGGTATCGGCCGTGCTAGCTAGCTAATCTCCTATTAAACAATATAGATTTGATATAACGGAATTCTTGCGATCGCAATACCTTGTTTATTAACCGAATTTCAAGAAGTTGTAAAAAAACCGTTGTTGAATCCTCAAAACCCCGTAATTTTTTGTTTGAAATTAATCGCATTTTGATCAGAATCCAGATCAGCTGATGGTGGACTATTCTGTCGATATTTGAAAATTTAGTTAATCTTGGCGCAGTAATTACTCAAGGCATAATTTACGAATAATTGATTAACCAATATTTATTGACTTGTATTTTTGATAAATGAATTATCATAAACACAAAGCTGTAGGTTGTATTTGTATCTACCTACCTACTTTACCTAATTCAAGGTTGTTTTTTTACCAATCATAAATAAAAACTATTCTTTTTAAATTCTCGACTGACATTCTCACATATTTCCTTTCGATTCATGAATTCTTAAACTTGGCAACACATCGAAATAAATATAACACAGTTGTAAAGTGTAAAAGAAATATGATGATTTTCATTTTTTATTATATTCAACAAATATTCTTTTAGCCAGAAATTTACGAGTGCCGACAAAATAGTTGAGTGAAATATATTAACCGTAAATTAAAACAAAAAGGGCCCACGAGTTTATTCAGGGACATGCAAAATGGTGGTTGGCGGTAAAATATTTCTGACGCGTGACAATTAAAAAAAACGGCCAAAGACAAACCAATAATTCCGCGAACTGAATGAAGGCGCCACCGTTCCCTTCGATATTGCCAAATCGTGCTAAATGGTTTGATTTGCAATAGGTATTTGACAGTGACAACTGTACTTCTGATTTTAGCCGTTTCTGGGAATCATTTGTTCCTATAAATTAAACATATTTTTTCATTTAAAGAAGTCCGTGATCGTCCAGCGATTCTTCTGCAACAATACGCTGTAAACTAGATTCATAATCGCAAATAATATTGTGTGTTGTCATTCAGTTTAAACGAAAATATCAAATACAAATTTAATTCTATATCTTCAAAGTCTAATATTGGAATGAAGTTCAGAAACTCAAATGAGTAATGGAGATAGTTTGCGCAACAGAATAAGCAAAATAATTAGTCATATAGAATGCGTGAACGACATCAAAGGTAAAACTTAAAGGGATATTTTTGAAAATCTTTATTCCCGAAAGCCAACATTTCAAATAAACATCCGCCATTCATATTGACACGACTGCTCCTAGTACTCTCGCGAGTGTCACATTTGATGTGATTTGGCTTCCCACCAAAATGTTGTTATTTATCATATACTCCCAACTCCCAGCGGAAGTTGGGAAACGAAATATTTACTAATTGGCAAAGCGAATTCTTCAAACTGTATTCATGGGTTCTGAGATCATCGAAGGTAACAGGAAAATTATCCCATAACGGTGACACTCATCTTATAAACATTCGAAGAATCTCTTATTTTTCGTAATACAAAAAAACGTAATGATTCAATCTTCTATTTCCGAACGTTACATTGAAATAAACGATGGTTTGAAATTAAGAAAATTTGTACGGTTTATAAAACTAAAGCGTTTTACTCTTTTTATCGGACTGCCAAGGATTGTTGCCAAATATAACGCATGGAACTAAATGAGCCCCAATTCGAGAGGTTTGCTTCCTATCTTTTATCCATAAAAGAGTTTTACTATCATACTATACATAAGGACGCATTCCAACCTTAGATCAAATTGAGCCTTCACCTCGGGAGTTCAATCTCCGCTTAATATGATGCGACTTGGTTTTATCTGTTAAATTGAGTGCGACTGCCATATGATCTCTCAGCCTGAGTTTTAGTGAGTCGCCAACGACAGACAGAGTTGTTCAGGTCGCCCACAGGCCTCCATCTTGACATAAAGACTAATGGCAGCCGGGACCGACAATTAACGTGTCCTCCGACGTATGGAAACCCTAGGATGAAATATTACGAAGCGGTCACCTATCCAAAAGGTAACCACACCTAGGTAGCTTAACTCAGTGACTATTCGCCGAACAGTGAGTGCACCTGGCCACGAGGGATTCAAAAGGAATCGGTTATACTTACAAAATTAGACTTAGTAAACAAAATAACAGACAAACATTTCATGTTGATTTATCGTTTGTAAAAAAATATCCATAGAATTCAATTTATAACTAACCTCACTCGTACAGGAAATCTCGTAATAGATATTTTAAATTTTAAAGCACCAGACAGTGGAAAAAGCAGGTTTAAAAAACTTGTCATGTCTAGTCTATGGCTGTTGGCTTCCAATGCGGTTACTATATATGCTCGTATACATACCGTTACTCTTTTTTATTATTTTCATCCTAATAAGGCACACTATAGACAACTTGGTCTTACTAACTTTTAGAACAGACAAATTATAACATGTTTAGTTTTAAAATGTTTATTGAAATACATAACTATGTATGTATTTAAATTGTCACTGAGGGAGTTATGTCGCGGGCTATTTTTTTTCTTAAGTCAATTCTAGTAATTGTAAATAAAATTCTAGTAGCGTTATTTAGACTCGAAAATAAGTATACCCGAATAACTGGCTTATAATTTCTGTTCTAGAATGCGGATAGACAAACAGTAATACACCACAAGGCTGTACCGCCAAGGTTTTTATTGCTTTCCTTATAACAAATAGCGAAAATATTAACTTTGTGATAACTGGAAGGTTTTCCTACAAAAATAACAAGTTATTATGTTACATTCAGTATCTATTACGCAATTAACAGAACTACAAAAAAATAATAAATAAATCATAACATAATATCAATTAACAAAAAAAACATAGCAAATTTGATCAGTAGTCCAATAATAAGTTCTCAAATTACCAAAGACAAAGAAACATTTTTTATACGAGAATATCTGCTGTGTTTTAGATGTTCATAACAAGAAATCGAGTGTCAACAAACACTTCTCGAGAAGTTAATTGTTATAAACAACGATATTTGTGTTCCGGTAACACGACACTCAGGATACGCGCATGATGTTTACAACTCGAGCACGGTGTTGATTGTAATGGATCGAACATTCTTTTAACAACATTGATGTAACGTTTCGGACAACATAGGGTTGCACCATGGTCGAATTTCGACCAATGGGCCAACAGAAGGCTAAATCTTATAATAACACTAGCTTTTTCCCGCGGCTCCGCCCGCGTGGATGTCGGTTATCGCGACCAAACATAGCCTATGTCCTTTCTCATAGTCTAATCTACCCCTATACCAAATTTCATCAAAATCGGTTCAGTGGCTTAGGTGTGAAAGCGTAACATATAGACAGACAGACAGGGTAACTTTCGCATTTATAATATTAATATGGATTTGTTAGAAATTCACGTAACACATAAGTAAATTAGAAAGAACATTGACATTTTGATTGTTTTTGAGGTTTTTGAACAGATTTATAATAGGCGACACGATGGCTCTAAGTAATTGATATAAGTTGGGAAATTTAAATAAAATCCTTGCAACACGAAAACAATTCCCGCCATAGCATATAATCAAGCTCATCTGTCAAAACCTAAGCCAAGACAACAAGCGATACGGCCTGATGAACAAAACAACACAATTAACATTCTGGAGTGTCGTATGCAAAATGAAACGCTATAAAAATTGTACGCGACGATGTTTACAGCTGTTATTTTATTACCGACACGAGGCTTCTGGTTCAATGGCCATGTTTGTTTTCATCGGTCCACCAATCCGAGAGCGGGTGGTTGTTATGATGCTAATTTGTGATTGGATGAGTCAGATCACGTGATAATAATAATCAATGACTTGGAAACCTGACTACTTCAGGGAAAAGTTTGAGAAGTAGTAGAAGTAGTGATACCATGATTTCACTTAGTGTGAGCATTTCTTCTTTACCTTCTAAAGGCCCAAGAAAAGATGGATTGGATTGCGTGAAAGAGGTTATGACAAAGAAGGGAGTGACTGAGGAAATTACAGGAATATTTGGAGGAGAATGACATGTTGCGCCGACCCCAAAGAATTGGGGCAAGGGCAGGTAGGTGAAGTCATTTTTTTGACGTTGGTGACCTAATTAAATAAAACTCTGACTGATCAATAAAAATAATGCCATAATTTAGCCAGTGTATAATTCGTTATGGATTCTATACTGAATGTAGTGTGTCGATACTTTCCCATCCTTGGCGGCTCATTATAGCTTTTTTTTTTTTTATACAGGACACGTCAATTTGACTTCACCTCGCCTGATGTTAAGCCAAAGGCAAAGTCTCGGAAAGAGGGTCACCATCGTAAACATTTACCATGTTAACAGTGGTGGCACTCAGCTTGACGGCCTCATTAGATGCCTTTTCACGCCCCGCTTAAAGGACCCGGGACTGTAGGAAGAAGGAAACACGTGAGCTGGCAGGGAATTCCAGGACTTAGTGGTGCGGCATAGGAATGAATCACTGAAACGCTTGGTTCTAGCAGGTATACTCCGCACCGTAAGTGGAGCTGGGAAGAAAATAAATCATTCGTAATGTTGATTTCTTCATGGTAGCTAGAAGGTTGTGTTTACACTGTAGCGGAGATGAACGGAGTGTAGAGATGTGTGGAAACCAACCAATCACAAGGAGTGTCTATATGATAGCTCGTTTTATATTACATTTATCAGAAGAATACATACTTAATTTACCTTACTCCCTTTCATACTTTGATAAGACTGCTTCACGTACTCATGTGTTTCCTTCTTCCTATGAGCTTGTGTTCTTAAATCATGGCGTAAAAAAGCATCTTTCAAATGCTGTTTAATCAACTTGAGTTGTGTACGGTATAATAATGAATTAGATACCCTTGGGCTACAAACTTAGAGAGTTTGGAACCACCATTTTAAAATTTGTAAGCAGCTAAAATGGTAGGTTCTTTTTCCCGATTATCAAGAAGGGTTATGCGGTAGCCTACTGGTATGGGTAGTGGACTGCTGAGACGAGGTCTCGGGTTCGATCCCAGGTTTACCATGGCACACATGACTTTTCGATGCTTTTCGAAGTTATGTGTGTATTTGGCGCAGGTTTATAAGTGCCCGGTTAATGGCAATAGGCTCGCCACCTATTACATTGGGACCTAAACATAAACAGGCGAAATGTGGGTGCTAGCACCTCTGCCTACCCCTTCGGGGAATACAGGCGTGAGTTTATGTTATGTTATGTTTTTTACTTCTCTTCTTATCATCAGAACCGAATCGATGGACCAAAGCTAAAAAATAACATACATACATATACTGACGCCTGTAAATAGGGGTAGGTAGAGGTGTTTTAACACCCACATGTTCCGAAGTATGATTTCGGTGCCACGTAATAGGGGACTAGCCTATTGCCGTTAAGCGGGCATTTAGTAATGGGCTGTAGTTTACTGTCAACCTATCTAAAAAAACCTGAGACAATATTTCTGTGAACTGTGAACGATACGCTCATTATCCAAATCCACAGACTAAAATTGCTGTTCAAGTGAAATGTATAAGCTAAATAATCTATACAGATTGTTTCCTCAGTGATTTGCGATGTCAGCCATTCCAAGAAATGTCGTGATGCTGCGGCGGCCTCTGGTGGCGAGAGGCAGTAATCTGTTTCCGGAAACGATTGCGCCTCCGGCCCTCGTGGAGGTAATGTCTGTCTTACACGACAGGTACAAAAATTGCTGTATACTTACATATTTACAAAAACTCATCAACGAGTAATCATTTAGAAAGAATTAATCTTTATTCATGTAGATTTTCCAAGCGATTACTATATAGGGTTTTCAAGAAGAATATTAAATACATGCATGAGTATGACGCCCATAGCGTTGCACATGCCCATAAACTACCTAAGTGGTATTAAAAAAGAAACAGTCATGGCCGACAAAATTTGTCTATGACTGTTTTTTATTTTATTTTAATAGTTGGCAATAAATAATCGTACGCTTTCGTGTGCAAGAGTTCAATATACTGTGGCACTGTAAAAAAATAAGCGACTGTTAAAAGTCTAGATATTCAATCTTGTGTTTTTATTTTCTTTTTTATAATTTATGACCATAGTCGACAGCTTAATTAAAAATGTTTTTTAATTTTGAAACAAATGACTCGCACCGTTACTGTCTGTGTGGTGAAGTTCTTGGGGTCATGATCATGGATGGATATTTTAGAATGAGATAAAACGAAGTTAACAGTGTACCATATTGGGTGACGCAAGTCAATGTTAATATATGCGCATGCAGCCACTAAAATTGGCCGCTTCTCAATTTGTTGCTGCGGTGTAAGTAAAGTTCGGTTAAGAACAATTACACCAAGCACTGATTTTCGTTCACAGCCATTTTGTGGTCATACTTTGTTCTCGCTCGTACTCACTTATTTGTGCATTTTTTTTGCCTCGTATTACCTATCCGTTTATGTAGCTACTCCATTTGTGCAAAATTGACACACATCTCTGAAGGATATGTGGTAAAGTCTGTTATTTTTCATTTATAAATGAATCCGATGCGATTCCTTCATAATGGTTTATCCCTTTTTCTATAATATACCTTATGCCAAGACCCATACGTCAATTTTGACAATTGCGCGAGTTGACGACAAGAAAATAAACAAAAATTGAAAGTTGTCAACTCGCGGTTTCCCGCGAGTTTATTGCCCGCGAGTTGATGAATTACTCGACCAAACGTAATATTTGAAGACCTCCCTCACCTTACCGTGTCCCGTAGTATGGCTACATTACCTAAGCCCAATCCATACTGCACCACAAGCCACTAATTGTCCATATATAAGCTTAAAATCCATTAGATCGATCAATATCGGTTAATCTGAGTGGCATTTAAAAACTAAGTACATTAGTCGATCGTGTGAAGGTCTCGACATTTGTGTCTTACCATTACCTACTTATTAATTGGGCGTTATTCGCGCTTCGATTAATACTGATTGGAGCTTAATACTTACTAGACTATACTCTATAACCGTGGACTTATCCACGAATTCTGTAGTAGTTTATGAAACCAGATTCCTACAATCAATTTTCGACAAAAGTTGGACAGGGACTAGGACTAGATTAGGGATAGAAAAAATACTTGGATTTATCGATACCAATCGATACTAAACAAAAAAAAACATTACCCTCTTTCCTTCGTCAGTCGGGTAAAAAAAACCAGTCTATTTGTCCGCAATGAACACAAACACTAATGAATGGATTTTGATGCAGTTTTTGTCTAAATTAAATTTTTATAGCATTTATTATGCTAACTTGTTTAGAAAAGTCTTGGTCTTAAAATCTTGTGTAGGTAAGTATGTTTATTCGGAATCGTTTAGTAGAACCAGAGATAAAAACAAATCTCGTGAAAACCGTACATCCACGCGGGTGAAACCCTAATCATCATCTACTAATAATCTGTTTACATTTTCTTCAAGCTTAACCTTGTAGCATCACAGGCGGAGTGGCGGGAAACAGCTATAGATTAGATTAAGTAATTACACAGCAATAGGTACCAAATATACCTACCAATGTTATTTTATGTACTTACGTGGTAACTAGCAGACGCACGAACAATGTTTTATAGGTAGGTATAATTTTTCGTAGCTTCGTAGCGGTTCGTAGACCAATATTTGTTTTGTTTTCTGTTTCAATTTTTATGTTCGTCGAGTACCCATATTGATTTAATATATATCCAAATGACTAAAATAGGGAAAGTTAAATAAGGCTACGAGTACTTCATGTCGTTTTTACGTATAATAGTAAGAGAATCGAACCCATTACCTCTGAACTAGCACAGGTAGTCGACTGTTCCACCACGTTCCAACTTCCAATTAAATGTCAATGCTATTTATATTGCCTCACAAAATCTTTTAAATGAAACGGTAAAATTCTCACGGCAATTGTATATGGTCACCAAAAAGCCATTAAACTCACTGATGCAGATGAACAAACCGGAGTGACAGCCATTACTACTTTCTCACAAACATTAAATAAAGAATTGTACGAACTGTATAATTAAAGCGATTGTTTAATTTTGTTGCACTTACAAAATTTGAATTACACTGTGTCACAATTTGTGTAATGTCTATTTTAAATTTAGAACACAAATTGGCCGCGCTTTTGTTTGACAGCGAGTATTTTTCCCGCGCTATAAGTTTGTTCTGATTTTAAAAAGATAACCAGTGACTTGTATGTTTACCACAGAGTAGATTTTATAGTCTTACTAGCTTTTGCCCGCGGCTCCGCCTGCGTGGATGTCGGTTATCGCGACCAAACATAGCCTATGTCCTTTCTCATGGTCTAATCTACCCCTATACCAAATTTCATCAAAATCGGTTTAGTGGTTTAGGCGTGAAAGCGTAACATACATACAGACAGACAGACAGACAGAGTTACTTTCGCATTTATAATATTAGTATGGAAGTAGGGATCTTAAAGTATTGAGTAGGCATAGTGAAACTACATACCAGACTAATAATTAATAAATAAAGGTTTCAATAAAATATTTGGTAGCAGATTTACTTTTCTGAGTACTTACCAAAATTTACTGACAAAAGATTATTTCCAAATAGTTTGCATGTGTTTTTCACGGAGTTTTTGATCCGTACCTACCAGGCAGCCTAGTGTACCTACATGCGAGTAGAATTTATTACTTAAAGGTTGTCACGAATTTTACTATTCAAATAAGTTCATACATTACAAATTATGAATGTGACTAATTTAATACAAGTACTTACCTAAATTAATTTAATTTATGATATTTATAGGTATGCAATCTAGAAAGCTGTTAGATTAAGTAGTTACCATCTTATCAATGTTCGTTTTGAAAATAGGTTATGTTTGAATGAAATTTTTATAGCATTAATTATGCTAACTTTCTAAGTTCAAAATATATCGAGAAAAAGAAGCGCTCAAGTGGGACTTCAACCCACGACCATTCCCTCTCAGGGGGAATGCTATGCGAATAGGTTATGTTACTTGACGAGTGACGACTGGTGACCTATATCAGTCATCAGGTAGGTACTTATCTACAGTACCTACCTAGCTACTGACATGATAATGCTAACCGTCAACAGAATCATGGGTTTTGTTTCTCTGGTCAAATGCAGCCTAATTTTGTATCCTTACGAGAACGTTTAAAACGTTTTTCTCCATACATTCCTTATACATTTGAGGTTATAACATACGTGAACATGCCATATAATATATGGACACTACTCCTTAAGGCCACGGAGTCCCAGTTTCCGTCAACATAGTACTGAGCTTGTTTTCAACTAAAATGTCACGTAAGCGCGCCCATTCCTATACATAATTCATACAACAAGGCTGAAATTCATTGATTGCCGGCGGACTACACTACACTACTACAACCTCCACATTCACAAGCTGACACAATACACACCAAAATCAACCTTATATACAACTATAAGACCTTAAAATTGAATGAACACGTAAATACATTCGAAATTGAGTCATATTAAAAGGTGAAGATAGTTGTATTTTCGTTGGCAAGTCTCCTCTAGACTCCGCGTTGACCTTGGTCGGTCGAGGGGTGGTCGAAGGTGGTGTCTGGGCACCCCTCCCCTTGGGCGCGATGCGTCGGTGGCTTGCGTAATAGATATTTTTACATTCTGCGTTCAGCCAGAAATTTTGTTTAGTCGTCATGGTAACTGAAATACGCCTGGTGCTGTCATGCGGAGAAGTATATTGGCTGAATACTATTGTAATAGATATATACGCAGTTAAGTTTACTATGTGTAATTGGTAGCTGTAAGCTGTATAAGCTTACATTCAAACGATTAAGTACGAATTTTGATTATATATAGGTTGGAAATCTTACGTTGGGTGTACCTACTCCTACCGACATCTCTGGGGCTCAACCCAACCTCACCTACTGGTAGCAGTACCTGATAAATATTGGATAAGGCTCTGGCAATGGGTTTTCTCTCAGAGTTTGGAAGTCGGACGGCAGTCACTATACATGCCAAAAAAAAAAACAATAAACCGGACCCCGGGCTTTACAGCCAAGTGTGCTCTAACTTCCAGACAGGTAGTTTATCGAATACAATTCGAAACACAGACCTTCAAAATTTTAAATTTAGATTTGAGATTGACATGGTCATTTACATTCATAGTAAAACATTCGCCAGGATATTTACCATGTATTTTTTTTTCGAGGATCCGATATTTCGGCGCAGTTTCAAGCGCCATGATCACGGATGCACTGGCACACGAATCCTCGAAAAATAAATACATGGTAAATATTCCGGCGAGTGTTTTACTATGAATTTAAACTTAGAATTTGAATATCATCATAAAAGTCAAACTTGTAATCTTATTTAATCGGATAAACCTAAAACAAAGTCTAGTATTAAGCCCTATCATAATCAAAATGTTATTTTTATCTGCAGTAGCACAGACACTGTCAGCAATAAACCATTATGATAGCGTATCAGACATGTGAGAGCCAGACATATTGCACTTTTTCGCATGATAACATTTCTTTATAATATTTATCAATCTTCTAGACATACATATTAAATTACTGGGCCTGACAGCCCCCTCTGCTCTCCCTTCGACACGGAGGGGAGAGCCGGGCCTTACACAAAAATATGATGATAATGATGTTGATAACCTAGTAAGTACACTTTTTTGGATTTCGTACCACGTAACCTTACCAAGACTCCACTGTCCATCCGTCTGTTACTACACTTTTTTTTGGATAAAGTACATCCATACTAATATTATAAATGCGAAAGTAACTCGGTCTGTCTGTCTGTCTGTCTGTCTGTATGTATGTTACGCTTTCACGCCTAAACCACTGAACGAATTTTGATGAAATTTGGTATTAGAAGGTTAGATTAGAACTCCCTGTCATGATTTTCCCAAGCGACTACAATATGGGGTTCTTCAAGAGGGGCATTAGAAGGTTTCTTCAGGGTAGGCAGCGCGAGTGTAACGCCCCTGGTGGAGCATACGTCCATAGGCCGCGGTAACCACTTTCCATCAGGTGGGCCGTGTGCTTGTCTGCCACCTAAGTGGTATTAAAAAAAAAAGGTCATAAGCTATGGTTTGGTCGCGATAACCGACATCCACGCGAGCGGAGCCGCGTGCAAAAGCTAGTGATGTTATAAACCCGGTTACCTAAACTAGTTTAAAGCTTGTATTTTAGGAAACAGTGTATCGCACTTGGCGACATTCATATCATAAATGCCATTTTTTCACAAATCACCTCCTCGAACAAACTCAACAGACAAGCGGACGTACTTAATTATGCATCACATAATACATATACATATGATTATAAAAATACAATGTCAGACGAAGGTCATTGATATTTCAATGTTACTTTATTTCATAGATAAATTGTCGCGATAAGAGGCTGATACGATAAGTGACATTAACATATAACTCGTGTGCTAGCCTTGGGGTTGACAGCATTAAAAATAATATTTATTTCAGACTGGTTAATATTTTCTTATCTGTACTAGAATAGCTTTTCCCGTGGTCCTTTTTTGCCAAATAGGTGGGAGACCTAAGTAAGTGGCAAAGAACTTTTGTTATAGAATAGATTATTAAAATTTAAAAAAGAATCGCTCTATTTAGTTCATTGTTCAATTATCTTGTTCGAAATTCAAAATCCATTCCCGCCTCACCCAGGGACCATGTCACAATTTCTAAACGACTTGTCTAGTATAGTATAATTACTTTTTTTTTTTCATTTGTGTAAAGGTAACTTCAGTGTAACTTTGTCTATTTCATTCTAAAACAAGTACCCAACCCCCTAGCATCATGGCTGATTTGATTCACGTAACTTTTCTATTGTTCAGGCTTTGCATCGATTTTTTTATTGCCTGAACTTTGATAGATTTGTTCTGAAAGAGTTATTTTATTTTCTTTGTTACCTTCGGCACAGAATAGATAGAACAACTCCCGAATAGAACGGGTACTTAGGTAGGTACATACTTCGTTTTTCAAATTAGTAATCAGAGTTGTCTTTGCCTACCTAATGCCTACCTACAGGTACTGCCTCTTTTAGTCACCTTCTGTGAATATATTAAGTAAAAATTATAGGATAATAATAATCGTTTATTTTCCTTAAAAAATTTGCATTATACCTTACACTTAGATCTATTTTATAATAATTTGTGGATTTGAACAGAGAAAAGTGAAATTTGTCCATCAACCCCACACCACACACTAGGTCTGGCTTGTCTCGTGGAGATATAAATATGTCGCGTGGTCTTTTGAGTCTTATCAATACTAATATGTAGAAGTAAACGATTTCAAATGTTATCTTGTTTATTCTTATTAAATTATTTCACAAAAATCCGAAACAAGACGCAAATTTTTCGTTTCAGAACGAACTGGTAATAAAAATTAGTTAATGCGTTCTTTTGAAAGGCCATTATTTTGTGACAATCGCACAATCTCAGTATTTATATCGTGCCAGCTGGACGGCACAACTTTATAATCAAATTTCATTATGATTTATTTACTCTAGATTCTACTTTAACTGTAAGGCCGTGTCCTTGATAGCAGCGGTAGCGAGACAATCCTAAAATTCGATACAATCGAAAATATTAAAAAACACAACTTGGAATGGGGCGCTAAAACTAACCTATTTATGTTGGTGTTGTATAGGTCGTCTTGTAATGTAATCGCTACGCTTTTACACTGGCTAATGCCTGGTCATTCGCGATACTAATTTTTCTTTCCATACAGCCAGTCTAGTTTAGCAGGTATATAAGTTATTGCATGGACCATGATATTAAAAAGTTGGCAGTGTCACTCGGGATGAAGTAACGACGCCATATAAAAACACATCACTACAAATACAATCATATCTATCACATACATGAAACCTGAAAACATATTATTTTAGGGCAAGCGTGTAAAAACACTAGCCTCTTGGCAATGCGGTTTAAAGTCGCCACGCTCATCGCTCCGCTACTGTAGAGGTCGTCGTCTTAGAGAAGGAAATCATTTTGTCTTGTCGCTTTTTCGCTAAATTTGAGTTATGATAAATTTAGTTTATGGCAATTCTGGTTTTACTGTATAGCCATTTTAAAACTTCCAAAAAGAAAATTATAAATACTTGTTTATTTTCTACTGAACGGACAATATAACTCTTACACTTTTTTATTAGATGCTATTTATTTTTCTTATTTCCTTCAAGAATTCCATCCCGATTTTATAAGGGTGTACTTTCATTTGCCGTTATTCAAAAGCAAATAAGTACATTAAAAACATTTAAACTTTTCGCAAGAAGTGTTACCAGAAATCATATTTGGCGAAATGTGGGTGTTAATATGCCCCTGCCTACCCTTTCGGGGAATTACAGGCGTGAATATGTATGTAATAGAGAAAATTGCCCAAGAGGAAGGCCAATCAACATCCATTGTATGGTTTAGAAGTAGTTAGACAAACAAATAGTATTTATTATTTAATTTATACTCTGCAATTAATCAAAGCTTATCAATGTCTGAATATAATATTTATCTTATTCTGGACTGAGTAAAAATGGGGTTCATAAAATAATTTTTATCTGGCCATGAGGAATCTGTACCAAATCATTGTAGAATGAGAAAATTCATAATATTTTCGCTGACAGCTGACGGCGAATGTAGCGATAGTAATCACAGGCAATATGTTTACAAAACAAATCACGTTTGAAATCAACAAATCAAAATCGCATTATGTTAACTGTCAAACAAATCATCAACTTTTGACAAAAAAAAGAATATGACGAAATGTGTCATAATTTATTAATAGTTAGCCGTCACGAACTAGAACGCATGTTTTTTTGAAGAAATACGCATGTAGGAATAGGTAGATTAATGCTAGGTATAGTTCACGGCTTATTAATATTGACATCAAGTCGCGAGAGAAACAAGGTTCTGCTTTTTTTTTCGTGCAGAAATCCCCTCGGATACACCCCGCGGAGCCGGAAGGGGAGGTTATGTCGGGCTCGAACCGACTAAAACCGCACGCCGACTGTGGATCGTGGTGCTAGGCCGGAGGTGAGGTTGTCATCGACATATCCCTCGCACCCCAGCTGAAACAAGGTTCTGCCTGGCTTTCGATTGTACTAAAGCTAAACCACTGTGGTGCCGTGGTGACTGCAAAAAAATGCATTAACCGCATCCCTTTAAAGTCTATTATTTAATGCCATTTTTTGTAGTAGCGGTGGCGCCACTGTGGCTTGGACAGAATCGATGCCCTGGTTTGATATAATCTATGACTCGTGGAGCTCGCAGTAGTACCCTGTGCTACGAGTATAAACAAAAAAACAAAAAGAAAAAAAAAAGAAAAACGCAGAACGTGTTTTTTGGGTGACAATAGAACGGGGTAAAATGTAAAGTGATTTAAGTGTACATGTAACATTATAGCGAAGTTACTTCACTGCTGTGCGGCTGCGTGTGGCGAGTGTCTTGCGCCCGCGCACCTTGTCTAAACATTACTGTCCATTGACGGCGTTGGAGATCTAGGGCTGTCGGTGGAGAAAAAAACATTGAATACATAATAATCTCGCTTGTATATCCGTAAATGGGTACTGGGTAGGCAGTGTCCCCCCTTTTTTTTATCGTGCGCAAAATCGCCACGGATACCACCTCCACGGTGCCGGTGGAGGCGGTTACGTCGGACTCGAACCGACTAAAACGCACACCGTCTTGGACCCTTTGGTTGCCGGAGGTGAGATTGCCGAAAGCATATCTCTCGCACCCCGGCAGACCCAGGACCATCTCTTTGAGATGGTCCCCTTCGGGTTGTGGGGACCTCGGTGTCCCCAACTAGCTCCGGGGGCAGTGTCCTCCTCCCCCGTTAGTAACCGAGAGACACAGAGATGGGAAATTTCCTTTACTGTACGAAATTTAGATTTACTGATAGCTGGATAATATTCTCTTGTGTAAGCTGGTATCAACGTCAATAATAAAATATCACGTGTAATGATAAGATACTCATTTGATGATTATTATGTCTGAGTATACCTAATGATATGTCTGAGTACGAGTATACCTAATGGAATGTATTAATACTAGCTGTACCACGAGAATTTTCCTGCGGTATTGCTCCCAATTCTGTTGTTACATCTCTAAACTTAAATTTCTCTAAAAAAATCTAATTGCATCTCTTTCTTTCATGATCAGAAAAAAAAGGACAGATGATTTTATTCAAGTTAAGACCTGTCAAATTAAGACAGCGCCTTGTTAGTACGTAGTAAGTTAAGTCGCATGTTCGTAGATGTCGACTAAAATTGAAGGGTACCGTCAACGCACCGACTTCATTTGACAGGTTTTCACTAAAATAAATCATCTGTCCTTTTCTACCTGAGAATGAAAGAAACAGATGCAATTAGAAAATTTTAGAGAATTTTAAGTTTAGAGATGTAACAAAAGAATTAGCAGCGTTATCTAGATAAAATTAAACTTCTTCTTCATCATAGCATTAATCCCAGTCGCATCTGAAGCTTTCAGCTTGGAGTCTGGGGTCCGCTTTACCAGTCTAACTGCGGATTTGGTTAAACTTCGATATTTTCTGTGAAGCGGTTGCCATCTGGCCTCCACAACCCAAAGGCGATATCGAAGCATTTCAGCTACACCAGTTGTTGAACTTTTGAGGGCTTCAACTACCCGTAACGACTGCCATAGATGTTCGTATGGCAACCGGGACCGACGACCTAACGTGCTCTCCGAGGCACGACTAGACCATTGCAAACACCCATATTCATGCACACAAATATCTGCATTGAGTTGGGATCGAAACCACGCCTCCTGCGAAGCGGCCGCGTTCACTACCGCTACGCCACGGAGGCTGTCGATACACTACAAACTTTTTTTTTATGAAAAAGCAGTTAGAGCTCATTCAAAATTCAGTCTCGATCTGTCAAAATCAAATGACATATCAAAAACCAATCACGATTCCAATGAAAAGGGGCCAATTCTCTTTATAATATTCTTTTTTTCAAAATTGAACCTGGGTGTAATTGAATGAATTTTTTATAGCATTTATTATGCTAACTGTTAAGTTCGAAAAACATTGGAAAAAATGAAATGCTCAAGTGAGACTCGAACTCACGACCTTTCGCTTACAGGGCGACTGCTCTGCCAACTGAGCTATTGAGCAACACTTGAATCATTCCAAATTTTCCTTCTCTTTATATCCATCTATAAGGGCGACGGTGCAGCCATCTACCAACATTCTTACGAACTGTTGGAAACAATGAATGATTTTTCAACCATTTTTAAACATTGAATTTTGATGACTGCGCCCAATCTTAAAAACAATCACGATCTCAATGTTCTTTCTTGAAATTATGTTTCGAAAGACTCGTTTTTTAAATTTTTATTAGCAGAATTGACCTTTTTGTTTCATCAATGAAAGAAAATTTAAACGAAACTGTGGCTTATCACGTAGTGCAATTTAGTAGAACGGTAGGTGGCCATGTTCTCAGGTCACAAAATAGTAAAAGAGCATAAAGGTTGCGTCTATTCTTATTTTATGGTTTTTAGTTATTTTAATCATCCAACTTTAATAGTAAGTAGATTATTTGACAATTAAAAGTATGACGTTTGTACAATACCTACCGGTACTTACGTTTTCAAGGTGTACCTATTAAAAGTAACTAAATTGCCTAGAAAGTCAAGTACCAAACCTTCGCATGTTTTCGATTTAAATTTAGAAGAAGATAATACCTACTCGGTACAAGTTCGAAAATAGAAGCAGATAAATTTAACGAATTTATTCCACCCAATAACGCGTGAGATCGTGAATAACGAGGCGCGCGTAAAAAGGACTGCTTATGTTTCTTTTGTGCGAATATTAAATTGGCCAAGTGAGTTTTGTATTTGTATATCTTTGCCCCTCGTTATGAAAACGTCTACATTCATACAGGCGTAGAAATTGTTGGTAATGATATAAAATTTGTTACATAATAGGGTAGTTGACTGTCAAGAGTGTCAAATCAAATCAGTCACTTTTTATTAAACGTCAAAATTGTGAGTGCTACGGAATCTTTTATTAAATAGTGAGGTATGACAACCCTACAGATAACAGAGTGTTTCATTAGTTCATTGCCCAATTTCACTACCATCTAATTTTAGAACATACCAGAATACGTAATGTTAAACATTACACGGAAAAACCTGGTTTAACAGCTGATTTAGTGCACGTAATTTTGGTGATTTAAATATCTTTCATAGGTATATCTTCACCAATGGATGATTCGCTGTTCTGGTTTTGTGACATAGAACAGAACACCCTATAACAACAGACTTATAATTCTGCTTATAATACACTCATATATTTCTCTCTCAAAGGTAGACGTAGACAACAACAGTTTTTTAACAGCACCCGTGGGGGTTGAAACTGTCAATTTTGCAGTATACTTTCCACAGATCATAGTACAAATTTTATTTTTTAACAACAATTTGTGATTTAGTCAATCAGAGTGCAGACATTTTAAAGAAAGGACATGTCAATAGCACCCAAAACCGGCGAGCGTGTATGAAAACAATAAATTATGATAGTACAAGAAGCGAAAGATCTATGCCAGGATCGTAGCAAGTGGAAAACTGTAGTCTCTGCCTACCCCACGGGAAAAAAGGCGTGGCTGTATGTATGTAGTCACATGATACGCAGTCTGACTGTCGAAAGTCGTTAAAGCATTAAACATTAATCTATGCTCACTAAAACATCTTACATTACGACGACGCCTACTTAGTTATTACTTATTACCAAGTTGTTTATGTACAAACAGAGTATATAAGTTGCTAATTTATCTCGACAATATTATATTGAGGTGGTTAAAGGAAACATGGATTAATGACACGCAATTTAAGATGGATAATGTAGGCACGTGCCGCCAGAAAAACAGCCAGTAAATTGCAAGTAGGCCGAAATATGTTAGTTGGGCCGCGCCCACGCGCCCAAAGTACTTTGATCCGTGAAAGCGTATTGACCTACCCACATCAGGCCCTTACAACTAAAGTGATGCGTGAGGGGGGCAGCGGCAAGGAAGCTCTTACGTCCCTGGTTATCTTAGCACACGTTCCGCAGATGAGTCTCGACGGAAACCCCGCCGTTCTCTCATTACGAACATTGTTTTGGAGCCAGTGTTTTGAACGCTCGCGACGCCATTTTGACGCGATCGTAAGATAGTATTTTACGGCCTATCTCCTCGATATAGCAGTCTAAATAAATTGCCTTAACAAATAAACAATACAGATAAACGTAGATTGAATGACGACTAAGTTGATAACTTATTATCAACATTCATAAATGTTATTCGTACATTGACTGTCATAGATAAAAAATAACTCCTAACTCTAACAAATATTTTGGTGACAGTTTCCATTTTCAAAATGCGCGCCAAATACTGCGGGCGTTTTCTTATCTATGCCCTTCTTTTATCTGTGCACAAGTAAGTCAACATTTACGCATTACTTGGTCGTAGTCGGGCCGGTCGTGCGTCAGGGCAGGGCGAGGTTGGCGTCTGGGGGTCGTCTGCGGCCTGGCCGCGACCTATATCCGTACCTCACACCCGCTGGAGGGCGGCCCTCCCTACAATGACGAGCACCGTCTGCCCTCAGCCCCCGCACCTCTCATACCTGCATTATGTAAGACGAATGTGTTGAACTGATAGCGCTGAAGTTATACTTAGAGCCTGTGAAAAGCTCAGCTTCAAATGTAAGATTACAATAGTGTACATAAAATAACTTTCTCTATTGGCATTTGGTAAGAGCAAGATTTCATTAGTGACATCTTATTCTGCTGTTTTTTTTGTTAATCATTTCACTCCACGTTATATTTATGCCTTTAAATCCCTGAAGGAGTAGCCGTGTATTAATAAACAATAGATAAGTAAAAGAAAACGGCAATAAGATCACCACTTATTACGTGGGACAAAAACTCATAGTTGACGGAATATGCGTGGGTGTCACTCAACTATTATGATGAAAAGGCGGCAAAATGTCAACTCTATCTTCACATCCTTAGATGAATCTATTGTCATTGTATTAAAATAGAACAAGAATAGAACCATAATTTCTATTGTAGCACTCTATGACGTAGGAAGGTGCTTGTAAGTAAAGATGCTATAGGATAATATTACCTACCTCTCACAAAGAGGTACTACAAACACAACAAAGGAACAATGATAAATCTTACCTCTGCTCTCTATTTTTCATGATACAGATTATATAGATACATATTTTATTTAAATAGACACAAATGGAAAACGACAGAGTCGAGGTTAATTCAGAACCTTACTGCATAGATATTGACTGATATTATTACATTGTTCGGGGCGTTTCACGCTTGGAAAAGCTTATTTTCATCACTTACTTTCTTCTTCACGACCTGGACGACAAAGAATTAAAAAATGTTGCGAAGAAGGTTTTTTATGCGCGAAGTAAATGAGAACAAATCTCATGTTTTTTTCACTCATAGTTTTGCTATCACTACAATAGATAAAAATGTTTAATTTAAGCTATTTTGTACTTCGGTGTCAAACAGTGAGATCTTGCCGTGATCGCATTTATTTTCAGATAACGACTAAGGCGGCCATCTTTAAAAATAAACAATGCAGGACATTATAGTTATAGGTATATATATAAATATTTTGTTGTATATCCTCAACACGTGAGAAATGTAAGCTTATAATAGTAACTTTGATTAAACTTTGAAATCTTTAAGCTTTGATATACCTACGTAATTCTAAACTTAAACTTAAAACTTCTAACTTAAAACTTAGTTACTAACTATAGTTCTCTATTTTATGTAGGTATGTTGTATGCACGTGCTAACTTCATCGCGTATTTAAAAGTTGATTAAACTTGGAAATCTCACAATGAAATGTTTATCATACAAATGCTGGCCAATGGACGTATTGCAGCATAATTATATTAATTAATCCAATGCACTACCCAGGACTATCCTGCAGAATGCGGGACGGCTGGCCGCCTTAGATAACACAAGCATTGACGTCATAATGCTGACCCTTCTGACTTCAGCATAATTATTTATACCTCGTACTCTAGCCTCGAGGATAACATCTCAGGAAATATTGAATACACATCAAGACAACATTGTCACTTGCAAGTCAAATGAGTATTTTTTATCTACCGTCAAAGCATGTTCTATAAACGTGACGTTATCGGACTGTTGTCAAAACGAACTTGGGGGAATTGCGACCCACTTGAAGTAAACGAAAAACGTACATTAATATTTATTATCCTGATTGCATCCGAGGCCACGGTGCCTTCAGAGCTCAGGGCCCAGCTCTTCCTCCTCCAATCCGCATGATCTTGGGCGTACATGGTAGTGAGTCCATTTGCACGCATGTCACTCTCCACGACGTCAAGCCAGGACTTCTTGGGCCTACCCCTTCTATTTGTACCCGGTGGGAGAGCTATTGCCAGGCATTTGTTACTCACGTATCCTGGCGGTTCCCGCAAGACGATACCAGCGTAGGCTCTTGCATTACATTAATGTAGATCATGATGTAATAAACTAAAGGTAGAAATTAATTGTAGTAGTATTCAAAATTATATTAAATCAATAAATTATGCAGATAATGATTATAATTTATTGACTCGACATAATTTTGAACAGAGTCATTGATAATAATGTTAGAGTAACTTTATATTTCACTTAACACTTGCGGAATTGCGGTATTTTGCTACAGAAACTATTTATATAAGAATTACTGAACTTTTGCTTACTCCTTTGGCTTTAAGTATGTTAGAAACACTTAGGTTTTTTGTATTTTAAATATGTAAACTAGTCACCACTACCATAAAAAAATAAACTACCATAAACTACCACCGAGCATAGTATTATACCTGATAATAATTTCTCATAGTGGCATATGAACTCAGAACGCTTTTAAAAGGCTTTTAACAAACACTACTCTTCGCGGATTCTAAGAGAATAACAGACAAAGATAAACAAAGGAGGAGGTGTCCTGAATATCCAAATACTCCTACGTCCTACGTGAACAAAGATCTCCTCGTAATCGTAACCCATGTTTACTTAATTCGCGACTGAACAATTAGCAGCAGACGCGCGTGTAACATCTCAATAAGGAAGCCAGAGCTAAGAATATTTCTACCAGCCTTGGCACATGCAAACTTACTTAGTAGCTATCGGGTCGTTTCGTATGTCTCTTAGAAGTACCCTTCAGTAGATAGAGACATAAGGAATAGGACTGTTGTTGTGGATTTCATATGAAGTCCATCCACAGTAATTTATAACTAGGTCCTCTTACCTACGAATTTATTGAAATAGATTAAGTAGGTACTTTCTTATGGAACCTATTGCTGGAACAGAAAGCTTATATTATTGTAATGTCTCTGTCTGTTTGTACTATATAAATTGCGGGCGTGAAAAGGCATCTAATGAGGCCGTCAAGCTGAGTGCCACCACTGTTAACATGGTACATGTTTCCGATGGTGACCCTCTTTCCGAGATTTTGCTTTTGCTTAACATCAGGCGAGGTGTAGTCAAATGGACGTGTCCTGTATAAAAAAAATATTACTTCAATAACTAATGGATGAAAATAGTTATTAACATGCCTTATTTCTTTCAATTCCAGGTGATTGAGCCAGTGGTGTGCAAGACAGAGCCTCCTGAGTCACCACCGAAGAAAATTCGAGCTGAGGACTACACAACGTACGCGCTGGTCATCGACCCTTACGCAACCATAAACTACAGAGCGCTGTCAGCCTTCAGACCCTGGGACAAACGAGAGCCAGTACTACAGCACCCGGAACGGGTCGTCCGCGTCGCAGACTGCACCAGCTACGAGCGTGATTACCAACCAAACGTATCGCTCAAACCTCTCACGCCTCCCATTGACGATGTTACCTCGTCTACATCTCCGCCTCCACACAGTGACTCAGAGCTCGCGGCGAGACTCCTAGATGCCGAAGCCAGGCTTACAGAACGCGCTAGACTCTTAGACGAGCGCGAAGCAGAACTCATTCGTCGCGAAGCCAGACTCGATCAGCGGGAGGCAGAGATCGCCCGGCGGGAACGGGCGGTCGCTACTGATGAACCGCCCTTGCCGAACCCTTCGCCGCCTAAAGAGGAGCCAGAACCGCCGCCATGTTGACCTATCCGCGTCATCACCCGGTTGCGCTAACAGTGACTCGCGATGAACGCTCAGTGACATTGCGTCTCTACAGTACAAAATTATGAGGTGCTGACAAATCACAGCACTGTGTAAATATTTTTTTCTCTACTTGGATATTGTTGATCTTTGAAACTGAGTCTGTTGAGACCTCTTTCTATTTATACTGTTTTGAATAATTTTAACGGGCGACAAAGTTGGTGTTGCCATGAGTACGCAGTTTCGATAGAAGTATCGATTTTTTACCACAGATTATATAGGAGCATGATGCAGATAAAAATAGTTTGTACATAATCATATCAAGTACAGTTTTATGAAATTAGTTTTTTTTTACAATATACAGTTTTTCTTGTAGTATCTTCAACGTGTGCCATTCTGAGGGTACGTCTGATACCTTTTCATATAACCTCAATTCTGTGCTTTCAATACCTTATTAACAAAATACTCACATTATATACTTAATATAGTAAAATAGTTATAAAACTACAACCATAAGCATAATTTATACAGGGTTATTTTTAAGATTATTTGCAATAGCTGTGTACATTATACAAGTAAGCAATAATTGCGTTATAAGTTAAAATCTTGTTTAATAAGTATTTTCTTAATAGACACGTAGATACAACCCTGAGTTTCCTAGATCGGTGTTACACTATAAATAATGACGAAAATTCAATGTACTGGAAATAATTCAGTATTCCACTGTCATTGAGTTTCAAATAGTGCAATACCGACCTATCTCTTAAAACAGTTTATTTAACGAAATTGATTAAAACAAATAACTCTGTATAAAACCTCAGCCATACCAAATAGTAATACTTAATTAATAAAAAACAATTAAACTCATACACGCATCATACCTCATATATGTTACTTGTATGAAAAATATGTGGATGTAACTAAGTCTTTATTTACAATACAGACACAAGCCAATGGTAGCAGAAGAGAGGCATATTTGTCATGTTAATTGTAAAACATTTATGCTATGTCAGGCTATAAGCATTCTTATTCTATGTTACTGTCCTACTAGTTATACCCTGTCCAGATTTTTATCTGTGGTCTCTTGGAATTCATATACTTTCTGTTGAAATAATGCAAAACTGTCATATATCAAAAAAAGCTTCGATATGTATAAAGTAAGTTATTCTTGTGTTGTATTATTGAAGTTATTCAAAAAAGTAATTAGTGGGACAAGTGTAAATTATATCTCGTAAGTTAATTGCTGCGAGATTACGTTATATTAGTCCAGGCCAACAAAATTATCTTTATATGGGAATATCCCACAGTCTACCTCATTGTAAATAAAAAAAAATATTGGACTAAATTAAGAAAAACTATATAAGACACTGATTTTCATTTAGATTCGACAAATTGTTTTAATCGAGCAATAATTTATGAAAAGGTTGAATAATCACTGCCTGATCTTTATCGATTTATTAGGTTTGTAATAATAATTAAAAAAACAATTGGTTGTAAAAACGTTGTTTCTAATCTTTGAAATGTTAAAAAATAAGTCTTGTAGTTTTACAATCAACATAGAGTCACATAATGAATGGTTGATAAGAGATTTCTGGGGACGAATACAACGTTAAATTAATTAGATTCCTTTAATTCGTACGATACTACAATTAACCGTAATATTAATGTCAATCTGTCATCACAAAGTATAGTTTAATATTGTCTTTTAAGACTTGTGTCTTTATAGCATTTTAATTTATTTCAAGTTATGTGATTATACGTCGAAAAAAGTATCTGCGTTGAATACTGACCGAAGTGTTCAAAATATTTGAAATTTGTCTATGATCGGAAAACCGGCTAAAGAATCGATATAATTATGTTTAAATCTAATTTATAAAAACTTTTGAGCCACGAGTTTTTAGCGTTTGCAAGTAACGGTGCATTTTGATTTAGTGCATATTTTTTGTGACTGAGCAGTTATTATTTATGTATTAAATTTAAAGTGTTTATGGACACTAATGTGAATGATTTATATACATTCAAGCATATGATATATGAATGAACTTTGAGCCTCGAGCAACTCTTTTTACTGGTACGAATATTTTGATGTTTGTTACATACTATGATATTTATATTATCTACAGAGAAATTGTTGTTTCTGAACGGAATTTGTAAATAGGTACTTATTAAGAAAACTGTCATTAAACTCATTGTGTATCTATCTGTGCCACAATAACTCTAAATTTTATGAGACTTGTGCGCGCAGATAACCTATCACCTTGTTGCAAGCCACTACTGGACAGAGGCCTTTTCAAACTTGTTTACTTGATAAAAACAATAATCTCGCATTATTACAGACATGTTAAGATATTCCACATCAGTTATTATCAGCCTATCGTGGCACTGGACTTTGGAATTAGTTTCATTCAAACAAATAAATAAATTAAACTTCAAATACGCCACCACGTGTAAGAAAATTTGTGCTTACAAAAAAAAACGAAAAATATATTTTTTGCTTTTTGTAAGCATGAATATATTTCAAATTAAAATAAGTTAAATGTATAAAAAATTTCTGAAGTCCGAAATAAGTACATTATTATAGTGATGTCTGTTTTTATCGATGTTTGTATATTTTGTGATAATGATTACATGTATAATTGTATATTCGTACCAGATCTGAGGCAACTATAATTTTCTTAGTAATTTCCACTTACAATTTTAATGTAAGCTAGCGAACTGGAAAAAAATTACATTGTATATATATTATTCTTATATAATTATAACGCGTAGTACGCTTGATTACTTTCCGAATTAATTAAAAAAATGATCGCAAGGTTCCGCCATTCACAAATATAAAACGTTATTTTTAATATTCTATAGTGTCCAAACAGCCAAAATCTAAATATTTGAGTTTTTTTTTTAAGAATAAAAAATTAAAGAAGTTATTCAACAGTAAGATGATGATGAGATGATTTAGGTAAGGTACATTGTTTCCTGCCTTACAAGAAGGCCTTTAAAGTAATATACCTATACGTGTAATTTTTTTTCTAAAAAGTCTCCATAGTATATTAAAAATTACGTTATTAAAAATAAATATGGCGTCACTGAATTTTTACTTCGATTTTCCAGTACGCTAAGTGAACTTGTTGAGGTCGTTTTCTGACGCGGAAAGTGTGAAATGTGATTTCACTAAGTGACTTTGGCAAAGCTCAAATTGTAGAAAAAAATCGAAACGATTTTTCTTTTGATGATATTTTTCCTTTAACGAGTGCTATGTTATATAGTTAGTTGTTATAGAATAAGATTTCAGTTTTAGAATAGGTTATCTCTAGTCAGAGACACTTTGAAAAATATATTACCATTTACTTATATTATTATATATTATTATTCAATGTAGGTACCGTAAGCGAGTGTGTAATAAAAATAACTTATTGTTTTGAACATTAAATAGTGTAAATTAAAAATGGACTGTATGTCATTATATTGTATAATAAGGTACCTCATATATATACATATATAATATATATATATAATTATATATTAGTGAAACTTTTCTGTCAGTACTAATTGTTGGATAATTTTGGTGCTACTATGTTTTGGCTTGGCTAACTTAGTAATTAAATGTATATATTTTAGTATTTATTGGCAAATATTTTGTTTTACTAATATTATTGTTTTATTTAAATTAATTATTATTTTTTTCTTTGACGTTTTAGAATTAAAATTTATTATTTCGGTTTGGCAAAATTTCAAAAAAAGGTTGATAAAAATTTGTACCGTGGCTAAGCCATTGTAAACCTTAAATAACGCTTTAATTATATTAGAATAGGTATTCTATTGTATCGATGGAAAAGTTTCAATTTATTTATACTCTCACTGCCTTGTTCGCAAAATTTATATTATTGTGGATGGTGCTAAAGAACTTACATGCTAAATATCCTATTATCTAAAGACACACTCAGTAGGTTGTACGCTTTTTTTTTCGAAAGAGTTATGTTTTTTAATATCTTTTATTATTTAAAGGCAGTGAGAGAAAAGGGCATGTAAATATTTGTTTTTAATATACGGTACGAAGCTATGTATGGTTGCCAGGCTGTAGTAAACTTTAAATTTGAATTTGACGCTGTGAACTAATTCCCTTATTCATAAAAACTTCAACGCATACCCATTGACACTATTGACAGTTTGAAAGTTTGACACATGTCACTGTCAATTTTAAATAAAAAAATGACTAATATTACCATTACATTATTGCTAATAAGAGTTTATGAATAAGGTTTTGGCAGCTCTAGTTTAACGGCAGAGGAATGATACAAATGTTTCTCGCGCAATTGGTGATTTGCCAGGGTATCGACGTACTCTGTGATCTCATGTATGATTGTTATACATCAGTTTTAAATACGTTATTGTGGAAGTCGCAAAATCTAAGTTTCAGTGATATAAATTACGATTAAACGAGGTGATTATGAAATGCAGGTGAATAGTAAACGCAGGGTGAATGTGAATCGTGTGCAAAAAGTATTTTATCAATCACGTTTACGGTTGTAATGTTGCAATTTTTATAGTCACCTCGTTTGGTCGCTACATAATTGTCTTAATAGTATTTCTTCATGCACTGCACCAGATGGCGTTGAATGCTTGCTTAATTTATTGTCAATATTTCCAAAAATATTTGACGGTTTAAAATGCACGAGTATATTGTATTGCCATTCCAATTTGAAAAGAATATGCGGGTAAAATATTACGATGGCTAAAATAAGAGTAACCTCAGGTTTTCGTACATTTTTGTCTTCTGTAAGTAACACAAAATACTGCAAAGCGCATTAGTTGGAAATGTGTCAATGAATGACAGGCAACCAATGAGCGTTCATTATTTTGATGTGTCAAATTGACACCAGTTTGACAAACGTACCTACGGGAATCTCGAAATCTCGAAAGTTGACATTCATAATTATATTTTTTTATCTACGAATGATGTTTTGTTTTGTGCCAATAACTGTTAAATACGCACGGCGGTATTCTTATAGGAATGGCAATAAAATATTTAAATGTAAAAACTAAAAAGTTACATAAATCTCGGGTTTGTTTCGATTCTCCGTATAAGGCTATGATTACCTATAAATACACAATAATTACCTTTGGTAAATATTGATTAACCTGTTTGTCAGTTAAATTCGCGATGAACAAAAAACATGGCGCCATTTAAGCTTTATATGGGGTTCCATAATTAAAAAATATCAATAACGAACAGTTATACCGACCTAAGCACCAAAGTGTCTAAATATGAAAATTTTGACTCATATTTACCATTTATGAAGTTACAGATAATTTATCTTCATTTACCTGTTTTTACTTTTGTAAAATTCGTAACCATCACTGGTGGCAAAGACTCTAATCCACTACTAGACAAGCTTCACACTTCGGGGGTAGGAACATGGGTGCGGGAGCAAAGTGATGAAAACAAATAAATAGAAAAACACGTAAAAAACTAGTTAGGTAAATCAAATTTTCAAACGCACTTATCTCTCCCTTTTTTTACAAATTACGAATAAATATTTAATACATCTCTATAAATTTCTATATTAGGTATTCAATAATCTATAAATTTTCGCGCCTTCGCAGATGACAGTTTTTTTTTTGTTTGGTGCAGCCGGTCTATCACAGAAAGTCTTTGGCCAGTGGCAAAGATGTTCACTTGTTTACCTACCAAAATAATTTATAATTTTACAGGGATAAAAAAGATACATTGTTTGTAACAACCTACCTATTTATAATTATTTGCGACTGTATTGTGAAAGGCGACATGTCAAGAAACGGCCTGATTATGAATTGTGTGTGTTTATATCAGAAATATTGTGTGTGGCAACCCCTAATCCAACGAAACATTCCTTGTATGTTTTTTGGATTATGCAAAAACTTTTTTTCTCAATTTTGAACAGTGAAACATCATTGTATATTGTAAAGTACCTGATAGATTAGAAATATAAGATAATGAATAAATAAATAAATGTTCTGTTATGCACACACATGTTCGTAACGTGTGGTTTCGTAAGTGTGTTTTTACTTGAAAATAAAAAAGCTTATAAGTACCTACCTTGTGGAGCAATAAAATGAAATGATTTCCAACAGACCTGTTTTATTTCGTGTGCTTTTGACCTGTCATGAGAAGAGAAATCCTTTGAGATATCCCTTTAGCTAGATCAATTATTTACTGTAGGATTAAAAGACAAGATGATCCATTAATAGATGAGCAGGAGAAAGAACATCGAACGGGCCCTGGATTGTGGAATTTTATAAAATAAATACATAGAAATACCCAAACCAGTGGAAATAGACATATACATGTGTTAGATTACTTATTGTGTTAATCTAACAGTGGTGAATCTAAGGGTGTATCTTAATTTGTCAATCTAACTATGTATATATTAGAATTTAGATATATAACCATTAGAATATATATCTATCGATAATAGGATATGTCAGGATCTTGCGTAGCAACCACAAATACTTTATAGTGCTAGAGGTTCACTATGGTCCACTTGTATATCCCAGAAACAAAGTTTAACTATTGATCTGTACTAGGGAAATACAAAGGGGAATACTTAGTTGTGTCATACGATTAATAAAACAACAATCATGACTATATCGTTCTCTTTTATTCTTTTACACTACGTTAGTTCTCAAAAGGCTTTTATAGACAGGAAAGAACTAACAAGAAAACCTGTCTGCCTTCCACCCAAGATATAGCCATTCTATAACAATTCATCATAATTACAATCTAGGCTTATAACCAAACATTACTATAATAGTTACACAATATAACAATATTAAACTCTTGTATCAAAGGTTATCAGGCTTGTAGCCAGTTAATACATAATAGATCTCATCGAGTAATATCATTACAGGCACTATATCCAACCATATCGATATCGTGAGGCACAATATAACATATTTTGCATAATTACATCATACCCGTGAAGGGTATAATCCAGTAATCCATATTTGCATCTACTAGACAGATAATATCTCTATCTGCAGATATTACCATTTACCAAATTATAACATCAATTATAGATCAAGTAAGTACATCTTACATAGCCTACACGATATGGTCAAATAGTTACAACACAGCATAATAATATTACACAGTAAACAGTATAAACATATCAGAATTATATCGTACCTTACACGTGTGCATCTGGACTGAGGGCCAAACTCGTCAAACGAAATAAGACTTATGTGGGCATTTAGTAAAAAATTAGTAAAACTTAATACAAGCAATCATAAATTTCTAAAACGTAAGATAAAACTGTTATGATCAAATAACTGTGGCCCTCAGTCCAGACGTTTGCATAAAATGAAATAGCCCATAGCTCAAAAAGTACTAACCCTAGGTTAATAATTTTTATTTTAGAAAATAGGTCTGAATTTCTAAAATGTTTTACTAAATTCCCATATTTCTATTGGTTATAGTTAAGGAGAAAATCAATATTGAATTTTACCAAAATGTCTGAACTGAGGGCCCAAGATTTTCTGACTTACTGCCCAGGCTTAACCTTGTAGAATAACGCAAATTGTATTAAGATTTAGTAAAAAATTTTACTAAAATATGAGATATCTCCCGTTCCCCTAAGTACCATACTTTAAGAGAAAATCGATTTTTTACTTTTCCATAGAAAGAAATTTGGTAGGGTGCATATGATTTTGTTACTTTTTTTTTAATACATATTTTGTTATTTATGAACAGATCAGTATGTACTCTTGTATATTTAGCGTATACACTGGGGCTTAAATTAAAGTCCAACTTGACAATATTGTTTTATTTGAAGAATCGTGCTTACAGTTCGACGGATTATAGCGGATTGATTTAATCTTGTAGGTAGTAGCTACTTGACAATTAAACACGTAAACGCCTGCCATAATTGTGATAGCCGTCACCCGCATATAAAGGAGGTGCGCGGCAACATATTCCGGGGGGTTGAAAGATATCTTTCAACTCTTCATTTCCTCAGCTGTGGGCAGCGGGCAGAGACGAGTGAATGGGCGACGCACGCAACCTCTTGCCGTGTTGATTTCTGCTACTCTAGCTACTCCATCTGGTCCGGGAAACAGTTTTGAAACTCGTCCTAGACGCCAATTCAGTGGAGGCGTGTTATCTTCTGCTAACAGCACCATGTCTCCTATATTTAGATGACCATTGCCTGTCCGCCATTTTGTCCTTTGCTGTAGTTCAGCCAAATATTTTTTCTGCCATCTTTGCCAGAAGTGACGCCGTATTGTTTCCAGGCGCTCATGCCTTGTCAGCAACTTCCTTTCCTCCATGTCTTCCAGAGAGGGCGAAGGTAACGCCGTGAGCGCTCGACCGATAAGAAAGTGTCCTGGGGATAAGGAAAGAAAGTCATTGGGGGAGGAGGACAAAGGGCATAAGGGACGACTATTCAGAATGGCCTCCACTTGTGCAAACAACGTTATGATTTCCTCAAATGTTAAGTGACTGTTACCAATCACTCGTTTGAGGTGATATTTTGCCGATTTGACTCCGGCTTCCCAAATGCCGCCGAAGTGAGGAGCGTAAGTAGGTATGAAGCTGAACCTAATACCTTGTTGACTTGCAAAGTGAGATATAGGGTCCCTATTATCTTTTAAAAAACTACCTATTTCCTTCGCGGCAGCGACAAAGTTACGACCGTTATCGCTAAATATTTCCACTGGTTTTCCTCTACGCGCGATGAAGCGTCTGAGTGTCAATACAAATGCATCCTTACTTAAATCACTAACTGCTTCGAGATGAATGCATTTATACCGTAGGCACACAAAAATACACATATAACATTTAATTAGGCGACTTCCGCGACCCTTCCGATTTATAATTAAAAACGGTCCAGCAAAGTCTAAACCCACTGACAAGAACGGAAAGTTTGGATTCACACGCTGTGAAGGTAAGTTACCCATTTTCGGACACAATGTTTTACCATTAAGCCTCCTACATCGCACACAGTTACTAACGGTCCGTCTGGCGATCTGCCTGCCATTGACAGGCCAGACCGTTTCTCTAACCGTTGCCAGCAACAATTGTGGACCTGCGTGTAAGTTTACAATGTGTTCATATAAAAAATATAATTTAGTTAATTTATGCGAGGCGTGTAGAAGTATCGGATGCCGTTTCTCAAATGCGCATGCGGACGCATCTATGCGACCACCAACACGAATTAACTTATTTGCATCTACAAACGGAGATAAGGATAAAATTTTACTTCTAGCTGGTAGTTGTTTACCTTTTATGAGTAATTCATATTCGGTAGAAAACGATTCACGCTGAGCTATAACGCACAGCGTATGAAACGACTCCAACAATTCTGACGCCGTAAGCGTTCCTACTCGCTTATCACTAGCATGACGCGAATTATATATAAACCGTTGAGCGCAGGCAACAACGTTCCGAAGCCTGTTGAAGGACGAGAACCTATCAAAATTTAAAATCTGATCATCCGTTGCTGTGGATGTATGTACCTTTACTTCTGGTAATTTATCTAACGTTAAGTCCTTCAACTTAGGCCAATGCATTTCGCCCTTGTGTAAAAAACTAGGACCGAACCAGCATAAGTTATGAGACAATAGGGCTTTAGCAGAAACTCCCCTGGAAATTAAATCTGCTGGATTCATAGCAGTGGGAACGTACCGCCACGATGAGGCATTTGTCAATTCCACTATTTCACAGACCCGGTTAGCCGCGAACATTTTTAATTTGGTAGGATCACAATTTATCCAACTTAAAACTACGCTAGAATCGCACCAATGTACTATGCGGCCAGGCGCGTAACGCAGAGAATCGGTAACACACTTACAAAGGTTAGCGGCGAGCAACGCCGCGCACAGCTCAAGACGGGGTATTGTCTTCTGTTTCACCGGAGCTACCTTTGACTTGGCGCATAAAAGCCGGACAGTAGTGCTGCCATTACCGTCAACCGATTTTAAATAGATACACGCGCCATATGCGCATTGAGACGCATCACTGAATGAGTGCAGCTCAATCCAGCGATGGTCATCACACAGAACTAACCTCGGAATTTTAAATTTATTTAGCCATACTAAATTATCTGTGAAATTTAACCACTCCTCTCTTAACTCTTTCGTGACCGGCTGGTCCCACTCAAAGCCCATTTGCCACATTTTTTGCAACAGCATTTTAGGTTGTATTATCACGGGACTTAAGATCCCTAACGGGTCGAATATTTTAAATGCGTTAGACATGACGAATCTTTTAGTTATAATTGCGTCTTTATTATATATAAAGTTTTTAACAGGAAAATATAATATATCCTGGGATGGAATCCATCCCAGCCCTAGAGTACTGGAAGAGTCACTCACTATTAAATTATTTTCATTATTAATTATTAAATTTTTAAACATAGATGGGTTGTTACTCTTATATTTTCTTAAGTTAAAACACCCATTTTTAAGAGCTTTAGAAACACTCTGTTGTATATATATTAACTCCGGTTCGGAATCAGCACCGGTTATAAGATCATCGACATAGAAGTCGGATTGTATAATATTTTTGATGAATTTATCATCTTGTTCCTCACCTAACTGCCATAAGCAACGAGTGCTGAGGTAACTGGCACTAGCTGTGCCATAGGTTAACGTATTTAGTTCCAGGCTTTGAATAGGTTGAGATTCGTTCTCACGCCATAGTATACGCTGGAGTCCGCGGTCCTCTTCATGCACCAGGACTTGGCGGTACATTTTCTCAATGTCCCCAGTTAAAAGAAATTTGTATTGTCTAGCCCGTACCAATATAGCAAATAATGAGTCCTGTAGGGCTGGACCCACCCGTAAAATGTCATTTAACGAGCGACCCGATGTAGAAGCCGCAGACCCATCAAACACTACGCGCAATTTGGTAGACTCACTCTCTTGCTTTAGCACAGCATGGTGACACAAATAGTATGTTATTTTTCTCTCATCTTTTGCTAACGAGAGGTGACCTAATTCAGCATACTCTTTTATGAATTTATGATATTCTGCCTTTAAGCCTGGATTTTTTCTAAACCGACCTTCTAAATATCTAAATCGCTTCTTGGCTAGACTATAGGTGTCTCCAAGACAGTCCGGGGTATCCCTTAAAGGCAGTTTCACGCAAAACCTACCGTCAGCGTTTCTTATAGTATGAGTGACGAAATGTTGCTCACAAACCCTTTCATTTTCACTCATTACACGCCGTTTTGGTACCTCTTCTAACTCCCAGAATTTATTCATGGAATCTAAATTTACCTCAACTTGAGGTGACACTGTACCTATAACAACCTTGTTACAATGCATAGTTTGGTTTGGACTATTAGCATACATAGGTCCAGAGATTATCCAGCCTAACCGAGTATTTCTTAATATCGGCTTTTGGGCACCGAGGGAACGTTGTTCGTTACCCAGGATGTCCCAGAATAGGTCAGCGCCTATCAACATGTCTACAGGTGCTGGTTGATTAAACGCTGGATCAGCCAACACTATACCTTCGGGCAAATTCAGTGCGCCAAGGTTGACCTGATATTTCGGTATTAAACCGGTTAGTTCATTTAAAATAAAGCATGAGCAATTTGCACTATAATTATTATTTATCGAATTGATTTTGACAATACAGCTTTCATTGATTTGTGAAGTGACCGTGTTACCTATTCCTATGACCTTTAGCGAGTCAATTGGGAATGTCGTTAATGACATTTTATGTTTTAACGCATTAGAAATAAACGACGATTGGCTACCACAGTCTAGTAGGGCTCGAACCCTTACCTTTCGATGGGTCAAGGTATTCGAAACCTCAATCACAGCTGTTGACAATAGCACTTGGTTTGTGGTTCTGTTAGAAAAGTTAGTGATTATTTCACCACTATTAACACTAGATTCTTCCAATGCTGTACTATCATTTGCATTAGATGACATGACGGGGCGGTGCAACAAAGAGTGATGCCTTTTATTGCACTCACTGCATGAACCCATTCGACATGTACCTACGTGATGTCCCTGCCTAAGACAGTTGACACACAATTTATACTTCTTAACTTCTTGTACCCTATCGTCTATACCCAATGCCTTAAAGGTAGGGCAGTCATAAATTCTATGATTCCCATTACAAATAACACACAAGTACGTATTAGACTTAGTAATAGGTTTATTATTTTTTGTATGGGATGAGGTAAATGATTTTGTATGAGACGTGTGGGTACCTTGACTCTGCTTATGTTTAGACGAGTCAGAACTAGGCCGAGCGTTGACGTCATGAGACTTGGGCCGATTGATCTCGGGTTTATTACGATTTAAAGCCTCGAGCACATCTGCGCGGTCCTCTAAGAATTTATAGAACTGATCTAACGTTGGGATGTCACTATCTAATGAGTTTCGATATTCTTCCCACTTTTCTAATGTATCGTTCGCTAATTTCGAAGATAACGTGTAAATAATCAAAACATCCCAGTTGTCAGTGGGTACACCTAAGCTGGTTAACGCACGTAAGTTCTTAGTAACATGATCGACGAAAAATCTCAACGATCTTTGCGACTCACGTTGAACTTGCTTTATACTAAACAAAGAACTTAAGTGATGATCGATTAGGATTCTTTTGTTATCATACCAGTTACAAAGCAAGCTCCACGCTTCAGTATAATTCACAGACGACACGGTGAGATTTGAAACAATTCTCGCAGCGTCGCCCTCCAAATACGATGTTAGGTAATGAAACTTTTGTATGTTTGTTAAATGTTCATTCCTGTGAACCAAACTCTCAAACATGTCGCGAAACTTAAGCCACTGGAAATAAGAACCGTCAAAATTTGATATTTGTATCTGAGGTAGTCTTACGTCATCCGATTTAGGATCCGAACAACAAGAATTATCATGACGGTGTTCGCATTCCGACTTAGAGAATTTATCTAATAAAGTCTTAGCTATTGACATATTGAGAATAATATCACTTTCAATCGCATCGCGTTCATCAATTTCAACCGACAAATTGTGTGAATTTAATACCTCTATTTCACTTTGCAACTCATCAACCCTTACAGACAGCGCCTCCAATTTAGCAAGCTTCAAGCGTAACTCGGTTAATTGTGTAGTATCCAACTTAGTAGCACTACTAATACCACTCAAATATTTTTTAAATTTTGTTACCTGCCCTTTTGCAGCGGAACGTTTAATAATTAAGTGCTTTAAAGAAGTCTTATCTGCTACATCAGAGCTCACTGCTTGCGGATCTGTAGGCATTTTAACACAGAACAAACTACGTTCACAAAGTATAAAAACGAACTAATCTATTATGTAAGTACAATAATAAAAGAATGGCTCACGCTCCTCAACTCGGCGACACCTGCGGACGTAAAACCGGTTCCTCGCACAGCTGATTGCGCGTCGCAGTGCACTTGCCGTAGATAGAATCTGAAATTATCGGCGCAATGTTTATGTATTTGCACTCGAACGAGGATTGATAAGCGACTAATTAGCTCGTTAAACTTAGATTTAATGATTAGAATTTAATAAGTAGGTAGTAGGTAGACTAGGTAGGTACCTATGTATATAGAAAAAATACGACTTATTATGTTAAAAAGATATTGTACGCTTTAAATGGTTAAAATACTTATTAATTAGGGTAATAGACAGTTATATTTACCAATTAAAGTACCTACTTTACAGTTATTCAATTTAAAAAATAGATTAATTACTCTAAGCTTAGGTGAAGGTAGGTACCACTTGAAAAAAGCTATTAAGTTTGCACAAAGAAGCACTCTAAACAGTTGTAGGATATGGATATTTTTTATATAGATATAGGTAGAAGATTAAGGATAAATATTTCGAAGATTAGGGATACTGGGAAGAAAGGAGTGGACCACTTATCTTTTTAGTAGCAGCTCAACAGGCGGTGAGATTCTTTTGACGAATCTGGTCACCTCAGCCCAGAACTCGTGGATGATTCTGGCTGCACCTTGAAGCTTGAACTCCTATCTCCACTTCTCAATCACGTTCAACAGGATTGCACAGCTACCGGCCGGCCCCGCCTTGACGAGATTTTGAATCCAGGTTCCTTTAATCTTCTTCCCTTGATTTCTTTGTTCCCCTCATGGGCCACCAATATGTATATTTAGCGTATACACTGGGGCTTAAATTAAAGTCCAACTTGACAATATTGTTTTATTTGAAGAATCGTGCTTACAGTTCGACGGATTATAGCGGATTGATTTAATCTTGTAGGTAGTAGCTACTTGACAATTAAACACGTAAACGCCTGCCATAATTGTGATAGCCGTCACCCGCATATAAAGGAGGTGCGCGGCAACAACTCTCATCTTCTACTTCATTCTAGCGTTAATCCTGCTCGCATCCGAAGCTGTTACCTCGCAGTGCACTTTCTCCAGTTTTAACTGTGCTTTTAGCGGAATTTCGATATTTTCCATGAAGCGACTGGGATCTGACCTCTCCTTTGGCGATATCGAAGTTACAGTTAGACCTTAGAGCTTTTTTGCCAATTAACATGGACTTGATTAAAATTTTTGGATTTACCAGCCTCGAAGATGCAATTTGCATTGGGGATGAGAATAAAGTATGTAAATTATGTGCATATCCAGAAAGTTCAAAATATCATCTCTCTAATTTAATTTCTGTAGATTTGAACGGGACAGACAAAGTAATGTTAAATGAACTACCCAAAACAATAAATTTAAAAGGAAAATGTTTCAAAATATTAGGTGTAACGGAATATGTACCCTCGGCTGGTCTTGGCCACTACAAGGGGCATGGCTTTGTAAACGGTCGCATGGTCTGTTATGATGATTTAATACCTAGTTTTCATGATAGTAGTACTGCCTATTTATTTACACAGTGCGACATACGGTTTGGTTGATCCTATTACTGAAGAATAGACACAATGTTCTAAGATCCAATTGAAGTCAAGTAAATTGTACCGCCTTTTAAATCGTACCATACATACCTACATACATATAATCATGCCTTTATCCCCGGAGGGTTAGGCAGAGGTGAATTATGTGTTCGGTCCCATGTATTAGGGGGCGAGCCAAGTTTATTTAAAAATAATTTGTAAAAACTGTAGGCCTAAGTTCCCGAACATCGGGAAAGGTTTATGTCACGCAGTGGACTGCAAATAGGTTTATTGATTGATTGATTGTTATCAAAGAATCATCATACTATCTGATTAGGTAGTAGCATCTGGTTTAGTAGTTTAATTGGGAGCAATACTTGTAGATTAAGGGTTAATTATCATTGATCGGTTGCTGACGACGACGTAAAAAATTCATCCAAGTCAATCTCCAATTGTTGACAACATTACAATCTTATCTCATCTAAATTTTTGATGCCTTTTTGTCGTATTCAATATGTTCGTCCCCTTTAGGTTGATAACGACCACTTTCTTTAAATGACCACTTTCTTAAAATGACCATTTACTTAAAATGACTACCTTCGATTCCGAAAATGTCTACTATCCTGAAACGACCACTTTCCTGAAACGACCACTTTCTTGTCACGACCACAATAATTAATCATTTTTCCCAATTGATCAGAAATAATAAAAACTTTTTACTGCTTGGCATTACAACAGCATCAGAATCATATATGTGATGATGATGGATAAGGTTATAATGCTTTATATTAAAATTTTCCTTGTATTGATATTGCAATTAAATATCATTTACTGAATAAAACCTCTATTAAGGAAGGAAGCCCTATATATTTAAATTGAAAGATAGCTATATTCATCTGTCATCTGCAACTGTCAACCACAATTTCTCATTGCATCTATAATTTTATTGAGGCGTAATAAATATTAATTTCATTGTTTTTTTTTTAAATAATGGATGTTGTGATTATTAAAAACCAAAAAGGACAAGACAGTTTGTTGCATAACGGGTACAGGTATAACATTAGTAAATATAATAAAACATCATGTTTGTGGAGGTGTATCAAACGAGGAATATGTAATGCAACCATTACCGTAAACAACAAGAAGCAAATATTACGCGAAAAGTTACATACTTGCGAAAGAGATTCAGTCGGAAACGAAATTATGATAAAGTTATACAAGTGTAAATTGGAGGTATGTAAGAATTTTGCGCCTATACAACCTATCTATGAACAATTTTTCGAAGATTTAAAACAAAAAGGTAATGAGTACATTTTAAAAATCCCAACCTTTAATTTCCTCCATTAAGTCAAGTCTTTACTCGGCGAGAAAGAAAACTTTGGACACAAACAGTATGATTTTCAGGAAATTAGAAGATGTTGAAGTCCCGGATACATACAAATCCTTCTTAGTTTGTGAAGATGGAGAAAAAGAGAAAATATTAATTTTCGCAACTGCATTGTCCAAAAAAATGATGAAAAACAAACCTTTATTGTATTTCGCCGACGGTACTTTTAAATGTGTGCCCTTGCCCTTTTACCAACTATTTACTTTACATATAGACATTAGCTCAGATGAAAGAACTACCTCAATAGTACCAGTAATGTATGCATTACTGCCTAATAAGACTCAGGCCACCTACATCCGCTTTTTTCAACTTATAAAAACTATTCTTAATGTAAATATTAATATGTATAAGTGTGATTACGAGGAAGCACAGATAAACGCTGTTCGAAGTGTTTTTCCAGGAGCTTCTATTAAAGGATGTTTTTATCATTTTAATAAGGCAGTGTGGAGAAAGGCTAAGGAACTAAAAGCGGATTGTACTGCAGATGGTAGATATATAACACGAATGTGTGCAGTTTTACCACTTCTGCCACCAACTGAACTGGTTGATGCTTGGTCAAGCATTTTAAAAGAGCCCCAAGCAGAAAATGCTCAGCAGTTCTTACACTACTTTAACAAGGAATGGCAACCAAAGAAACTGTCACATGTTTTAAGTTGTGCGTATAATAGACACCGAACAACTAATGCTGTTGAAGGCTGGCATAGACGCCTAAATGCTATTATACCACGTAAACCTAATTTTTACTATTTTTTACAAAAAATTAGTAAGGAAGCAAAACATGCTGATTATAAACTAAGGGATAGCATGTTTCATAAATTAAAAAGAAATAGAAGACATAGAGATGTTATGTTTGACAAAAAATTATCTTCATTATTATTAAAGTTAGAAAAAAAGAAAATTGGAGGTTTAACATTTTTAAAGAAAATAAACTTTGTTAGATTGTCTTTGGGGTTTACTAATAAGCGGAGAGCAAAGAAAAAGAAGAAAAGCTTATAAAAGGCCTAGGTAGCTTTATGCCCGTAGCATTTTTTTTTAAAAGGTTAAGTTTCCAAAAAAGTTAAGTTAAATAAATATATGGTTCTAATAACAAATAACTATTTTATTTAGTAATTTACGGCGAGTAGTGCTCATTTTGCGTTTTGTACGTTATGCTTTTGTAAATTATGCAAATTGTACATTTTGCGCTTTTATCGTACAGCTTTGTGGCATTTTATCTAAGCGTCTGTGTGATTTGGAGGGCACGTTAAAGTCGGCCCCGGCTGTTTACAGTCGTTAGGTCATGACGGAGGCCCGGGCGACCCGAAAACTCTGTCACGAGTTTAGCCCACAAACCTTACCTATGTACCCGATAGATGGCAATAGGCTCGCCACCTATTAAACTGGGACTTAACATGAAGGCGGAAAGTGGGTGTGTTTACACACCTCTGTCTACTGCGAAATGCGTGAAGATATATTATTATTATGTTTCTCTTTCCACGGGTGTTTTCCTTTATTTGGAAAAGTAACCACGGTGCTTTGGAAGGCTGGCATTGAGAGGTCCAACACACAGAACACGTAATTTAGAAAAGTAGACATTTTAGGCAAGTAGTCAATTCAGGAAGTAGTCATTTTAGGAAAATGGTCATATACGGAAAGTGGTCTTATACAGAAAGTGGTAATTATAGGAAAGTGGTCATTTAAAGAAAGTGGTCGTTATCAACCTAAAGGGTTCGTCCTATAGCCTGTAGCTTCAATCCACTTCTGCCGTAAATTCGTATTTTCTGGGAAACTATAATACAATTACGAACATTACTAAACATAACATAACATAATAAACAATACTAACATAATATTCCACGAAGGAGTAGGCAGAGGTGCTAGCACCCACATTTCGCCAGTTTATGTTTAGGTCCCAATGTAATAGGTGGCGAGCCTATTGCCATTAACTGGGCACTTATAAACCTGCGATAAATACACACATAATTTCGAAAAGCATCGAAATGTTATTGGTGTGTGCCATGGTGAACCTGGGATCGAACCCGAGATCTCGTCTCAGCACCCATACCACTAGGCTACCGCAGATCTTACTAAATACATAAAAATATTTAATTATATTTACAAGAAGTATAATTAGTAGCTACCCATAATTACGGGCAAATAAATATTCAAAACTTGACAACATCGAACAATATTTACTTCGTAGATTATGTTTATTTGATGTTTGGGACTATTTTATCTATAAAATATACTTCATACGAAATAATATTATTTATTTACTTAGAATATAAGTTTGCATGGGTATGAAATAGTTATTATCTTTAAAAAAGTCTAATACTTACGTGTGAAAATATACGTTCGGCAGTTTCCTTTCACTACCAATTTTATATACAACTGAAAACACTACACCGTCCCATATTTCCATGTATGTATCTGTTCACTAACTGTTACAAAACAAAATTGAGAATATTACTTCACGTTTGAAAACAATTTCCACTTTTTCTAAACATATAAATAACAATAAGCTGAACATCTGTAATTTTTTTTTAATTTCGTGCAATCGTTTGTTTAGTGAACTAGTTCGCGGACATTTGAAAACCGGCACGAGAGAGGAGACAGAAAATTTAGTCACTCTATCTCATTTCTTTACATGCCATACATCCTGAATGACGTACATATCTATAAAATATCACAACATTGGACCTATACGATACGTTCCGAATTAAATTTATGGTCACCCTACCAAAAAAACATTTCAATGAAAAGTGAAAGTATCAATTTTCTCTTAAAGTATAGTAGTTAGGACAACGGGAGATATCTCATATTTTAGTAAAAAAATTTACTAAAACTTAATACAATTTGCGTTATTCTACAAGGTTAAGCCTAGGCAGTAAGTCAGAAAATCTTGGGCCCTCAGTTCAGACATTTTGGTAAAATTCAATATTGATTTTCTCCTTAACTATAACCAATAGAAATATGGGAATTTAGTAAAACATTTTAGAAATTCAGACCTATTTTCTAAAATAAAAATGATCAACCCAGGGTTAGTACTTTTTGAGCTATGGGCTATTTCATTTTATGCAAACGTCTGGACTGAGGGCCACAGTTATTTGATCATAACAGTTTTATCTTACGTTTTAGAAATTTATGATTGCCTGCATTAAGTTTTACTAATTTTTTACTAAATGCCCACATAAGTCTTATTTCATTTGAGAATGATATTTTCTCCTTAACTATAACCGATAGAAATATGGGAATTTAGTAAAACATTTTAGAAATTCAGACCTATTTTCTAAAATAGAAATGATCAACCTAGAGTTAGTACTTTTTGAGCTATAGGCTATATCATTTTATGCAAACGTCTGGACTGAGGGCCACAGTTATTTGATCATAACAGTTTTATCTTACGTTTTAGAAATTTATGATTGCTTGCATTAAGTTTTACTAATTTTTTACTAAATGCCCTATAAGTCTCAATTCGTTTGACAAATTTGGCCCTCAGTCCAGATGCACACCCTTACACTTCGACGCCTCGGGATAAACTGTCCCGATTACATTCGGTGTCTCCTTTTTATATCATTTGATACGTCACATTGCATCGAATGATTTTCAGCTACCCACTTATAAAAATAGTTTATAAAATGGTTCTAAAATTATTGAATAACATTTCATCGTAATATATTATCTATAAATTGGTCACATAATCTATACATTATAATTAATATATCTATCACATGCATAATATTCATATTTGAACTGAGAGGGAAATTAACCTGTATCTACCTAACCTAGTAGTTAAACTCTAGCACTGAACTTTATTGGTCGTCCTACGTCCTACGTCCTAGTTCATTAATTTGTGGGTTAGATGGGGCATCCTATTTACAACCGCCACCTTTTTTGAAGTTATGTAGTTAAAAAAGGGAAATAAGCAATTGTGAGCAAATGCATGTTGCAGCAATCTTTTATTTATTTATACATCATACTACCATCCTTACAGGTCATCACCCAATACAATGGTGGTAGACCACAATAATGAATCCTATACAATTATAATTCAGATAATAAGGTATTACAATAAATAATTAGAGCACATACTCAGAATTAGAATAAATATTTCACCAAAACCAATCTTAGCAATGTATACGATCAACAATATAAACCATAACATAATGAAAATTTACAATTAAAAAAACCACCGACACTCCCCATCCCCTCTTTAACTCCCATAACTTTTAAACGGCTCAACCGATTTTCATCAAACATTTGTCTAAGAACACTCACACATTAGTCACCTTTAATACAAAAAAAAACTATATTGAAATAGCTTCATCCATTCTGGAGCTATGATGCCACAGATAGACAGACACGTCAAACTTTTAATACTAATCTCTGCGTCGGGGGTTAAAATAATAAGCATGTACCTGACATTGTATGTCTGTAGCAAGGAAAGTTCCTTGGTCTGTAGCTAAAGTATTGAGCATAAACGTTAAAGCATTGGATGTAGGAAGTGAGTTCATGATGACAGAAATCTTTTTTTTTTTTATACAGGACACGTCAATTTGACTTCACCCCGCCTGATGTTAAGCTAAAGGCAAAGTCTCGGAAAGAGGGTCACCATCGTAAACATTTACCATTTTAACAGTGGTGGCACTCAGCTTGACGGCCTCATTAGATGCCTTTTCACGCCCGCTTAAAGGACCCGGGACTGTAGGAAGAAGGAAACATTGTTAGTTAGTTTTAATAAACTAGAATTTTTTACCCGACTGCCTAGGAACTAAAGATACCCTCAGCGCCACCTATCGGGTAATATTAACAGTGCACACCGAGTTTAGATATACTCTATGACAGATGACGTCTATAAAGTACCGTATTTTGTTTACGAGCACCGCAGTGGAGCGTCTTTCAAGAAAACCGCATAGACAAATGAATCGAATAAATCGAATTTAAATTAATTTATTATCTTTTTATACAAGTAAAATGATTAGGTACCTTAATTATTAGGTTTGACAAACAAGTGGAACTACTACATTGCCTAAGTTTTGTTAGCTAGCGAATAGATGGCGCTAAACGTTACTTCAGAAAAAGAACGCTATATTTTTATTGTAGTTTCCAGTTCAAGCTAAGGGAAAGGTCGTGGGTTATTCTACATCTTCTCCTCCCTTCCTTATCATGAAAACACAAAATCCTATTATTCAACAGGATTTTGTCATCTTTATTAATTTTGTTCCGGTTCCCGGTCTAAACCTAGGCTTACCTCAAACCCCGCGGGTTCACGTATTTCTTTGTGATTTGGCTTATACCCTTTCTTACGTAGTATATTACTTACTCTGTGGCTTATACTTACGACTTTCATGGGTACGACTTCAATCGGGTCTCCCAAGCCCGAGATAAAAGCCTTTCCCACAGCTTTATCCGTCAATTAGCCTGTGTACCGGCTCGTAACGCAGTTGACTAAGCTCCATACACCCAATCAACGTCACGCTGTACCTATCCGGACACATTTTATTACAGGGTTACCATATTGACAACCATTCCTACGTGACAACTATACCATACATACTTATCCTCACGCCTGTCTCCCTCCAAGGAGACAACAGTCTGCCATCTGCTTCTGTCCTCCATGCATAAGCGTTCTCTCCTGTTATCAAACCAATGATGCAATCAATTAACTCCCTATTCCTATTTTAAAAATAATGAATGCAAAAAATAAACTTTAAAAATAAAAAAAACTGAAAATGATTAAATAAATTATTTAAATATACATTTTTTGAGGTTGTAGATAGGGTGCAAGAGCATTGACCGTAACGATTTCATAATGAATTGCCGAATGGGTTTACAACATAAGAAGTAATTGTATAGGTTTTTTTATGAAGATTGCAGTAATATCTTTTACTTAGGTATTAGCTTTGGGGGGTAATAATTTAGTTCGCAAGACTTCGTAGGTAGGTAATAATACTTGAAAACTATGAATTATTTTAAATGAAACGTGTAGGTACCTATGTACCTATTGTTCCTAAGTTGAAGTAAATGTAATAAATAAGGAATAGTTCACAATTCAAGTAATAGTTTGCAGTTTTGGAGAATTGGGAGGATAAATCCGTTGTGGCTTCAAACGTCAACTTCCCAAAATGTCCCCTGGTACCAAAATGTCAACTTCCCATAATGTCCCTTTCCCAAAATGTCAACTTCCCAAAAGGTCCCTTTCCCAAAATGTCGCTTTCCCAGAATGTCCCCCATTCTTAGGCTTTCAAATTTTTATTTTTATTACTTAAGTAGTGGGATCAACTTTTTCGTCAATTTTTAATTTGAAATGAAATGTAATTATTATAGTTATATATTATCAACATATTATATAAAAACAATAACAAATAACTTTAATTAGAAGTAATACGATCAAGTACACAGTATTTCAATAGGATTTAAATAGTCAGGATACAGACTGATATCTAAGTACTAGTGATAGTTTCGTTTAGTTTATGCAACATGTTTTAAAGAAATTGAATTTTTTGAGGCTTTCTTTATTTATTTAAATTTCTTTCTAACTTAATAATCCAAAATTTAATTATATATGTCGGAGGAAATGGTCAAGAAGGAATAGGTAATAATCTGGTTTAATTAAGTTAAGTTAATGTCAATTAGTTTAATTAATTTCTGGACGAACAAGTTCGTCTACATGTGACCAACATAATACACGAATCTAAAAGATTATGATGTTGGTAGGCACACATCCAATCACAAGCGAGGATGCCAGAGCGCACCTAGTACGTAGTTATCAGTCTGTATCCTGACTATTTAAATCCTATTGAAATACTGTGTACTTGATCGTATTACTTCTAATTAAAGTTATTTGTTATTGTTTTTATATAATATGTTGATAATATATAGCTATAATAATTACATTTCATTTCAAATTAAAAATTGACGAAAAAGTTGATCCCACTACTTAAGTAATAGAAATAAAAATTTGAAAGCCTAAGAATGGGGGACATTCTGGGAAAGCGACATTTTGGGAAAGGGACATTTTGGGAAATTGACATTTTGGGAAAGGGACATTATGGGAAGTTGACATTTTGGTACCAGGGGACATTTTGGGAAGTTGACGTTTGAAGCCACAACGGATAAATCTACATACAATTTCCCCATAAAACTAATTTTGATAATTAATGTTAAGTTAATGTACATACCTACTTATTTAGGTACCAATAGCAATATTAAATACTTACCTATTTATTTCAAAGTCCTAATAAAGTACAGTTTTACTACATAAATACGACAAATTTTAAAATCTACTAAAAATAAGTACTCATAAAGTAGGATTACAGTAAATTTCACTATACCTGCTTCCTTTGAACAGAAAACATGCGATACCTAGCAAACTATACTTAATAGCAATTAAAACAACAATTTATAGAAAAATCTGATTTAATAACAATAATAGTACTATTTCATTGTTTATAATATAAATATCATTTGGAATGATTGAATAAACATACTAATATCTACATTATTTACTCTTAAAAAGTAAACCATTACATTGGACCTGTGACTCTGTGACCAATGACTTCCATGCATACATAGTAAAATTTTGTCACGTTTCCTGGATGAAGGCGGGAATGAATTTATTTTGAAATTCGAATTGGGAACGGGACGCATACATTAGAACCAGCTAATGCATTTTCAAAATGCCATTTTAACACCTATTTTTAAAGCAATAGAGCGCTTTTTGTAATGTCATCTGTTTTTAGCAAACTACAATTTTTTTTTCGAACACCCTTAGTAGTAAACGTAGAAGTCATTGAATTGCTTGTGACTATCATATTATTTCCCACCATTTTGTCGTCAACTATATATTTGTTATGATCGTTAAGTATAAAAAATAGCCCCAACCTCAATGTCCGTAACCACGTAATACAACTAATACCAGTTTTAAAACCAGTTTTCGTTTACAATTTCGAGCGAATAGAGTCGATTCTGCCGGCCGCTTGTTTCTGTAAATCCGTTAACTTCATAGCAAGTCCCATATTACCCTGGATTTTGATCTTGCCTTGGAAGAACGCCTTTTGCGGGTTCAGCTTACCAGAGATTAGGTCTACTACGTCTTCGTCGTTAATGGTGAATGTTACGTCAGGTTTTTCTGTGCCGTTAAAGGTCACTTTTCCTTTGCCTTCCTTGGCGTTGATAACCCAGTAACCTTCTACACCATTGGGGCCATTCTTCACCTTGAATCCGTAGATTCCTCTGACTTTCTCGATAAGGTTTTCTGTGTCAGTTTCCATCGCTTCTTCGAGGATCTTCATGTATTTGGAGACCTTGAAGTCGTCAATATTACCCGCTGCGACGGCATTGGGGGTGACGTTGGTGAATCCTTTGCGATACATGGCGAGAACTACTGCTCCTCCGAGTCCAAGGTTATGTTGGAGAGCGATTTTAGCGCGTGGCACCTGTAATGTTTTATACCGTTAGTATAGGTATTATCAAACTGACAACTAAATCACAATGAAAGGAATCACATACTAAGTCATATAATCGAGATTTGCAATTGTAAATAGTTAGGTAATTTAATTATAATGATGTTATAATATATACTTCATTATACACTTCCAATGTTAATGTTGAGAAATAATAAAATACAATAGAGAATTTGGGAATGTTTTACTTCAAAGATTAAAAATGATCGTGAAACCAAAGGTTGGTTAATATATTCTTTATATAAAATTATAAAGTCACCTCTAGCCATTTAGTTTTAGTTATTTGTTAACAGACTATTTTAGTGCTTATCTAACTAAAATCCGTATAAAGAGTACAGAATTTGTACTATTCCTTTAAAAGAGAATCTTGCTTTTCACTTTTCTATACCAGCTCAAAACGAATGGAATCGAAAGTGCTACCACAAAATAAAATACAGATGTCAAAATATTCATTTGTATGTTTTAAGATGACCAGGAAAACAAGATTATTACAAAAATCTTAACACCAAGTATTGGACAATTGAAACACGGCTGATTTCCGCAATTCTCTCAGCTATTTTTAGCAATTGACAGATTGCGCATAATCATTGGACGTCTACATTCATGCGTCAGTAGTCCCATTTAACGTGCATTATCACTATTCTCAAGTAAAGTGATCCAGATATCAACCAATAAGCATCCCAAGCTTGTGATTGTCCCAAACTTGCATTTTTGCATGCTTAATCCTAAAATAGCTCAGAATTCCATATCTGCCTGAAACTCCAATTGTCTGACCCTTTTTAATCGTCCTATGATTCCTTTCTATGTTCTGATTATCCTAAGAAATATACCCGTTAATATTTAGAACAATACGAGAATATTCTCTAATTGTTACCTAGAATATATGCTTGGTCTAAAGGGCAAACACAGCAAGCAAAAAGCGAGCCTGGTAACATCATAGCAGCTTTATTGTTGCGCGCGGGGTCACGGCAAGGTGAAGAATTTATTTGCCTTGTCAATGTAGGTATACCGTAATGGATGAATATAATGCTGTGCAATTGTGAATGGCAGTTCTCGAGCATGTTTTCGTCATCATTATCATTCTAGGGTCAATGTTTTAATCAGAGCTATCTGGACCCGCCCTGGTTATTTGTAACTTTCAGTCTATAATAAGAAAAGGTAGAGAACCATCGAAAATCATCCATATAGAAAATACTACCCTGGCACTTCAGAAAATTTCTTATTACTACCATGGATGTCCAAAACCGTGCGAACTAGCAAAAACCGTGAAGCGAATCCCGGATTCAAGAGGTACATGCGTCAATTCATTCAAGATTTAGAGAAACCCAAAATGGTGGGCTCTACCTTAATACCTTGTCGGATTCCATTTTTCCGCTTGAAAAATCTGAGATCGTAAGAAGATGGAAGCATGTGCAGGTAAATCATTAATGCTGAAGGCGGGCGATGCCCAATAAGGCTAAGATATTAATTTCCCAAACGTTTATTTCCATTCACAACAAGGCCACGTGACGTAGTTAACTATAATAGCCAAAATGCAAGTGCACCAATCAGTTAGAAACGAGCTCTTCCTCTAGACTTGGCCGAGCATGCATTCAAACTTATATCTATAGCGGCTTTAAAAACAAACTACATCGACGACTGTTATCAATGTATGTGAATTCCAATATTTTTTTTTTTTTTTTTTTTTTTTTTTTTTTATACAGGACACGTCAATTTGACTTCACCTCGCCTGATGTTAAGCTAAAGGCAAAGTCTCGGAAAGAGGGTCACCATCGTAAACATTTACCATGTTAACAGTGGTGGCACTCAGCTTGACGGCCTCATTAGATGCCTTTTCACGCCCCGCTTAAAGGACCCAGGACTGTAGGAAGAAGGAAACACGTGAACTGGCAGGGAATTCCAGGCCTTAGTGGTGCGGCATAGGAATGAATCACTGAAACGCTTGGTTCTAGCAGGTATACTCTGCACCGTAAATGGATGACATCTTAGCCCTGCACGTGTCGTCCTGTGAAGGAAAGGGGAGGGTGGGACTAATTGGAAGAGCTCGTCAGAACATTCACCATGGTAGAGACGGTAGAAAACTGCCAAAGACGCAACATCTCTACGCATCTGCAAAGGCTCGAGGGTGTTCGTGACCTCAGGATCCCCAATAATGCGGACCGCACGTCGCTGCAACCTGTCGAGAGCATCTAATAAGTACTTTGCGGAGCCGTCCCAGAGATGTGAGCAGTATTCCACGCAGGAACGAATTTGGGTCTTATATAGAAGACACCGCTGCTCCGGCGTGAAAAAACGTCTCACTCTGTTCAGGACTCCGAGTTTACGCGAGGCTGATTTGATGATACTCTCGATATAGTTTTTGTTATTCAGTTTGCAGCGAACATCCATACCGAGGATAGTGAGGTGATCCTGCAGTGGCAGTGGTGTGCTCTGAAGAGTGGGAAGGGGAAGGAAAGGAGATACCTTTGCTGTAAACGCACATGCCTGGGTCTTCTTGGCATTGAACCCGACCAGGTTCCTAGCGCCCCATTGAGAAATGTGGTCCAGGATCCGGTCCAGGTCAGTGACAAGAAGCTGCCTTTTTTCCGCGATATCAGACTGCTTGGCCGCAGGATGTGCGTAATAACTCCCGTGTAAGGTGCTGTCGTCTGCATAGCAGTGAATGTTTCCGTTACAGAGCATGTCATTGATATGCAGAAGAAAGAGAGTGGGAGATAAGACGGAACCCTGCGGCACGCCAGCATTTACCTGCAAGAATTCCGAAGCTCGTCCATCACAAAGGACGCGAATACGGCGCCCCTGCAGGAAGCTTGCAACCCAGTTACACAGTCTAGGAGGCAGGCCGAAGGCTGGTAGCTTGGAAAGAAGCGATTTGTGCCATACCCTATCGAAAGCTTTGGCGATGTCAAGACTAATTGCCAGTGACTCACCGTGCTTCTCCATAGCCTCACCCCAAAGGTGGGTCATGTACGCCAGAAGATCACCCGTTGACCGTTTCGGTCTGAAACCGTATTGCCGGTCACTAAGCAAGGAGTGATCCTCTAGGTGGCGCATGAGCTGTGTGTTAATTATGTGCTCGAACACCTTGCACAGCACTGAGGTGACGGCTATGGGTCGATAGTTGGCTGGGTCCGAGCGATCCCCCTTCTTGGGGATCGGCTGGACATTCGCCTCCTTCCAAGCCGAAGGCACTGTACCCGAACTGTAGGACAGTCGGTACAGTCGCGTTAGCATAGGAGATAACTCCGCTGCACATTTTTTAAGTACGACCGCTGGAATACCATCAGGACCACTGGCTTTCCGGACAATGTTCAATGGTCTAATGTTATCAATTTTAATTTATAATAAATGACAATACGCATCATAATTAAATGTTCTATAAATGGCTTTTTAATATCATAAAAGGATGTTCTCACAAAGGACATGCAAAAAGCATAGTGGAATCTGAAATCCGGTACAAGATGGTCTTTATGATGTGTGTAACTGTGTACTAAAAATTCAGTTCGTTAAAAGGTGTTTATACAACTTAAGTGGCAGACAAACAGTCGGCCCATCTGATGGAAAGTGGTTACCGTGCCTTATGGACGAATGCAATACGAGGGGCTTCATACTCGTGCTGTAAACCCAGTATGAACAATAACCTTCTAATGCCTTTCTTGAAGAAGGGCAGTTTTAACTGCCTTAAAACTATCTTTCAATAAATAATTTAGAGATAGCTGTAATGGTTTTTTGTACAAACGTCGAGAATTTCCTCATGGGGTAAAATTACCGCCATGACCAGCAAACGACTTTATGACGGACTAGACTGCGCAGAAAGCGTTTCTCACTTTCTCTTTGGTAGTAGTGCAGCTCGCGCTAATTATAGACTTATTTTATTGGCAATCGCGGACTCAAAGGGATCGAGTCTTTCGTTAGTTTTTTAGTTCGTAGACTTTTATGCACGATGTTTGCCTCCATATGTGTCTTGGACAATAACAGTGGCAACATTTACCTTCTTTAGAGGAGGTCTTGTGATGTTTTTTACTACAAACTATTCTTATCTGCCATAAATTTTATTGTTTGTACTTAGCATACTTTGTTCAACACGTATTGGTGTTGTAAATTGTTATAACACTTATATGTTTGTGATAAATTCTTGATAATGTGATATTTTAAAGATAGTATTGGTATTTTATAACATCTTGTATTTCATAAATTAATTGAAGTTCGAAATAACTTTTCCTTTATTGAGAGCTAATCCCGGCCACTATCTCTTGTAAAGCCCCTCCTTTGGCTTTTGGATGCAACCGGTACTGGAGTACTGAGTACATAATTCGGTGTCGAGTCTCAGATGAGATAGTGCCCTTCGTGAGCGTTCGGGGAGCTAGCTATCGGTGTTATTAGCGCGTTCTTAGTCAATACAGCAGACCAAGGTTAACGTTTGTGATTAAGAAATAACACTCTTAGCGTAAATAGCAAGCAGATGCAGTATTAATTTTTTATACAAACTTTGACCATGACGCACAATGACGCTGCAATCATGGCTGCAATTATTATATAACGCAATACAATGTAGGTAATTGTTCTTCACTTAATGGAAATGATGAGGTTTTTTATACCACTTAGGTGGCAGACAAGTACACGGCCCACCTGATGGAAAGTGGTTACCTTGGCCTATGGACGTGTGAGAAGACTGCAAGGCACATACACACATTGGGAGAGGCCTATATAAACAGCAGTAAACTGCAGAGGCTAATTGATTGTTTGATTTTTTTTTTCTGATACAAAACCATATAACCGGGTGTAAGGGGAATGCTCCCGAAGTTGAAGGCTCCTAGTAGTAAGTACTCCAGGTACACTACATATTGGTATAAAATTGATCTAAAAAGTTAAAAAAAAGAATTCAATCCGTTTACCGAAACAGTTGACTTTTCAAATATAGAATAGTGTCATTATTCTTTGAATCGCTCATTGCCAGTTTGTAGCAGTTTGTTACTTTTTTTGTCGGGTCACAGCAGGTTAAATGTAGAACAGACAGCCAAAATGGCGATTGCCGCGTGTTTTCTGCACATAAAGAAGTTTTATCTTTTTTTTTATGTTGCACGAGACGTGTGCCGCACGTTGTTCTAAATTGCTAATTAGTCCATAGTCCATACCCGTCAGATCCTACTAATATTATAAACGCGAGAGTCTATAAGTATGGATGCATGGTTTTTTGTTACTCTTTCACGTCTAAACGGCTGGAGTGATTTTAATAAAATTTGGTATGAAGTTAGCTGACACCGTGGATTAACGCGTAGACTATGTTTGGTCGCGATAGCCGACATCCACGCGGGCGGGGCCACGGGCAAAAGCTAGTAAGTAATATCTAAGATACTTCCAAATGTCTATTTTTGAAGAAGTATGTAGAGGAGCCCTGCGCTTGATTTTATCACTGAAAATCTGTGCTACAAAACGTTTTAATGAACTTAGTTTTAAAAATAGAGCATAATTTTTATTCTAAATAGCCCAACAGTTAAAATATTTTAATAGGTTATTTTTAGTTATAATATAAAACTTACAAAAGAACAGATTCCTGAAGATACCGATCACAAACTGACCAAATTATTTATTAATATCCTAATCTGTAATTATCATTAGCGCGTATCATAATTAATTACTTGATAAAATGGACAAAATAGTTTTAAATAAGCCCTTATTTTAGTGTCAACAGTGTTTTAACTAAAAATTGCCTGTGACTTCGTTTGTGTGGATGACAGAATTCGCTATCTACAGCTCAGCATACAGAATAACAAACTTTATTCTGTATTTTGCAATATAGAGAGAAAATAAAAAAAAATCCTGTGCGGGATGGTGAAACCCTTCTTGTATGTAGGAAACAAGGAGTGCTCTGACCTGACCTGACCTCCCTTCCCCAATACGGGGCAAGATGAGGTCACTGTAAATATGCCAGTAGCAATCTCACCCCCGGCACATAATAGTGTGAGACCCGCGACCCCCGGAAATTGAATGACCAGACGGCGTGCGGTTTTAGTGGGTCTCTGATAAATGAAGATAAAATACTATGTACCTAGGTAAAGTTAGCTGAAGTAGAACTATTATTGACTTGAATAAGAAACAACCGTGTTGTTCAACATAGATTTTTTTTTACTTTTTGACATTATATTGCTAAAATACTATTCAGCATCGGCCTGTGGCAATAATTGGAAAAATGGCTAATAGTTGGCCCCTGGCCTGGCCCTGACGTACGTATTATGTACCTACACTGCCAGGGGTAGCCAATCGAAGTATCTTTTAGTTTCCGTCAATGTCGTAATCAATATTACTTATGTTTAGATTAATAAATCAATACTGATAATGATTAAAAAATGTACATAATTAAAGTCATAGATAAATAATATGAATAGGTAAGTAGCTAGCTACTTGTACTATTTTTACTCAGGTTACGACAGGTCTATATTTTTGTATATCATACTTATAGGCTCCATCCAGCAAAAATTCAATATTAATTTGAGTCCATGTTATGAGTTATATATGATAACATGTCTGCTACTCGAGCAGTGACCCCCTGAGTGAAGATATAACAGGGAAAGGAAGCAAGATAAACTAAAAATACTTAAACATTGTATTATTGTACACAGTTGTTTAGTATTCAGAAACGGTAAAAAACCGGTCAAGAGCGAGTGGGGGCTCGCGCACGGAGTATTCCGTACAAAAAGCGTCGGTAGCGGAATGGTTAAGGAATCGGCCTTACGATCGAGAGGGTCGAGTTCGAATCTTGGCCATTACACTACCGACGTGAACACATCTCCTAACACAAGCAATTTAGGTTAGCTGGAGGGGTTAGAGGGAATATTAGTAATTTCGGTTCTAATATTCTATAAAAAAAACACTGTATTGAGGGATGCACCCAGTTTTTGCATTTGCAAAAAATTTGCTACATAAATGACTGTATCTTCTGACCGCATTGACTTAGAAGGTTCGTTTTTTTTTATGGCTTGAAGGTGTCACAGACCTAAATATTTTTGATGAATCTCAACCAGATACCTCTACGCGTTCCTGAGAAAGGGGGTCTTGACAGACAGACAGACAACGAACTGATCCTTAATGGGTTCTGTTTTTTTCTTTTGAGGTATGGAACCCGAAAAATGATATTGTGAAACTGTTTCTCTCCAGTTTTTTATTTGGCTTAGGTGTAAGGCTTTTATGGTATCAACTGCCATCTGACCCAACCATAGAGGAAATATTGCACCAGAGTCTTGTGACATTCATTCATTTTGTAAGTTAAAACTGTTGTTATTAAAAAAGCAGTTATTAATTTTAAAATACGAACTATGTACTTCATGTTAAAAATACAATACACTCTGACTGAATGCAGTGTAGACTTTGATTATTAAAAAGAGAACCTACGTATTTGGTTTTCTAAATGTCTAAATCCCAAAATTTTAAAAAGTTGTTCCTACAAATCTAGAATTTATTATCACCCCACATAAAGCAGCAGACAGGAACATGACACATACACAATAAACAAAGAACCAGTAAAACTGCAAACATATCACTAACATACTGAGTCATCCAATACCCATACAGTGGCAGACAAAGATGTATGAAGAGGTGAAAGTGTTTATAAACTTGCTTGGATTTATGTTGCATAATGCCTATAAGTGACCACAGATTATATTATGTAAGGAGATTTTTTTAGCTGTAGTGTAGTTTATTTGCCAATGGAAAACTTTGCTTGTGTTCATTTTGTTAGCATGTTTTCTAATCATGTTAAAGAAATAGTTTTAAAATTAATATTTTTAATTACAATTAGATAAAAGCAGATAAAAATTGTTTATCTTTTACTTTACATTGATTAGACTATCTGCTTTAAATTCTCAGTGACATAATGTGACTCTAATATCAAAGGGTTTGTTAGAATCTAACTTAGAAATACAAGGCGCCATTCCAAAAAAAAAAGAAACCAAATCTGAGATATAATTTTTTGGCAAAGTTGGTTTAGGCTGACTAATGAAAAGGCAGTATGGTGATAGCACCTTAGCCTGTTCCAAAAGGAATAAAAGGAACAGAAATATATTGGTTTAGGCTGAAAGAATGTTGTACAATGTAATGTGTGCGCTGTGTAAATATTGTATAGTTTTAAGAGCCATGAATACAGGCAATAAAAACAGGGTATGCCATTAAACACAACAATTAAAATAGTACCAATTTGGAACCTCATCAAAGCTATAGCAACAACATATTTGTAGGAGATAAATTTTGTGAAAAATTCAAAACTGGTGTAGACATGCACCATAAAAATCAACAGCCAGTCTGTTCAAACCTTGAAATTAGATCATTATCTTTTATAAAAAAAGATAAAAGTAAAATGCAACCGCTATAACATATTTACCATTGAAATGTTTTTGTGTGCCTCTTTACCTGATGTAACATACATATCCCAAGCAGATTAAGCCCAATAAATTAACCAACCTGTCTTTCTCCGGCTTCGCCACGTAGTTGCCAGACTAATTCAGCACATTGGGCCAGACCAGTTGCTCCGAGAGGATGACCCTTAGCTATCAGACCCCCGCTTGGATTCACAACGACTCTGCCACCGTATGTATTGTCACCGGCATCAATGAACTTGCCCGCTTCACCAACCCCACATAACTGCAGACCTTCATATGTGATCAGTTCGTTAGCAGCAAAGCAGTCATGCAGTTCAACAACGTCAACTTGCTTTGGTGATACACCAGTCTTTTGGTATAACCGCTGTGCAGCCAAAGCTGTCATATCATAACCTGCTACTTTCATCAAGCTATTCTCGGTGAACACAGCAGCTGTATCAGTGGCCATCTCCATACCAATAATTTCAACAGCTTTGGACTGTAAGCCATACTTAATAACGGCTTCCTCTGACATGAGAACGGCAGCACCGGCACCGTCGCTAGTAGGGCAACACTCTAGCTTAGTGAGGGGACCATAGATCCTTCTAGATTTTAAAACTTCATCAACGGTGTATTCACGTTTACCTTGTGCCCTAGGATTTTTACAACCATGACGGTGGTTCTTTGCTGCAATTTTGGCGAGGTGGGTTTCAGTCGTGCCATACTTTTTCATGTGTTCTAGAGCCGCATTACCGAAAAATTGAGCAGTCATAGGTGCTCCTGCAAGTTCAGTGATATCTGCCATCTTTAAAGTGAGTTTGTCCAAGGGGTTGGTTCTGTCTGTGAAGTTAGCTCCACCAAGAGGTCCTGGCTGCATTTTCTCGAATCCTAGAGCTAGGACTATGTCGGTAACGCCGCCTTCAATAAGTTGTTTTGCCAGAAATAGTGCGTTGGAACCAGTAGAACAGTTATTATTAACGTTATATATCGGGATGCCCGTCATACCAACTTGGTACAACACTCGCTGCCCGCTAGTCGAGTCCCCGTACACGTATCCACACACAGCTTGTTGTATGTCTTCATACTTGATGCGTGCGTCGGCGAGGGCACCGAGCACTGCCTCCTTGCCTAGGTCGGGATAATCGCCACCGGTACTTGGCTTAATAAAATTCGTCATACCGACGCCGACGACGTACACTTTTCTAGGCATTTTGGAAAGTTTTATAATTACCTCTTGATACAGACGACAGCTGACCCGAACAGTTGAGTTCACAGTGAAATGGGAATCGCAAGCGTTGATGACAATATAGCAGAATCAACAAGTGTAAATTGATAATGTTATCTACGGATAAAACAAATTATATTATCTTTAGTAACTAACTAAACTACACTACATGGAGGTGAATGTACAATGATCGAGTAGGTAACAAAGTCCAAAACTGCGATGAACTGCGATGTTTTTTTTTACGACTTAATGCGACTGTTTGTGATTCGTCGAAAATAGTCACGTGGCATGACAATTCATATGGCCGAATGACAGATGACGTATGACGTGTGTGACGATCATAGACATAGTAAATATAAAGACGTGAAGCTACAACGAAATTCATTCTAAAATCCATAGATATAGTAAGAACGCTCGCGCGCTTAGTAGATAGGCCATTCCTACAGATTAGGCGTGTATACCTACGTTCCATTTTGGTGAATGAACGTATGGCCGACGGTTACTACGTTAGGGCTGTAGCTTTTAGTATCGTAATATTTGTCGATATCATGACGGTTTATGCGAAGAAAGTAACAATAAAAATATTATAAACATTTTTTATATAAATATGGTCGATGTGACAGCTTATCGCATTGTGTACGATCGTGGTGTCTAAACCTGATGTCTAGAAAAGTCTGTATTACACATTTCATTAAAATAAACTTGTGATTAGTGCTATGTGTTGCATCAGAATCGGCAAAAATATTTTTCATATCATAAAATTCACACATTAATTTAAATATATATAAGTAATAACTTTCGGGGGTTTTCTTGTTTGTGAGGTGCATTTTAATTAATTTTTCTGTTTTTGTGTTATGTGTATGTTTACCACGCTCGATGAGGCGTATATAAGGCCTCCTCTTGATTTTTTGTAAATGAGGCTCTTCACGTCTTCTTCCCCGAGCAGTAATGATGCAAAACCTCGCATTTAATTTTTTTAATAAGACTCCTTGAGATAAAGCCAGCTATGTATTGCGTGATACTCTCTGTATACGCATCAATATATGTTTTAACACACTCAACGTATGTATCATAAAGATCACCATGATCTTCGGTGATCTCCACTAAGCTATTTTTGGCGGGCTGTGGCCGAGCGACTGCAAAGTAAGAAAATAATAATAACCGTAGGCCGACCAATTTGTAGGTGTGCAGAGGTTAATCTCGTGAACTTTAGGAACTTAACTGAGTTAGATTGTTGATTTTCCAGACAGTGAGTTATTTGTACCAGCTATTAGTTAATGAGCAGTTTTCTAGTAGGTATATAAAGCTTTCATAAAGACGCGCTAGATGACGCCACCGGCACTTTTGGTAAGAAGAGTGTGGTGTCACATCTAGTTTTCCCTAATTTATGGGAAAAATTACTTTCTTCGGTTACTTTAATATAATAATTTTGTATTTTTTTCTGATGAAAATAAGTATTATTTTAAATTACAGATAGTGACGTGATTTTTTCTTAATATAAATATGTAAAAATGAAGGGTTTTCCACAGGTATGAACAGGACATCGTGACCGCATTATTCAATATTAGTTACGTATTACTGAATACAAAGATTATTGTATTTACAACAATGTATTATTATTCAAAAAATTATGTAGGTATCAACTTTTTGAGGTAAAATATGAAATACAAACAAACTTCAACGCTTCAGAAACTCTGGCAATAGTGGCCAGTGGCCAAAGATAGTGGCAATAAATCAAAGTATTTTTTTTTTGTATGGCATTCGGTCAGTTCAGTTCTTTCTTGCCACAACCTAAATTGGTCTCCACCATAGACATAGTAAATATAAAGACGTGAAGCTACTACGAAATTCATTCATAAAATCATATGAGGAAAACGCCAATTCTCCATCTTGCTTTCCAACGTAGTGGGGATGTAGTAGCACCTGATTGGTCAAATAAAATTGCCAGTGATGCGGTGATAGAATTTTAATTATCGATATTTTCCCAAATATTTAAAGAACGAAGACCACTTTCCATACATAGTGAATGACTTTTGAAATGCCGTTGACTTTTTATTATTCTATCGCATAATGGTACTGGTATTACTGATGAATAGATACTAAAACATTCTTTACATCTATAAAACTACAAAATCAATATGATATAACTATAAATAATAAATAATAAATATTCCACAACATTCTACACAACGCTATCTAGACCCATGGTAAGCTTTTATAGCTTGTGTTATGGAATCTAGAATGCGGATAAACATACTTATATACTTCTTTTTTTATAAATACATACATATTATACATAGAAACACCCAGACCAATGCAAATAGCCATATTCATGCATACAAATATTTGCACTGAGCGGGAATCGAACCCGCGCCTCCTGCATGGCAGTCGCGTGCACTACCGCCACGCCACGGAGGCTGTCAAAACTAGTTGAACAAGAAATTACTTCCATTTTTAAATTAAAAGTTAGTTACTCAAAGACTGTAAAGAATCTTTGTAGATTTTACGTCCTTCTGGGCGAATTATTCGAAACTCCGGTTATCACAAGGAAAGTCTGACAGAAAGCCCTAAGCACACTGCAACCTGAGAATACAAATAATCGGCATCTACTTAAGCTAACCACTTAATTTTTTCTTTCAAATGTATAAATTTTAGTCTGTGCCCTTTTTATATCGATAAGCACTTATCGACAGTTTACTGGATTCCCTACTAGGCCGCCATACTGCTTTCCATTCATTCATAAAATCCAAGTAGGCAGTTTTTTTTCGTAGGTATGGCACCTCTTGATACTCTAAGGTCTCCACAATGCAAAATAAAAAAGTACCAAAAGCGATGCTAGCGCCATCTCTTGATAATTTTAAAAAACCCACTGATTATACCTACTGGAAAACTGCTCATTATTGTACCATTATGTGAAAAAAGAGTATTTTCGTCGACAAATCATTTGTTGGAGTACATCACTATCATGCTTCTTGTAGTTCCGTGTAGAGTAAAGTAATGAATGAGTGTAACAAATCATTCATGGATATTGCCAAAACTCGGCACGCTGTCAAATATATATACTCATTTTCCCAAGTGAGAAATAACTTAAATTTGTGGTCTCTTTTTTACAGGTAAAACTGTATATTAGAAAAAAAGAGACAAAGTGATGTTTCATGGTCTGTCTCATGTTTGCCTCATATCTGTATAACTAAAATTTGTATATGTTGAATAGGGCCACCCTGTGATAAAATCATATGAGGAAAACGCCAATTCTCCATCTTCCTGCAGGGGCGCCGTATTCGCGTCCTTTGTGATGGACGAGCTTCGGAGTTCTTGCAGGTAAATGCTGGCGTGCCGCAGGGTTCCGTTTTATCTCCCACTCTCTTTCTTCTGCATATCAATGACATGCTCTGTAACGGAAACATTCACTGCTATGCAGACGACAGCACCTTACACGGGAGTTATTACGCACATCCTGCGGCCAAGCAGTCTGATATCGCGGAAAAAAGGCAGCTTCTTGTCACTGACCTGGACCGGATACTGGACCACATTTCTCAATGGGGCGCTAGGAACCTGGTCGAGTTCAATGCCAAGAAGACCCAGGCATGTGCGTTTACAGCAAAGGTATCTCCTTTCCTTCCCCTTCCCACTCTTCAGAGCACACCACTGCCACTGCAGGATCACCTCACTATCCTCGGTATGGATGTTCGCTGCAAACTGAATAACAAAAACTATATCGAGAGTATCATCAAATCAGCCTCGCGTAAACTCGGAGTCCTGAACAGAGTGAGACGTTTTTTCACGCCGGAGCAGCGGTGTCTTCTATACAAGACCCAAATTCGTTCCTGCGTGGAATACTGCTCACATCTCTGGGACGGCTCCGCAAAGTACTTATTAGATGCTCTCGACAGGTTGCAGCGACGCGCAGTCCGTATTATTGGGGATCCTGAGGTCACGAACACCCTCGAGCCTTTGCAGATGCGTAGAGATGTTGCGTCTTTGGCAGTTTTTTACCGTCTCTACCATGGTGAATGTTCTGACGAGCTCTTCCAATTAGTCCCACCCTCCCCTTTCCTTCACAGGACGACACGTGCAGGGCTAAGATGTCATCCATTTACGGTGCAGAGTATACCTGCTAGAACCAAGCGTTTCAGTGATTCATTCCTATGCCGCACCACTAAGACCTGGAATTCCCTGCCAGCTCACGTGTTTCCTTCTTCCTACAGTCCCAGGTCCTTTAAGCGGGGCGTGAAAAAGCATCTAATGAGGCCGTCAAGCTGAGTGCCACCACTGTTAACATGGTAAATGTTTACGATTGTGACCCTCTTTCCGAGACTTTGCCTTTAGCTTAACATCAGGCGAGGTGAAGTCAAATTGACGTGTCCAGTATAAAAAAAAAAAAAAAAATCTTGCTTTCCAACGTAGTGGGGATGTAGTAGCACCTGATTGGGCAATTAAAATTGCCAGTGATGCAGTGATAGAATTTTAATTATCGATATTTTCCCAAATATTTAAAGAACGAAGACCACTTTCCATACATAGTGAATGACTTTTGAAATGCCGTTGACTTTTTATTATTCTATCGCATAATGGTACTGGTATTACTGATGAATATATACTAAAACATTTTTGACATCTATAAAACTACAAAATCAATATGATATAACTAGTTAAACAAGAAATTACTTCCATTTTTAAATTAAAAGTTAGTTACTCAAAGACTGTAAAGAATCTTTGTAGATTTTACGTCCTTCTGGGCGAATTATTCGAAACTCCGGTTATCACAAGGAAAGTCTGACAGAAAGCCCTAAGCACACTGCAACCTGAGAATACAAATAATCGGCATCTACTTAAGCCAAACACTTCATTTTTTCTTTTAAATGTATACATTTTCAGTCTGTGCTCTTTTTATATCGATAAGCAGTTATCGACAGTTTACTGGATTCCCTACTAGGCCGCCATACTGCTTTCCATTCATTCATAAAATCCAAGTTTAGGTAGGCAGTTTTTTTTCGTAGGTATGGCAGCTCTTGATACTCTAAGGTGACGATAAGTCAGATTTATATGTGACAGTTGACATAAGAGCTGGTGCACACTTCACTTTATTCTATGGTGCACACTAAACTTGCATAAAGCCATTAAAAAAAAACTTACATAAAATTTTTGTCCCTGATTTTTGTATTATTATACATAATCAGTCTCAGCGGATCAGAATCTCTTGACTTCTTTTACGCTCGATTGCAACTTGCAACAGAGTTTCTTTATTAACGATACGTTTTTATATGTTTTTATCCAACTTCGTAACCCTTTGTGACTAGCAAAGGACACAAATAAATATTAAACTACAATTAAAAAAAAATTGTATACCTATAAGTACCTACCTACAATATGTTTATCCGCATTCTAGATTCCATAACACAAGCTAGTTAAGCTTACCATGGGTCTAGATAGCGTTGTGTAGAATGTTGTGGACACTTGTGGAATATTTTCTATAAATTATGTTATATAAATATGCGTTCACTACACTCTTTACAAAAACTGACCCGTGGATACATACATAAACTCACGCCTGTATTCCCCGAAGGGGTAGGCAGAGGTGCTAGCACCCACATTTCGCCAGTTTATGTTTTGGTCCCAATGTAATAGGTGGCGAGCCTATTGCCATCAACCGGGCACTTATAAACCTGCGATAAATACACACATAACTTCGAAAAGCATCGTATAGTCATTGGTGTGTGCCATGGTAAACCTGGGATCGAACCCGAGACCTCGTCTCAGCAGTCCTTTACCCATACCACTAGGCTACCGCAGACCCGTGGATATTGTTTGAATTAAAACCTACTTCTATTGCACCTTGCTGTCGAACAAAGACCATCGTTTAAATTTTTGATGAAAAAGAATGTACAAAAACAAAACACGTCATGTCATTATAAAATTCAAGATGTTGCAGAAAATAGTAATATTCAAAATTTAAGTTTATTTACCAATTATAGTGTTAAAATTTAAAGTTTCTGCCGATTTTGGTGTTTCTATCAAATTGGGAATATTATGGCTCTTGATAGACAGAAAATATTGAATGAATTGGGAAGTGTAGTAAACCAACTACAGAGCGCCGATTGGTAAGTTCTTCAAAGGTTCTTCATCATACCTCGCTTATACTCGAGTAGGTAGGTAACATCTTTTTATGATTATGATGTACCTACATAAGTACTTAGGTAGGTAGGTACCCTATATACCTTCGTGATAATAGTTTCGCTAAAGCGTCATAATGACTACAGATATACATAGAAATAAGACAAATCCTTGGCGTCTAATTGTATGAATTTTTATACCTATAATAGATGCATCAATGCACATAGATGGTACCACCTTCTAAGTCTCCGTGATATGACCTAGGAAACTAATATTTGATAGTATTCCTATCTCAGTTGAGGTCGGCTTTCCAGACTGATGCGGCTGTAGTTCAATATATTCCGTGAAGCGACTGCCATTTGACGATCCCCTAGTATCAGTAGTCCGATTATTCAGACCGATGATCGGACTTATGAGACTTTTTTGTATCAGTAGTTCGATGATGATGTAGTTTTCATCATAAGGTCGTGCATAATATGAAAGGGTCCCTTTTCAAGTGGGACGTGTATCTGTTTACATATGAGTACATTATTTTATTATATTATATTATTTTTATTTAGTAGTACCATTAATGGTACTTGTGGGTCAAAAATTCCCAGTAGTACCCATCATTAATAATACTAATCAATGATACTACTGGGAAAGAGGGATATTTACGCCTGGACAAGCCTACTGCCGTCTTGTCTTGTCAAGGGTTATTTTGACTGCCACATGGAGAATATCCCTATTCCGTAGTTGCCCGGTACGACTCAGGAAGGCCCTTTTATACCCCACTAGGAACCAACACAGCTGTTTACTTGTTACAAGTATCAAATATGATATCTTTTCTGCTTTTGTTGGTTGGTGCTGGTTGATTTCCTGCTGCCCGCCCCAGTAGCAGCACTGCAATTCACTAAGCTAGCACAACGACGCAAGTCACAACGTTGTGCTCGATAGAGATTGTCATTGGTCGGATTGTATCACGTCACTCGCATCGTTATGCTTGCTTAGTGAATTGCACAGCAGCTACTTAGACATTACAAGACCAAGCCATGTCTGTCATGTCAATATTTTGTTCTAGTAGAAAATAAATAGTCTAATTTTATGAATGTGATTGCTTAGATACGATAATAATCTATCTCGTTTTTATTATAGCGGCTGCATGGGAAAACTCTTTTCAAATTCTGGCCAAGAAAACTACAACCAAGGTCCAATGGCTTGTCAAAATGGTGGATTTAATATGCAAGGCTACCACGGTCACGGTCAATGCCATGGTTTTAATTCTCCTTGCGCTGGCGAACCGTGTGGAGGTGCCCGACAATGTATGGGCTTCTGTGATCCACCAAAGTTATATAGCGATACTTACAACTACTTAAATCATAATCTAATGCAACCTGTTGTCCACGAAGTTTACCAAGACCTAAAATCTATTACTCCTGATAACACCATAATGAATAGTCCTATGGGCGCTCAGTTGGGTATGCCAGCGGTAAATAATCCTACTCAAGGGAACATGGGTCAACAATCAATGCCTAGTGGACAAATGGGCAATGCGAACATGAATGTTGGTCACGCACACGTGCCAAATGTTCACTTTGGTAATTTAGCAATGAACAATCCAAATTCACAAGGAATGGGTCAAATGGGCCACGGAGGGGAATATACTGGACATGGTCAAATGGGCTATGGAGGGGGACTAGACCAAGGAATGGGCCAAATGGGACAAGAACAAGGAATGGTCCCAATGGGACAAGAATACGGTCATGTTCAAATGGGACAAGAACATGGCATGGGCCAAATGGGGCAAGAGCAAGGAATGGGACATGGGCAAGGAATGGGTCAAATGGGCCAAAGGGGACAAGGAATGGGTCACATGCATCATGGCATGGATCGCCAAGGTGATATGGGACAGCATATAATGAAAATGATGACTAGTAGCGGTGCAAGATCCAACAAAACGCCCAATGTAGGGATAGGTAATCCGCCACCCCGCACACCCGGTAGTATGCAACAATCTCCTGAAATGGGTCACATGGCTGGTGAGGCTAATCAAGGACAATATAATTCTGGCCAGATGCAAAATAATCCTGGTTACATGAATAATATGCAGCAAGGGCGTCCTGGAATGCAAACCACGCAATATATGTCGCAACCGAACTCATTTCCTGGTGCAGCTGGAGGCGCACAAAGTAATCAAATGCACGGCAACATGAATCAAATGGTTCCAGGATCAAGGCCAACTGGAAATGCTAATGCGAAACATAATGACAACTACGCTGCTTACGGTCAACACAGTACTGGGATAGCCAAATTTAATGAGATGTTCCCAGGTGTGATGAAAGGAGATCTAGGTTTCGATCCAATGGCTATAGCTATTCAGATGAACCCCGCTAACCAACAGAAGACTGCAATGGATACCATGGAAAGATTAATGATGAATAATTCTAGGGGCCTTAATAAAGTAATGGATAGCCAAGGAAATGCATCGCCGCATATGGAGCCAGTGATTAAAGCTACAAATGCAGCATCAGCAAGTCTAAATCAGTCCTATCAGCCGCCGCGAAGCGCGTCACCTACCCGTCAACGAATTCCAGAACCTCAGCGTGATAATAATCAAACACCACAACAAGTATACTATCAACAAAATGATCAGGTTCCACAACGTCTCTATCAGCCACAACAACAACAGATGATAGATCCAAATACAGGAGCAGTCATAACCAACCCACTACTTGCAACCGTTTATGAAGGAGCGGAAGAGCCTGCTGATAAATCGCACCCGCATTCCCATGCAGCCCCACCTACTGAACCTGACACTTATAAGGATCCTATTCTACCCGCGGATACCTCCAGGAATTTGTTACAATCTCATCATTTTCACCATCACAAGCTTCCCAAGAACTGTGAATACAATACAATAGGTCAACCTGTTGAAAGACATTATCATAATCCTGATCCCTCAAAATATAGCAATGTTAAGCCAACTGTAAGTAAGACAGAGTTGGTAGGGAATAAACCTATTGGCAGAACACCGAGTAGGACTCAGCAACAGGTCATTTATAATCAATATAAAGGCTCTCATTCAGTCACACGACAGAATATTTCGCCAAGTTCTCCTCATAATACTTCACATTCAGATCCTCGAATCGCCCTTCCACAACAAAAACTTCAAGCACCTATCGAGAGGTATAACGGAGACTCTGCAGCTAATGACGTAGTTACACCGGTTGACGTGAAATTTCCTAATCTGTCTTCGAAGGTAACCATTGCTTTATATTTAGAACTTGATTATTAAAGCATTAATCAATCAATCAATATCATTAGCCCAGCCTATTGCAGTCCACTGCTGGATGTAGGCCTCTCCCAATGTGCGCCATTTCTGCCAAACCTCCGCCTTCCGCATCCTATTAATTAATGTATCCATTATATATAATTGTAAATGTCTACATTGGAGATATAAAAAACTTGGGTTATGTTATTTTACCGATACTGAACACGAAATTTTTTAAGGATTTCTGTCTATTTATCTGTTTGTCCGTGGTGGACGCAAAAACTACTGAACGGATTATGATGTAGATTTATTTGCAAGGTCTTGGTCAGATTAAAAAGTTAAGTACGATTTTTTTATCGCAATCGGTTCAGTAGTAACTGGAAGTGAACTGCAGATATCGGCAAAAGTCGCATTAGCCGAGATCCGGAAGGGCGGGCGGAGCTGTCGGCGAAAGGCTACTTGTTGAATATTATTTTCAATATTCTCATGCATTCGCAAATTCTTCAAATATTATTTTTTTTACAGCAAGCTGCGGAGAAAAATTTCAAGCAACGAAATGGTTTGCAAGATCAAATTTTCTCAGCTTATCCCAGTTCAGCCAAATGGAGTTTTCATGGAAATAATAATGCTCCTCCATATTCTGTTGGCTATCGTTTCAGAGCTAAGTGATGCTAAATTAATCTCGGTTAATGTACTTTTACAAATGAGTTCATAAATGTGTTTTTTTTATGTTAGTTAGGTCTATAATGTGAAAAAATGTGCGTAATTGTTTAAAAATTTTATTTATATGTCCATGATGTCTTGTTAGGTACTTAATTTGAGAAAATATAAAAATATATGGTATATACGTGTCATTTATTTTTACATCTTTCTAAAAAAAACCCACGTTTCACCTCAACCAAACGTGTTCCAGAAATTTAGTACTTGATTCCTGTACTTGGTCCGCCCCCGGGAGGAAACGTCAAGAAAATTTGCCATTCCTGGTGTTGTGGTTTGTGGCGATACAAGGGTATCGGCTTAGAATGCCAACTTCGCGAAATGCTAATCGTTCACAAATAGCCAATTTCTCAGAAGTTTACGGCAAAGGTATCTTCTTTCCTTCCCCTTCCCACTCTTCAGAGCACGCCACTGCCACTGTAGGATAACCTCAATATCCTCGGTATGAATGTTCGCTGCAAGCTGAACAACAAGAACTACATCGAGAGCATAAACAAATGCTCTCAATGTACAATAGTTCTTGTTATTCAATTTGCAGCGAACATCCAACAGTCTCGCGTGAACTCGGACCACTGAACAGAGTGAAACGTTTTTTCACGCCGGAGCAACGGTGTCTTCTATACGAGACCCAAATTCGTTTCTGCGTGGAATACTGCTTGCATCTCTGGGATGGCTCCGCAAAATGACCAAAAATACTTATAGTGCGTCAAGAAAGTCGTGAAATTAATGTTGGAGGAACTAATATTTTTCATTGCATTTGCAACACTCAATAACTGTCAAACTGAGTTTTCAGCTGTCATTCCTTGTTTTGTTGTGGATATGTTTCGTATATCTTTTGCGTTCATTTAATTTATTTACGTCTAGTTACAATATAAAGTTTAAAAATGAATTGCAATGTGTGTATTAGTTGTGAGAGACATGTCGTATTCAAAGTATTTCTGGGATATAGTATGATATACGGCGGGATTTCAAACCAGCAAGCTGGTTTCTGATTTGGAGTATATTTATGGCCAAACAGCTAAATTAGCCGGTACGTACATATATTTTAATGATAAACACGGTATGGGAAGTGTAATCTATTAAAAATTATGTGTATTAAGTGAACATTTTATTTTTCAAAGCATTGTTTTCATTTGTCGTGGTCGAGTCATTAACCTACGATTTTAAGAAATCCTGGTACGACACTTTGACGTTTTTGAACAGTCTTGATCCATTTTGTATTAACCACTGAGGCCCCTTGGACTACAAAAAACATACAGCTATATTTATCCAGTACCGTACGTTTTTATTTGTTTCAGATTTTCAAAAGCACATTTCAAGACATATCATTTCAGTATATATCCAGTGAGTCAGAAACTATCGCGGATAAATTACACAGGAGTTTCAAGCAGCATTTTGGGTGTTCAATACTCATTCCAATAAGTTAATGTTCTAAAAGATTATAGTTATATTATAATACGTACTGTACCTACATCTTTTGTTATCATTGTTTAATACTTTACAATGTCTGTAAAAAGTCGACTGTCTAGCTATCACGGTTCATGAGACAGACAGGTGGGCTTTGGGTAAGGTATTGCTCAGGACATGTTTCTTAGACCTAAAATATGCTCAAAACACATTTCACACCCATGGTACACATGGCCATACTACTGGTAATAAAGTTAAAGTGTACCTCTGAGTAAGCGATTCTGTGACCAGAGCGGTGGTAGACGATCTCAAAGTCACCAAGCATAGATTATTACAAAACAATCTGCGCGCGCCAGGCCAAACAATTTGTTTATCTCGCAGCTTAGATTCAAAAAAATAGTGTCCCGAGGCATATACTAAAAACGTCCGACACGGCGTGTCGGATGTTTTTAGGATATGCCTAAGGCCTCTATAAGGCTCCCTATAAGGCCTCATATACAAATGAGGCCTTATACTCATTTATTGGGGTGTAAGGTTAACGGCATTTCCCTCACACCCCAGTTAACTTTGAGCCATATACGGGTTTAAGATGGCCCTCTTGGGTATCCTCATCTAACCTCTATACCCGCTGCTAGTCACAGGGAGACGTGGCGAGTCTTCGAGCAGCTCTCTATAGGGCTGGTCCCGCCGCGGCCGTTAATTGCAGTAAGTGGTAGCGTCTCCCATGTGCTGAGTAAGAGAGTGAAGCATTGCCGTTAGCGTTGTACAGGTTGCATCGAATGGAGGCTTCGGATCACGCGCACCAAATTTAACATAATATCTGTGCTTCTAAATCCCGTGTGCTTGTCTGCCACCTGAGTGATTTGACAACCATGACTTCTATACTCAATCACTCCGCACTCGTTGATTTCGATTAGTTGTTAAAGATTATATTTGCAAAAGTTAATATCTAAATGTTGCTGCAAGCCCTGCAACCATTTAAAAAGGATAGAACGACTATTCTGTAATTAAGTATACTTATATAATTTTCTAGCTTTAAGTTTGATATATCTCTAAAGTTTGCGCCATTAGTGCCTAAATAAAGTGAATGAAATATAGTGCGTCAAGAAAGTCGTGAAATTAATGTTGGGGGAACTAAAAATTTTCCTTGTACTTGCAACACTCAATAACTGCCAAACTGACTAATCAGATGTCAATACAAAGGCTCGTCGAAGATGTTTCGTATATTATTTACGTGTATTTAATTACTGTTCATAGGATAACAGTTTTGAGTGTAAAAATGAATTGATATGTGAATAATAGTTGTGCGAAACGTGTCGTATTCAAAGTATTTCCGGGATATAGTATGAAACACGACAGAAGTTCAAGCCGGCAAGCTGCTTTCCGACTTTGACGATTTTGATGGCCAAAATGCTAAACTAACCAGTACGTACATATACTTTAATGTTAAACAAGGTATGGAAAGTGTAATTTATTAAAAATTATATAATTTAAGTGAATATTTTGTGTTTCAAAGCATTGTTTTCATTTATTGTGGTTATGTCAATATCCTACGATTATAACAAATCATAGTGCATTACTTTGACGTTTTTGAACATTCTTGATCTAGTTAATTTGTATTAACCACTTAGGCCCAAACTAATTAAAAAATACTCGAGGTATGAATACAGCTGTATTTATCCAGGACGTTTGTATTTGTTTCAGATTTTCAAAAGTACATTTCAAGACATATCATTTCAGTATGATGATATTGCCAGTGAGTCGGAAACTATCGAAGATAAAATAATTACTCATGGAGTTTCAAGCAGCATTTCAGGTGTTCAATACTCATACCAATAAACTATTCTTATAAAAGATTATTGTTTTAATTTTGTAATACTATATATATCGTGAAAATTTCGACTGTCAAGCCATCACGGTTCATGACAGACCTTAGTGAAAGGGTCCCGTTTTTTTTCTTTGGGTGTGCTTTGATTAAGGTATTGCTCAGGATATGTACCTTGGACCTAAAATGTGGACAGCAGCGGTGGAAGAGCTCAAAGTCACCAAGCATAGATTATTACAAAACAATTGTCGTTTGTTTCGCAATTTATTAGGTGCAAGACACGTGTCCCGAGGTATAACCTAAAAAAGTCCAACACGTCGTGCCCTCGTACTTGGGGTCCTCAACTAATTACCGAGGGAGGTGTTAGGTTAAAGAAATAAGGCATTTCCCTCGCACCCAAGTAACCTTTGGCGATATACGGTTTTAAGTTGGCCCTCTTTGGTGTGGGAAGCATGGGGTCCTCATCTAACCTCTATGTCCTCTGCTAGTCACAGGGACCCGTAGCGAGCCTATAGGTAGCCCTATAGGCTCGCTACGGTTCCCTGTGACTAGGGACTCCCACTGCGGCCCTTAATTTAATGTAGAATGTGTGGGTTGTTTGTGAATGTAGAACTATCTACCGCACGGATTAGACGATGACGTGACGACGGACGTGCAGTGTGTGATCTAGTCAGTCTGTGATCACGGCCGGTTAATCTGGTCGAAACTTCAAGGAATTCAACCGTACCATAATCGTGTTAATTTCTGTTAACATTATTTTCGGTTCCATATATTAATAATACCTAAATAAAAGACTATGGTAGCCTAGTGGTATGGGTAATGGACTGCTGAGATGAGGTCTCGGGTTCGATCCCAGGTTTACCATGGCACACACCAATGACTTTTCGATGCTTTTCGAAGTAATGTGTGTATTTATCGCAGGTTTATAAGTGCCCGGTTATTGGCAATAGGCTTGGCACCAATTACATTGGGACCTAAACATAAACTGGCGAAATGTGGGTGCTAGCACCTCTGCCTACCCCTTCGGGGAATACAGGCGTGAGTTTATGTTATATGATGTAAATAAAAGTAAAAAAAAAATTACTGCCGTGATTCATTTTTCACTTTCATTTATTTATTATCTTTAGAGGTATGTACTATATTTAACTTTATACCATAAAAAAACAACAGATCAAGACTGTTCAGTTGTAGTATGACAGGGATACCAGATTAAGCGCAGCAGCGCCACCCTCAATTTTCACGACTTTCTTGACGGGCTATATATGATAATTTATTTGATTCATAGATTATTACAACAATGATTAAATAAAACCTATGAATTCAATATTTAAACAAAGATAGGTAAGTTAAGCAGATCGACACACAAACGGGTAGTGGTTCCCTTTTTACCCGACTGCGCGATGCAAAGGAGGGTAATGTGTTTATCAGTCTATGTATGTATGTATGTATGTTTGTTTCTATGTGGCGTTCTAGAGACCAAATGCGTGGGCCGATTTTGATAATTCTTACGTCAATCGATTCGTCTTAACCTTGCGAGTGTCACTAAAGACATTACAGTAATCAAAATTCACCACAGCGACAACCAGACGCCATATTGTCAAAATGAAAAAAAAAAGTCGATGAGCTATGTCAAGTGGGGTGTCATTGAATAGGTATTTTAAAATCATCTTTAGGTTCTTTTTATCATTTTTCATTTTAAACAATAGTTTAGGATATATAACGATTTAAAGTTGTTTAACGAAACAATCATTCTCGCTAATTTTCTTACTTATTGATTTAAGTTTTTATTTCAAATATAAACGATATGAAGGAAATTACAAAAAGATATACATATCATATAATAACTAAAAAGTATAAAATGAAACAAATGATACAAAAATAAAAAACCCGACTGCCACTGAAAAGACCAAAATAAGTTTGATAGCAGGCGGTACCCATTTGCCAATCATAAACTGAAAGAAAATTAATGGGTACCGCCTGCTATTAAACTTATTTTGGTCTTTTCAGTGGCAGTCGGGTTTTTTATTTTTGTATCATTTGTTTTATTATCAAGTTGTCCGCACGCAGAAAGAGGCCGAATGATGGTGCGCAGTCGCTTCGCTTATATGGACTCGTCCCCTCTATTGACGTTAATCCTCCCGCCATGTCCGTTTAGCATCCAACAATATATAGTGCGTCAAGAAAGTCGTGAAATTAATGTTGGAGGAACTAAAATTTTTCCTTGTACTTGCAACACTCAATAACTGCCAAACTGACTAATCAGTTGTCAATACCAAGGCTCCTTGGAGATGTTTCGTATATTATTTACGTGTATTTAATTACTGTTCATAGGATAACCGTTTTGAGTGTAAAAATGAATTGATATGTGAATAATAGTTAATTATTAGGAATTAATTAGGTGCAAGACACGTGTCCCGAGGTATAACCTAAAAAAGTCCGACACGTCGTGTCCTCGTACTTGGGGTCCTTAACTAATTACCGAGGGAGGTGTTAGGTTAAAGAAATAAGGCATTTCCCTCGCACCGCAGTAACCTTTGGCGATATACGGTTTTAAGTTAGCCCTCTTTGGTGTGGGAAGCATGGGGTCCTCATCTAACCTCTATGTCCTCTGCTAGTCACAGGGACCCGTAGCGAGCCTATAGGTAGCCCTATAGGCTCGCTACGGGTGCCTGTGACTAGGGACTCCCACTGCGGCCCTTAATTTAATGGAGAATGTGTGGGTTGTTTGTGAATGTAGAACTGTCTACCGCACGGATTAGACGATGACGTGACGACGGACGTGCAGTGTGTGATCTAGTCAGTCTGTGATCACGGCTGGTTAATCTGGTCGAAACTTCAAGTAATTCAACCGTACCATAATCGTGTTAATTTCTGTTAACATTATTTTCGGTTCCATATATTAATAATACCTAAATAAAAGTCTGCGGTAGCCTAGTGGTATGGGTAATGGACTGCTGAGACGAGGTCTGGGGTTCGATACCAGGTTTACCATGGCACACACCAATGACTTTTCGATGCTTTTCGAAGTTATGTGTGTATTTATCGCAGGTTTATAAGTGCCCGGTTGATGGCTATAGGCTCGCCACCTATTACATTGGGACCTAAACATAAACTGGCGAAATGTGGGTGCTAGCACCTCTGCCTACCCCTTCGGGGAATACTGGCGTGAGTTTATGTTATGTTATGTAAATAAAAGTCTGCGGTAGCCTAGTGGTATGGGTAATGGACTGCTGAGATGAGGTCTCGGGTTCGATCCCAGGTTTACCATGGCACACACCAATGACTTTTCGATGCTTTTCGAAGTAATATGTGTATTTATCGCAGGTTTTTATGTGCCCGGTTAATGGTAATAGGCTCGCCACCAATTACATTGGGACCTAAACATAAACTGGCGAAATGTGGGTGCTAGCACCTCTGCCTACCCCTTCGGGGAATACTGGCGTGAGTTTATGTTATGTTATGTAAATAAAAGTCTGCGGTAGCCTAGTGGTATGGGTAATGGACTGCTGAGATGAGGTCTCGGGTTCGATCCCAGGTTTACCATGGCACACACCAATGACTTTTCGATGCTTTTCGAAGTAATATGTGTATTTATCGCAGGTTTTTATGTGCCCGGTTAATGGTAATAGGCTCGCCACCAATTACATTGGGACCTAAACATAAACTGGCGAAATGTGGGTGCTAGCACCTCTGCCTACCCCTTCGAGGAATACAGGCGTGAGTTTATGTTATATGCATATATGATTTAAATAAAAGTAAAAAAAATACTGCCGTGATTCATTTTTCACTTTCATTTATTTATTATCTTTAGAGGTATGTACTATATTTAACTTTATACCATAAAAAAACAACAGATCAAGACTGTTCAGTTGTAGTATGACAGGGATACCAGATTAAGCGCAGCAGCGCCACCCTCAATTTTCACGACTTTCTTGACGGGCTATAATTGCCGTATTATTATTTTTTTCACTTTTATTCACCTATTATCCTACTATCCTAATGAAATCATACCATAAAAAGCAACAAATCAAGTCTGTTTAGTTATAGTATAATAGGGATACCAGATTAAGCGCAGCAGCGCCACCCTCAATTTTCAGGACTTTCTTGACGGGCTATACTAGATGCTCTCGACAGGTTGCAACGACCTTTGAGATATCGAGCCTTTACAGTTGTGTAGACTGGGTCTTTAGCAGTATTTTACCGTCTCTTCCATAGTGAGGTGAATTTTCTGATGAGCTCTTCCAATTTAGTCGCACCCTCTCCTTCCTCCATAGGACAACACGTGCAGGGCTTAGATTTGAACATTTTTATAAGTGTACCAAAAAGTGTATGTAAAAGGAGCGATTGTTTGAGTTTGAAAAAAGTGTATCAAACGAGAACAAAAGCGAGTTTTTTTAAAAGTGTATCTGAAAGGAAAGTGTACCTACCAAAAGGAAACAAACCAACAAGTACTAAAATTTAACACGCTTTCCCACAGCTCCACTTGTGCATCGCATTCAAACATCCAAGACTATGCCCAGGACGATAATCCATCAAATTAGGAATTAGCTCACCGCTTTTCACTTCTGGATATAGGCTTCTTCCAATGTGTGCCATTTCACCCGATCCTCCGCCTCCAGTCTGTCCTAGAAAATAATTGAAATGTGATCTTCTCTTAATTAAAATAAATCAAAATACCTAAATCAAAATAAAAATCTTGCCTAATTTCTGTTCAGCCATTTATCATGAATGACCCGAATGGGTATTAAACATACAAACAAACATAATGGGGCAAGTGCGGAGACTTCATATGGGTAGTTCTGTGAAAGGCAAGAAAGGTATGGAGACCACCCTCTGCCGTAGTCTCTCTTCAAAGAGACTACCGCTGACAGCTAACCAAAACCCACTGTGACCCCCAGGATCCCCTAATCCGATCCCAGTGAACTCGTCGGTTCACCAGAATCCCCTTGAAATAAATTTATAAAAGAGATGCTGAACAAAAGCGAAGGCAACCGCCAAAAAGACGTAACGCAGATCAAATATCCATTGATAAGTTAATTCAAGAAACACAATTGCAGTTCTTAAACAATGACATAAGTGTAGATAATTTCTAAGTTTTAAAATAAAAAACAGTGTGAAAACATCTCTAGACATATTTTTATTTCAAGGGGATTCTGGTGAACCGACGAGTTCACTGGGATCCCCTGGGGGATCGGGTTAGGGGATCCTGGTGGCCACACTGACCAAAACCAATCAAATTGAGAACGTCCTCCTTTTTGAAGTCGACAAAAAAGATGCACATAGAGTAAAAATAGACCATAACGCATTAGAGGCCTGACGGAGGAAGCAGTCTCACAGGGTGAGGTGGTGGTGGCGGTGTCTCTAGACATCGCCAACGCCTTCAACAACTTGCCCTGGAGTTGCATTAGGGAGGCGCTTATCTACCATGGAGTGCCTCCATACCTCCGTCGAATTGTCGGAGCCTATCTCATCCAGGCCATCACATACCCGAGCTGGCCAGGGCCGGGTCGGCGAGATGTGTCGTGCGGTGTTCCACAGGGATCGGTATTAGGGCCGCTCCTGTGGAACATCGGCTACGATTGGGTGCTGCGTGGTCCGTTGCTCTAAGGGGTCAGCGTAACGTGTTACGCCGATGACACGCTCAGGGGTTGCTCAAGTCGTATACAGCGGCTGGGTCTCGAGGTCGCCCTTCATAAGTCCGAGGCTCTGTGCTTCCACGGACCTCGGATGGGGCCACCTGCGGGATCCAGCCTACAGGTAGGGGGTGTCAGCATCGGCATCGAGCCCTCGATGAAGTATCTGGGGCTCGGACTCGATGGCCGGTGGAACTTCGGACATCACTTCCGAAGTTTGGTCCCAAAACTGTGGGAGGCTTCAGCCGCACTCGCGCGGCTGATGCCCAACAACAGGGGACCCAACGTTCCATGCAGGAGACTGTACCTGTGGATCGTGCGGAGTATGGTCCTATACGGGGCCCCCGTATGGGCGGAAAACCTGACGGCCAGTAATGTGGCTAGATTGCTGAGCCCACAGAGGGCGATGGCCGTCAGGGTGATAAGGGGATACCGCACGATCTCAGGTGAGGCGGCATGTCTCCTAGACGGGACCCCTCCATGGGACCTGGAAGCGAGAGCCCTTGCGTCTCTATTTAAATGGCGCAAAGAGGCGCTGCAGCGGGGCCAATCGCCTGCGTCTCGAGAAATCGATGCCCAGCGGTCCCAGCTCTATCAGGAAACCGGGGAGACATGGATGGTGCGACTTGAGCGAAGAGACCGGTCATGGACGAGTGGCTGGAGAGGAGACATGGTGCTCTCTCCTACCGGTTGTCACAGATACTTACCGGGCATGGTAGCTTCGGTAGGTATCTGTGGCGAAGACGCCGTGAAACCACGGCCGAGTGTCAGCACTGCGAGGACCTCAGCGATGACACAGTGCTCCACACGCTGGTAAGTGCACGGTGTGGGTGCAACAGCGCCAGGACTTCGTGGGCCTGGGCGTGGGCACTCTCTCGCTCGAGATGGTGCCCACGCCCAGACCCACCACGGTAAAAAAAAAACTAGACTGTATTTTTTAACAAAGTGCATAATATTCATTGTTTCTATATTTCATTGTGGCTATAAAGACTTGTATCCAATAGCTGTTAAAAAAATTAAAAAAAAAAAATGGTTTCGTAGTCTTTGGTTTTCCGTATTGCGTAGTCTATGCGTCAATAAAAAAAATATTGCTTTGGGAGAATTTGTTGAAGTTCGTGATTGTACTATTATAGATACTTCTGGGAATTTTTCAACAACAAAAGAAGGAAAGCGCGTAGATTTGTCGTTTATGTACAAATTTTGAAGCAATTACTTGGGTTTAGTGATTCATATCTACTTTTGCCTAGAGTCGTCGATTTTCTCCAACAGCGATGTCTCTTTTTGGGTCTTTGATGGGCGACGTGGAGGATGATCCGTTTTTCGGGTAAATTTTACTATTTTCTTTTGCAAATCAATGTGATTACTAAGCCCAGGGACCAGTAATCAATTAGTATTCCTAAATAACACGTGCTTGCAGTTCTATGGCGACTTAATACAAGTTTCATAACATCATGGTATTTATGTTTTTGCAGATCGCACGTGAGGCATATGCGTCAAATGAATAATATGATGAATTCCTTATTTTCGGATCCGTTTGGCATGCTCGGTGGAATGGGAGGCGATAGTCCATTGGCGATCATGGGTCCACGACGTGGTAACGCGATGATGCCCTTTATGCCTCAGATGCCTTCACTGAACAGACTATTTACTGGCAGTAAGTAATTTATTTGACGAGAGAGATTATTAATTTATATTGTGGGTAATCCAAGCTTCTACACTAATATACACACAAAAGTAATTGTCTGTTGCTTTCATGCCAAAACAGTTGAATAAAATTTTGTATGGAAAGAGAGCTTGAGAAAGAAGTCGCGATATCTGACACCCACGCGGGTGGTGCCGCGAGTAACAGCTAGTTCGTAGCTTCGGTAGCTTAGTGGTTAAGGAGTCAGCCTTAGGATCGAGAGGTCACGGGTACGATCTTGGCCATTACATGACCAACATGAACCCACTGACCTAACCAAAACAAATTATAAAGTTCGAACAACAGGCTACATTGTAAAGCTGTGGATATGATTGGGATTACCCCTAAAATAACCAAGGAAAACTTAACATTGGATTCCCCTTATTCATTGTTGTAAAGAAATATCTTCAACTGACATTAACAAACTGGGATTTTGCTGCAAGTGTTAATAATAATAAAAAGAGTGGTTTTTATTGCTATCACTGACCACAGTACCACATCCTTTTTATATTCTCACATAACATTGTTTGCACAAATTTGGTTGGAGTAAAGTGGACTATTCATTTAAAAAGCAAGAAATTCTTTAAATTATTCATTTTAAAACATAATTTCCTACTATTCTTATACTTATAAACACTCAGTAAGCTAATTCTCATAATAAACAGTTCAAAATTTAGTAATGATCTAGTCTCAATCCCTAAATGTCAAAAAATGTATTCACACAAACATTCCCGGTGGAGTAGAATAGGACCACCGCAGCTCTTTCTGTGGGTGTCATAAAAGGTGACTAAGGGATAGGGCTGTTCTCCATCCGACAGTAAACATACAGTCCAAGACAAAGGGTGTCACAGACGGCATAGACCCCTATTATGTCATGGGACCGAATAATTGGCGAAATGTGGAATTTGCATTCGGGGATATACAGACATGAGTATATGGATGGATTGATTTTGACTTTCACGAGATTCAAATTATATGAAAACGTAATTTTGAACAGACTTATAATATATTTGACCCTATGACCTATGCAATAAATACTCATGTATACAAATAGAGAGACTGTGGTCTCCGAACTGAACTGATTTTTGTCATACAATTTGGTTGTCAAGTTTACTCCCGATTTTAGATACTATACAATTTGGTTGCCAATTTTCCTTCCGATTTTGGCTGCCAGTTTCAACCTCATATGGTTCAGGTAACTCGCTTTTTAATGGATGTTAAAAAAGCTCTGTGCTATCGAGGTCTAACAAGATCTTTGTAGTGCTAATAATGTTATTATGGTGTCTTCTTTTTAGATATGGATGGAAGTAACATGACTTCGGGAAGCTCGTTCAGCAGCAGCACAGTTGTCATGTCAAACGGTCCGGGAGGAAAACCACAGGTTAGTTATGATAAATAATTACCTGGCAAAAATCCCAGGGCTCCACTAAAAAGGGCCTGAAGCCAATTTGAAGCCAATTTTACCTACACTGATGCTCCTGCCAATTGTTACTGGATGAGGGCCCTCGTTCGTTTCGAAAAACGGCTTATCTTATAACACGCGACCTTTACAACTCCTGCTGGTAGCTCAAGTGGCAAACACCAAAATTATCGAAAAAGCCAAGCTTTAAGTCTTCTTATTTTTTTGTCATGCGGATACCTCCGACTCGAACCGACTCCGCACGCCGTCTGTGGGTCGTCGTGCTAGGTCATATCCCTCGCACCCTGGCTGACCCATCCCTTACAGTCTGGCCCTCCTCGGGAGGGGGGACCACGGTGTCCCTAATTCGCCCCCAGTATGGGGAAGCGTGCCTACGCGCACCACCGCCGGCCATGGTCTGACTCCAAGTCTATAACAAGTATAAAAATTCTGCAGGTATACAGTTCTACAAGCAGCACTAAGATCGGTCCTCACGGCATAAAAGAGACGTGCAGTACAGTACAAGACTCACGAAGTGGCACAAAGAAAATGTCTATCGGTAAGTCTGTCTAACATACTATAGTCTTGGTAATAATACACAGATACTCGCCAAAGAACATCGATATATTCCTAAAATGGTCCGCGAGGCTATTGAAATTAAAAAACATCCAAAATTTAATAGAGAGGATGGATGGAACGTACCACCAGCTTGGGATCCAGTCATCCAGTTAATCAAACCCAGTAAGCAGCAAAATCCAGCAAGACTTAACAACACAGTGAGCTCATTCTGCGTAAATAGGAACACCAATAATTCACCATGATTCGGGTATTTTGAGATAACTTAAACTTCAAACTATGTGACAACTACCATCACGAGTCACACCGCAATCATGGCTGCTGCAAAGCAGCCGAAACGTCGGTTCAAAAAGTAAATAATAACAAATATATCGCGATAGAATCCGTAAAAAGTTTTATTTCAATGTTCTGATATTGTAATGTATGGGGGTGAAAGTAATTTCCTTAGACTCCGAGGTAAAGGCTCAACACTTATATTTCGAGAGATTTTGGCGGCAATCTCAAATTATTATTAAGTAGATGCGGGGCCACAGCACAGTCCTAGGCGAATAAATGCTAATTAAGAACTTTAAAAATAGAATCGCCTACGTTTGTTGTTGGACTAAACGCATCTTGGTTTTAAAAAAGTCTTTGTGAATCATATTCCTGCCAATTAATATTAGCTCGCCGTTGTCAGCGGCTTCACCCGCGTGTAATACTGACTCCGTTCCTGCGACCCACATTGTCTGCGAACACGCTGAGTTACTGGGACCTGTCCTGGATGACAGGAATTCTCGTCTCCCACGGATCCCCACGGATACCACCCCCCCGGAGCGGGTGGAGGTGATTATGTCGGACTCGAACCGACTAAAACGCACGCCGTCTTTGGGTCTTTGGTTGCCGGGGGTGAGAATGCAGAAAACATATCTCTCGCATCCCGGCATGAGTGGAGACACTTTTTCCGTGACGTTGCCTTACCATCAGGCGAGGCGAAGTCGAATTGACGTCAGTTTTATAAAAAAAAATGGATCTTTACAGAAAATATCATAGTTATTTGGTCTCGCTGTTAGACTGAAAGCTGACATCAACTTGTTGGGAACAAACTATTTTTTAAACAGTTTCAATAAAATAATATGATGTATACAA